>CM076846.1:92251382-92851382 GCA_039519185.1 Astragalus membranaceus
AGGGTGGGGTTCTAACTCTATAATAGGGTATATGAAGGGCTTTATGAAGGGAATTAGGGGATCCTATGTTTGTTTAATGATTGATTCTATTTGTTTAATCTTTGAAAATCTATTGATGATATTCGAAATTATTGTTGGTGAATGATCCTATATGTTGATCTATCTTTGATGATTGGCTCTATTGTCTAAACTATTATTTTTGATTGGATCGATTGTTTGAACTATTATTGATGCCTTAGACAGCTCACAACACAAAATCTTTTTTGGCGTACTGGTTAAACGACTGACGATTCCCTTGAGCATACTTAATGTCCTCAGCTCAGACGCAGATAATTCAGATGGAAGGACACGATAAGACCGAGAAGTATGATCGGCATCAGCATTACACCATCCAAAATGAAACTTATCCCCAATCAAACACCCCTGTTCATCAAAGAAACCCATGCTGTTAACAACTTCCTGACTCGACGGGACGAGGTAAAAATACTTATACCTCCAATCATGCTGACTATTTGAATGTATTTGAAAGAAAGCGCAACTTGACCGACACCTCAAGCATACGAACTAATAACGAATGGTACCGCCCGAGGATTCCCGACGACGTTGCACCACGAAAATGGTAAAAAAAGATCCTTAAATTGCACTTCCTTTTCAAGACTTTCATTACCAACTCAAAACACTTTACAAAGCACCACGAATTTGGATGGAGTTGAGACGGAGCTATCTGAAGGTGGTTTAAAACTCCCACCTGAAATGGTGTAAAGAAGGGAGAAACCCCTATTTTATGAATAACACTATGGAACATCATGAATTTCCTACCATCAGGAATCCTACAAACCCTGTCATCTGGATCAACCACCTCAACCCGCCAATCATCTCCAAGTGCCTCTTGGATATAGCGAGGGGGCTCCTTCCCCTGCAGATAGAAACTCCTAGTAGATCGAACGGCACGGGAAACCCAGTCATAATTAATTCCATCAATCTCCACCACTTTGAACTCAGATGAAAGATCATCATCATCATCAGAGGAGGAGGCCACAACGAAGCCTGGCACGCCCGCCTTGTAACGCCCCAAATATTTAATTAATTATTTAATTAATTTATTCAATAATTAAGTGTGAGAATTGTTGAAGTTGAGAATTATTAGTATAGTTACTATGTTGACTTTTATTTAATTAATAGGTTAATTAAGTGGGGAAAATAATATTAGAGTAGTAAAAATATTATTATGTTGTATGGGCTTGTGTTAAGGTGAGAATTAGTAAAATTGGGGGTGTGGAGAGAAGCCCATGGTCTAGTCGAATTTTATGAAGCATTGTAAGTAAGTGATAGTAGATTAGGGTTTGGTCATTAGAAGAGAAAAAGGAATAAGGATTAGAAGAGAGCTTAAGGAGAGGCGACGGCTAGAGCTAGAGGAGAGGAAGATCAAAAAGTTTCAACTTCAATTCAAGGTAAGGGTGGGGTTCTAACTCTATAATAGGGTATATGAAGGGCTTTATGTAGGGAATTAGGGGATCCTATGTTTGTTTAATGATTGATTCTATTTGTTTAATCTTTGATTTCGAGTTAAAACCTGTTTGAATCCGCTGCGTAGTGATTGAAAGTTGACTTGTTTCGTTTATTGATTCATCCTATTTTATGTGATATGTATCTGATGTTATAAACGACCTAATTATGCTCCTTTGTGGATTTTAGTCGGAAAATGTAGCATCCATTTATTTGTCGAAATTTTTGAAAACTCTGATTTTTAACTGATATTTTGCCGGGTAGAAATGGGTGTTACACGCATCCTCTAAAGGCACAATATCATTATGTACCATAGACGATCCTCCCCCTACAGGATAACCAGCCTGCCGGTTAGTAGGAATTGGACCCGGATACGACCCATACGTCCGGGCGGTCTCCTTCGTTCTCGCCATAAACCTACAGGATAGGGGGAAGAAGTAATTACGAGATAGCCAAGACTTGTTGGCAACCCCCTCTCCTGAGGTCATCCGAGGACTCCAACGAAACAAGACACATTCGAAAACAAGAAAGCTAAAAACAAAAACTGAAGATCAAGAAAGTTTACCTTAGTAAAAATAAAGCAGCAAAAAGATTCGTGGGATAATGGCAAGAACAGAGAAGAAATAATTCTCCTTCGACGACAAGCAAGCCCTGAAAATTCAACAAAGAATGATCAGCAAAACATAGCGCAAACCGGCGCCCTAGAGGGCGCCAAAAAATGCTCTGCAGAATGGCATCAACTCCTCCAGACCGGCACCCAGGCGCCCTAGAGGGCGCCAAAACAGGTTCTGCAGGATGGCACCTACTCCTCCAGACCGGCACCAGGTCCTCCAGACCGGCACCCAGGCGCCCTAGAGGGCGTCAAAATGTCTCCACACAGGCCGGCACCCACTCCTCCAGACCGGCACCCAGGCGCCCTAGAGGGCGCCAAAATGTCTCCACGCAGGCCGGCACCCACTCCACCAGACCAGCACCCAGGCGCCCAGGAGGGCGCCAACGCAAACGAAGACTACAACGAACAGCAACAAGGCACCCAATGAAGGAAGAGGATGAAATGCTTACCAAGGAAGAAAAAACTCACTCCGCCACAAATCTTTAAGTGTGGACCAATTGATGGGGACTCACCTATTTATAGGGGGTAAAATGAGCATTAAAAATTTATTATTTTTACTCTCTTGAGTAAAAACCTAAAAACACGTTCGTTGCAAAGAAAGTCTTTCACGCAACCCGATAGGACAGACAAAGCAACACTCCAGGCAGATCGACGAAATCCTTCAAGCCAAGACCATCCTTCGAAATAATCTCGGCTTGGGGGGCAACTGTTCTGGACTGGACCAAGAGGCCCATTCAACAATTGGATATGGATTGGCCCAATCACTATTGATCCACATCCACAATATGCAAGCCCAATTATGAGTCTCATACTTGGATGGCTCAGATCAACTCTATCAATCCGACGGCTCATAATGGGCACGACTCCCTATAAATACTGGCTCACATTGCCACAAAGAGGTAGATTCTCATTCGTCGCTAAATCACTCACCTATTCTCAATACTGACTTGAGCGTCGGAGTGACTTCACATTTACCTTTGGCCAGGCAGCAGGTGACCTACCAACTGCAGTCCTCCCAACACTGCAAGGTACAGAACACATATAAATATATATATATATATATATAAATTAATTTACATGTATTTAATATAGATTTCATTTCTTTGTTAACATATCGACCGATAAATTTTATTTTTTTATTACATTTTCATATATGATTCCTATAGTTTTGAAAAATATTTTTTCATTCTATGGAAATATAGAAAAGACGATTTTCATCTAGCCATCCCCGTGTAATTATCTTTACACGAACCAGGGCTGTGTAGAGAACATTTGAGACCAAAGGCAGAAAAAATTTAAAGACTTTGTATTTTTTTTATAAGCGTTTTAAAAGAAATTTAGAGACTTAGTGAAATGTACTGCCTTACTTAAAAAAATGACATTTTCAACTGTAGCCTTGTCATTATCATTTATTTATTTATATTTAGTCTTTACTAGTAAAGTTTTAATGATACATATTATCAAT
This sequence comes from Astragalus membranaceus, assembly GCA_039519185.1. Taxonomy (NCBI): domain Eukaryota; kingdom Viridiplantae; phylum Streptophyta; class Magnoliopsida; order Fabales; family Fabaceae; genus Astragalus; species Astragalus membranaceus. The sequence continues at coordinate 92,254,967 of CM076846.1, forward strand.
GGTCATATTATTCTTCACACTCCTCTTTGGATGTCTTATTATTCATAACACTCCCCCTTGATGTCCATTTCATTATCAAATTTATAAATTAATTTTTTTACTGGGTTTCTTCTAGTAAGATTTTAATGATACATATCCTCAATGGAGAGTATTATGAATAATATGATAGATGTCCACTTCTATTAGGCTTCCACTATCATTACTCCCTTATTGTAATGGGTTGTTAGTGGTTCTTTATGTTTGATATTTTACTTGCCATTTCTCACCCTATAAAAAAGGCTATTTCCTATATGTAGTGACATACTTAAGAAGAGAATAATAAACAAAGCTCTTACTCTTCTATGTATTTGTTCTTGTTCTTCTTACCTTCTCCACCTTTCTTCTTGTTTTGTATCTTATTTCATAACATCTTATTAGCATGTAGCTCTAAACATCCTAAGGTAGTATTGATGATCTATAATACTAGTTTGTGGTGTTATATAGTTACCATTATCTTTGTTTTAATTTAATTTTATAATTGTTTTTCCCTCAAACCTGTGAATTTAAAAATATATTGTATGTATATATAAAATAAATGATGCAGACAAGATTTGGGTTGCCACAAAATCTGAGTCACACTCCTTTTAAGTATAATTACCTGACGAATTCGAAGAGTACGAGACTGAAACAAACATATTTTTAGGAACTCGTTATGGAACAAGAACAAGCATATAATATTGAGTTCTGTTTTGAACAGTAAATGGTTTAACGTCCTTTTTCTAAATTGGTATGAATGGTTAGTTTCAATATAAAAGATATTTTTTAGCCTCACCTCCATCTCTCAATCTACACAGGACTTTACAAGTCCTCTCGATTTGTCATTGCTAAATAATTTTTTTATTTAAATTCCGACTTATATGCAATAAGTTGATATCCTTCTTTTTTAAGAGAAGATAGTTGTCTCACCGTATATCTATACGGTTTTGACGCTCTAAGAAAAAAAAACGGTTTTGACATGTATATGAATACATGTGCAAGACTAACAAGGAAAAAGGAAATATGTTGCTGTCGTATTTTATTTTTTTTTCAAAATGTTGATGACACCTTCTACTTGCCAACCGAAGTTAAATGCAAAGGAAAAATTGCATTATGCAATTTTTTTTAATAAATTTGACTTGGCATCTAGGTGGTGATGCAAATATGATGCATCTAAGATTCAAATTAATTGTATAATGTAAAATTGTAACTCTCTTCAATTCTATAAATAGAGACATATTTGAGTAAGTGAAAATCATTCCAACTGAAAGGTTGGAATGATTTTGTTTGTTGTAAATTCACTCTATTTAAATCTAGAAGATTACCTTTCTATCAATAGCAAAGGAATGCGACATTGTTCTTCCCTTGCTCCTTAGCAAAGATTGCAAGTTTTGAAATTCCTTCGGCATGTCCTAAAGAAGAATATAGCAGTAACACTAGGGGTGTGCATGGTACAAAAACCATACCACACCACACCATACCTCTTTAAGATCCAACTCTGGTTTACCATTTTTGAAAAAACCGGTTTGCGTTTTTAAACCGGTTCAAAACTGGTTCAGAACCGGTTCAAAACCGGTTCGTGTTAGGAAAACGGTTTACCGGTTTGAAACCGGTTTACTGCTTTAAAAACCGGTTTTTCCTTGGAAACAGTTTACCACTTCCGGTAACCAGTTTTCACTACTGAAAAAATGGTTTATCACTTCCAAAAACCAGTTGTCACTACCAAAAAAACGGTTTACCACTTTTAAAAACCAATTACCTTACTTATTAATGTACCATTTTTGCCTTATTTTATTAATGACCCCAAAGCCCAAATAAGTCCAAATAAACTAATCCAAACAAATAATTTATTCCTCTAATCAGATCGTACTAATTTCAAATATACTAAATACATAAGTTATTTAATGAATTTACAAGTATTATGTTCTATTATAACTAAAGATGTTCTATTATAACTAAAGATAAGATGAGAGGTAGTAACTAATAGAATAAAGAAATTGGTGAAAAAAAAATTAATAGAATAAAGAAAAAAGGGAATATAATCGCATATTCGCATGAGATACTGGAGGTTGGTGATAGTGGCAGTCTGGCACAACCTAAAAAAAGAAAGAAATAAATGGAATAGAGTACAGTACACACACCGCCAATTAAGCATATATAAATGGAAGTTTATTTATTTTTTGGTACAAATGAAGACATAGTGATCTCCCAATATCTTAGAATTTATGGTTATTATTGAGAGTTAAAAGGATATGAAAACTATACGAAGTAGTAAGTAAAATTGAATTAATTACTCTCATACACAAAAGCACAACTAGAAGAATATAATCTCCAATTAAAATAGTATCAAACTTATATGAATAATGATGCATTGAAGCTATAAATACTGCTCGCGCAAATTCAACAGAAGAAGCAATTTGATTGAGCTCGAGTCTTAGGAGCACTGCGAAGAGGTAAACCATTCAAACTGATCCTATTTTGATAATTTTATATCTGTCATTGGTGGTTCCGGCGCGGCGGACAATGGTGGAGCTCCGGCAGCCGGTGGTGGTTCCGACTGCAGTGCTCTGGCGATCGGTGGTGGTTCCGGTGACCGGCGGTGGTTCCAGCAACCGGCGGTGGTTCCGGCGAGTGGCGGTGGGTTTGGTGGTGGCGGACGGTGGCCGGCGGTGGTTCACGGTGGTCCCCGGTGGTTGGTGATAATATTATATATAATATTATATTATAAATATATTATATTATATATATATTATTATTTTGAGAAAGGAAAGGGAAGATGTGTTCATTGATGTTAAGGAAAGATGAATGGGACACTGTAAGTCAAAAAGGAAAGGGAAGAATAATTGGTATACCTGTTCGTTACTAGTTTTGAGAAAGAGGAACACCGGTATTCCATTTTTTTACTAAATGGATTGGTTTGGTAAGTGTATGGGATTTTATTAACAGTAAGAGTATGGTTTTGGTATGGTTATAGTTTACCGGTACTTTTGCACACCCCTAAGTAACACCACTCAAATCCATTGCATGCTTCAAACATTCCTCAGTCATTTCTAACTGCAAAATGGAAAATACAGTGAGCTACAACAGAACAATAGAAATATCCAACAAGTATCATCATTGAGTACCACTAGATTACAATATTATTCCTCATTTTGACAAAAAAAAAACCATTCAACATCATAAAGATACACTAGAATTAGTCTCTACAACTCAAAGCGCATGACCACAGCTTCTAACAAGTAGTCTTTTGGCCACGACTAAAACCTCTGTAGTCTTTTGCATCTCAAAAGCTTCAATAAGGCCTATATTCATCATGTGCATGATCATGTTCAGCCGTACATCATCAAGGAGCTCAACTTATTACATTAGGACATGGATATTTAGGAAAGAAATCAAGCTGAAGTGTTGGACATATTACTAAATTTGAAGATTTTATCATATGCAAAAACACATTTCCAGTAGCATAGCCAGTTCTCCCAATTGCTTCCATTTAGACCCGCTATGCACTTCTGTTGCAATGCTCTGCAAGGAAGGAGAGCTAATATTATTTATGATACAAAATACAAAATACAAAATTTGAATTGAAGTAAATTAAGAGACTAACGTGTATCTCACTCACTTATTCATATATCATTGTTCCCCATCCAAATCACATATAAAACCATTTTCCTTAGTTTCTTCACTGTGAAATTTTTTCCCAAGTGAAAAATAAAGCCAAAACTCCAACAAGTTAGGATTTGCCTTACAGTGAGTTTTTAAAGTACAGTGAAAAGAGAAGAGGGATTTGCCTTCTATTGTGTGTATCTGGTTTTCTTCAAAGCTATGATTTGAAGCAATCACCATCTCAAACAGCCAGTTTGAGAACATACAGTAGAAACCAAGAGTGTTAAACATAGGGTTTAACACATTAAAAGGAAACAAAAAGAAAATCAGAAGGTGATGAAAACAATATCTGTGTGCGTTCTTCGTTTGTGTTTCATTTTCAACACATCCAGCAACATTTCGTTCATGCAACAACAGAAACCAAAGAAATCAGATTCGCAGTTTCACAACTAGAGAAATTAATGAAGCAATCAAAGGGCTTTTGTTTAATACCTTCTTAAAATCGTTTGTATAACTGTGTCGGTGTGAATCCAGCCTTCAATCTGTACAAATTATCAATAAACTGTCAAAACCCAGCAGGGAAGGGAAGGGAAAACGAAGAAGACGGGGTAGAGAGAGAGAGAGAGAGAGAGAGAGAGAGAGAGAGAGAGAGAGAGAGAGAACGAGCCTGAGTGAGAAACGGCGCTGATTTAGGGTTTGTTTCGTTTATATTCGTCGGGTTCTGTTTCGGGATCCTTTAACCCGCATGTCTTGCCATTTGCGGGTCGTGGGTTCCGCATTTGTACAAAAAAGGTTGTGAGTTGCTTTTTGGCAGAACTGGGCTTGAGTTCTTGGATTAGAAATTGTTGTTTGCACCCCTGCAATGAAAATACACCCCAGTCAGTAAATTCAGCAATTTCACCTTATGCATTGGAATTGAACCACCTTTATCTATATCTAAATGTGCTGCTGATATTCCAAGATATGATGAGTAATGTGATTATTAGGAAGCCTATTAATTGCATTTCATTTTTTAACCATTGTTGGGTTTAGACACCGAATATAGGTGTGTGCTTTTTAGTTTGGTAAAAAAAACAGTCTTTTTAGGACGATGCTAAAAAATTTCAGATTCTATAAATTATAGTTTATCAATGTATGGAGAGTGGTTTAGATAAAAAGTGTGTGTCATATTTAGTCACATCGTGTAGTCTTAGCCATTCAATTCCCTTTCTCTTTAACCACTATTTATTCTGTCTTGCAACGGACCACATCATCATTCGTTACAATTATTCATGGACATTTAAGTTTGGCTTGCAAGGGTAAATGGTTTAATCAATTTCATGGACAATGAATGTTAAATGGCTTTCAATATCGTTTTAGGACAATGCTTATGGGAGAGCAAGAGCTGAACGTGAAAAAATCGTGAGAATAGTTTTTTAAAATAAACAATGAGTTTTTTCAATCCCTACTGATACCAAGCAGTAAAATAAAGATAAGGGAGTGTGAGTTCGGTTGATTTGAGCCATAGGTGGAAAGATTGGTGGAAACATGTGAGCCATAATTTTTTCCATAGGGCAAGACTTCGCTCCCTCATAATTTTTTCCAAAATTAGTCTTATTATTTTATTAATTTATTTATCCTTCTTTTAAAAGTATGAAGAAATAATGTCAAAAAGATTAGATGACAAACCCAACTGGTGTTGTGTGATTCAGGCTCAAGGTTAACAAAGTAATTTTCGTACGATTGTTATCGTACAAAATAGTAGCAATTTTTTCTTAAGGATTATACTTCAAAGTACGAAGACGAAATGCAGAAATGTTAAATGACACCTTTGACTGGTGTTGTGTGATTCAGGCCCGAGATTAATAAAGTAACTTTCGTACGATTCTTATCGTACCAAATAATAGTGTTGTTTTCTTAAGCTCTTTACCATTTAGTTGTGCACAGACTTATTTAAAGATCTAGGTGTTATAGGGCAAAACTTCACTCCTGATAATTATTTTCCAAGACAAGTATTATTATTTTATTTATTTATTTATTTATTCACTCACGAAGACGAAATGTCAGAAACGTTAAATGACAAATCCGATTGGTGTTGTGTGATTCAGGGCCGAGGTTAGCAAAGTAATTTTCGTACGATTCTTATCGTACCAAATAGTAGCGTTGTTTTCTTAAGGAGGATACTTAAAATTACGAAGACGAAATGTCAGAAACGTTAAATGACAAGTCAGGCTGGTGTTGTATGATTCAGGCCCGAGGTTAACAAAGTAACTTTCGTACGATTCTTATCGTACCAAATAGTAGCGCTGTTTTCCTAAACTCTTAACCATTTAGTTGTGCATGGACTTATTTTCTTGGACTTACTTAAAGATATAGGTGTTATAGGGCAAGACTTCGCTCCCTGATAATTTTTTCCAAAATTAGTATTACTATTTTATTAATGTATTTATCCTTCTTTTAAAAGTACGAAGAACTAATGTCTGAAATATTAAATGAAAGTCCGACTCGTGTTGTGTGATTCAGGGCCGAGGTTAGCAAAGTAATTTTCGTACGATTCTTAACGTACAAAATAGTAGCGTTGTTTTCTTAAAGATAATACTTAAAAGTGCGAAGACAAAATGCAGAAACGTTAAAAGACAAGCCCGACTGGTGTTGTGTGATTCAGGCCCGAGATTTATAAAGTAATTTTCGTACAATTCTTATCGTACCAAATAGTAGCATTGTTTTCTTAAACTCTTAACCATTTAGTTGTGCATGGACTTATTTTACTAGACTTACTTAAAGATAAAGGTGTTATAGGGCAAGACTTCGCTCCCTGATAATTTTTTCCAAAATTAGTATTATTGTTTTATTAATTTATTTATCCTTCTTTTAAAAGTACAAAGAACTAATGTCTGAAATATTAAATGACAAGTCCGGCTGGTGTTCTGTGATTCGGGGCCGAGGTTAGCAAAGTAATTCTCGTATGATTCTTTTCGTACCAAATAGTAGTGTTGTTTTCTTAAAGATAATACTTAAAAGTGCGAAGACAAAATGCAGAAACGTTAAATGACAAGCCCGACTGGTGTTGTGTGATTCAGGTCCGAGGTTTATAAAGTAGCCTTCGTACAATACTTATCGTACCAAATAGCAGCGATGTTTTCTTAAAGATGATACTTAAAAGTACAAAGGCAAAATGTTGGAAACGTTAAATGACAACCCCGACTCGTGTTGTGTGATTCAGGCACGAGGTTAATAAAGTAACTTTCGTACGATTGTTATCGTACCAAATAGTAACATTGTTTTCTTACACTCTTTACCATTTAGTTGTGCGTGGACTTATTTTCTTAGACTTATTTAAAGATCAAGGTGTTATAGGGCAAGACTTCACTCCCTGATAATTTTTTTCCAAAACAAGTATTATTATTTTATTTATTTATTTATTTATCCTTCTTTTGAATAGTATTATCTTTGACTATATAATCATAAGTGAGAAATGTATCATCAAGTGTGTCATGTTCGAAAGAATACGATCCCCAGTGTAGTATGTTTTAAAAATGTTAGGCGTCCTTGAAAAAGTTCATTTCTTCATTTAATTAACTATCCTATTGCTTTGTACTCCCACCCCCCTTTAAAACTGCATAAAATTTAAACAAACATTTGGCCATATAAAACTTCAATTCTGCATACACCCCACTCCTTTTTTACCCATAATCCATTAATTAACTACTATTCCATCGTCGTTATTTATTTTATTAAACTATTATCGTATGGTTATCAACCTCAATTTCATGTTAATTGTTGCACTTATTCGGTTTAGATAGACATAAAAATTTAAATTTCACAATATTGTGAATTCAATTGGTAAATTGGAAAGTTATTAGAATATGACATAATCTTATGCAAAAGTTATTAGAATATGGCATATATAATCTTATGCAACTATCTCCTTAGGAAGCTTACTTTTGGATCGTGACTTTTAAAATTATGGTGATTTGTTAATTTTTAAAATATGATCTTCTGAGGAAGCTTACTTTTTCATTGTTAAAATATGTTTTATAGTACACTATGCCATAATATGATTACTTGACTATGGTGTTTTTTTTTTTGATAAGTACTTGACTATGGTGTTGCTGCACCTTCAACTAAACGTCATTGGAATATCATGAGACTCTCCCACTAGTACTGCTCAATTCCCCGAAGTGAATGTAGCAACACAAGATAACAAAATAATGAACTTTTAATTGAAAATCATGAGGCTCGTCCCACTGCAACACACGATCACTATGGGCAAACATGTGGTATTGACGATAATCACAGTGGAAATTACAAGAACACTTTTTTTTCACCAGAAGAGGAAAAATATTGGAAAGAATGAAAAAGATGGGCAATGTAGCAAATATAATGAAAATATCTAGCAAAGGTCTTTGGAGTCGTACCTTTGCTAGATATTTTCATTTAAAATATCTTGTTGATCTTTACCAACAATCATTTAAAATTAAAGATAATAGAATTGAGACTCATTTTGCTTATGAAAGAAGATTAAAATTTCGATTATGGTAATATAGATGCTACTTACTTATATGTTTTCCTCTAATAAAATTTTTATATTTAAATGTGTTTTCAACTTCCATTGTTAATTATCATAAAGATTATTCCTAAATAATTTATTTATAATGTTATTTGTTTTCTTATAATTATCTCTTGTCAAAAAATTTTCTTTTTGGATAGAATGAGTATTGACACTAGCAACAATAATGGAGATATGTCCTCTCTCGCTGATAGTGCAAGTACTCATACCATTTTAAAGTACATAATATATTTCCCTTATTTAGTGAAGCGAGAAAACAATGTTAGCACTACATATGGCTTTTCAACAATAATTGAAGGCTCTGGAAGAGCTAATTTATTGTTACACGTGTAACACCTCATGTATTTCATATTAATGAAATATGAGAATGCACCTAAAAACATACATCAGAGTAATATTTCTTATTAAACATATTGAACAACTAAAACTTTGATGAGAACTCATCATACTATCCTTTTATAACCATCACAAGTCACTATAAGGATTACATACAACATCAAACCATGGGTCCAAATTCGTTTCATACCTAATTGTCCAACACCTCATATAGAAATAACAACATCGATACATAACTTTAACAAAGTATAAGTTATGATATTATAATACGTAATAAAAACTGGGGAGCTAAGCAACATATCAAGCGGATTTCCAAAATCCATCACATCATCATCATATAGCACAGCTGCTACTCGTGCTTCTTTGCTTTAGCTTTTCCCTGTTCTTCTGTAAAAACAACAAAACATAAACATTGAGATAAAATCTCAGTGAGTCCTTCCGTGACCCCTCACAACTCAACTCACGGTGTTTTTTTCATTCTTTATCTCGTAGCCCAAGTCTGGATAGCTACGTACATCATGGCATTAGCATAACACAGGTAACGACTACTCGGTGAACCCAATCCGCTAACATCAGATTAGCGGGCAAACATGGACGGGGCCAAGGTTCTGGGCTCATGACTTCCCTCTCCTAGTATGCTAACATCTCGAGGTCGTCACCCCATATTTTCATATTTAACTTAGCTACCAAAGCCTCTAATGGAACATCAAGTCCATCAGTTAATTTGTTTGTGTATTCTCTCTCGGTACACATCATACGGTTTACGTTAATACATAACCTAATATTACTCGTTTTGTACCATGAAAATAAACAATTCGTGGACTCAACGTATTCAAATATCATTAGGCAAGGTTAAGAAGGGTGTTAGAGAAGGATTGAACCATTTACATAGAAGAACATAAAAAAAAACAGTTTGGTACACGGGTACCCGTGTCAATTGGACACGGGTCGTGATCAAGTTTTTTAAAAATTTTGCAAAACGCAGAGTGGGACACGAGTACCCGTGTCACTTTGACACGGGCCGTGTCCTGAAGACAGTAGCCAAATTTGCAAGATGCAGAGTTGGACACGGGCCGTGTCCTGATGACAGTGGCCATTTTCTCAGTTTTTAAAACTCGATTTTGTGTCATTTCGCTTTCCAAATGGTTCCAATACCGATTCCATAACATTCCTAACTTAACAACGGTTCCTAACAACATCAAAACATGTCCAATCAACCAATCATAACAAACAAAACAAGTTTGACAACAAATACGATTTTAACGGTTTTTACACGAAAACATTTCTCGATAACGTACATTAAACCGAAACAACAACTCAACATATCAATCAAAGCCTAAACGGAGTAAGAACTCACCTTCAAAGGCGAGAACCACAATTGATTCGAAATACAAATTTTTCCCAAAAAACCCAATTCGAAACCTAAATCACCAACTAGCTTCCAATCAACAAATCGAACTTCAATCTTCCATTAATCTACCTTGAGTTTTCTTCTCAACTCCTATGAACCTTCAAATTTAACATTTAAGCTAAGAATTTCAACTCTCCTCATCTCACCTAACTCAAAATCGCAACTCTCAAGAAAAGGTGGAAATGAGAGGAACTTACATGGTGATGAGGGAAATCGAAAATGGAAGGGAAGGAAGTGATGAAGTTGAGGTTAGGGTTGGGTTGGTGGTGAAGATCTTCTTCTTCTTCTCTTCTCTTCTTTCTCTCTTTTCTTTCTCTTCTTTCTTCTTTCCTTTCCTCTTCTCATTTCTTTCTTTCTTTAATTCTTTTCTTTTCTTTTTATAGTCAACTTAAGTGAGGGTGAGGGTGTGGTGGTATAAAATGACCATCATACCCTTACTCTCTTCTAAATTCCCAAATAAACCCCCACATCTTCTAATATTTAATTTAGCACTCAATTAACAAATTTATCAATCAAGTACCACAAAATAATTAAATGGGGATGTTACAACCCGGGGGTAACAAATTTACACATTGAGAATACATTATATTCTCCTAAGTCTCGTACAAATTTATTAAGTTTCAAAGATATTCGTCTAAATGGATATCATATTGAAACAAAAGATGAATGAGATATTAAATATATTTATATAACGAGACATACTTTAAAAACAATAAGTGTAGTGGAAAAGTTGTCCGTCTTTTCCTCTGGTTTGTACTACACTTATAGCAGTCCAATTGAAGCACAAGTTGTAAACCAGAAGTTTACAAATCACAATAAATTTATTGGTTGGCATGACTGGATGGGCCATCCCGGTTCCATAATGATGCAAAAAAATAACTGAAAATTCATGTGGTCATCAATTGAAGAACCGGGAGATTCTTCAATCTAATAAGTTTCCATGTATCTCTTGTTCACAAGGGAAGTTTATAAGTGGACCATCACCACAAAAAAAATTGATGCATCAACATATGGTGATATTTGTGGGTCAATACATATGGGGATATTTCAAACTTTTTGAACGAATACATATGGTGATATTTGTGGGTCAATACATCCACCTTGTGGACCATTTAGATATTTTATGATTTTAATTGATGCATCAACTAATACATTGGAAGTTTTTGGATGTTTGTGAGATTGTTTGCTGCTATAACTTCACTAAGAGCTCATTTTTTAAATTATCTAGAAAGCATTTGACGAGTATTGTATGTCTATTAGAATTGATATTGGACACCACGTAGTATATGTGCATTCATAAAATGGTCTTGAAGAACCACTCTTTAAACGTCTAAAGTTAATTATATGACAAATATTTATGAGATAAGAACTTCTAATTTCTACTTTAGAACATATAATTTTGCATGCTGCAACATTGATTCACATCAGGCCAACAACTTATCACAACTCTTCCCCTTTACATTTTGTTTTTGGTCATGAACCTAATAATTCCCATCTTAGAATTTTTGGATGTGGAGTATATGTTCCAATTTCTCCACATACAATGCACTATGATGGGTCCTCAAAGAATTTTGAAAATATATTGGATATAAATCCCCATGTATAATAAAGTATCTTGAGCCAACAATTAGAGACTTGTTTATAGTCCAGATTGATGATTATCATTAGATGAATTAATTTTCCCAACATTATATATGGGGAGAGAATAAGCCTAGAAAAAGAGATAAGTTGAAATGAATTATCATTGTCTCATCTCAATCCTCGAACTAAACAATGTGAACTAGAAGTTCAAAAGATAATTCATTTACAAAGCTTAGAAAATCATCTACCAAATGCATGCACTGATCCAAAAGGTGTGACCGAAACATATATATTAGCTGCTAATACTCCAATAAAATGGATGTCCCTGCTGGACTATCTAATATTGCAAATGGGTCTCAATTGCGCCTGAAGTGTGGTAGACAAATCGGTTCCAAAGATAAAAATCCTCGAACATGATAAGGAGCTAAAAATAAAGATGGTCCGAGCGAGGATATAGAAACTCTAAAAGAGTCTTCAAATATAATTGATATTTCAGTTCCAGAAGAACTGATGTGGTACCTGAAAAATTATGAAGTTAAAGAGATCTCACTGAATTATGTCAACAATGAAATTCAATGGAATCAAAATGAATTCAACGTTGACTATATTTTTACATATAATATAGCTCTAAATCTAATAAATGAAAATGATGATCATTAACCAAAGTCTATTAAATACCGTAGACCAAGTGAGAAGTAGCCAAAATAGTAAGATGCAATTGAAGTGGAATTAAACTTGCTTTACAAGCGAAATGATTTTGGACCTGTAGTCCGAACACCTGAAGGTGTGAAACCAGTTGGATACAAATGAGTTTTTGTGCAAAAACGGAATGAGAATGGTGAAATTGTACGATACAAAGCTCGATTTGTTTCTCAAGGATTTTCGCAAAAACCTGTAATTAACTTTGATGAGACATATTCACCTGTAGTGGATGCCAGACTTTTCAGTACTTAATTAGCTTTGTAGCACACGAAGGGCTCAATTTGAACCCGATGAGTGTTGTTACAAATTAGTTGTATGACTCATTTGATGTGATCTATGAAGATCCCTGAAGGATCTAATATTCTGAGACACACTCTTCGGGCTCTCAAAATGAATACTCAAATTGAATTAGTCCCTCCATGAGATAATATTTTGAACGCATGTGGTATAATTGTCTCAATTCATATTCTAAAGGAGAGGTACAAAAATGATATCACTTGTCCATATAGTTTTATGAAAAGATCATGAAATGAATTTGCTATAGTTTGTTATTATTGAAACTCTTGAAGAGCTTTCAAAAGTTATAGATTGCTCAAAGGAAAAGTTCTATATGAATGACCTCAAATTATATATGATATGCATTGAGTTTGAACCTGAGATTGATCTCTACATGGAAAATTCCAGAAGGATTCAAGATATAAAGAAATATTTTAATATAAATCTTTTGAAAAACAAAGTCTCATGTTGATCTGGAGTCCGAACAATTAGCCAAATTAAATTTTTTGTTTTACAAGTTATAAAGAACTAGTTCTCAATTGACTCATGATAAATTATTTATATTGAGTATATGAGTTGTGGCAAGAAAATAAAAATAAAATAACTCGGTCTCGAAGACTATAACCTAGCCCTATGAAAGCATACATGCATATTACTAAATGCTACATCACTTGATATGATAGTATTATGTAATAATTAGTAGTAATATAGTTCATTACAAACCAATATGCATTAGAAAAAAGTGGGATGCATATTTTATTTTTAACTATCCTAATGAATAAATTGTTTTATATATCTTTAACTATCCCTAGTTAGCTTTTGTCGAAAAAACTACCTCTAGTCAACTATTATCTACATGCGGTGACATTAAAATATATTTATGATCTGCAAAGCAATCTATGGTTCTTGCTTCTTCATTTCATGTTCAAATGCCAATAATTCAAGGAAGATGTTCTGAAGATAATATTGACCGAAAAACTCCATTAAAAGAAGATATATCACAAGTGACAGACCGGAGCTGATCGCTCCATATGCACACAGGGAGAAACTCCAGATGTTGGAATTCATATTCTTAAGTGACGCTTCAAGCAAAGGGAGAAAAACTGCACTCTTTTTCCCTTTGCCATGGTTTTTCCCACTGGGTTTTCCTAGAAATGTTTTAAGCGAGGCAGTTCCCACCGAAAGGTACTCTACTCCTTCACTAGATTTTTTTTGCTGGGATTTTTCTAGTAAGGTTTTAATGATACATATCCTCAATGGACATCCAAGGGGGAGTGTTATGAATAATATGATGGATGTCACTTCTATTAGGCTTCCACTATCATTACTCCCTCGTTGTAATGGGTTGTTAGTGGCTCTTTATGTTTGATCTTTCACTTGCATTTTCTCACCCTATAAATAAGGCTGTCTCCTGTGTGTAGTGACACGCTTAAGAAGAGAATAATAAACAAAGCTCTTACTCTTCTATGTATTTGTTCTTGTTTTTCTTATCTTCTCCACCTTTCTAGTCTTGTATCTTATTTCATAACACTACCCTCTTTCTTTTCATTTTCTAATTTGTTGTTATAGGTCCACAGTAAACTAACATTATATAATAAAAAAATTGGAACTTGGGGGCATAAGGCCACATGCCACAGTGATGTGGGTTTAGTGTTTTAAGATTTTACCTCACATGCACTCTTTTCAGAAAACTAAACCTTATTTGCTCTGCATCTCCTAGTAACCATGGGAACTTGTAAAGAAAAACAAGCAACTCGTTACTTTTTCTCTCTTAATCCTCCTTGTGATTCCAATCCTAGTTGTTGGAGAATGCACATGTGGTCAAGAAGATGAAGGTAGGGAAAAAGCCAAAGCTCTAAGCTACAAAAGACATATTTTTTTATTATTGAAGCCTTTGCTGCGGGTGTTATATTGTCCACGGGTTTCATTGATGTGTTGCCAGATGCATTTGAGAACCTTACTTCACCATAAGGATCATCCATGGGGTGACTTTCCTTTCACTGGATTTGTTGCTATGTGTACTGCCATGGGAACCTTTATGGTTGATACTTATGCTACTGCTTATTTTAAGAAACATCATTTGATGAAAAAGATAGTGATTGAGACCATAGATGTGGAGAAAGAGAGTGGAGAGCATGAAGGGAATGTGGATGCTAATTCTCAGGTAATACATGGTCATGGACATGGCTGTGGGATTGTTTCTAATGATCAGTCCTCAGAACCTTCGTCATAGGGTCATATCACAGGTAATTTAGGGTTTGTTCAATTACAATGATAAAAACACATTTCTTTTTTTAAAAATTATACCTATAATGTTTTTTTATTTTTTATTTTTTTCTCCATAAATCAAGTCAATTCATTAAAATGTCTAGATTTAGCATCATAGAGTACAAATTGTTGATTTTAATTTTCAAAAACCTGAGTTTGTTAAGCCAACAGCTATATTAGTTAAAAAAGTTGTTGGTGAACGTTTTATTAGTTACAAGTGGTTACTATGCCTAACAACCTGTAACTACTTTTAAAAGTTTGTTAATACTCAAAACAAACTTTCATTTTACATTGTATATATAGGGATGCTATAGAATGTAAACATATAGAATTCAATAATACAACATTTTTCAGATTTTACAATTTATACCAAAGTCTTCTTTGCTTTTCCTCTTTCTGCGTAAGCTTTCTTTCAGGTTCTGATTCTGAGATTCCTGAGACAGCCCCTTCAACAAGTGGTTGAAGGCAAATCCTCACACAACAAAGAGAATCACAACAGCAAGTCAGCAAATCATAGTTCAGTGACTGAACAACACAAATCAAAGGAAATCAGAGAGAAAGCAAGAAAAACTACATGTTTCTTAAGGAAGAAACATTCTGAAAAACTGCTACTGGTTCTTCAAGGCGTGAAGAACATTGTCTTGAAACTCAGTCCAAAAAATAACAACAGAAAACGTTTAAACGGTACACTGTGGAACAGATCTAAACAACAACAAATATCAAAGGAAAATCAAGCGTGATTTTACCAATTTGAGACTTCTGAGAAGCAGATCCTTCAACATCTGTACCTGAAAGTGCAAGAATACAGTGTTAGGGTTTTGACGCAACAAAATCTAACAAGAACACAGAAAGAAGATCAGATCAGAAGTCTACCTGTGACAGTGAAGGAAGCTTGTAATTAAGTCTCACGCAGCAGTCACAAAAGCTACATCATCGAAGCTTCAAACAACCAAACCTCAGATCAGTGCGACAACTCAGTGTTCCAACAAATTGGTTCTAGGCATCATCGTCATCAAGGATCGTCATCGGTGGAGAGGGTCTAGCGTTTCAGCGCGTCATCACTGCAGGAGCAGCAAGAGCACTGAAACCCTAAGATCGAAAGAGAGGAAGAAGAAGAAAGATCAGAACCAGAGAAGCAGCAATAAGAGAGAAACAGTTCTTGGTTTTCTGAAAGAAAACCCTAGAATCCAGTCTTTATACACCGGGTCAAGAGTAACCCGCGCATTGCAACAGAACCGGGTTCTGGGTGCCGCATGGGTCAAGCCTGATCCAGCAGCAATACAAAGTGTTATAAGGTTGGGTCTGCATAAGTAAAGTGCTGGTTGCACCCCTCCATTTGTTGGGAAGTAACCTACAGGGTGAAAGAAATCAATTGGTCAATATTACAACATGGTATCATAGAGCAAGACGATCTAGGGACATTTACTAAACTCAAATCCAGTTCTTAATCTTCTTTCATTATCTTTACAAGTTTTTTGTTGCCTACACAGTAAGTGACTGTGTAGGTGTATTATTTTGACAGTTTTGAGTGTTTTGAAACAGGTGATAGAAAGTGTTAATCAAGGTTTCAAACCAGCATATCAAGTGCAAGTCTGTCCACCCAGATTCCCAAGCTAAATGGGAAAAACTGGGATAGATGGTATTTGCAAATGGAAGCCATCTTTGGATTCGATGATGTTCTAGATATTGTTCAATAAGGGGTTCCTGAGCTACCTGAGGAACCAACTCCTGCACAAACAGCTGAACACAAGGAGAATACAAAAAAGGATTGGAAATCCCTCTATCTCATACACCGGGGGTGTGATGAGAGCAACTTTGACAGAATTAGAGGCATAAAAGTCTCTAAAACTGTCTGGGATCTCCTTGACAAATATTACAATGGGGCTGCCCCAGTCAAGGAAGAAAAATTGCAGTCCTTAAGAAAGCAGTATGAGAACCTGAACATGCAGGAAAATGAAAGCATCACTGACTTCTTTGGAAAACTAAAGAAGATAACAAATGCAATGAGTCTCAATGGAGAAACTCTATCTGAATTAACTGTTTGTAAAAAGGTTCTTAGATCTCTAACAAGGAAGTTTGGTTTTGTTGTAAACAGTATAGAAGACACTATCAAGCCAGCAGATCTGAAGATTCAAAACCTTCAGTGCATGCTTGAACCAAAAGAAATCAGGCTGAATCTTTTGATGGGTGAAACTGAGGAAAACCAAACCTTGTTTGCAGGCAAAGGCAAGGGCAAGAAAGGCAACACCCAACCAGCCAAAGATTGGTCCAAAGGTAAGGGAGGAAAACCCAAAAGTAAGGGGAATTCCTCCAAGAAAAACTTTGACTCAAATAAGAAAAAGGACAAATCTAAGGTACAATGCTATAGATGTGATGACTATGGGCATTATGCCACTGAATGTCCTACTAAGAAAAATGGTAAACCTAAAGAGCCTGAGGAGGAGGCCAATGTGGCCAAGGAGGACTCTGACACTGAATGCACACCTGTGGCATTCAGTATGATTTCTGACTTAGAAAATGAGACAGAAACTGACAGCCATAAGAATGAATTAGAACCTAAGGCAGAAACTAGTGTATCTGATTTTACTCTAAGTATAAACTCAGATTATATAGCTCTAGTAGTTACTACAGGGAATGGTAATACTATAACTGAACTATGGTACCTAGATTCTGCATGTTCTAATCATTTAACAGGTAATAAAGAGTGGCTGGTGGACTTCAACCCAAACAAAAAGACTACTATTAAGTGTGCAAGCAACGGGTCTATTGAAGCATCAGGTATGGGTAATGTGATGTTCACAAAGGATGATGGACAGGTAGTAATTATCCATGATGTATACTATGTTCCTGGCGTTAGCTACAACTTAATTAGTCTAGGACAGTTGGTTGAAAAAGGTTTTTCAATAACCATGAAGTATTTAAAACTGACTGTTTTTGATACTAAGGATAAACCAGTTTTAACAAGTCCTCTAGCCAAAAACAGAACTTTCAGGACTAGTATTAGCACATCAACAGCTGAGTGTTTTAGTGCTACAACTAGTACTGAAAGTGAGCTTTGGCATAGAAGACTTGGGCACTTAAACTTTGGTAGTTTAACTAAACTGAGTGCTAAAGGTTTAGTTAAAGGGCTACCTAAGATTGAGGCACCTAATGGGGTATGTACCACATGTTTAATGAGTAAACAGCCTAGAAACAAATTCCAGGCAGAACTAGCTAATAGATCTAACGACCTATTGCATGTTGTTTACTCAAATATATGTGGTCCTTTTGATGTTTTATCTCTTAGTAACACTAAGTATTTTCTGACCTTTGTAGATGAGTATTCTAGAAGACTGTGGGTGTATCTAATCAAAATAAAAGGAGAGGCCTTGTTGATATTCAAGCAGTTCCTAGAAATGTCGGAAAGGCAAAGTGGCAGAAAATTGAAGATCCTAAGGACAGATGGTGGTGGTGAGTATACTTCAAAGGAGTTTGAAGATTACTGCACCAGCAAAGGAATTGTTCATGAAGTTACCTCCCCATACACTCCACAACACAATGGAGTGGATGAAAGGAGAAGCAGAAGCTTACTTGACGTGGCTAGATCCATGGGCAAGAACAAAGGATTACCAAAGAGTTTTTAGGGTGAAGCAGTCAAAACTGCTGCTTACATCCTAAACAGATGCCCTACTAAAAGGATAGAAGGGAAAGTTCCAGAGGAAGTTTGGATGGGTGACAAGCCAAGTGTGGCACACCTAAGGATTTTTGGTTCCGTATGCTATGGTCATGTTTCAGATCAAAAGAGAAAGAAGCTGGAAGACAAGAGCAAACCTCTTATCCTAATTGGGTACCATCCTATAGGGGCCTACAGGTTGTTTAACCCTATAAACAACAAGGTAGAGATCTCTAGGTATGTTACTATTTTAGAAAACGAGCAATGGGATTGGAGCACTGCTGAACAACCTAATTCAGGTCAACCTTTTGAGCAAGAAGGCACGAATTCTACACCTGAAGTACTCCATCAGAATGATGAAGACAATTCTGACTTTGAAGATATGCCTGATATGCATACTCTAGATCTGCCTCCTCAAAATAAGGAGCCTGAAACTCCAAGTCCAGAACCTGTGCAACCAGAACTGGCAAGAGGGCAGAGGTTGAGACAACCACCTAGAAGGTTGGCAGATTTTGAACTTGTGACTGACAGTGAAGTAAGTGAAGAGGGAAACCTCATTCACTATGCCATGATAGCTGATGCAGAACCTATAGACCACAATGAGGCTCTAAAACAAGAAAAATGGAGATTGGCAATGGTTGAAGAGCTGAACTCTATTGAGAAGAATGGTACTTGGTCTCTAACTCAGCTACCTAAGGGAAAGAAAGCTATTAGTGTGAAGTGGATCTTCAAACTAAAGCTGGATCCTAAGGGTGACATTGTAAAATACAAAGCTAGGTTGGTGGCTAAAGGGTTTCAACAGAAAGAAGGCATTGACTACACTGAAGTGTTTTCCCCAGTTGCAAGGCACGAAACTATAAGGTTGGTGACTGCCCTAGCCTGCAATAAAGGGTGGGAAATTTACCACATGGATGTTAAATCAGCCTTTCTGAATGGGCCACTTGAAGAAACTGTGTTCATCAAGCAGCCACCTGGTTTTGAAGTTAAAGGCAAGGAGGATATCGTATTCCAACTACACAAGGCTCTATACGGGTTGAAACGGGCTCCAAGGGCCTGGAACAAGAGGATAGACCCGTTCTTTACAGAAAATGGTTTCACCAAATGTTCAAATGAGTATGGGGTCTATGTGAAGGGAAACTTACAGAATTATCTCCTATTGGTATGCTTGTATGTAGATGATCTACTTGTCACAGGGAACTGTGCTAAGGAGATTGATTGCTTCAAAACCTCTATGAAACAGGAGTTTGAAATGACAGACCTAGGTAAGTTGACCTACTTCCTAGGACTGGAATTTCTAAGAGTACCTGAGGGTATTCTTTTACATCAACTTAAATATGCTAAAGAGATTTTGGCAAGATTTGAATTGGCAGAATGCAACTCTGCTAGCAATCCAGCAGAGGGTGTGCTGGGAAAAAAGGAAGTTGAAATGGGTTGTAAGGTGGATACTACTTACTGTAGGCAAATGATTGGCTCATTGAGATATCTGTGTCATAGCAGACCAGATATCTTATTTTCCACAGGTATGGTAAGTAGGTTCATGAATGAACCCAGACAAATACACTTAAATGCTACAAAACGAATATTGAGGTACATCAAAGGTACACTCAATTATGGTATTTTCTTTCCTAAGAAATATGATGATAACAAGCTAAACCTATTGGGATTCTCTGACTCTGACTGGTGTGGAGACCATGTGGACAGAAGAAGCACCTCTGGGTACCTCTTTAAGTTTCAGGGAGCTTCAATATCTTGGAGCTCCAAGAAACAGAATATTGTGGCTCTGTCCGCTTGTGAGGCAGAGTATGTTGCTGGGTGTGCTGCTGCAACTCAAGCAGCATGGCTGGAAGAATTGAAAAAGGAGCTACAGGTTGACCTAAGTCAACCCCCTATATTGATGATAGACAACAAATCAACTCTAAATCTAGCAAGGAATCCTGGTTCACATGGAAGAACCAAACACATCCAAGCAAGGTTTCACTACTTAAGCGAGCAAGTTACTAATGGAAGGCTACAAGTTGAGTATTGTTCTACTAAGGAGCAACTAGCTGACCTATTTACAAAAGCTCTCAAAGGAGAAAGTTTTGTGAAACTTAGAAGAGAGATTGGGCTGGTTGCTTTCTAAATAAGAAAGCAGCCTTAAAGCTATTCTTGGGGGCTTGTCTCAAGTAATTTTTTCTGAAAGACTATGTCTAGGGGTCTGTCCTGTTGATTTCCTATCTCTATCTAAGTTTCCATGTCAGCTTTATGGTTACTAAGTATAGGTTTTTGAAATTAAGGGAAGGTGTTGATTTTAATTTTCAAAAACCTGAGTGTGTTAAGCCAACAGCTATATTAGTTAAAAAAGCTGTTGGTGAACGTTTTATTAGTTACATGTTGTTACTATGCCTAACAACCTGTAACTACCTTTAAAAGTTTGTTAATACTCAAAACAAACTTTCATTTTACATTGTATATATAGGGATGCTATAGAATGTAAACGTATAGAATTCAATAATACAGCATTTTTCAGTTTTTACAGTTTATACCAAAGTCTTCTCTGCTTTTCCTCTTTCTGCATAAGCTTTCTTTCAGGTTCTGATTCTGAGATTCCTGAGACTGCCCCTTCAACAAATGGTTGAAGGCAAATCCTCACACAACAAAGAGAATCACAACAGCAAGTTAGCAAATCATAGTTCAGTGACTGAACAACACATAAATCAAAGGAAATCGGAGAGAAAGCAAGGAAAACTACCTGTTTCTTAAGGAAGAAACATTCTGAAAAACTGCTACTGGTTCTTCAAGGCATGAAGAACATTGTCTTGAAACTCAGTCCAAAAAATAACAACAGAAAACGTTTAAACGGTACACTGTGGAACAGATCTAAACAGCAACCAATATCAAAGGAAAATCAAGCGTGATTTTACCAATTTGAGACTTCTGAGAAGCAGATCCTTCAACATCTGTACCTGAAAGTGCAAGAATACAGTGTTAGGGTTTTGACGCAGCAAAACCTAACAAGAACACAGAAAGAAGATCAGATCAGAAGTCTACCTGTGACAGTGAAGGAAGCTTGTAATTAAGTCTCACGCAGCAGTCACAAAAGCTACATCATCGAAGCTTCAAACAACCAAACCTCGGATCAGTGCGACAACTCAGTGTTCCAACAAATTGGTTCTAGGCATCATCGTCATCAAGGATCATCATCGATGGAGAGGGTCTAGCGTTTCAACGCGTCATCACTGCAGGAGCAGCAAGAGCACTGAAACCCTAAGATCAAAAGAGAGGATGAAGAAGAAAGATCAGAACCAGAGAAGCAGCAAGAAGAGAGAAACAGTTCTTGGTTTTCTGAAAGAAAACCCTAGAATCCAGTCTTTATACACCGGGTCACGAGTAACCCGCACATTGCAACAGAACCGGGTTCTGGGTGCCGCATGGGTCAAGCCTGATCCAGCAGCAATACAAAGTGTTATAAGGTTGGGCCTGCATAAGTAAAGTGCTGGTTGCACCCCTCCATTTGTTGGAAAGTAACCTGCAGGGTGAAAGAAATCAATTGACCAAAACCTATTATTATTTGTTGGGGCCGTATATTCAAAGATATCATATTTTGTAACTCTGTCATTTTTTTGACAAATGTAACTCTATCATTTGTTGTTTACTCTTAATATGTATTAATTTGTTTACTCTATATAAGTTTGGTATAATTTGTTACCACAAAAGTAGCGTAACAATTTTATTTTTTTAAGAAAATTTTTTTTGAAGTGTTAAGGTTTTCTTTTTACCAATTTGAAGTGTTAAGATGAAATTATGAAAACAGGACATATTAGACGTAACTACAAAAAAAAAATGTCTTGAAAACATAAAAATGATTCAATAATCACCTTAACTTGAATCTCCATTAGACCAGAAATCTCAAGTGATTAACTAAGTGCAAGCTTTTCTATTGAATAAGAATGGTCAGCGTTCGAGTAGCAGAGAATATCAGAGTTTTGTCTTGGTGATGTTTCTTGGCAAGAAGTGGAGTGGCCGTATGCGTCTACTATGAGTGGCAGGTGGATATACATGTTTTTGTGTGTTACAAAGTAAATACCTAAGTTTTTTTTTGTCTGTCATTTCAGACTCAATTGAATGTATTAAGACACTTCTATGGGTTGATGTATCCGATGTACCCCTCTACAGTTGGCGAATATATGTTTTGTTGGAAGTTTCTGATTCACTGTGTTCACTCACACACGCACACACTTGAGAGAGAGAGAGAGAGAGAGAGAGAGAGAGAGAGAGAGAGAGAGAGAGAGAGAGAGAGAGAGAGAGAGAGAGAGAGAATAACAGAATTCAGTTAGAGTGAAAACTGAAAACGTGTGCACTGCACATTGCATCACAGAGATTGTTTATATAGTACATTACGTATGCTGAGTCAGCAATTAATGAAAGCATAAAAATCAAATCTAAAGGGAAACTTCGACACCCTCTACTTCGACAGACAAGTTGAGAGTGGTCGAACTAGCTAAGTCGAAACAGCTAGTCGAACTAGCTTACTTATTTAACACACCCCCTTAAGCTAGTTACTAACATAAGCAAATAACAACAAAATACAGTAGAATCTATCTACGTAAACTTATTACAATAAATCACATTCAGCATGCTCCTTAGCCTTTTGAATGTCTCTGCCTTCACTGCCTTGGTGAACAAATCAGCTGCCTGCATATCTGATCTACAGTAGCTCAGCCTCAGCCTTCCTTTTGTGACTTGGTATCTTAAGAAATGATAACGTGTCTCAATGTGCTTCGACCGTCCATGTGCCACCGGATGTTTCGCCTAGCTAATTGCAGACTTGTTATCGACATATAACTCCACAGCACCTTCCTTCTTGATCATTAGCTCTTGCATCAGATGGTCTAGCCAGATTGCTTGACAGGCACCCATTGAAGCAGCAATGTACTCAGCTTCACATGAGGACAATGCCACCACTGATTCCTTCTTCGAACTCCATGAGATGGGACTTGAGCCAAGCAGAAACACAGCCAGCAGTGCTCTTTCGATCAGATTTGTCACCTCCCCAATCAGCATTAGTGAAGCCATAGAGACATTTCTCATTGTCTCTGCATTTACTAGGCAACGGAATTCCATATGCCACAGTGCCTTTGACATATCTTAGGATTCGTTTAGCAGCAGCTAGGTGCGATGTTCTAGGCCTGTCCATAACTCTACTAATCAGACCAACACTTAAGCTAAGGTCAGGTCTGGTGTTGCAGAGATATCTCAGTGCCCCAACCACCTGTCGAAACTCAGTTGCATCCACTTCTGGTTCATCAGCATCTTTGTCGAGCCATAGCCCTACCTTTGCTGGTGTTTCGACGCTGTTGCAGTGTTGCATATTGAACCTGTGCAGTATGTAACACCCCGAAATTAATTAAATAGTTATTTAGTATTTAGTTAATTAAATTAAATAGGAGTTGGTGATAGAAATAATAATGATAATAATAATGATGATAATAATAATAATAATATTGGGTGGTTTTAATTATTTTAGAGGGTGGTGATATTTAATTATTCAAATGGGCTTAAGTGGATGGAGGCCCGTGATCCAGGCCCAGGGTTGGCTTAGGCGTATGTGACTAGGGGTTGGGGGAGAGGCGCATCACTTGAGAAAAAAAGAGAGAAGGGGCGTGAGAAAGAAAGAAAGAAAACGCAAAGGAGAGAAAGAAAGAGAAGAAAAATAGCGCAAGGGAGAGAAGAAAGAAGAAGAGAGGGGTGCGACTTCCATAGGAGAGGAGAGGAGCTCGGTTGCTGTGGTTACTCGGTGTGCTCGTGGAGGGATCTCTATCTTCGGTGAAACTAAGGTAAGGGTGGGTCTTGCCTTATAATAGGGATCATAATGGGATGTATGTAGGGGTTAGGATCTATGTCGTTTTTGTATTGATTTTGATATTGATGAGTTGTATGTATGTATTGATCACTATATGGCTTGTTGATGCTTTGCGAATTGTTCATATAAGTGATGAATTTAGAATTGCGTGCCAAGTGCTCGAATGAATGTATAATTGATGTTGTTCTTGTGCATAATATGTAAATTGACGTTTTTGGTGTGATTGGTGTGCGAGTTGATTGGACTATGTTGTTCAAAAATTCAATTGTTGTGTTATAGGTGCATAAGGCACCATTGTAGTATTTTTAGTGTTGCTGGAAATTGTTGTCTAGGTGCGGAATTAGGCGCCCTTGAGTGGGGTGCCCCGCGCCAAGTATTGACGTTGTCGGACTTTTGGTCATGGAAGTAGGCGCCTTTGTGCTAGGCGCCCCGTGCCACATTATTGTGTATTGGCTAAGTGTATTTTGTGTGGTGTTGGTGTGCCATATGCTAAGTGCATCTTATGATATGTTTGTGTGCCAAGTGCCAAGTTAGTGTGTGTGTTGGTGATGCTTGGTGTGGGTGTGTGTATAGGCGCAATGGTGATGGTGATGATGGTTGTCAATATGGTTTTGGTGTTTTCAAATAAAATTGATTTTTGGGGTGAGTGGGGATTTTAGATGGTGGAAAAGAAATATAATTTTGATGTTTTAAAATTGAGAAAAATTGATGTTTGGGCTGAATTTGTGTAAAAATCTGGTTCTGGCAGTGTGCTGGGCGCCAGGTGCCTGTGCTGGGCGCCAGGTGCCTGTGCTGGGCGCCAAGGCGCTGTGTGTGTGTGCTGGGCAAGTGTGGCGCGCGCCTGGGCGCTGGGCGCCTGTTGTGCGTGCGCTGTGTTGCGCGCTGGGCGCTGGGCGCCTGCTCGCGTGCGTGTGTGTGTGTGGCGCGCGCCTGGGCGCTGGGTGCCTGTTGTGCGCGCGGATGCGCTGTGTTGCGCGCTGGGCGCTGTTGTGCGCGTTGCCTGGGCGCTGGGCGCCTAAGGCGCCAGTTCCCAGCAGTGTTGCCTAATTTCTTCCAAATTTGTTTTTAACGTAACTTTTGACTCGGGTGTCCGTTTTAGGTGTTTCAAAGTGCGTTACGACGCTTATTTAATTTTCTATCTGATTGTCCAGGCCAAAACCAAAACTTAATATTTTTCCCCGGTCGTTTTCTGAAAGTCCCAAGTGACTGTGTGCTAGTTGTTGTTTGGTTTGGAAATTGCTACTGTTCCTCTATAATAAAATGTTGGTGTTCTTCATGAGACTAAGGTGCTGTTCCTTGTAATTTTAAATGGTGTTGTCACGGTGAAAATGATGTGATGTGTAATAGTGTGGTATGCAAATATATATATATATATATGGGATATATTATTATTGGTGAATGGGGTCTGTAATCCTCTTTTGATTGTTGGTGAATATGCTATGGCATTATTTATTTGGTGATTCTGGTGTGTGATGCATAGTCATGGTGTCGCATAATCATATGCATGATTTTGGTGAATAGGCTTCGGCCTCGGGCTTCGGCCTTATTATAAATTTTGGTGAATGCCCTCAAGGCTTATTTTTGGTGAATGGATCCACATGCATATGCCAGTGGAGTTTTGGGTTGCATCTCATACATTAAACATACAGTTGGTGAATGTTTTAGTGATTATTTATTTGGTGATACTTGGTGAATATTTATTTGGTGATTACTTGGTGATTATTTATTTGGTGATTGTTTGGTGAATATTAAGTTGGTGCTGAACTGGTGATTAAAGTGATTATTGCTGTGTTTTGATGTAGTCCTGTATCTGTATATACTACTCCTTATGTGCTTTATTATAGGGTTTGAGACTCACCCCTTTTGTTGATTTTACCTTACAGGTAACCGTACTTGAAGGCTTTGACCTTCATTCCCTTGAGTTCGAGTCGCTCTGATACGTAGCACCTGGGGGGCGTCTTATTAGATAGTGATTTTGTCTTGTACGACTTGTTGGATTTTGTTTTAACGTTGTAACTGTATTTTTGAGTAATGGCCGCCCATGATGCCACGTAATGTTTTTAATTTAAGTTAAATAAATGACGTGTTTTTGAAGTAATTGTAGCATTCCGTTTCAAGAAAAATAATTTGTGCACTCTGATAATTGTTATAAATGAAAGGGGTAGAAACGGGTGTTACAAGTTGGTATCAGAGCAATGGTTGGTCTGTCCGGCCGAGTCGTCGAGTCGTTGTGTCAGATAGTGACCAACTGTTGTCTTTTCAGTGTTGACCGTTGTTTGTGTTGCAGGTAGACCGGAAAGTTTCTATTGGTAAGTGAACTAGTGGGGGAGATTTCCCTACTAGTGCTGTGTGCCCTATTGTGTACACAGTGTGAGAACTGTGTTTTGCTGTTGTGATCCTTATTGTTGACCTTATTGCTACGTGCTTCTAAATGAATTGTCATGTTGTTTAAATGTTCACATGTGTTTTAGTTGATATTGAGCTCTGTGTGTTTTACATAAAATGTCGAATTAATTGCTGTTGCTGTGGATTGTTAAGTCGCATGTACTTTCTTATGTTGATATGTCCGAACTATTTTAAGAGGTCGACGCTGAGCTTTTACGAAAAAAATCTTTTAATGCTTTGACTGCTGTTCCCTGGGGAGTTTCGTTGTTGTTTCAGAAGACTTCTGTTATTGTTCCTAATCTTATGCACTGCCCCTATTTTTATGAGTTGTACCTATTTCTGATTGTTGACTGTCCCGTGTGTCTTATTATTTCTATTATGTTGCCTGGTGTGTTCTTTGTGTCCCTTGTCGATCTTCGACAGAGACCTTGTTGCGAGTTTTGTTGTTTGTCGTTGGGGGAATTAATTGTAATCGTGGGTACGGACTAGTTAGAGCATAACCGTGAGGATGTCAATTGTCGTAGCCAGCCGGTGAGTTAGGGAGATGTTGATGCGAATTTTCGAGGACGAAAATAATCTAAGTGGGGGAGAGTTGTAACACCCCGAAATTAATTAAATAGTTATTTAGTATTTAGTTAATTAAATTAAATAGGAGTTGGTGATAGAAATAATAATGATAATAATAATGATGATAATAATAATAATAATATTGGGTGGTTTTAATTATTTTAGAGGGTGGTGATATTTAATTATTCAAATGGGCTTAAGTGGATGGAGGCCCGTGATCCAGGCCCAGGGTTGGCTTAGGCGTATGTGACTAGGGGTTGGGGGAGAGGCGCATCACTTGAGAAAAAAAGAGAGAAGGGGCGTGAGAAAGAAAGAAAGAAAACGCAAAGGAGAGAAAGAAAGAGAAGAAAAATAGCGCAAGGGAGAGAAGAAAGAAGAAGAGAGGGGTGCGACTTCCATAGGAGAGGAGAGGAGCTCGGTTGCTGTGGTTACTCGGTGTGCTCGTGGAGGGATCTCTATCTTCGGTGAAACTAAGGTAAGGGTGGGTCTTGCCTTATAATAGGGATCATAATGGGATGTATGTAGGGGTTAGGATCTATGTCGTTTTTGTATTGATTTTGATATTGATGAGTTGTATGTATGTATTGATCACTATATGGCTTGTTGATGCTTTGCGAATTGTTCATATAAGTGATGAATTTAGAATTGCGTGCCAAGTGCTCGAATGAATGTATAATTGATGTTGTTCTTGTGCATAATATGTAAATTGACGTTTTTGGTGTGATTGGTGTGCGAGTTGATTGGACTATGTTGTTCAAAAATTCAATTGTTGTGTTATAGGTGCATAAGGCACCATTGTAGTATTTTTAGTGTTGCTGGAAATTGTTGTCTAGGTGCGGAATTAGGCGCCCTTGAGTGGGGTGCCCCGCGCCAAGTATTGACGTTGTCGGACTTTTGGTCATGGAAGTAGGCGCCTTTGTGCTAGGCGCCCCGTGCCACATTATTGTGTATTGGCTAAGTGTATTTTGTGTGGTGTTGGTGTGCCATATGCTAAGTGCATCTTATGATATGTTTGTGTGCCAAGTGCCAAGTTAGTGTGTGTGTTGGTGATGCTTGGTGTGGGTGTGTGTATAGGCGCAATGGTGATGGTGATGATGGTTGTCAATATGGTTTTGGTGTTTTCAAATAAAATTGATTTTTGGGGTGAGTGGGGATTTTAGATGGTGGAAAAGAAATATAATTTTGATGTTTTAAAATTGAGAAAAATTGATGTTTGGGCTGAATTTGTGTAAAAATCTGGTTCTGGCAGTGTGCTGGGCGCCAGGTGCCTGTGCTGGGCGCCAGGTGCCTGTGCTGGGCGCCAAGGCGCTGTGTGTGTGTGCTGGGCAAGTGTGGCGCGCGCCTGGGCGCTGGGCGCCTGTTGTGCGTGCGCTGTGTTGCGCGCTGGGCGCTGGGCGCCTGCTCGCGTGCGTGTGTGTGTGTGGCGCGCGCCTGGGCGCTGGGTGCCTGTTGTGCGCGCGGATGCGCTGTATTGCGCGCTGGGCGCTGTTGTGCGCGTTGCCTGGGCGCTGGGCGCCTAAGGCGCCAGTTCCCAGCAGTGTTGCCTAATTTCTTCCAAATTTGTTTTTAACGTAACTTTTGACTCGGGTGTCCGTTTTAGGTGTTTCAAAGTGCGTTACGACGCTTATTTAATTTTCTATCTGGTTGTCCAGGCCAAAACCAAAACTTAATATTTTTCCCCGGTCGTTTTCTGAAAGTCCCAAGTGACTGTGTGCTAGTTGTTGTTTGGTTTGGAAATTGCTACTGTTCCTCTATAATAAAATGTTGGTGTTCTTCATGAGACTAAGGTGCTGTTCCTTGTAATTTTAAATGGTGTTGTCACGGTGAAAATGATGTGATGTGTAATAGTGTGGTATGCAAATATATATATATATATATGGGATATATTATTATTGGTGAATGGGGTCTGTAATCCTCTTTTGATTGTTGGTGAATATGCTATGGCATTATTTATTTGGTGATTCTGGTGTGTGATGCATAGTCATGGTGTCGCATAATCATATGCATGATTTTGGTGAATAGGCTTCGGCCTCGGGCTTCGGCCTTATTATAAATTTTGGTGAATGCCCTCAAGGCTTATTTTTGGTGAATGGATCCACATGCATATGCCCAGTGGAGTTTTGGGTTGCATCTCATACATTAAACATACAGTTGGTGAATGTTTTAGTGATTATTTATTTGGTGATACTTGGTGAATATTTATTTGGTGATTACTTGGTGATTATTTATTTGGTGATTGTTTGGTGAATATTAAGTTGGTGCTGAACTGGTGATTAAAGTGATTATTGCTGTGTTTTGATGTAGTCCTGTATCTGTATATACTACTCCTTATGTGCTTTATTATAGGGTTTGAGACTCACCCCTTTTGTTGATTTTACCTTACAGGTAACCGTACTTGAAGGCTTTGACCTTCATTCCCTTGAGTTCGAGTCGCTCTGATACGTAGCACCTGGGGGGCGTCTTATTAGATAGTGATTTTGTCTTGTACGACTTGTTGGATTTTGTTTTAACGTTGTAACTGTATTTTTGAGTAATGGCCGCCCATGATGCCACGTAATGTTTTTAATTTAAGTTAAATAAATGACGTGTTTTTGAAGTAATTGTAGCATTCCGTTTCAAGAAAAATAATTTGTGCACTCTGATAATTGTTATAAATGAAAGGGGTAGAAACGGGTGTTACACAGTATATCAGAAGCATACTTCTTCTGTGACAGCAGCCTTCCTTCACTAGTACTTCGAAATTCAATCCCTAGGAAATAGGAGATCTCTCCTAGGTCAGTCATTTCGAAAGTATTCATCATTCTCTTCTTGAATTCTGCCACTTTATTTTCATTGTTACCCGAAACCAATAAATCGTCAACATAGGGCATAGGATTATCATATCTCCACCATCTGACTTCACATACAGCCCATGCTGAGAAATACATCTCACATACCCCATGTTGATCAAGCTCTTGTCTATCTTCTTGTTCCAAGCTCGTAGAGCTTGTTTTAGGCCACACAATGACTTTCTCAATCTCAACACTTTGTTCTCACTTCCTTGTCGAATAAAACCTGCTGGTTGTTCGACATACACCTCCTCTTCCAATTCTCCATTTAAGAAGGTAGATTTTACATCAAGTTGATGTATCTTCCACCCTTGCATACTAGCATGAGCTACCACAGCTCTCACAGTTTCAAGTCTTGCAACGGGTGCAAAGACTTCTTCATAGTCGACACCATACCTCTGTAGGAACCCCCTAGCCACCAATCTTTCTTTGTGCTTCACTACTTCACCTTTAGGATTTACTTTCACTTTGTATATTCATTTCACACCTATTGCTTTCTTTCCTTTGGGCAATTCGACCAATTCCCAAGTCATGTTCTTCTCTATAGATCTAATCTCCTCTTTCATAGCTTCCATCCACTTCGAGTTCAGCATTGCTTCCTGCCAAGTCACTGGTTCTGTCTCAGCAAGAAGTGCAAAGTGCACTATAAGTCTTGCAGGAACCTGTCTTTGTCTCATTGATCTTCTTGGTATTTCTCGACTACCCTCTTCCCCATCATTCTCTTCGACAGGCTCAGTTTCACCTTCAAGTTCTGACTATTCGACACCAGCAGGTACGTCGAATAAATTCTGTTCGACAGCAGTCGAACTTTTTCCCTTATCACTCCACTCCCATGTCTTCCCCTCATCAAACACCACATCTCGACTTATCACAATTTTATTATTCACAGGATTCACCAATTTGTAACCCCCAGTCGAATGATAACCTATCATAACCATCACTTCTCCTTTATCATCTAACTTCGTTCTCTGCTGATCAGGCACGCGTCGAAAACAAACAGATCCAAATACTCTGAAGTGCGACACGTTTGGCTTGACACCTGTCCAAGCCTACTCAGGGGTGATGTCTTCCAATCTCTTTGTTGGACTTCGATTAATGATATATGCCGCAGTATTAACTGCCTCTCCCCACCATCTCTTAGGCATATTCTTACTCTTTAACATGCTTCTCACCATATTAAGCAATGTCCTATTTTTCCTCTCAGCCACTCCATTATGTTGAGGAGTGTATGGAGGTGTGATTTCATGTGTTATTCCTCCAACTTCACAGAACTCATTAAACTCAGTATTCACATACTCTCCACCACCACCAGTTCTTAACACTTCGACAGTCTGTCCACATTGTTTTTCGACTAGGACTTTGAATTTTTTGAATACTCCCAACACATCACTCTTCCTCCTAATCAAATAAATCCAAAGTTTCCTAGTGAATTCATCAATAAATGTAACAAAATACTTGTTACCTGCAGGAGTTTCATGCACTATGGGGCCACACACATCTGAGAAAATCACCTGCAGTTTCCTCTTTGCTCTACTAGGCACACTTGGATTGAAGGAACCCCTAGGCATCTTGCTCTCCACACACTCTGCACATACATCTTTTGGAACATGCATACTAGAAATTCGCTAAATAGTGACTGATTTAGCGACCAAAAAAATTTGGTCACTTTAGCGACCGATTTAGAGACCGATTCAATAGGAATAAAATACTTTTTGCTTAGTGACCGATTTTTCGGTCGCTAGCTTTGGAGACTGCTTTTTCGGTCACTAGTAGCGACCGATTTAGAGACCGATTCAATGTATAAAATACTTTTTACTTAGTGACCGATTTTATGGTCACTGGTATTTGTGACTGATATTTCGGTCGCTAACCTTCCACCAAAAAATTCGATTCCCTCTTTTTTTTTAACAAAAAATTTATTTCCCACATAACAAAATTCATTCCCTCTATTTCCCACTACCCTCTTTTTCCTCAAAAAAAAAAATTAGTTCCCACTTATGAATTAACGTTGAGAGAGGGAGGATATATCAAAACAAAAAACGTTGGAGATCCTCCTCTCACCGAAACCTCAATCTCTCACGCGGTGAACCCTAATTCCTCTCAGGCTCTCACCGAATCCTCGCGCGCTGCATCATCTCCACGCCGTGGCAAGGTGCGTCTCAGGGAAGCTTCACCGTCTCACTGCAAGTATGCCTCTTCTTTCTCGATCCTCCTTCCTTCATCTTCTTCCTTCGTTCTTTCTCGATCCACTGTACGTGAGGGTATGTATCAGTGAAATTGTAATGTATCAGTGAATATAGGGTTTTTCATTGGAGTTTCTTCATGGGCGAGACTTTGTTGCTCCTCAATAATAAGAGAGTTCTCTTTTGATAATTTACTAAGAAAGTATGGGGTGATTCAGTGGTTCAATTGAAAGGATTTCGAATATGGTATACGGAGCAAATCTGGAATGTATTTTTTCCCATCTCCTATACTTAACTATATTTCTGTTGCAGGGAACAAAATGTTTATGTTTAGTTTATTTACTGATTCTTTGTTTTACAGAAGTATGGGGTGATTGAGATTTGAGCTTATATCCTCTTTTGGATTATCTCTTCCTAATTCTTTTTACTATTTATAGTACATTTTAAAAAAACGTATCAAAATTTTTAGAACAAGTTGCATGCCCTGCCATCCTCTTGCAGGTTCGATGTGTTTATATAAAAATGGCAATAAAATTGATAAAGACATGTCTAACTTTGTCTACAACACAACAATCATAAAATTTGGGGGGATGGGGGCAGATAGTAGATTTGTGTGGATTTATTTGATTGATTTGTTCTAAATCTTTGTTACTATGCTCCAAATACCATAAATCCAATCCAATTTTATAATGGCTGCTCTGGTAGTATTAATTAGTTATAAGCTATTGCTATACTGAATTGCTTATTTATGATGTACTTCATGTCTTAATATGAGAGCATCTGTTCAAGTCAAATTTGCTTGGTCTATTAATATGATAGCAGATTGCCTTTTGTGTTTTATAACCAAACCTTGCTTCTGTGATGTATCCAACGTATACCTATTCTCCAGTGTATGCTTATGGACACATTATCTTATGTGTGTTAGTGCTATGTGTCTTGGTGCTACTCTAAGGCAATTCTTTTTCAACCTTCAACTCTTTTGATTCTAATTTTGTTTTGGTGTTCTTAAATTTTGTGGTTTCCTGCCATATCTCATTTCCTAATCATATTGCTGCCATTGTGTTGTTATAACTTATAATCCTTTTATCCATAGTTCAAAATGATATGATTATAGATTTTTCATTTTGATTAGTTTAAGGCTTAAACATCATTTACCCCCCTGCAAATATCACATTTATCCATTTACCCTCTACAAAAAAAAAAACGAATAAAACAAACCCTGCAATTTGTTTTGACTTCACTAACATTTTTTTTGTATGTGAAACATTGGTGTTTGTACTGTTACACGGGATTAGGTGTACATACTTCTTTTATAATTTTGTTCAGGTTGAGCTAATATGGTAAAGCTTCCATTTCTCAGTCCTATACCTTGTTTAGTTTCTGGTTAGTTGCTTGTTAGTTGTTGGTTAGTTTCTGGTTAGTTGCTGGTTAGTTTTTTGGTTAGTTGCTGGTTAGTGTAAGAGAAAACAATTAGAATACAATTTAGTTTCTGATTTAGTTTCTGGTTAGTTGCTGAGATTTAACAGATTTGTAAATCCCAGTTAGTTAGATAACAATTGGAATCTGGTAGAGCAATGTAACTGCAGCATATATGAAGCTACTCTAATTAAAACTGAATTATTTAGAAAATACTGCATAATTCACTACTGGCCATCAAATACTGCATAATTCACTACTCAAAATTACACCCTGGCCATCAAATACTGCATAATTCACTACTCAAAATTGCAATAAGTCAACATGAAATGACTTGAAGAAGTAATCATTTTGTAGTTTTTTTTTTCTGACATTGGTGCATTCAAGAGGAGTTGGTTACCTTGAATCTGATCAGGTGAAGAAAAAATGTCAATTAAATAGAGAGTAGTGTGCTAAAAATATCTGGTCCAGTAGATTCAGAGTAGTTTCAAACAAAGCAATAAAGGAATTACTCTTGGTCTAGTAGTTTCAACATGAAGTATATTATATATTTCATTATATATAAGCTATTATCCTTTATCCAGTTTAAAGATTATATGTTTCAATGATTTCTATAGTTCTAGTTGGATTATACATGTTGCTATCTGCTCCTGCACAGAATGAGCTTAGTAGCCGCTTAATGCAACAAGTTGTGTGCTGCACCAACAGTTTATGCAAGCAGCATTCAACTGTAAAGCAAAATTTATAACCGGATACTACTATTATACTGGATACTACTATTTTCTGGATACTACTATTTTCTAACTTGATAAAAAACACTGTATTATACTGGATACTACTATTTTCTCACCCCAGAAGAACTAACATTAACAACAATATGTAGCCAAAAATCAACAGTTGACTTATAGATCACACCAGTGTTTATTTAACATTATATGCCTAGCATTCTAACTACTTCTTCTGCCTCTTAGCTGACTTATAGATCACACTAGTGTTTATTTAACAACAGTTTATTTAACAGTTTATTTAACAATTTTTTGCTTCAGTGTATGTCAACAAGATTTATTTTAATTACAATGGTTTGATTCGGTGTATGAAAACTTCTCTGAATAACTCTTTTTTGCCTGAACTGATCTTCCATCACAGTTTATTTAACAATTTTTTGCACCTGATCTGTTAGCAGTTTTCTTTAATTTGTATCTTCTTTATGTTTAGACGAAGCTGAACGGAACCCCTCCAGAGCCTATAGATTTGTTTCGTCGCACACACCAGCATCAAAAGGATAACACTTGGGTGGATAGAAAATCAGAATATACACATGTAATGACCTATAAATTTTTATTTCTATTATGTTTCTTACGTTGGTTTTAATTTATTTGAGTGTCCTGAATATTAATTGGTCTTATATCCATATCAACTGGAGATCTTTACACGGGAATGGGAAAAACAGACCCAAACTGCATCTTTGCAAGGAGCTAATCCACCAAGTCAGATGGATGTATGGCGTGGTATAGTTGGAGTAAATAAAAACACGATGTATGGCTATGGACTACATTCGACCGAAGTGCTGAGACCTTACTATTACGGTTCAAGTTCTTCATCATCTGAGTGGGTGCAAAGGCAGGAGCTTAATGAACTCAGAAATCAGTTGGAAGAAGTGAGAACCGAAAGAGATGAACTTCGAATTGAAATGACAAATACCAAGAACACTTGTGAGCAAAATAACAAGATGATAAAAAAATTGATGAAAATGATGAAGTATCAACAACCTCCAACTAATGAAGAGCTGTATGACAAAGATGATGAAGACGGAGATAATGAAGAGTCTAATTCAGAGGGACAAAGTGGCGAAGAGAGTTAAACATTTTATGTTGTTATGACTTAGAAAATAATTGCTATGTTATGTAGGTTTTAATTTAAATTGACTATTATGTTTTTTTACCAAATACATTATGTTTTTTTTAATGTAATGACTATTATGTTTTTAACTAAATTTTTCTATCAGTTGCTATATTGGTTGCTAAAACTAGTCATCAAATAGTCCAAATCAGTTTCAAAAATTTGGTTGAGCAGTCATTAAAACAGTCAATAAAATAGTATCGGTCACTAGCTGTAAATCAGTCGCCAAAATAGCTGCAAATCAGTCACCAAATCAGTCGCTAAATCAGTTACCAAATCAGTCGCTAAATCAGTCACCAAAACAGTCACCAAATCAGTTGCTAAATCAGTCACCAAATCAGTCACTAAATCAGTCACCAAATCAGTTGCTAAATCAGTCACCAAATCAGTGGCTAAATCAGTCTCCAAAACAGTCACTAAATTAGTCACCAAATCAGTCGCTAAATCAGCCACCAAAACAGTCACCAAATCGGTTGCTAAATCGGTCACCAAACCAGTCTCTAAATCAGTCACCAAAATAGTTGCTAAAACAGTCACTAAATCGGTCGCTATTTTCGGTCACAAAATCGGTCTCTATTTTCGGTCGCTAAATCGGTCAGAATCGCAGTCACTAAATCGGTCACTAACGAAACAGTCACCAAATCGGTCGCCAATGGTTAGCGACCAGTGATTTAGCGACTGATTTTTTTTGGTCGCTAATTCGGTCACAAAATCAATTAGCGACCGATTTTTCCTGTTTAGTGACCGAAAAATCGGTCACTAAATGACGTTTTTTTGTAGTGTACTGTCTTGCTCTGCATCCTGTTCAAATCACCAAAATTCGAGTGTCCATATCTGAAATGCCATAGCCACTCTTCCTTGTCGACTGCTGGCTAAGCACTGCTGCACCAACACACCTAATTCGATCTTAAATGTCCTGTTCTTGGAGAGAGTTGCCTTTATCAACAGCCTCTGTTCAGTGTCATACACCTTCATAACATTGTCTTCCAGCACCATCCTATATCCCTTCTCCAACAGCTGTCCAATACTCAGCAAATTGCTCTTCATCCCTGGCACATACAGTACACCAAAAATGAAGCACAGTGAACCATCCTTCTTTCTTATCATTACTCTCCCCACACCTTCCACCTTCATGGTTCTATCATCAGCAAACCTCACTCTGCTCTTGATTGAAAAGTCAAGTTCGACAAACCAATCTCTCCTCCCTGTCATGTGTGTCGAACAGCCCGTGTCTAGGAACCAATGCTCACCACTCTCACCTTCCTCCTTAGTTGTCACCATTTGCACTATTTCATCACTGCTCTCTGTCTCCTCAATCACCATCAACAAAGATTCCTCCTTCTCTTCCTCTTCTTCAGCCATTTTAGCATCATTGCCATTAGCATTGCTGTAGCACTCATCAGCAAAATGTCCATATTTCTCACAGTTATAACACTGTATATGGCTCTTGTCGAATCTTCTCCCTCTTCCTCTATATCCTCTGCCACCTCTACTCCCTCTTCCTCTATAGCTATCACCACTACCACTTCCTTGCTCATCACTGTTACTTTTATCACTAGTGTTCCATTTGGAAGAGTTTGAGTTATAGAAATTACCTCTTCCTCTTCCTCCTCTGTAATGGTTTCTTCCTCTACCATGTCCTCTTTGATTTCCACCTGATTTGTTGCCTGTTTGCACTGCTAGAGCTTGCTCAGTGCCAGACTTCACCACTTTCTTCTCATTCATCCTCTGCTCATGCGCTTCAAGTGAGCCTTGAAGTTCTTCTATCGTTATCGTTGATAGATCCTTCGCCTGTTCGATCGCCACCGTGATGTGATCAAAACGCGAAGACACAGATCGCAAAATCTTCTCCACCACTGTTTCATCAGACATCGTTTCACCACAATACAGCATCTGATTCGTCATAGTTTGGACTCTAGTGAAATACGCAGAAATCGTTTCACTCTCCTCCATTCCTAGCAATTCATACTGTCTTCTCAGAGTTTGAAGTCGCACCTTCTTCAATTTCTGATCTCCGGCGTAGGAACTCGCAAGAATGTCCCACACTGCTTTGCTTGTCTCCGATCTAGCAATTTTCTCAAAAATTGCAGGATTCACACACTGATGGAGGATGCACAATCCTTTCCAGTCCTTCTTCTTCGTTTCTCTGTAAATTGCTTGTTGCGCAGCAATCGCATTCACCGGTAACGGAGTTACTCCGTTCTGCACTAGATCCCACACATCCTGAGATCCAAGGATCACCTTCATCTTCATACTCCACTGGTCGTAATTTCTTCCATCGAGGATTGGAAAGTTCACCCGAAAATGGTCGTTCGTCGTCATCGTGATTCACTCTCACCGTTGAGACTTCAGTCGTCTTCTTCACTCTGGATTCACACTCTGAAACTTCAACAATTATGCTCTTGATACCATTTGTTGGAAGTTTCTGATTCACTGTGTTCGCGATTACACTCCGGACTCACACTTGAGAGAGAGAGAGAGAGAGAGAGAGAGAGAGAGAGAGAGAGAGAGAGAGAGAGAGAGAGAGAGAGAGAGAGAGAGAGAATAGCAGAATTCAGTTAGAGTGAAAACTGAAAACGTGTGCACTGCACATTGCATCACTGAGATTGTTTATCTAGTATATTGCGTATGCTGAGTCAGAAATTAATAAAAGTATAAAAATCAAATCTAAAGGGAAACTTCGACACCCTCTACTTCAACAGACAAGTTGAGAGTGGTCGAACTAGCTAAGTCGAAACAGCTAATCGAACTAGCTTACTTATTTAACATGTTTGACATTTAAAATAAAAATCGTGTTTGACTTGGAAGAACTATTAAGCATCGTTATTTTATGATAATACCTTCACTGAAAAAAAATACTACTACTCACAACTATAGAGAGGTCTGACCCTTTCTCTACCTATGCAAATTTAGAGCAATAGATAATCTCAAAAAAAAAAATTTAGAGCAATAGAAGTTATTAATACTA
The DNA here is from genome assembly GCA_039519185.1 of Astragalus membranaceus. Taxonomy (NCBI): domain Eukaryota; kingdom Viridiplantae; phylum Streptophyta; class Magnoliopsida; order Fabales; family Fabaceae; genus Astragalus; species Astragalus membranaceus. Next base: position 92,293,448 of record CM076846.1, read on the forward strand.
TATATATCTCACATTTTTTTATTATGAAATGATATGAAAGTTAAACAATAGTGAAAAAAAAAACTTAATAACTCAAGTGAGTTTTGTGTCTTATATTTTCGTAACTCTGTGCACATAAATTGAATATATGCAAACTAGCTAGAAAAGATCACCCTACATTGTTTGTTGACTATTGGGAAGCATATTTTTTGCAGGCAAATTTCAAAAGGGTGTCTGTTACAATAATGGGATTGTTCTTCGCTTTAACTACTCCGATAGGGATTGGCATTGGCATAGGAATCTTCAATGCAGCTTCAGCTGGGATTTTAATCTATATGGCACTAGTAGATCTTCTTGCTGCTGATTTTATGCATCCTAGGATGCAAAAGAGTGGTAGGCTTCGACTAGGATCCTAGGATGCATGTCGCTTATTGCCAAATGGGCTTAGGGCCATGTTCTTTGAATACTTTTTTATTTAACAAGTTGTTAGGGCGTAAATTTACCGTTTCACATTAGACTAGGCTTAAAACTGGTTCACGTTTATAGACTTTTCGTGTGAATATTCGTCTTTTTTTGGATATTAGCGAGTTGAATTTAAATATGCACTTCTACTTTCGTATTTTATGGTTGATTTTGTTCCTCGTCGTATTGTATGCTCCTCGTTGCTCTCTTAAAGCAAAGAGTAATAAGAGAAATATGCAACATAGAAATAGATCCTCTCTCAAGTTTAAATTCCACACGATCATATCATCTGAAATTTTGTGTCTATACCTCTTTTTATAAGTTGTAACTTATTTTTATAGAAGTGTGTTGCGTAATATCTATGAAAAAAAATATTACTTTCGTCTCATATTGTTTTGTTTAAGGTCGTGGCACGTCTCTAAAGATTATAAAAAATGTTGCATAATGTACTATGTTGTCTTTACTCTTTATCTTTCCACTTTAATAAATTTTTGGTCATTTATTGAATGTAACAAATCTCATAATAAAGAAGAGCATAAAAGGAATATATATATAAAATACATTATTGAAAATGTAAAACGGTAATCAAATCTGGACAAACTGGTTTCACTAATAAAACAACAAACAATATGGACAGAGGACGTATAAGCATAAAATTTCAACATGAAAGATTATGGAAAATTTTGATATGAAAAAGAATCATGTCTCTATGGGATAAAGGCGCTATCGGTCTCTCTGCCTTTTTAATAGTGGTGAATCGATTCATCCGTAGTTGAATCGGTGCATTTCATTTGAAATACCTGGGGTGAATTGATTCACAAATAGTTGTATTTTGGTGAATCGATTCATTTAGTTGAAAATACTAAAAATGTATCATCACGGGCTAGGTAACTCAGACTCAAAGATACTGAGTTTGCCATAAGACCACTTGGGTACCATTCTCCTCTCTCACGGGCTAGGAAACTCAGACTCAAAGATATTGGGTTTGCCAAAGCACCACTTGAGCACCATTCTCACCTCTCACTTGCTAGATAACTCAAATTAAAGGGCATCAAATTACAGCACACACAACAACATATCACATCACAAACATATTATAGTTAGAGACTCACCTGACCACCATTCTCACTTTTCACGAGTTAGGGAGCTCATCACAATACACTACAAAAAATTGGATATTTGCGAGGGACATTAGCGAGGGAAATACGGTCCCTCGCAAAAAATGGAATTAGCGACGGACTTTGCAAGGGAATAAGGGCCCTCGTCATTTTGAGAATTAGCGACGGATTTTCGAGCAATAGCGACGGATTGTCCGTCGCTAAATCCTGGGCGCCAATTTGAAAACTGCGCAACACGAAAACCAAGAAACGTTAGCGACGGATTCCCTGGTCCCTCGCAAATTTCTGACCGTTGCAGGTACTTGGGAAACGTGGAGGATTGGCACCGTCACCGAACCACCGCACCGGACCTCAATCTCATATCGGTTAGTTTTTAAAATAAATTTGTTGTTGTTGTGTGTTAGAGTTGAGTGTCGTTGTGAAATGTGAGTTATAATTGAGTGTTAGGATTAAGTGTTGTTGTGAAATGTGAGTTAAATTGAGTGTGAAATGTGAGTTAGAATTTGTTGTTGTTGTTGTTAAAATAAACTTGTTGTTTTAAAGGTTGTAGGATTGAGTGTGAAATGTGAGTTAAAATTGAGTGAAATGTTGTTTGGGAAACTATGTTAGAGATGATTGTTGTTAGAAATTGAAAAGTGAACATGAATTTGTTAAATTGAAATTGTTGAGAAGAGTTAGATTGAAAATTGTTGAGAATTGAAAATTGTGTATCTTGTTAATTGTGTTAAATTGTTGAAATTGAAAAGTGTATGTTGTTAGAGCAAGACATAATTAGAGATGTTAATTGAAATGTGTTATTGAAAAGTGTATTATTTTAGAGTTGTTATTTGAAAAATGTTTAATTGTTGTTTTGATGAACCCTAGGTTAGATGACTGTGTGTTGTTGATGAAAAAGGGTGGGGTGCTATCCCTCACCTTCATATTTTGCTCGAAACCATCTCCATTGAGATAATTACGAGATGATACTAACAACGGTAAGGTTGGGAGTTATACGAAATAACTTCCTTCGCTACTTGGATGGAAAAGGGTTTTGTGCTGTCCTTGACCCCCATACTCGGCTCGGAATCATCTCCACTGAGTTGATATCGATGCCACTAACTTGATAGGTTATTGGGAATGTTATGGGAATCTAACACGTTTTCTTAAATGCATGTAGATGAATTGGTATGAATTTAATCGTGATTGGGTGTATGATCGGTTCCTAGAAGAGCGGGTTTGAAGGAATCTTTTGTAATTGGGGTTGAACAGTTTCTTGTGGTGCCGTGGCGACATGAATTGGCTATACGGGGAAAGGGGGTTAGATGTCGATGCTTAAATTGCTATTAGGACCGATGATCAGGGAGCACTTGTATCATTGGAGGTTTAGGCCTAATTACTGGATTTGGGTGGACCATGGAGAACAACGACGACCAAATTTTGAGGTAGGGGCTTCAAGCAGTTCTAGTGTTGGTGTTCCATGTAATGACGATCATGATGAACTTCCAAATGAAGAAGCACAAAAATTTTATAATTTGTTAAGAGATTCAAGCAAACCATTGTTCGAAGGCTTGCCACAGTCAAAATTATCTATGTGTGGGAAAATTTTAGCTCTCAAGTCCATGAGTAATATTTCTTAGTTGGGTTTAGACTATGTGACTGAAATGATGTTGGAAGCGACACCTAAAAAGGATAATTTTCCAAAAAGTTATTATGAAACAAAGATGTTAGTTTCGAATCTTGGATTGGAATTTATGAAGATTGATTGTTGTGAGAAAGGGCGCATGTTGTTTTACAACAACGAATTTGGTAAAAACGATGGTGAGCTACATGAATGCAAATTCTGTGAAAAGCCGGGGTATCTTGATCGTAAAGGGGCAAAACGTCATTATAAACCTATCCCTGTAAAGTCGATGTTCTATTTGCCTATAGTTCCAAGGTTGCAAAGAATGTTTGCATCGACCGAAATTGCGTAGAAAATGACTTGGCATTATGATAATAGGCGTGCCTCAGACATTTTACGCCACCCATCTGACGGTGAAGCGTGGAAACACTTTGATCAAGTGCATTCAAATTTTTCCTCAGACCCACGAAATGTTCTGCTTGGCTTGTGCTCTGATGATTTACTCCATATATCCCAGCATCGGCGTCACCCTACTCTTGTTGGCCCGTCATTGTTACCCTTTACAATCTTCCTCCTGAGATGTGCATGACTAAACCGTATATGTTTTTGGCTTGTCTGATACCTGGTCCATCCAGTCCAAAAGCTAACATTGATATCTTTTTGGAACCTTTGATTGATGATCTTAAGAGATTGTGGGGGGGGGGGGTGTTTTGACATATGATGCAGCACGAAAGAAGAATTTTTTGATGAGAGCGGCATTGATGTGGACAATTAATGACTTTCGTGTTTATGGTATGTTGTCTGGTTGGGGGACTCACGGTAAATTGGCATGTCCCCACTGCATGGAACACACAATGGCGTTTACGCTAAAGTACGGGGGCAAGAGTTCTTGGTTTAACTCGCATCGTAGATTCTTACCGCAAGATCATAAATTTAGAAAGAACAAGAAGGCCTTCAAGAAATGGGTAGTTGAAACAGATGGACCACCGCCTTTGTTGACATCAGGTGAAATCTGGAGCAGAGTTATGGATTTGCCACAAGCCACAGAGGTAGGGGAGCTCACCCGACTGGATGGTTATGAACGGGTGCACAATTGGACAAAAAAAACATATTTTGGTATCTCCCGTATTGGAAAGATAATCTGTTGAGGCACAATCTCGATGTTATGCACATCGAGAAGAATTTCTTTGACAACATATTTGTCACTGTGATGAATGTGAAAGATAAATCCAAAGATAATAATAAGGCTAGATTGGATTCTGCTCTTTTATTGTAGCAAACATCTATCCGATTTGAATTTGTTGGAAATGCCTATTGGGAGGATGGTAAAACCCAAAGCCAAATACTGTCTAACACCAGATGAAGCGAAAGATGTTTGTCGATGGTTGAAAGGATTGAGGACGCCAGATGGTTATTCTTCTAACCTTGCAAGATGTTCCGATGTGAACACCGAGAAAGGATCGATGTTTGTCTTGTATTCATGGAGTGTTTTCTTCCAATTGCTTTTAATTCATTACCAATGTGTGTTTTGGAACCACTTACTGAGGTGAGTCCATTTTTTAAAAATATGTGCTCTTCAACATTGAGAATGGATGGTCTTATTAAGATGGAGCGGAATATTCCTTTCATTATCTATAAGTTGGAGAGAATATTTCCTCCCGGTTTCTTTGATTCCATGGAGCATCAACCGGTTCACCTTGTGTATGAAGCAAGACTTGGTGGACCAGCTCATTATAGGTGGATGTATCCATTTGAGAGGTAATTATCTATTTCAACATTTTATTAAAGTTATCTTAATTAGTATGATTATTAGTTTAATGAAGTGTTTTTCGTTCATATGTAGATTAATGGGTGATTATAAACGATAGGTGAAGAATAAAGCTAGAGTTGAAGGATCGATCTGCACAGCTTACCTACACCATGAAACAATTTATTTTTGTTCACATTATTTCAACAACTTTATGTTGTCAACAAATAATAGAAACGAAATGGAGTTTGAAGAAGAAAGACACCCGCTCACTTTATGTGTTTAGCAAACCTGGTCGCCCCTCGGGAAAGAAGTCCACCAACTACTTATCAGATAAAGAGCATAAATTGGCACATGTTCATGTCTTGATCAATTGCACTGAACTTAAACCATATCTTGAGTAAGTATGATCCAATTCAGTTTTTAAACTATACACCTTTAGAGTATGAAGTTAAATCAGGTTTTGATCAACTTTCAATCTAAAGAGTATGAATAATTCATTTTCAGTGCATTCTTACGAATTGAGGGTATAGGCGCTGAAGAATCTTCTATTCCTATACATGAAAGTTTTCCATCTTGGTTTAAGGCTAGAGTAAGTAAATAAAACAAATGTCACAAGTTTAAAGTAGATATGAGACATGACGTATTTTTTTCCATATGTGGGTTACTTGGGTTTATGAAGCGGAACCAAACTCCCCAAATCCGACACTTGAGGAACTTAGCCGATGGTCCTTTTCTTGAGGTAACCGAGTGGCACACGTACCTAGTTAATGGTTACAAATTTGACACCCAATCATGGAGTGAGGGAAAATAACAATTAATAGTGGGGTATATGTTAATGGGGAAACAGGAGGAGGTGAAAATGACTATTACGGTGTGATCGAACACATTTATGAACTTGAATACCCACAGTTAGACTATGAAAAGAGAATAGTTTTGTTTTTCTATAGATGGTTTGATCCATCAGTTAGAGGTACAAAATTGAATCCAAAATGTAATACCGTGGACATTCGAATGAATGGAATGTATAAACTTTATGATCCATTTATCATGACAGAAAATGTGAGGCAAGTGTATTATGTTCCATATTCATCAACTGAGAGAGGATGGTGTGTTGCAATTAAGACAAAACTGCGGGGTCGCATTGATGCGGAGGATGAGGTTCCTTATCAGGTGGATGAAATTTCGGGAGTAGATGAGGTAATTGAAGTTGAACCGATTGACTCCTTATGTGATGATCGGCTCCTAGTTGAAGAAGTTGAAGCAGTATTAGAAGTTAATGAATATGAAGAAGATGAAGAAGAGAATTAGGATGAAGAATTTTATTAATCTTATGTTGTATTTAAATTTATTAGTCATTATTGTTCTTGTGTTTTCTTATGTTGTCTACTTATGTTGACTCTTTATGTTGTTTTTAAATTTATTAGAATCATTAATATATCCATATTGTTCTTGTTAATTTACTTTCTTTAATTTATTTATAAATATATATCATTAATATTGTTAGTATCACATTTCGTTTCTCTTTTTTCATAGATATGCATCCAGGAGGAGGTTCTGACCCACCGAGACGTCATGATAAAGGGAAGCACAATATGGTCGATGAACCTCCCAAGAGGAGGCGTAATCGTCGTAATCGTTAGGTGGTACTTAATATTGGGAATATGAGGGGTCATACGTTTGTGGGCCCACCAGCTACCGATCCGATTGCCCCACGACCTTCGTCTCCATTTGGCCCCAGATGGTATCATTTACCCTCACATGGGCATTTTATGGGCCCACCAAATGCGTATACAGCAGGGTATATGGGCACGCCAGCTGGGTATATGGCTACACCAGCTGGGCATATGGGCTCATCATCTGGGCATATAGGTTCATCATCTGGGCATATAGGCTCATCATCTGGCCATATGGGACCAGCTGGGTTATCTATGCCTACACCAGAGCCCCAGGATGATATTGAGCCCGATATTGGTGGTGGTAATGTTGATTCTGATTCATCGACCGATGACGAGAGAGTGGAGGTGGTTGTTATTAATGGTGTTAAACTCAAAGTCATTTATACCCGTGGTGACGCGTAAGTATTATATTTTTTGTTTTTTAAAAGGTAATTATGCAACAACTTTTATATATATTTGATTATTTGATGATGTATCTTTCATTATGCAGGCTTCTTCCTGCAAATGTAGCTTTATCAACCATCACCCATGTCATCTGCAAAAAGTACTTTCAAAGTTCCATAAAAAGTGGAGTAAAGTCGATGAACATGACAGGAAGGATCTGCTGGACTTCTTTAGGGTATGTGTCAATTATTTATATTGTTAGTTTAAATTTAATGTTTAATAACATTTAATATAATTACTAATACATATTTTCATTTTACTTAATACAGACCAAAGTGACATGGGACATAGAAGACGATGAAAATGTGCAGAGACTTTTTTTTAAAAGGATGGGCTCTCAAATATCAGATTTGCTTTATAAGTTGCGGTGTAAAGATAATAAGTCGGATTACATGAGTGATGAAATTTGGAATGCCTTCAAGGGCCATTGGGCTACAGAGACATTCAAGAGAAATTCTATAAAAGCCAAGAATAATAGAAACTCAGAAAAGGGTGGCTCGCTTCACTGCAGCGGGTCCATCAACCAGGCTCAGCATGCTCTTAGATTGGTAAATTATTTTAAAAATCTGTGTGTTTTTTTACATTAGTTAATTAGTTAGCAATTTTTGAAAATGTGTTTCATTTTACAGAGTAAGAAGGCGGGACGACCTATCAATGCTGCTGAGTTGCATAGAGCCACCCATGTGAGGAAAGGCACTAGTGAGTATGTTGATGAGCGCTCCAAAATGACTCGGGTAAATATACAACTCGATTTGTATTATATAATGTTGCTTTGTTAAAATGGAGCGCTAATTTGTGGTTATGCAAAATAGAAGCAAATTAATGAGATCATGACTCAGCTGACTTAGGGGAGCTGGGACCCTGAATCACTTGGTCAACTTACTTCTGAGATGATAGATTTGGCAAACAAAAAGTTTGAGAAGATAGTATGTTGGTATAGGGGTCGCTTGTATGGTACGGGGTCGTTGGCTCCAAGTATGGGCCAGTCTGGGGCCGGGAGCAGCAGACGACGCAGTTGACCAGCTCCTACTTCTTCAGCTGCGGAGATAGAGCGGCTTAGGCAGCAGCTGCAGTCTACTCAACAAGAGCTACAGGATACTCGACAGGAGGTCAGGACCTCTACTGAGGCTGTGAAAAATATGCAGGAAGACTTTGCAAAGGTGACCCGTAGGCAGGAGCTGATGTTTAAGTTTTTTAAGAATATGAGGCAAGATGAGGAGCAAGATGAGGAGCAAGCTGAGGAGCAAACTGGGGAGTCTAAGGAGTCTGATGGCAGTTTTTAGGATTTGTTGTATCAGTTTGACATTTCAGTATTTTGTTATAACATTTTAGACTAAGTTTTGTTGATTCGGATCTTATGTTATCGAAATATTTTATTCTCGGAATTTTTATTTTAAACTGTTTTAGCTATTTTAGATTTTATTATTTATTAATAATTAATAAAATAAACAGGTATAAAAGCAGGTTTAGCAAAAAAAAATATTAAATCAGTTGGAAATTAGCGATGGAATTAGCGAGGGAATTAGCGAGGAAAACTGGACGCGTGGCTGTTAGAATTTGGCCACGTGGCTCTCATTGTTAGCGAGGGATTTGGGTCCTTCGCTAATTAACGAGGAAATTAGCTAGGGAAATTTCCCTCTCAAATTAGCAAGGAATGCAAATTCCCTCGCTAAACTCATTAGCGAAGAGTAATTTAGCGAGGGAACCAGTCCCTCGCTAATTCCCTCGCAAACAGCGATTAGCGACGAATTTAAGACCATTTGAAAGGGAAATATCTCTCGCTAATGATCAATTTTTTTGTACCGATAATATCAAGTCATAATCATATGTCACCAAGTATAGTGAAAAAAGTAACAAGGACAAACGCTTTTACTCACACCATTATTGATTCCAAGTTCATTTAATTCTTTAAAGCCTTAAATCAAGTAATAGTATTCATTTCTTATTTTATACTAAAACATCAAAATATTCAAATAAATTTAGTTGCTAACTCTAGTTCTATCTTTTTCACTTTTAATATAGTATGTAGACAATAAGCTTACACTACTTATTGGCTCTTTAAATCATTCCTTAAGGCAATGACATTATTTTATATTTATAATAATTCAATTTTACAAATTATCAACTTATGACTCAAGTCCCAATTTCGGTACTTGAATTAGCACACCCAAACAATTCAACTTAATTGATTTCTACTAGTCTAATAACAATAAAACACATACGATAAGTGATGATACAGTTTGCAAAATTCAAACACGCATGGGTATCTAGTAACTTACACGAAAGGGTTTCAAACTCTTGGTAAAATCAAAAATGACTTAAAAAAATCATGGAAATCACCCCTTGAAAGGAAAGAACATCACAAATCCTTTAAGTATGAAAATAAACAGAGTAAAATAAATCCTTTAAGTAAAATAAATTACTCACACCTTCCTCCAAGGGACGGGGTCTGGATGCTTTGTCGCCTCGATTTCTCAACGGACCTGATCAAGTGCTTTTTCCACCGTTGGATTGGGCTTTGATAACATGATAGATGATTGATTTACTGTTTCAAGATACCACGTGGTGGATGGCCCTTTTATTTCTTGAGGCATCTAGTCATTAAGTATACTTAGGGTGGCTTCTCGTTTCTAGCGCGTAATTATGGCTGTTTACTGAGGCGTCGGCATTTGGGATGTCGTCGTTTCGTTTTCACCTCTTTTGTATAAATAGTCGTATAATTTCCTCATTTGTACATTTCTGACTCGTTTCTTCTATTCCTCTGACGTCTGCTAGCTCCGGGATCTTCTCAGTTTTTTTCTTTAAACCAGCGTACCTCTTTCGAACATGTATTTTCCTTCCTTTATCTTGTCTTATTTGCCTCCCTCCTTAGACCATGCACTAAAGGTTTCCTAGAAGTCGTTCATTCCTGTGTTGGTGGGATCCTCGCCTTTTTGGCGAGGTCCCTATTGGGAGGAGGGGGTTCCGTCACTTCAAATTTCTTCTGGGGTATCAGATATCCGTCGAGACCAGATTTTTGTTCGGTCTTTATGGAGATGTTTGAAGGTTCGGTGATTATCTTTGCTGAGTGAACTTCCTCCTTGTAGGTTGAACTATGGTTGTTGGAAATAATACTTCGAGGAAGGTATCTTCGCCTCGTGTCTTGCGAGAGGATGAAGATTATGCCCGAGATTGGACGGACGCCTCTCAAGGTGATGTTTGGGTTCGCTCAGGGCAAGATGAGGAGGACATTACTGCTCATTTGGAGGATGTTGATGAAGATCTCGGCTCAAATTCTAAATCTCCAAGTAGTTCATCGGGGGAGAACACCTCGGACGCTGACCGTCCCAATTTGTCTTCCGAGGACATGGGGATTATTGAAATGCAAGAGGAGCCATTGGTTCTTGAGGACTATGCCAGGGCGAATGAGGAAGTTCGCAGAGTGGTCAGCAAGATCGATCTGGAAGCGAATTCTTGGAGACTCTTGTTTACAAGATGGGTCATATTAACGGAGAGAAGTGGGTAATCCGAGGGGTCTCGGACGGAGAGCAAGCTTGTCAAGTGCCCCCTGAGAAATATGTGTTTTATGTTTATATCATGAAACTTTGGCGAAGATCCATGCTCGTCCTCCCTTTACTATTTTTGAACAGACTATCTTAAGGGCACTCCTTATAGCCCCGACCCAACTTCATCCCAACAGCTGGGCATTCCTCCGCGCTTTCCAAATTGTCTCAGATCTTTTAGACCGATCTCTTTCTATTCCCTTGTTCTATTCAATGTTCACCTTTGTTCGGTTGAAAAAGATGGGGTGGGTATCATTCTGAGCTATAGGGAAAAGTTACTTTAACCTTTATCTAGACTCCTTCAAGTCCTTCAAAGATCACTATGCTTGTGTGATCGCTAAGAATTTTGCTGCTAAGAAGAGTTTGTCTAGAACTCGGAGAGGAGAGATTATTTGCCCGAGGTTCCCTTTATAGTGGGATGAGCGTCATTATTCTCTTTGCCCTTCTCGTTTCCTTACTTCGACCAAGAGTTTGGACACCGAGGATCAGGAAACTTTGAGGCTTATCGGGTAGGTGGAAGCTTGCGGTAAAAATGGGCTCATTAACACCAAGTCCTTGGTGACTGCAGACTCCTCTGCTGTTCTTCACCAAGTTTGGAGTATGATTTCGGTCGACCGTTTAGGTATCCTTACTTTGTTTGTTCTTTTCCGTTTACTAATTTTCTTTTGGTTGTTTTTGCAGGCACGATGGCACCGAAGTCAGCTTATCTTTCTATTTTGAAGAAAACTCAAGCCAACAAAGCCGGACCTTCCTCTGTTCCACTGAACCCAACCACTAATGTTTCCGTTCCGGTTAATTCGACTGTGATTTCTGCCTCTCCTGTCAATGTTGTGATATAGCAGGATCTCGGGAGAGACACTACTGTTGCTGTTGTTGATCCTCTCATGTCCAAAGGTGCCCCCAATTCCTCTCTTCAGAACCAGCGGGGTAGTTGTGTAAAAAGGTGTGCAAGTATACACAGTCTTTAACAAGTAATATAATGAAAGTAGAGATTGTACCCACGGGGATTGAATTAATTTCTAAAGCTTAGTTGATAGTTGTATTAGTGATGAGTAACCAAGTAACAAACAATAATATTGGATGATAGAGAAGTAAACAAGTTAAATAAAATGAGTTTTAGAAGTAAGTGAGAAAGATAGTTGGAGTGCCTTTTACTAAGTAAATCACTTTTGATAGTATTATGTTATATATGATGCTGAAGCACTTGATGCCGGAGCATTAGGTGCGGGAGCACTAGGTGCTGGAGCACTTGGTGCTGGAGCACTTGGTGCTGGAGCACTTAGTGCTTTTACAATGGATGTTGTAGTAATTGATGCGTACTTTTCAGCAACTAACGCCAGGGTTTCATTACAAGTCTTCTGTCTAAGATCTAAATAAGTTCACCCCTGTATATGAAGTACCCACAATATCACCCTATGGACTATGCTATCCTATGTCTAGTATTTAGCATTGTTTTAACAAAGTTTCCTTTTATTAAAACTCTTATCCATATTAGTTCTTGAGTTCAAATCATAAACCATGTCTGTATTTATGACCCTACTTATTCTAAGTGATCAACCTTAAAATAAGTTTGAAAGAATTATAACACAAGAACTAAATTGTACGCATCAATATAACATAAAAAACATTTAGAAGTTCATTACAAAGTTTAAGGCAATCCAACTAAAGAAGTTTAGTTCATACTAGACATTATAAGGCATATATAAACAGAAGTAAACATGTTCATATATTAGATAAAACGAAAAGGAATACAACAAAGTAAAGATTACAAGGTTGAAGTTCCTTTGCGTGAATCTTCCTAGCAATGCTCTAGCATTCTCCTCACAGCATACAATCAGCACTAGCAATTGTGTGGAAGTAAAGAAAGAAGTTTTCAATTTCTTTCTTGCCTTCGTACAAGAGAGTGTAAAATAAATCTAACAATCTATTTAAGTGAGTTTTTCTAGATGATATGATGCTTTGAATGAGAAGGTGAAGTTCTTTATATAGGCTCCAAGAATGAGGTTTCCTTCATGAGGGGTTTTGCTTGGAGAAGAGGTTTGATCTTTAATTCCATGTGCTTCAGAAAGTAAATTTGATCTTTGCTTCATTTAAAAAGGTCCTCTAATGAATGGACAAGTGTCCCTGAAATTCAACTTTGTGAGCTATGAAGTCTTCAAAGGAGGCGTCGAAATCTTTTTGCACATGGGCCACTTGCATCTACCTCTTGAGAACGCATCACGACGTCATCATTTGGGTGCTGGGGCTTTTTGATGTTCCAAGAGTGCTTTGGGCATTATGGTTTGTTTTGCATGCTGGGGCACCCAATGCTGGGGCAATGCAGTGTCACCAATGCTGGGGCATCTAATGCTGTAGCATTTGAACAAACACATCAAAATACCAAAATATATGCAAAATGCTAAGTTGCTTGTAAAAACCATCTTTTGATCTTGAATGTTGTTATTCCTCTATATTCCTATATTTAATAAACATTATTGCTGAGAATTTCGCAATTGTTTAGATTTAGATGCGTAAATAACTCTATATAAAATAGAGTTATCAGGGATCGTGCTGATGATCGAGTTAGCAAGCGTCGGTCGGAGGGTGGCGACAGTCAGGGCCATCAAAAAAAAATCCAAGAAGAGCAAGAAGAATCATAGGGGCAAGGTTCCTGAGGGTTTGGTGAATGAATTTAGCACGGCTGATTTGGAAACCCTCAAGAGGAATCCCTTTGCTTATCTGCCCAAAATATGCGAGTTGGGGACATCGCTGCTAGAGAGGGAAGCAAAGAGAAAGAAGCAAGAAGAAGGTAATACTTCTGTTTTTGCGTCTTGGTTGGAATCCGGCCTTCTGAAGGATTCCAATTTTGACACATGGAATTTTGATTCTGCGGAGTATGTCGTGTTGAAGAAACAGCAAGATGACGCCTTAGAAGAACTTAACACTTTGAAGGGCTCAGTTGCATCCTTGGAAAAGAAGAACGGGGAACTTGCCAAGTCGGCTGAGGTATCTTCTCGTACTGTCGAAGATCTTCGTAAGGAAGTGGATTCTCTGCGCACTGCTCGGGATAAGGCTGCTGGAGATGCTACTCGCCTATCTACCGAAAAGGAGGATGCTGACAAGAAGATTGCCGAGTTGACTTCTACTCTTAATGTAATACCCAAATAATTAATAATTACTTTGACTTTTACATTGATTGTTATTCAAAACAATTAATATTTTTGGTATATGATTTAATTTAGTTTCCATGATTGATTTAAATTGTATGTGTGATATGAGATTTTGGGATTAAGATAGTTAAAACAATGGTAGAAAGAGGGGGTGTAAGTAGAAATATTTTATACACCATCTAGTGGGCTGAGCACCTAGCCCAGCCCAATGAAAACAAACCATATACCATTTCAGCTGAATAAGTAATGGGGGGGACATTTCAAATCCCATTTTTCACGTCTTATTACACATTGAGTGAGAAAGAGAGTTAGAAAGAAATAAGATGAAGATGGCCGAGAGAGAGTGATGGAAGGATAGAAATTAATTTTCACCAGCCATCATCATATTCATCTTGATTCTTCACCATCCAAATATCTCAGCCTTCCTCTCATTTGTGTCCAAAATCAGAAATGCAAGCACTCAAAATACAAACCAAAACAGAAACTTAAACACCTTCTTTCCAACTTCATTCATCACTTGCATGTGCTATTTTTTGGGAGAAGTAGGAGCCAAGGAGTAAGATGTAGTTATGTGTATGCTAAAGCTTGAAGATTTTTGGTTTAGATGAGAAATTGTGGCTCAATTTCGTAGAGATTGAAGTGTTGAGAGTTGAGGGGTTTCAACAAAAATTCTGCACAAAATAGTGTGATGAAGACCAATTGTACACATTTTCATTAAGCTGTCTTGTGGACCTTGCATGCCCTGGTTTTCGTGGAATTGAGAGATATTTGGGTATGGAAATAGCTAGAGGATACCACAAGCTAGATTGTTGGGGGAGAAATGGGGAATTTATGGGTCATATTCATGGAGATATAAGGGTAGCAATTTGGTAGTTTACCAGAAAATTCTGGGCAAAAACAGTGTGTGGGGTTACTGATAACTCTATTTTATATAGACTTATTCATATGTTTAACTTTGTAAATTGCTCTCTTTCAAGCAAAGATGAAGAGTTTATATAATATTTTATGTAATATGTGATAACTTGAATGTTTGACATGATTATAGTTGATAATAGGCCACTTGCACATCCACTTGCCATCCACCTGCATTTGATGACCTCATACTTGGTCCCCTAAAGCAAGAACACTTCAGATCTCGTTGCCTACAATTCCCACATAGCTTTGAAGAGTCATCAACGTAGGGACACATGTTGTTATCTCATTTGACCTCCCTATACAATTGATAGAAGGCTTCACATGGGAATCAACTGCTGTAAAGCAACCATGAAAACAGCCATCAAAGTTACTTCAACATGAAGGAAGGAAGCACCTCTCTTAAAGACTATATAAAGACTTCACTCCTTCATTTGAAGATAGATCACAATCCATAAGTTAGATTTAAATTTCAATATACATAGTTAGTTTCTATTTTGTAAGAAGGAAAAGAAGGAAGTGACAAATCCTCCTTAATTACCTCGATTTCATAGTTTTACCAAGTGCTAAGGAGCTAATGCAACTACATTTCTAGGAGGATTCATGCTAAGAGCTACAACTTGTGTAAACTCTATCTTGTTGTTTCTCTTTTGTGATTTCAATTATATAAACATGTTCTATTCTGTTTATATTTGCCTTGCAATGTCTATGTTGAGCTAAATCTCTCTTAGTTGAAATGTTCTAACCATTTAATGAGCTTTTAAGTAAGTTTAATACAAGTATATGATGTGTGCACTTTAGTTCTTGCTTGATAATACTTTCAACACTTATTTTGAGGTTGATCACTTAGAATAAGTAGATTTGTAAAAGCAGACATGGTTTACAATTAAGAACTCAAGAACTAATATGGGTGAGTGTTTTACATAAAGGAAACTTTGTGAAAACCATACTAAGTCCTAGACATAGGATAGTATAGTCCATAGGGTGATACTGTGGGTACTTTAAAAGACAAGAGTGAACTTATTTAGCAAGCCTAGACATAGGAAGCTTGTAATGAAACTCTGAAGAAAAGTGACTGAAAGGCACACAACTAATGCAACAGCATTCAGTGCAACTGCATCATAACTGCATTAAACACTTATAAATAAATTACTTGGGGAAGACATTCCAACTAGCTTTTCTCTATTGCATTACAACTACTTACACCTTGCTTTATTCTAACTTAATTGTGATACTCACCATCATCAACTATCTTGTTAAATTAGTTACTTCCTCTAAATTACATAATATTGACTTTTGAAAGAGTTCATCAATCCCTGTGGGTTCGACCTGTTCTAAACACTGTATTACTTTTTATGGACTGTGTATACTTGCACATGTTTTCCACACACCAGTTACCTTGTGGGTCATGTATCTAGCTGATTTTGTGAAATTTTAGCAAAGTATTTCAAAGAACCTTTAGAGGGGATGGCAAGCTAGGGAATAGAACTCATAATTTGAGTTTTGGAAGTTGAGAACTAGTTGATTGAAGACTAGCAAAAAGGGAGATCAAAATTGTTAAGATCATTCTTTTAACTTGGGTGCTCACTTTGAGGAGTGGCAAATCTGTTTTGTGGCTCAATGAAGATAGGAGAAGTTAGTGTTACTGTTAAAGAATTATACTATAGTGAAGGGCTTCAAGAGGTGAGTTCCTCTACCCCTTTAGTTACAATGTGGATCTTTATGATTTAAATGATGGATAGGTGATTTTGAGTGATTTTCATGTCGTATGTTTGAATTGAAATGTCACAACTTTTACATGCTGGATATTTGGTCTATATGGTATATAACAAATGAACTAAAGAATTAGAAAAACATACTTTGAGTGGGGAGTCATGATCCCACGTCCATGACCCGTTTATATTCCCATGAACGGAAGGGATAGAGATTCCCTGTGGAATTTTGTTTGATTCCTTTTGGGGTATGTTATTTGGATAAATTTCTTAAAAGACACCGTGAGTATATGATAGTGAGGTATGACTGAGGAATTCACTGAGATTTCTAAAATCTCATTCTTTATTTGTTGTTGATTTTCAGAGAAACGAGTCAAGACATTTGGTCCAAAGACAAAAGGAACTTGACCACTTATGAAAGATTTGTAGATGTGCACTTTTTGCTAAACTCTTTGCTTCACAAAATGCAACTTATGATATTTTGATGCAATCAAGTGGTTATTTATGTATTACCCCACTTGTAATAGGTTTATGTAGTGTTATATTAAAAATTTGGATTAAGTTTTGTACGACTCATATGTGAACCTAAAACTATATTATTAGTAAAAGGTTATTTGTTATGGAATGACATAACGTGTAGCGAGTCAATTGGGGAATTTTACATTCTATTTGTTAATCCAAATTTGCAGTACATCTTCTAATTGAATAAAATGATAACATATTAGGTTTCGTTGACGAATGAAATCTAGGATGTTACACTTAAGTCAAAGGAGACTGAGTTGTCAAAAGTGATCTCCGAGTCAGAATCCATAATAGGCTGCTTGACGCAGACCGAGATAAAGCTTTGCAGAACGAGGAGGATACTGCGGTCGTGGCTAAGGTAGTTGGCGAGGAATGCTTTACTAATGTTGTTGAACAAATTCGTTTTTTGAACCCGGGCCTGGATATTAAGACTGAAGGTATGAGCATTCTTCTGAATGTGGTCGGGGTAGATGGTAGAGATGACACTCGAAGGGAATGCCGATGAGAATGCCGATGTGGACATCGAGAATCTCTAAACTTCTTTTTGTATGTTTTGATGATGTCTTTTTGGGCCTTGGGGTCTTTACGACAATTCGCTCGCCCGTTTGGGTTTTTAACTTATCTGATAATTGACTTTGAATCCGCTATTTTCGGTATGCAAATTTTGAATGTTGCTTTATCTGTACGTCGCCGCATTTCTTCTTAGTAGTATGTTACCTCAAACTTTAGGATGTGATTCCCAATTTTCCCAAACTTGTTTTAGTCTAATAGATCTACTTGTTGCGGATTCGGCTTACGAGTTATCGCATTTCAAACTTAGAAGCAATTTCGAACTCTTCTAGCTTGGTTAGCCAAGTAGATAGACTTGTTGCTAACTCGGCTTACGAGTTATCGCTTTTCAAACTTAGAAGCGATTTCGAACTCTTCTAGCTCAGTTACCCAAGTGGATAAACTTGTTACTAATTCGGCTTACGAGTTATCACATTTCAAACTTAGAAGCGATTTCGAACTCTTCTAGCTTGGTTAGCCAAGTAGATAGACTTGTTGCTAACTCGACTTACGAGTTATCGCATTTCAAACCTAGAAGCAATTTCGAACTCTTCTATAGCTTGGTTAGGCAAGTAGATAGACTTGTTGCTAACTCAGCTTACGAGTTATCGCATTTCAAACTTAGATGCAATTTCGAACTCTTCTAGCTCGGTTAGCCAAGTAGATAGACTTGTTGCTAACTTGAATTACGAGTTGTCACATTTCAAACTTAGAAGCGATTTCGAACTCTTCTAGCTTTGTTAGCCAAGTAGATAGACTTGTGGCTAACTCGACATACGAGTTATCGCATTTCAAACCTAGAAGCAATTTCGAACTCTTCTAGCTTAGTTAGGCAAGTAGATAAACTTGTTGCTAACTCGACTTACGAGTTATCGCATTTCAAACTTAGATGCGATTTCAAAATTTCTTCTAGCTCGGTTAGCCAAGTAGATAGACTTGTTGCTAACTCGATTTACGAGTTATCACATTTCAAACTTAGATGCGATTTTGAACTCTTTAAGCTCGGTTAGCCAAGTAGATTGACTTGTTGCTAACTCGGCTTGCGAGTTATTACATTTCAAACTTAGAAGCGATTTCGAACTCTTCTAGCTCGGCTTGCCA
The DNA here is from genome assembly GCA_039519185.1 of Astragalus membranaceus. Taxonomy (NCBI): domain Eukaryota; kingdom Viridiplantae; phylum Streptophyta; class Magnoliopsida; order Fabales; family Fabaceae; genus Astragalus; species Astragalus membranaceus. Next base: position 92,311,964 of record CM076846.1, read on the forward strand.
AGTAGATAGACTTGTTGCTAACTCAGCTTACGAGTTATCGCATGAAGTCTTATATTGCGGTTCTTTCTTGTTCAAGTTATGAGAGTAATGATGACGACAAATAACTTCATTTAATCATAAAAAAGCTTTAACATAGATGTGCAGCTTTGGGTGTTCTAACACCTAATCGTGCTACACTTCGCTCTTCAAGTACTTTACGGCTGATATGGGATGTCTGGTCACATGTCTTGGATGTTAGACGGTGGTTGCTTGCTTTACCTTACTGTCCTTACTCATTGACGGGATGGAAACTGAGTTCGTCTTTCTTTTCATTTGCTCTTTTCCTTTTTCAGTTGTAACTCCTGCTTGGCTGGACCTGGGCTCCTTGCCTCCTGTATTTTCTTTTGGTGCTTCCGTTGTACTATCTCCTTCCCCTCTTTTAAGGCACAAGGAGTGGCATCTCTTTGCTGCACCCATATCGGCTTTGATAGTGATCACTTCGTTTGTGGTCGAGTAGAGCTTCATTTTGAGGTGGACTGTGGAGGCGACCGCCTCTAGGAGCCCTAACTTGGGTCTCCCTATGATGCAATTATACACCGATGGGAAAGAGAGGACTAGGAATGGAGTTTTAACCGTCCTGGTTAGTGGTTATTTCCCATAAGTGACCATCAACTCGATGTATCCCAATGGTCTGGCTTTGGATCTGTTGAATTCAGAGAGATCGGATCCTTGGTAGGGTGTGAGGTCTCTTTTGGAGAGTCCAATAACTTGTAGGAGTTCTTCGAAAATGATATCGGCTGAGCTTCCTTGGTCCACTAGAATCCTTCTTACATCAAAGTTTGCCTAGATGATCAGCGGAATGTGCTGGTTGGGTTTTCTATCAAGCAGGTCCTTGTCGTCAAACTGCAGGGGAGGTCGGTTACTGGGCCCTTTGGCGGGAGTGGAGCTGGTTATGCTCATTATCTCCTTCCATTTCCTCTTCATTGTTTTTTTGGTTGCATCGCATTCGATAGGATATCCGCAGAAGATGACCATTGCGACTGGGCGACTGGAGCTTTTAGGCTCTTCCTCATCTGGATCTGAGTCATTTTGTGTCTTCTTTGCAGCCTTTTTGGTGTCGTTGGTGGCTTCCTTACCTTTCCTTGGGAACCTGGTACGTGTTCGGGCTTCGTCTTTCTTGACGTATTGAGTGAATTTGCCTTTCCTGATGAGTTCTTCTATATCATCCCTTAGAGTAGTGCACAGGTTGGTGTCGTGGCCACTGCTTCGGTGATAGCGGGAGTACTTCTTTCTATTGGTCCACTTTCTTTAGAGAATGGGGTCAGGAGGCTTGATTCCCAGGAGTTCGGTGTTGGCGCATTCGGCCAGGATACTTTCCATTGGGGCATTGAGGGGAGTATGCTCAGTGAACCGGTTTCCCCAGGTCCTTGTTTCTCGGCATGAATTTCTTTGCTCTTTCTTTTGCCGAGTTTCTGATGGTTTGGTGATAACTCTATTTTATATTGGGTTATTTATGCTTCTAAGACTTAAATTAATACTAGAATCTCAGTAATATTGTCATATATAGAAGGAAATATAACATTGAGGGTTAAGATATGTTGTGATAACAACTTGGTGTTTTTGGATATTTTGTGGTGTTTTTATGTGTTTGTTCAATGCTGCAGCACTAGATGCCACAACATTAGAAGATTGGAATGCTACAGCACTGGAGCAAAAGCAATGGATGCCACAGCATTTCCGTGCTGACGTCACTATGAGCTCCAAAGTCAAAAAGTTACGCAAGTGGCACAGATGGATCATCTAAAGCACCACTTTATGACATCATAACTTGCAACTTGCAATTTTTTCAGAAACACTTGCCCACGCTTATAGGCCTACTTTCTATAGTTGAAAGATCAAATCAACTTTATAAAAGTATGTGATGCAAGTTGGAATTTACTTCACCCTTAAGTATCTTCATCATGAAGAAACCTCACTCAAGGGAGCCACCTTTTTAGGGACACTTGTCAATTCGCTATAGGACCTCTTTTCTTTAGTTGTTGAAAGATCAAATCTACATTTTTGAGGCAAGTGGTTTCAAGTGTAAATAACTTCACCCTTAAGTAATTCACCATGAAGAAACCTCTCTCAAGGAGCCTATAAATACCCTTCACCTCCTCATTCACAAGGAGACCAGAAAATATCACTTAAAACATCATTGGAGCTGATTTCAAAGGAGAGGGAAGGAATTGACAACTTCTTCATTCGTCCTCAAGCAACTACAAGGAGTGTTGAAGGCAATGCTGCAGCATTACTAAGCTGATTGATGCAAGGGAAATTAATTGTGTACTCTCTACTCTTTTTATTGTCTTTTGTATTTTTTAGTTATATGAACATGATTATTATTTCAGTAATGTTAAACATGAGCTAATTCCATCTGTAGTTGGGATGTCACGCACTCTGTAATGATCTTTTAATTAACTTTGTGTTATGCATTGATGTTGGCATTTTAGTTCTTGCATGCTTAATTCTTTCACATTCATTCTTTAGAATTGATCAGCTAAAAGTGAATGCAAATTATAAATTCAAACATGGTTTAACAAAGGAAACTTTGTAATTCTGTGCTCAACCTAGACATAGGCAGCATAGTCCATAGGGTGATACTGTGGGTGCTTCATATACAGGAGTGAAACTATTTAAGGGCGCGGACATGTTGTGTAACACCCCTTTTCTAATAACTTTACTTTTAATAAAATCAGAGTCTCTTTTTTTTTTTTTTTGAAAACAATTAAAGTGAGTGCTACATTTACTCCATAAAAATCAAGATACATAACACCATAAGGAAAAGGTTTAGTTCGCATCAACTAAATCCAATCACCATCAGCAGCGGAATAATAATCAGTTCAAAATTAAAGCCAATACATCACCAATGAAAACTAACAGTTTTAGGAAAATAAAGCATAAACATAAGGACACCCCCCCTGGTGCTACGTATCAGAGCGTGACACTTCCTACCAGACGAAGGCATAAGAAATCCTTCACTCGCTATTACCTGCACGTTGCCGACATAAGAAGCAACATAAAAGCAGTAGGGTGAGTCTCTTTTCATAATTAATAACATATGAGAATTAAGCACTGCATAGGAAAAGGAAACCAGGCACACCAATTCATAACAATAGGAAACATTCGCATCAGCATACTGAATTCCAAACAGCACTATATAATATATGATTATGTATGTAATGCAACCCAAACTCCACGGGTACATGCATGTCGGATCCGTCACCAATACAAATAGGCCGTAGCCTCTGCTCACCAAATCAAAATTAGGCCGTAGCCTCTGCTCACCAATAATGCATATGTCCATGAGATGCTATGGGAATGCATTACAACACACCAAGTCCAAGCAATTCATCATTTAAAATTCATGATCTCACCATTGTATATTAATCAGCTCACCACATTAAAATTAGGCCGTAGCCTCTGCTCACCAATCTCACCCTATCACACTCACCAATTCAGCTCACCACTCACACCAACACCAATTCAAATAGACCAGCTTAGGACATTGACACAACATAGGGAAAGTGGGTAAAAATAGCCATTTGGACACTTGAACACCCTCAGCCAGAAACACCAGTGAAAATAAATTATTTTTGCATAAAATTGAGACTATTGGATAGGCACTGAAATTAGCTTCAAAACGCATTTTGAACCGTTGGATTTGGATAACCGAGTCAAAAGTTATATTAAAAACAGTTTAGGAAAAATGTTAGACATTCTGGAAACAGGCGCATGGGCGCTGGGCGCCCAGGGGCAACACAGCGCTTGGCGCATGGGCGCTTGGCGCCCAGGAGAGGCAACACGCAACAGCGCACAGGCGCATAGGCGCTTGGCGCCCAGGAGCAACACGCGCAACAGCGCACAGGCGCTAGGCGCCCAGGGGAACAAGCGCGCAACAGCGCACAGGCGCTAGGCGCCCAAGAGGCAACACGCGCACATAGGCGCTGGCGCCCAGAAGCAACATCCAGGGAACAGCAGCAACATGGCGCCCAAGCACTAGGCGCCTAAGGCCAACATGCTACACAACTCATTTTGCTTCGAAATTCATTTTACACGAGCCAAATGCTCAGGACATGATAACTCAATAAAAATTTTATCAAAAACTGAACTTTAATTTTGGCGCCCATGCACTAGGCACCTAGTGAAATTACGCAACTCAACTCCTTTCTTGACCAAAATCAGTTTTCATGAGCCATTTTACCCAAGTATAAAAACCTGAAAACAATTTTCACAAAACTATCACCAGAACTTTGGGGCCCTTGGCGCCCATGACACAAGCAACGGGCGCCAAAACTGGCAGCACAGGAACACTGGATTGGCAACACAGGCAACAGAGACAGCAACACAGAATGGCAACACAGAAGTGCAACACAGGGCAACAGAATTTTTGGAAACAGGCGCAGCACACTGCTGGGCACCTGGCGCCCATGACTAGGCGCAACACAGAATTTTTTCAGCAACATGCAATTGGCGCCTAAGGCGCCTAGGGGCTCCCAAACAGAATTTTCCACTTCTAATTATCAATTAAAATCACCAAAACACTCCTATATATAAATATAATCAAAATGTCACCATAATTCCCAATTTCACCACATAATCACCAAACAATCATATACTCAAACAATTGGTCTACAATTCGCATATTGCCCCAATTCCAACATCAATCATAGAATTCTCAACATATTAATTCAACAACAACATCACAATATTATAATTTCTCAACATCAACACAATTCAATCATGGAAACTAACCTAGGACCCTAACCCTAAGCAATTCCCAATTCGCATAAGTATTAAGAACAAAAAGAGGACCCCCTAACCTTGTGAAATTCGAATTAGCTAGCCAAGCTCCAAGGAAGAATTGCGAACCACCAATGAGCCTCCTCCTCTTCTCTATGAGCTTCGCCTCCTCCTCTTCTTCTCTCCTTCTATTCGCAACTTTTCTCTTCTCACTTCTCCTCTCTTTTACGTTTCTTTCTTTCTTTTCACAATTGAGACAAAAATGCCACTAAGTCACAAGACCCATAGTGAGTCGAATCCCATGACTATCCAATGGGTCATGGGCTCACTTGTGGGTCATGGGCTCACTTGTGGGTCATGGGCTCCGTGCACCATCTAATTCGAGACAACACCTCCTAATAATTTAAAATTAAATAAATACATTAAACCTTGAATTATTTAATTAAATTAAATAAATATTGTAAGCCTTAAATAATTTAATTAAATAAATAATTAAATTATTTTGGGGCGTTACAACTCTCCCCCACTTAGAATATTTCGTCCTCGAAATTACCTGAATCAAACAACTCCGGATATGCTTCCCGCATCTTACTCTCCAGCTCCCAAGTCATACTCTCACCAGCAGCTCCCAACCACACCACCTTCACCAACGGAATTTCCTTCCCTCTCAGAATCTTTACTTCTCTATCTTCAATCCGCACAGGCATAGTCTCAACCGTGAGATTATCCCGTACCTCTACTTCGTCCATCTGAATCACATGAGACGGGTCCGGAACATACTTTCGAAGTTGCGACACGTGAAACACGTCATGCAAGTTCGAAAGATTAGGCGGCAAAGCCACCCTATAGGCAACACTTCCCACCCTCTCCGTAATCTGATACGGACCAATGAAACGGGGAGTCAACTTCTTTGATTTCAAGGCACGCCCAACACCAGTCACCGGAGTGACTCTCAGGAACACATGATCACCGGCCTGAAACTCTAAATCCTTCCTTCTCTTATCATGATAGCTCTTTTGCCGACTCTGCGACGCTTTCATCTTCTCACGGATCAATTTTACCTTCTCAGTTGTTTCTCGCACAATTTCAGGCCCCAACACTGCACTCTCCCCAGATTCATACCAACACAACGGAGTCCTACATCTCCGACCATACAATGCCTCAAACGGTGCCATACCAATACTAGAGTGAAAACTGTTGTTATAGGTGAATTCTATCAACGAAAGATGAGAATCCCATGAACCTCCCTGCTCAAGAACACATGCCCTCAACAAGTCCTCTAACGACTGAATAGTCCTCTCCGTCTGACCATCTGTCTGCGGATGATAAGCGGAGCTCAACCTCAACTTAGAACCCAAAGCTTCCTGCAAACTCTTCCAAAATTCAGAGGTGAATCTTGGATCTCTATCAGACACAATACTAAGCGGAACGCCATGCAACTTCACAATAGTCTTGATATAGATTTCTGCCAACTTTGGAACTGGATAAGTCATATTAATTGGTAAGAAATGAGCAGACTTAGACAACCTGTCTACAATCACCCATATAGCATCAAACCCCCTCACTGTATTTGGCAAACCAGTTACAAAGTCCATGGAAATGCTATCCCATTTCCATTCCGGAATCTCCAATGGTTGCATCAACCCCGCAGGCTTCTGATGCTCAATCTTAGACTTCTGACAAGTCAGACACGAATACACAAACTGCGCCACATCCTTCTTCATGCCAGGCCACCAGAACATTCTCTTCAAATCTTGGTACATTTTCGTAGCCCCGGGATGAATACTCAACTTGCTTCTATGGCTCTCCTCAAGAATCATTCTCTTCATCTCAGCATCGTCAGGAATGCAGATCCTATCTCTGAATCTCAATACACCTTGGAAATCTAACTTGAAATCTCCATCCACATCTTGATCATTCACAACCAACAGGTCTACCAACTTTACATCTGACTTTTGTGCTTCTCGGACACTAACCAAAAATTCATTTCCGATCTTCAACATCCCCAATCTGACACTCTGCGGTGTCACTTCACAAACCAGACTCATGTCTCGAAACTGCTCAATCAATTCTAACTCTTTCACCATCATAGCCGACATATGCAAACTCTTCCGACTTAAAGCATCAGCCACGACATTAGCTTTGCCGGGGTGATAGTTCAAGCCGAAATCATAATCCTTCAGCAACTCTAACCAACGTCTCTGTCTCATATTTAGCTCCTTCTGATCAAACAAGTATTTCAGACTCTTATGGTCGCTAAACACTTCAAATCTGGTACCATACAGATAATGCCTCCAAATTTTCAGCACAAACACAATTGCAGCTAGCTCCAAATCATGAGTAGGGTAGTTCTTCTCATGGGTCCTCAACTGTCTGGACGCATAAGCTACTACCTTACCCTCTTGCATCAATACACCTCCCAAACCCATCTTGGAAGCATCGCAATATACTACAAACGGTCGATCAGGAACAGGCAAAGTCAAAACGGGCGATGTGGTCAACCTCTTCTTCAACTCATTGAAGCTCTCCTCACAGCGTGCATCTCACACAAAAGCTCTTCCCTTACACGTCAATTGAGTCAACGGAAGTGCCAACTTCGAGAAACCTTCAATAAATCTCCTATAATAACCAGCTAATCCCAAGAAGCTTCTGATTTCTGTAACTGACTTCGGGCTCTCCCATTGAGACACAGCATCAACCTTGGCTGGGTCCACAGCTATACCATTACCAGAGATAATATGACCAAGGAAACCTACTTCATTCAGCCAGAACTCACACTTAGACAATTTTGCATACAATTTCTTTTCTTTCAGCACTTCTAGCACTAACCTCAAATGTTCTGCATGCTCCTCTTCTGTCTTAGAATACACCAGAATGTCGTCAATAAACACAACGACAAACCGATCCAAGTAACTATGGAAGGTACGATTCATGTACTCCATAAACACACCCGGCGCATTGGTAACACCAAACGGCATAACAGAATACTCATAGTGCCCATATCTCGTTCTGAAAGCGGTTTTCTGAATGTCTTCATCCTTTACCTTGATCTGGTGATAACCTGACCTCAAATCGATTTTACTAAACACCTTAGCACCTACCAACTGGTCCATCAGATCATCAATTCTGGGAAGCGGATACCTGTTCTTTATTGTCACTTTGTTCAATTGCCTATAATCGACACAAAGTCTCATACTCCCGTCCTTCTTTTTCACTAACAATACCGGAGCACCCCACGGTGACACACTTGGTCTTACAAATTTCTTCTCAAGCAGATCTTCTAATTGCTTTTTCAATTCAGACAACTCTGAGGCTGACATTCGGTACGGTGCCATAGACACAGGCCTAGTACCAGGTATAAGGTCAATGGCAAACTCAACCTCCCTCTCTGGCGGAACACTTGGAATTTCATCTGGGAACACTTCGGGGAACTCACACACTACTTGAACCCTTTCAATGATTGCCTGATTCTCAGCAGACAATGACGCCATCAAAGCAAACAGATGAACTCCCTCCTTCATTACCTTATGCAAATGACCAGCAGGCAACAACACTGATTCTTCCTCTTCAGGAGGAAAGAAACTCACAGACCTCCGGAAACAATTAATATGCACATGGTTATGCACTAACCAGTCCATACCAAGAATGACATCCAACCCTCCCAACGGCAAACAAATAAGATCAACAAGAAAATCTCTGCCGAAGATTGACAGAGGGCACTTAGCACACACAAGAGAGGTAGTTACTGAACCCTTAGCTGGAGTGTCAATAACCATCTCTCTCATCATAGAAGATAAAACAAGGTCCAATTTCTCAGCACACAAAGCAGCAATAAACGAATGCGTAGCACCAGTATCAATAATAGCAATCAAAGGAATACCATTAATAAAACATGTACCTCTAATCTCATTAGTATCCTCTGATCCTGCGAGAGCAAACACTTTTCCATGGGACTTCTCTTTCTTCGGCTTAGTACACTTAGTACTAATATGACCTGATTCCCCGCAATTGTAACACACCACATTCCTTTTCTCACATTTCGCAGCCACATGACCCTCTTTACCGCATTTGAAACATTTATTATCTGAGCAGTCAAAACTCTTGTGACCCGGCTTGCCACACCTGTAGCACACAACCTTCGCAGGGGCATCTCCCCCACTTGCTTTCTTATTGTCAGCATACCTCTGCTTACCTTTACCAGCTGGAGCCTCATACGGTTTACCCCGATTCTGAAACTTACCCCTCAGATCCTTCATGACCCTAGAGTGAGCATTACTATCATCCTCATATATCCTGCAACTGTCGATCAAATCAGCGAATACCCGAATCTTCTGGTACCCTACAGCCTTCTTAATATCAGCCCTCAGCCCATTCTCAAACTTGATACACTTTGAGAACTCAGAATCAGCATCAGCATAATGGGGATAAAACTTAGCCAATTCAGTGAACTTGGCAGCATACTCTGTCACTGACATGCTTCCTTGCTTCAGCTCAAGGAATTCTATTTCTTTCTTACCTCTCACATCTTCAGGAAAATACTTCCGCAACAACTCTCTACGGAAAACAGCCCAAGTTATCTCTTCATTAGCAGCTTCTAACCTCTGCCTCACCTCCATCCACCAATCATCAGCTTCCTCTGCCAGCGTATGGGTACCATACCTGACCTTCTGCGCATCATCACAATCCATGACCCGGAATATTCTTTCAATCTCTTTCAGCCATGCCAAAGCACCATCTGGATTATACTTGCCCTTAAAGACAGGTGGATTCTCTCTCTGGAACGTAGCCAAATTGCGCGTCCCATCATTAACAGCACCGGGTATATTACCCATCGCCCCGGCTATAGCCTGCAAGGCAGCAGCAAGTGCAGCATCGTCCCGTCTGGCCATTTCAAACTATCACTGCAGCACAAACAGAAATTTAGAACTAATCTAACAATTCTATTTGTCATAAGACACTATGACAAGATGACTTGGCCGGACAGACCGAACTGCTCTGATACCACTAATGTAACACCCCTTTTCTAATAACTTTACTTTTAATAAAATCAGAGTCTCTTTTTTTTTTTTTTGAAAACAATTAAAGTGAGTGCTACATTTACTCCATAAAAATCAAGATACATAACACCATAAGGAAAAGGTTTAGTTCGCATCAACTAAATCCAATCACCATCAGCAGCGGAATAATAATCAGTTCAAAATTAAAGCCAATACATCACCAATGAAAACTAACAGTTTTAGGAAAATAAAGCATAAACATAAGGACACCCCCCCTGGTGCTACGTATCAGAGCGTGACACTTCCTACCAGACGAAGGCATAAGAAATCCTTCACTCGCTATTACCTGCACGTTGCCGACATAAGAAGCAACATAAAAGCAGTAGGGTGAGTCTCTTTTCATAATTAATAACATATGAGAATTAAGCACTGCATAGGAAAAGGAAACCAGGCACACCAATTCATAACAATAGGAAACATTCGCATCAGCATACTGAATTCCAAACAGCACTATATAATATATGATTATGTATGTAATGCAACCCAAACTCCACGGGTACATGCATGTCGGATCCGTCACCAATACAAATAGGCCGTAGCCTCTGCTCACCAAATCAAAATTAGGCCGTAGCCTCTGCTCACCAATAATGCATATGTCCATGAGATGCTATGGGAATGCATTACAACACACCAAGTCCAAGCAATTCATCATTTAAAATTCATGATCTCACCATTGTATATTAATCAGCTCACCACATTAAAATTAGGCCGTAGCCTCTGCTCACCAATCTCACCCTATCACACTCACCAATTCAGCTCACCACTCACACCAACACCAATTCAAATAGACCAGCTTAGGACATTGACACAACATAGGGAAAGTGGGTAAAAATAGCCATTTGGACACTTGAACACCCTCAGCCAGAAACACCAGTGAAAATAAATTATTTTTGCATAAAATTGAGACTATTGGATAGGCACTGAAATTAGCTTCAAAACGCATTTTGAACCGTTGGATTTGGATAACCGAGTCAAAAGTTATATTAAAAACAGTTTAGGAAAAATGTTAGACATTCTGGAAACAGGCGCATGGGCGCTGGGCGCCCAGGGGCAACACAGCGCTTGGCGCATGGGCGCTTGGCGCCCAGGAGAGGCAACACGCAACAGCGCACAGGCGCATAGGCGCTTGGCGCCCAGGAGCAACACGCGCAACAGCGCACAGGCGCTAGGCGCCCAGGGGAACAAGCGCGCAACAGCGCACAGGCGCTAGGCGCCCAAGAGGCAACACGCGCACATAGGCGCTGGCGCCCAGAAGCAACATCCAGGGAACAGCAGCAACATGGCGCCCAAGCACTAGGCGCCTAAGGCCAACATGCTACACAACTCATTTTGCTTCGAAATTCATTTTACACGAGCCAAATGCTCAGGACATGATAACTCAATAAAAATTTTATCAAAAACTGAACTTTAATTTTGGCGCCCATGCACTAGGCACCTAGTGAAATTACGCAACTCAACTCCTTTCTTGACCAAAATCAGTTTTCATGAGCCATTTTACCCAAGTATAAAAACCTGAAAACAATTTTCACAAAACTATCACCAGAACTTTGGGGCCCTTGGCGCCCATGACACAAGCAACGGGCGCCAAAACTGGCAGCACAGGAACACTGGATTGGCAACACAGGCAACAGAGACAGCAACACAGAATGGCAACACAGAAGTGCAACACAGGGCAACAGAATTTTTGGAAACAGGCGCAGCACACTGCTGGGCACCTGGCGCCCATGACTAGGCGCAACACAGAATTTTTTCAGCAACATGCAATTGGCGCCTAAGGCGCCTAGGGGCTCCCAAACAGAATTTTCCACTTCTAATTATCAATTAAAATCACCAAAACACTCCTATATATAAATATAATCAAAATGTCACCATAATTCCCAATTTCACCACATAATCACCAAACAATCATATACTCAAACAATTGGTCTACAATTCGCATATTGCCCCAATTCCAACATCAATCATAGAATTCTCAACATATTAATTCAACAACAACATCACAATATTATAATTTCTCAACATCAACACAATTCAATCATGGAAACTAACCTAGGACCCTAACCCTAAGCAATTCCCAATTCGCATAAGTATTAAGAACAAAAAGAGGACCCCCTAACCTTGTGAAATTCGAATTAGCTAGCCAAGCTCCAAGGAAGAATTGCGAACCACCAATGAGCCTCCTCCTCTTCTCTATGAGCTTCGCCTCCTCCTCTTCTTCTCTCCTTCTATTCGCAACTTTTCTCTTCTCACTTCTCTTCTCTTTTACGTTTCTTTCTTTCTTTTCACAATTGAGACAAAAATGCCACTAAGTCACAAGACCCATAGTGAGTCGAATCCTATGACTATCCAATGGGTCATGGGCTCACTTGTGGGTCATGGGCTCCGTGCACCATCTAATTCGAGACAACACCTCCTAATAATTTAAAATTAAATAAATACATTAAACCTTGAATTATTTAATTAAATTAAATAAATATTGTAAGCCTTAAATAATTTAATTAAATAAATAATTAAATTATTTTGGGGCGTTACATGTTGTCCTTTGTAATGAAACTCTAACGATAGTGACCGAAAGGCACACATCCAATGCTCCAGCATCGTAAGTAACACAATGCTGTTAAAAGTGACTTACTAGTGGAAAGCATTTCAACTACTCTTTCATCATATATTTCAACCCAACTCAATTTGATCATTTACTTTCTGTCTTTTACATTCTTGCATTCCTCATTAATTGTGATATTTTGTTACTCCTCACTAAAGCTATCAATTTAAACTTTGAAGTTAATCCAATCCTTGTGGGTACGATCTCAACTTACTACTTTATTACTTGTTACGATTGTGTACACTTGCACATACCTCTGTGTATATATATCAAGCAGAGCAAGTTTTTGGCATCGCTGCTGGGGATTGCCATTAATTTTATAGTTTAAATTAGTAGTAAATTAGTGATCATTTTACTTTGGTTCTTTTCTTGTGTTTAGCATTTTTATGCACGAGTCCTATACACCAGAATATCAGTTAGACCCTGAGATAGAAAGGAGATTTAGAAGGTTGCGAAGCATTCATAGACAACAAAGAAATAGAAGCAGTTGCAGATACACAATGTCTGAACATGGTACTATTAGAGGTTCTGGTAGGATTTCCAATAGAAGTGGCAGAGGACCTATAACAGATTTCTCAGGCTCTCTGAGTGATCATGAGGATAGTTATAGGCAGAGGACCTATCAACCACAGGTATGGTCAATGATAGAGACAGACCTGTGAGGGATTATGTTGTTTTTAACCCTCAAACTATGCAAACTAGCATAGTAAGGCCAAAGCTCAATACAAACCATTGTGAGCTTAAACCTATGATGTTTCAAATGCTTCAAACAGTTGGTCAATTTAGTGGTGCACCTACTGAGGACCCACATTTACATTTAAAATAATTTCTAGAGGTTTGTAGTAATTTTCTCATACCTGGAGTTTTAGAAGATGCTTTTAGACTCAAACTTTTTCCATATTCCTTGAAGGATAGAGCTAAGGCTTGGCTTATTTCATTGGAACCTAACTCTATCCACACTTGGAATGAAATGGCTGAAAAAAATTTGGCAAAATATTTTTCACCTATTAAAAAAGCCAGGATGAGAAATGGGATTACTTCTTTTAGACAAAAAGAATTTGAGACACTGTTTGAAGCATGGGAAAGATGCAAAGAATTGTTGAGAAAATGTCTCTACCATGGAATACCTGTTATTATTCAAATGGAAACATTTTATAATGGGTTGGAACCACAAACCAGACTCATGCTTGATGCTTCATCTGGTGGGGTGTTATTGAATTTATCCTATAATGAAGCTTGTGAGCTTATAGAAAATATTGCAACCAACAGCTACCAATGGCCCACAGAAATGGTCAATGCTCAAAAGAAAATAGCTGGGGTACATGAATTCAGTGTAATCACAGCTCTATTAGCTCAAGTAGCTGCCCTCACCAACATGATAAAGAATCTCAGCAACACCAATGTTGTAGCATCCAATGCTGCGGCATCAACAGAGACCAGAGCAACTGAAATTGAACAAGCTTCTCCAGGAACAACTAGTTGTGTATATTGTGGAGGAGGACAGTTGTATGAAGAATGTCCTAGCAACCCTATTTTTGTCAACTATATAGGGTACAACGAGAATAACAAACCCTACTCAAATACCTACAATCCTGACTTGGAAAATCACCCAGATTATAGATGGGGAGGTAATGCAGCTACAACATTCAATGCTCTAGCACCCTCCACTCCACCAGGATTCCCTTTTTAACAAGTCCAAAGTCCACCTGCACCAGTACTAGACAACTCCATGGAAGCCTTATTGAAAGCATTTATGGGTAAAACAGATGCATTTATGGATAGGATAGAAGCATTTATGAGTGATACAAAAGCTCAAATTCAAACTCATAATGCTTCTATCAAAAACTTGGAGATTCAAGTTGGACAATTAGCCACAGTCATTTCCCAAAGAACAAGTGGATCATTACCATTCACTACAGAAGTTTCAACTTCACAAACCCCTGAGAATGAGCATGTCAATGCGATATCTTTGAGAAGTGGGAAAGATTTGACAGGGCCATCTACTATAAAAGGTGATGGTAAAAAAGAAAATGAAAAAAAGAAAAAGAAAAAAATACAATAGATGTTGCAGCACCCAATGCTGCAGCATCTGACACTACACTTGTGCCACCACCTACGTTTATCCAAGAGTACCCTCCTCCACCTTTTCCTCAAAGGCTGAAGAAGGCTCATCAAGACAAACAATTTGACAAATTCTTAGAGGTGCTAAAGCAACTCCACATCAATGTTCCCTTGGTGGTAGCACTTCAACAAATGTCAAACTATGCAAAGTTCATGAAGGAAGTGCTCACAAAGAGGAAGAGATTAGGAGAGTTTCAGACAGTAGCAATGATTGGAGGATGTAGCATGATCGTGCAGAACAAGATCCCAAGGAAATTGAAGGATCCTGGAAGATTCAACATACCATGTTCTATGGGTAAATCTTATTCTTGTAATGCACTATGTGATTTGGGGGCAAGCATCAATTTGATGCCCAAATCCATATTTAAACAGCTTGGTAATGGTATTGTTAGGCCTACCACTGTTACCCTTCATTTAGCAGATGGGTCCATAGTCTATCCTGAGGGGATAATAGAGGATGTGCTTATTAAAGTTGACAAATTTGTTTTTTCTGGGGATTTTGTTATTTTTGATTTTGATGCAGATAAAGAGGTGTCTATCATTCTTGCGACACCATTCCTAGCTACTGCTTAGACTTTGATTGATGTTCAGAAGGGAGAATTGACTATGAGAGTCAATGATCAAGAGATTAAGCTTAATGTCATGAATGCTCTCAAGTATCCCATTGAGGATAATGAGGAGTGTTCATTTGTAGTCTCTCTAGATCAAGTGGTGCAAAAGCATTTCCACAAGTAGCATGACCACTTGGTCAATGCTCTAGCATTGGTAGAAAAAGAAAAGCTCGTGGAAAAAGGTGTTACAAGGTGAGGCTGCTGTCAAAGAAATTTGGACAAGAAAATATGAGCCACTGGAGCTGGAAAACTCAAGCCCCAAAAAAATGTCCCAGCAACAAAAACTTTTAAGGAAAGTGAGGGAGGAAGAAATGGATCAAAAAAAGAAGAGAGTGCTAAAGAGATTGAGCCAGAGCCAGACCCTAAAGCAGCCCTCAACCAATAACCAACTCCTTCACCCCAATCCCCATCTCACAAAAATCCAACTCCACAATCTTCTCCCAAATCAGCTACCCCCACACCAACCAAAACACCACCCAACCTGCCTATACTGACATCCTCACCCCCAAAATACACCAAAGGAATTCAAGACACTGCTAAGATCCACCAACCAGAACGTTCCATCTAGCACCTCAACCAGAACCACAAGTTGAAGTGAACCATGCTGTAGCATCTGTTGTTATAGCATCTGCTAAGCAAGTGAATGCTGCAGCAACTGCTGTAGTTACCAGGAAAATTCAAAGACAATAGCTAAATAAAGGGAGACAAATTCTTTTGTCCAACTCAAAGCTTTAAGTACTACCTGGAAAACTCAATTCTAAGCAGTCAGGACCTTTTACATTGGTGAGAGTGTATCCTAATGGGGCAGTGGAATTGTTTGATGAAGCTACTAGTTCCACAGTCAAAGTAAATGGTAAAAGGGTGAATCAGTATTATGGAGCTCATGTAGTGAGGGACAAGGTCACCACAGAGTTACCAGAACTCTAACATGAGGCTTAGTCTAACTAAAGACTAAAAATTAAGCGCTACTGGGAGGCAACCCAGATTTTTAGGACTAATTGTGTTTTGTGTGTTTTTGTTTTTACTTTTACAGGTGTGAACAAGTGGTCTTGTGCAGATGCTGTCAATTATGAAGAATTCTGGTGCTGTAGCATCATGTGCAGCAGCATTCGTGGCTGAGGAGTTGAACATATGGTCAAAAAGTTTTTAAAAAATGGAGTTTTAAAGACTGAGGTGGCAGAATTGGTAGTGTATTTTCTCATTGTCATCATTTACACATTGCCAAACATCTTTCCCCCACACCTACACCTAAACCATCACCAACCCAAAAACTATCCCCTCCACCTAAAACACCTTCTCCATCACAAAAGCCCAATTCTCACATTTACCACCCATTATCCATCTCCACATCAAGCAAAACCATCAAAACTTATCCCAACACCTTCCTCATTTCAAAACAACCATCTTCACATAAGTCCTCTCAACCAAACCACCTCCTCTACCAAAACATACCACCTCAGCCCACACAAAAGAAAAATCCATCCAAAGTTCAATCTACCATAGAGAAACCACCAAGGCTATTGAAAACTGAAGTGCAAAGAGTGGATGCTGTCACATATGGTGCTGCAACATTAGTATCAGCAAGCAGTACTACAGCATCAGTGTCAGAAAGCAGTGCTGCAGCATCTGCTGCAAAACTAAAGAAAGTTGTAAGAACAAAAATGGTGGCCAAAAGAGGCCAAGGGTGCATAATTCTGTTGTGAAGAAACCTCATACTGTTATGGCCAGAACAGATGATTGGATCCTTCCTCCTACACCAGAGCCTCTATTGGCCACAGATTCAACACAAGAAGTTGTTTTGAAAAATATTGATGTTATAGCACTAAAAACAACTGCACCAAGGGTGATGTCAAGGAACCTCCTCATAAGGGGCCAAAGATCTATGCAAGATATCTGCCACAAGACTTAGTCTGACTGAGGACTCCTAAACCAAGCGCTACTGGGAGGCAACCCAGAGTGTTAGACTAATAAAATTGTTTTTGTTTTTATTTTTTTTGTTGTTGCAGGATTGGTGAGTTGAATGAGTAAAGTGAGTTTTCACTGTGAAGTAGTAGAATCTGATGCTACAGCATCACATGCAACATCCAATGTTGCATCAACCATTATTATAGCTGAAGAGGAGCCCAAGAAGAAAGGGCAGACACCCACTGAGAAAAAGCCAAAGTCGGGGCCCAAAAGAGTAGCATCTAAAGTTTTCTGTTATTATTGTCTGTTGTTATGTGTTTTTCAATGAACCTGCTAGATGCTGTAGCATCTATAATAGCATCCAGCAGTTATATAGGATTTCAAAATTCTGTTGTGTTGTCTTTGGTTGTTGTGTTTTTGTCTGTGTTGTCTTTTGTTTTCAATAAATCTGCTGGATGTTGTAGCATCTGTAATAGCATTCAGCAGTTGTGTTGTGTTAAATATTGTTGTGATTAGATGTTTTTAATTTCAGTATTGTAGAGTCCTCTCACATTAGATCTCTCATTAAAATTGCATGAGCAGTGGGGACACTACTGAGTCTTAAGTTGGGGGGAGGACCTAAACATGTTTTATGAATATTGAATTAGTAATTTGTGTTAAATGTTTTGGACTGAATAAGTTAGAAGAATGATCAGCTACATTTCCTTATCTTATGAGCTAAATTTAATGATGATTAAGTGTATGTGTAGAGTAGCCTTGTTTGAACAATGATTAGTTTTATTGCTGCTTCAAACACTTAAACTCTGAGCTTAGAAAGGAACTTAGCTAGCTACAAATAATCTGATGCTAAGCCAAGTGTTAGTGAACCAAGATCAATCCCAAATTTCTACTAAAAATTTAGAATAGCATATGAAACTAAGTTTGGGGGTGCATCGGTTATACTAAGGCCAAAGTACTAAGAATATAAAAGGTCAGTGCACTGAACAATAAGAAAAAGAAAGAATAATGTTGTAGTTGCCTAGAAAAACAAAGAGAAAAAGAAAGGAAAAACAAAACAGAAAAACAAGGGCCATGCAGCAGGGTTGACTACGGAGTAGGGAGGCCATTTTGTGGAGACCCCATTATGGTTTCAGTCAAAAGGTGGTCAACCTAGAAAGAAAATGTGAAAAAAGAAAGGACTTTAGCAAATAAGTGGTGCACTGACCAATAAATCTGAAATGCTTGAATCAAGCTCTTTGTTGTGCTTTGAAGCCCCTTAATGCTTATGATGAAGTTGTTAGCCTATTCTACTTTTTGAAAAATCTTTAGATTGATCAAAAGCAAACTACTCTTTCCAAGGCTAGGTGAAGTTTTAAAACTAGCTAAAAACTGATCTAAGTTTAGCAGTCACACACTCACATAATGAGCAGTAATAATTCTGAATATTGTGAAAAACAATGGTGTGTGTGTAATGCCACATCATCCAATGTTGTAGCATCAAGTGTGTGTTGTGAAAATCTAAAAATTGAGCCATTAAGACCAGTTTTGAAAATTTGTTTGAGCAAAGAATACAGCTGATTTGTTCTTCTAACTTGCAAAGTCTGTTTCACTAAAGTCAATATTTTTGTCTTGTTCCAAGTGTATTTTGTATAGATTACTTATGCTTCTAAGACTTAAATTATTACTAGAATCTCAATAATATTGTCATATATAGAAAAAATATAACATTGAGGATTAAGATATGTTTTGATAACAACTTGGTGTTTTTGGATATTTTGTGGTGCTTTTATGTGTTTATTCAATGCTGCAGCACTAGATGCCACAGTGTTAGGATGTTACAACATTAGAAAATTGGAATGCTACAACACTGGAGCAAAATCAATGGATGCCGCAACATTTCCGTGCTGACGTCACTATCAGCTCAAAAGTCAAAAAGTTAAGCAAGTGGCGCAAGTGGCACAAGTGGATCATCTCAAGCACCACTTTATGACATCATAACTTGCAATTTTTCCAGAAACACTTGCCCATGCTTATAGGCTTTACTTTCTAGAGTTGAAAGATCAAATCAACTTTATAAAAGTAAGTGATGCAAGTTGAAAATTACTTCACCCTTAAGTAACTTCATCATGAAGAAGCATCACTCAAGGGAACCACCTTTTTAGGGACACTTATCAATTCACAATAGGACCTATTTTCTTTAGTTGTTGAAAGATCAAATCTACTTTTTTAAGGAAAATGGATTCAAGTGTAAATAACTTCACCCTTAAGTACTTCACCATGAAGAAACATCTCTCAAGGAGCCTATAAATACCCTTCACCTCCTCATTCACAAGGAGACCAGAAAATATCACTTAAAACATCATTGGAGCTGGTTTCAAAGGAGAGGGAAGAAATTGACAACTTCTTCCTTCATCCTCAAGCAACTACAAGGAGTGCTGAAGGCAATGCTGCAACATTACTAAGCTGATTGATGCAGGGGAAATTAATTGTGTACTCTCTACTCATTTTGTTGTCTTTTATATTTTTCAGTTATATGAACATGATTATTATTTCAGTAATGTTAAGCATGAGCTAATTCCATTTGTAGTTGGGATGTCACACACTTCGTAATGATCTTTTAATTAGCTTTGGGTTATGCATTGATGTTGGCATTTTAGTTCTTGCATGCTTAATTCTTTCACATTCATTCTTTAGAATTGATCAGCTAAAAGTGAATGCAAATTATAAATTTAGACATGGTTTATAATTGGAACTAAAGACTAATGTGGGTAAGTGTTTTAACAAAGGAAACTTTGTAATTTCGTCTCAACCTAGACATAGGCAGCATAGTCCATAGGGTGATACTTTGGGTGCTTCATATACCAGAGTGAAACTATTTAAGGGCGCAGACATGTTGTCCCTTGTAATGAAACTCTAACAATAGGAACAGAAAGGCACACATCCAACACTACAACATCGTATGTAACACAATGCTGTTAAAAGTGACTTACTAGTGGAAAGCATTCCAACTACTCTTTCATCATATATTTCAACCCAACTCAATTCGATCATTTACTTTTTGTCTTTTACTGTCTTGCATTCCACATTAATTGTGATATTTTGTTACTCCTCACTAAAGCTATCAATTTAAACTTTGAAATTAATCCAATCCCTGTGGGTACGATCTCAACTTACTACTTTATTACTTGTTACAATTGTGTACACTTGCACATACCTCTGTGTATATATATCAAGCAGAACATGTGGCTGATTTTTCTGCGTGTTGCCTTTCAATTGCCCGAGCGGCTATTTTGTCGTCTTCATACTCCATATACTTCGCTAACCTTATCAAGAACTCTTTAAGATTGAGAGTTTTGTTGACACCGACGTCTATTTGGAGTAAGCTACCTGATCTAAGACCGTCTTGCATATATCGCCAACGCTGCTTGTCTTCTAGCCCATGTATTCCCTGATTGTCTCTCCTTCGCGTTGCCGGATAGCTTTGAGCGTCTTTTCTGACTTCGGTTTTACTCGTGAAGTAGTGAAATTAGCTTTGAAGAGTTTGGTGAACTAATACCAACTTGTAATGGAATTTGTTCTAAGAATCCTATACCAGGCAAGGGCCGCCTTAGTGAGTGTTAGGGGGAAGATCTTGCATTTGACTTCCTCCTCGGTATTTCGATACCGTAACATAAGTTCGAAATAGTCAACATGGTCTTCGGGGTCTCCAGATTCGTTGTAGAGGTTCAGCATGGGAGGTTTCTCCATAGTCCTGGGGACGAGATATTCATCTATATCTTTGGATAACGGACCCAGTTTTGACTGTTTATGCTTCTTTGAGAATTTCCTTCTACGTTCCCGGTGCCGGGGAGATGAGGATCCCAAGGAAGAAGATCGGTCAGATGAGTCCCTCCTGTAGCGGGAAGATTTAGGCGTCATTGGTGGAGAGCTCAGTGGAGATTTGGAGTGTTTTGCCTTGTAGTGATGTCGCCGAGATCGGTGCTCTGGTCTGGGTGAGGGAGGGCGTCTTGATGCCATTGTTTTTGGTGGTGGAGATCGAGGTCGACTTCTCCCCAGGTCGGGGAAGTGTTGGCTCTTCTTGCGTCCTGGTCGGCAAGGCTCCTAGCTTGGTTGCTGAGCAAAGTGATGTGGTTCTGCACAGCTTAGGCTGGAAGGGGGACCAATGGCTCCCCTAGTAGGGCTGCCAACATGGGTATTCCACCTTAAGAGGGGCCCTGTGCCGCGATGGGTTGAATTTCTTGATTGTGGGGGTCGTCCATAGGCAAAATTTGGACAAAGCCTTCGGGTGTTTTCTCCCTTGGAGGCGAGATAGCCACTTGAGAGCGAACGCGGGGGGTTGCCCTGACTGGGTTCCCGCGAGGCTGAATCTGGAGCTTTGGAGGCATTGTGAAGTTCAAAGTGAGTTCGAAAGTGTTTGGGAGGAGCTCCCATTGTGGTTGCCAATGATATGTATTGGTTGCAGGCTTCGGCTGAGCTGAGGACCGAAGTGCTCACCAAGCTGAGTAGCTAGTTCACTTCGAGTTACTTCCAAGATGTAGTTGTTGTGATGGCTTGATTAGTCTCTGAGGTGATTAAGCTCGCATTGATCCGGTGAGGGGGATGGTACCTACACACACTCTGATGTCTAAGTCAGCATTGGGAATAGGTGATGTGAGGTAATAAATGCGTACCTGTAGCAGTGATGGGACAATGCTTTTATAGGGATCAGTGCCCACACGTGGCGCGTTTTGATGGATGCTTAGGCAAATGCGCCTGTGTCATTGGATGGAGCGAAGGCATCTGATCCATTCGTTAAGTGTGATCATGGGCTTTGTTGAATTGGGCCTATTAGTTTGGCCGACCTAGAACACATCCTAATCTCTATTCCTAACACCATATTCAAATAGCCTCATCTTCAAACACCCAGAACCTCAAGAACTCCTATTTTAATGGTAGTCCTTCCATTGTCACGAAGCCCTTGGCTGATAACTTTACTCAGGGCTCTTAAGAAGGTAACTCCATTCAAAATTTTGTTCCTGATGGGGTCACTTACATGTTCCTGGCTTCTCATCTCTCTTATGGAGATACCCTTATGGAGATACCCTTGAAACCCCCACTAGTATTCTCTAAAGATGGCCCACTAATTCTTGGGGCCAAAGAAGACCTCGAAGATCAATTTCCTTTGGATCTCAAAGCTGTCTTCAAAGGAATCCTTCTGTGACAAAAAAAATAATTTCTGCAATTGGCTAAAGCGTGTGACCAAAGCCAAAGGAAGCCAGTGGAAGATACATGCCATTTACGACATTATCCAACTCAGCTCATGACCTTCACTTCAATAAAGCTCATTATGCAATTGGTTAAGTTACTTCATTTTTTTGCTACAAGACCATGAAAATTCTGAAGTATTTAGGTTCAATGTCTCCATGAAGGTAAGAGAATCTACTTAGGTTCATTTATTTTAGCTCATTTGTATGAAGGTCTTACTGAGGCCGTTTAGAATTTATACGTTGTCATTGGATATTAATAAAGTGAATGCTGACCTGTGGTTGATAAATGACACATTTATTCATCTTATTCCTAAGTGTAAAAAGCCTAAGTTGCCAGGTGATTTCAGATCGATTTCCTTGTGTAATGTGGTTTACAAAATTATTTCAAAATCTATTGACAATCGCCTTTTGCCTAGCATTGTATGTAAATTTCAAAGTGCTTTCGTTCCTAACAACCTTATTACCCATAATCCTATCATTGCTTTTGAGACTTTTCACTGTATGAGGAAGAAGAAACATGGCAAAGTTGGCTATGTTGGTCATAAGCTAGATATGCCTAAGGCCTATGATAGAATTGAATGACCCTTCCTTTAATGTTTTCTTGACGATATGGGGTTTCCTTTTTCTAGGTTAATCTTATTATGAAATGCGTTAAGTGAGTGTGTTTCTCTGTTTTGAATAATGATAACCCTATGCCTAGTTTCTATCCCAATAGAGGGCTTAGGCAAGGTGGCCCACAATCTCTTTATTTATTCTTTGTGTTGAAGTTTTGTCTGGCCTTCTTCTTAAATCTCATGAAAGCGAGGCTCTTCATGGCATTAGTATTGTTAGAGTAGCCCCTGAGATCTCCAAACTATTATTTTTGCTGATGATGGTGTTCTTTTTTGCAGGGCTAATAAAGTCGAGTCCGAGGAAGTCCTCAATATTCTAAATCTTTACCAAAGCAAATCTAGACAACTCTTAAACAACGAAAAATCTGAGATGTTTTTCAGTTAGAATATTCATGAAGAGTCTAAAGCTTTAATTCAAGATTGGATGCATGTTAGAGTTGTGGATAGTCAGGCTAAATACCTTGGTCTTCGAACCTTTGTGGGGAGATGAGAGGTATTTTTGACATTATTCAAGCTAGAATTTGAAAAAGCTAAAAGGTTGGAAAGAGAAATCTCTTTCCATGGCAGATCGTGGTGTTCTTATAAAAGTTGTTGCTCAATCCATCCCAAGCTATATTATGAGCTATTTTCTTATTCCTAAGGACTTATGTCACCACTTGAAAATTCATTGGATAAAATGGGAGGATTTTTTTTGGTCAAAATGGGAGGATGTTTGTAATATGAAAAAGGATGGTGGTTTTGGTTTTTGATCTTTTAGAGATTTTATTGAATCTCCTTTTTCCAAACAAGGCTGGTGCCTTCTAACCAATCCAGATTCCCTCATTTCTCAAGTGCTCAAAGCTCACTATTTCCCTAGGAAGGGTGTCTTATCTTCTTCTATTGGATACTCTCCAAGCTATATTTGGAGAAGTATCTATCATGCTTTATGGGTGATCAAGAAAGGTGGCTTCTGGAGAATTGGTAATGGTTAGCAAATTAATATTCGGAATGATAACTGGCTGCCTATGCAAGTTAGGTTCCGCTGTTGGAGTTCGTAGCCCCCAGATTATGACCCCTTTTTAATGAATCAGTTACGGCTTTCAGATTCTAGAGCTTGGAATGTCAATCTCCTTACAGCCACCTTCCTCCCCTTTGAAGCTGACCAGATTACTAAAAATCCAATCCTTTAGAGGCTACTGAGTCTAAATTTATTTTTGGTGAAGGGGGGGGTGGTCAAGAGATGGGATTTACTCCATCAAATCGGGCTACCATTTCATTAAGCACCTTGAATCAACTGTTGAGGGTTCAACAAGCAAGGGCCCCGATTCTGTTCTGTGGAACAGTTTGTGGAAAATAAATACCCAACCAAAGCACCTGCATCAACTTTGGTGGATTTTGAAAAGGCAGTTCCGGTTAGAAGTGTGACACCTGCTACCCCGTTTGGAAAAATAATATAAATGGACAATTTAAATAAAATTATGTCTTTATAAAAATCTTAAATCCAACAAATAACAAGTATCACCAACAACGCGGAAATACAAATCAAACCAAATAGCGAAAGTATAGAAAAACCTCGTGAAATCCCTGTGTCACATATCTCAGAGCTTTTACCACTTCATCACAACTCTTTTAAAAAACAATAACAAAAAGCAAAAGCAATTAAAAGTCTTCATCATCACGAACTACTCCTCGGCATCCACGTCGATATGCTCTTCATCACCAACAAGGTCTTCACCTAAACGTGCACAATGGCACACGAGTAGCCACAAGGAAAGAAGAGTGAGGAAATCACATAACAAGGAAACACTCAACAGTAGTGGATACTGTAACACCCATTTCTACCCGGTAATTTATTAGCGTAAAATCAGAGTTTTTAACGATAAAACGGATGTCACATTTCTCAAAAACAACTCGAATACATAGCATTTTTAAAACGTCAACATCAAATAATATTCAATCACGCAGCGGAAAATTCAACAAGTTCAATCATCGAAGTCGTTGCAAATATGCAAGGCTCACAGTACTAAAATCCAAATAAATGCAAAGTCATAACTAAAATAAATCAGCGTTCATCCCCCCGAGTGCTACGTATCAGAGCGACGACACCGAACTAACGAAGAACTATGGTCTTCATTCGAGATCACCTGCACGTTACCAACATAGGGGTAACATTCAAACAGAATGGGTGAGATATCGCACAGTATAAGAAATCGTATGAAAGACCGTATATACAGGTCAGAATATCAGATAATCACAACAGACAATTATCGTCACAACAGTCAACAGGTCAACAACAGCATGGACATAACAGTCATCATCATCATAATAGTCAATATCAGCACGACAAGCATATATCATCGCAACAGTCAATATTCAGTATACAACGTGTCACAGCAGTCGGTGACTTCAATCATGCGATATGAATGCAGGATGCTCATTAGAGGGCCGTCTGCCCTATAATGCATGATGGTACCGAAATCTAGCCTGTAAATAGAGGCTTCCAACAAATCCACGCCAAAAGAGGCGATCCAACAATTCAGAGACAAGTTCCAGGTCCATCTGCCCTATATGCACATGATATGCATGCGACTCAATGATGCAACACAAACAACAATAGCCATACACATCAACAACGGCCATAGGCCTACAACAACGGATCAATAAGGGCCACCGGCCTACAACAAAAAATCCATGCCTAAAGAGGCAATCCAACAATGGCCACCGACCGACAACAACAAATCCATGCCTAAAGAGGCAATCCATCAATGGCCACCGGCAGACAACAACAAATCAACAAGACAACAGGGCGCTAAGGGCACCAACAAGGCAACAACATTAGGCGCTAAGGCGCCAAGGGACAACATGGACATAGGCGCTAAAGACACCACAAGCTTGTAACCAACATGGGCGCTAAGGGCGCCACAACCAACAACAACATTGGGCGCAAAAGGCGCCAACAAACAGCAAGAAACAGGGGACTGGGCGCATAGGGCGCCAACACTCAGCAGCCAGCACACAAAAACAGCAACAGCACGGGACTGGGGGCCTAGGGCGCCAACAACAGGCGACACGCAGAAACCGCAACACAGGATCAGCAACACAGGATCAGGCGCCTAGGGACAGGGCGCCAACATACAGCAACAGAACTCAGGAACAGAATCACTGGGTCAGGCGCCTAGAGACAGGGCGCCATCCAAAACGCAACAACAGGGAACACTGCGCCCAGGAACAGGGCGCATACAACAATATGCAACAAAATATCAAGTTTTGGGCGCACGGGGCGCCAGAATCAGCAACACATGCAAAGGGTACAGGGCGCCTAGGGCGCCTTCCCTAGCAACACAGGAACAATACTGGAACAACACAGCAACACACAGGACAACACAGAACACCACTGGGCGCCTAGGGCGCTACTTTCAGTGACACAGAAGCACACTGGGAAACACTGGAAAAATACTGGGCGCCTAGGGCGCCTTGCTCAGCGACACAGAACCACACAGAATGACACTGGGCGCCTAGGGCGCCACTTTCAGCAACACAAAGACAACTGGGTGCCTAGGGCGCCACGCTCAGCAACACCCAACAGCACTGGGCGCCTAGGGCGCCAGTTCCAGCAACACCAAAAACAGCACTGGGCGGCTAGGGCGCCAGTTCCAGCAACAACCAAAAATCAAAACGCAGGACATAGTGACTGGGCGCCTAGGGCGCCACATTCAGCAACAACCAAAAACTGAAAAACAGTGGCTGGGCGCCTAGGGCGCCACATTCAGCATAGCACACATATATTTTTATGAACACATCAATTATCAAACATGGTATTAGGGCATGGGAACATCAATTACATGACAAAATCAACCAATATAGCATTCAAAACATTTTATCAAACACATAATAGATATAATACATGTATGATCACTACCAAACCCTAACCCACATACAACCCTTCATACAAACCCTTATAAAGCATGAACCTCACCCTTACCTTAGCTTTTAGAAGTCGAATCCTAGCTTTCCTTCTCTCTCCTTGGTGCTACGCCTCTCTCTGTCTCCTTGCTAGTGGATCACGCCTTCTCTCCTCTCTTCTCTCTTGCCGTCGACCTCTTCTCTTCTTCTCTCTTCTAATTACGTTTTTTTTGTTCTAATTATGAGAGAAACCCTAAAACTAGCCCTATAAGTAGACATCACTCATCATGGGCTATTTCCCTTAGCCTTATGCGAATACGATATTGGGCCAACTCACTCCACTTTGT
Source organism: Astragalus membranaceus (assembly GCA_039519185.1). NCBI lineage: Eukaryota > Viridiplantae > Streptophyta > Magnoliopsida > Fabales > Fabaceae > Astragalus > Astragalus membranaceus. The sequence goes on from CM076846.1 coordinate 92,339,086, forward strand.
TATTTCTAACTCTAATATGGACCAACACACTAATATAATTAACATATATTATTCTATTATTATATCTATCACATGAATCTAATATAATTAAATAAATAAATAAATAAATATTTAATTAATTTTGGGGTGTTACAGATACAACTTTCATAACACGCATGCACAAACAATCCTTAACTAATCTTCAACTAATCCTAGTGTCGTGACCTCACGTACGGTCTTAGGACTACAATGTCAACGCAATCCTAAAACCCACTACTCCGACCTCACGCTCAAACGTCAACTACTCTGTCAGTACATCTGGATCCATCTAACTCTGGGTAAGCGGATGCAAGTTCCCTCACATCCCGGGTAATAGATAGAGTCTAGTCAGGGTACTATTCATACAGCATGCACAATCAACGGATATAGCAACTAAACAGTTAGCACACCAAACAACAAATCATTTCATTTCATACGGACACATGAACAACCAAGCTCAATCGTCACACCCAATAGGCTACAAGCAGCAACAAAAACAACAGGATCAGGATACCTTGCCAGATACTGCCTCATAATCATCAACAACAACAATAGGACCGGAATACCTTGCCCGAACAGGATACCTTGCCTAATAATGGCCTACGACGAACAACAACAATAGGACCGAGATACCTTGCCCGATAATGCCCTAAAAAGACAACAGGACCGGAATACCATGCCCGAACGAGATACCTTGCCCGATAATGCCCTGAAGAACAACAAGGAGAGGACTATGAGGACCAGGATACCTTGCCGGAACGGGATACCTTGCTCGATAATTCCCTTACTAACAACAACAACAACAACAACAACAAGACTGACACGTATGAACATAATCAGACACAATGCCTAACAACGACAATAACAACGACGACGACAACAAAAGTAATAACAATGACAACTAAGGTAGCAACGACAACAACTACAACAACGGCGGCAACGAGAACAACGATGACAACAACAACACCACCACCTATCATTATCACCATCCTTTGAGGTACGGCTCGCCCATGCTGCGACGAGTCCTTGCCCATGCTGTGACAAGGTTCCTCCTACAACTTAAATTACCAAGGTACGGCTCGCCCATACTGCAGCGAGTCGTTGCCCATGCTGCTACAAGGTTCCTTAAACATCATCATCATCAACTTCCCTAAAAACTCCTAAGTCCGAGGGTATCTTCAACAACTAAGGGTCATTTATTTTATAATCATCATCTCGGGTATCCCCATACAACTAGGGGGTCACTATAGCCATCATCTCTGGTCATAACTATTACCCAAGTCCGCGCTAATTCTATATAATAATGTCAGCCTTATATTCATATGTAGTCGTTTTGATTTAATGCCTCTAATCCCAACTTCACCCGTTATTTGATATTTCCTAAGGCTCCTATGACTCTTAGTGTCTCAATCGTCACTCATGGTCAAGGTTACCTGAAACTAGCTTAGGAAAGGTCAAACATTATGCAAAACATCCCTACAATAGTCGTAATCCATTAACAGCTTCGTCTTATTCAACTAATAGGCTTCAAAAGCTCTCTTAGGTAATTTTAATAGTTTTAATCCATTATCAACTTAGTCTTATTCAACTAATAGGCATCAAATGGTCTCTTAGGTAATTTTAATTGTTCTAATCTATTCACAAATTAGTCTTAATCAGTTAAGTTAAGAGGCTCTAAATTGTATCTTAAATATTTCTCATTGCTCCAATCAACTAAAAACATCAACTTAACCGATTGTCATTCTCGTTTATGCCTATAAGTCACTAAAAGTCATTATTAATCTAAATTTAACAATTAAAATGCTTAGGGACCTCAATATCAACAATTTAATCTTTTGTTCTACATTCTAACCTTGCTCATTAACTTAGAGGAAAACTAAAACCATGAGTTCATCTTTAGTTTCCAACCTGTGAGCTATCTAACCATATAATTTCAGCATCAACTATATCAAGGGTTAGGTAAGGTCTACTACCCTAGAGTTCATCGGTACTAACTACCCCAACTACACCAACATTAACAATCATATCTCACCTAAGGGGATTAGCCCAACGAGACTCAATACCATCAATATGGTCTCTAATCATCATCAACAAAATTCATAACAACAATAACAAACGCAACAATAACAACAAGCATAACATGTTCAAAAACAACACATAGCACATTATAATAGAGTCCTTGCTCCTACAAGAACATAATCAAATTATAGACTAAAATATATAAAACCCATTGCTCATACAATGGTTCACACCCAAATATATTGTCAGCATAAGACATAGGTATCATGAGACATCCCAGTTATGTCAATTGTACCCTATACTACCCTGTTCCCTAGTTATCATCCCCCCTCTTCTTACCTCTATTCCAAGCGATCACGAACAATAGTCCATACCAAAAACGACAACTCATGTCCTCCAAAAAGCATTATATCACTCTTACATTAGTCCCTTGATGATCCCGGAAGTCACGTATAACAAAAGGCAAAGGTATGGTATTAGATATTTGACCGTAGGGACTGAAATGACCAAAAGCTAGGGCACAGGGACTTACCTCGAAAATATGATACAAAAGAGTTCAAAGTTATTTTTATAGTGTTAAAGACATTGCTACGAGCGTGTAGCTTCAAGCGGCAAGTGATTCTGACGTCGGTAGCAAAAGATATGTCAAAAACACATTCTTACGGTTTATAAAAACTAAACGGAAGGACTTGAATATGAAGAACATGTGCTTACCACGAATTTAGACTTAAAAGCAGCAAAGGAGAGGGTCTTTAGATGATTTGAATGTCCATCAAGATCAAAGGAATTAACGAACTGTGAATCTTCTTGTATGGTGCTCAACAGTAATGAAGAACGACGAAGATTGACGAATAACGAGACCCATTTTTGAAACGTCTCGATTTGCGAATCTAATAAGATAGGATAAAATTATTCTTTTCGGGGAGTCCAAAGAAAGTCTCCGTTCTTTAAGATCACAGGAGTAGCCGTAAATGAGACCAGAAGTTGTAGTCACGGGTAAAACAGGTCGCTTTGTGCTATGTATTGAGAATTTTTCCAGTTAATTAGTATTGCAGTGGGAAATGATCAGTGGAAGGCTATTAAGCTATCTTGGCAGGGCCCTATTCTCTCTCACCTGACGTTTGCCGATGATGTCCTGTTGTTTGCGGAGGCAAGCGTCGGGCAGGTTATCCTTATTAAACAAATTCTTGATAACTTTTGCAGGTTTTCAGGGCAAAAGATTAAAAAGAACAAAACTCGCATTTATTTTTCTAACAATGTTGGAGGTCCGGTTCGTGCTGGCATTTGTGAAGCTTCGGGTTTTCACATGACTAATGATCTTGGGAAGTACTTGGGAGTTCCTATTTTCCATGAAAAGGTAAATAGGGGTTCTTTCCAATTTATCTTGGATAAGGTGGACTAGAGGCTCAACAATTGGGAAGCTAGAGTGCTCTCCTTTGCTGGCAGGGTAACTCTTACAAAGTCTGTCTTTCAAGCTCTCCCCTCCTATGTTATGTAGCCAGTTTATATTCCTCGCTTTATGTGTGATGAGATTGACAAGAAGTGACGGAAATTTATTTGGGGTGACACAGATGATCACACGAAATTACATATGGTGAGTTGGAGTGACATGTGTAGGCCGAAAGATGGAGGTGGGCTTGGCTTGCGTGAGGCGAGGCTGATTAACCAAACATTTATGATGAAGGTCAATTGGGTTCTTATGATGAACACAAAGGACTTATTGGTTCAAGTGGTTAGATGTAAATATGGTTGTGTTGGGGATACTATTCCTAGAATTTGACCGGGTAGGACTAGGTCGAATCTATGGCGAGGTATTTGCCATTCTTTTGAGGATTGCCTTCAAAGGTTAACTTGGAAAATTGGAGATGGTAGATCTATAAATATTTGGAATGATTATTGGATTCCAGATATTGGTGGTCTGAGAGACGTTTACAGTTCCGAAGTGGATGATATTGCCGAGACTTTGCGAGTGGTAGACCTCTCTGATAGGAGTGGTGGCTGGTGTTGCGTTAAAAACACACTTAGAGCAAGTGTACTCTACCGCAGAAGTAGTATAAAAGATTATCGTGTCCACAGGGATTAATTAACAAGTACCAAACTAATCAAGAATTATTATTATTTAGACGAACAAATATTTGAATTGTAATGGAACAAATAAAAAAAGAAATAAATAACAATAATTAAAATACTAGATTTAATAAATGGAGAGAGGTCTAGGGTCGCGGTTTCACTTGCAAGCTTCGATTCCCCCTATGTCTAATCCTACCTGAATTCCCTTATTTTACTTAATTTCCAATCCCTTTACTAAAACTATTAATCCGTTTGGTCATTCGCGATTAATATTCTTTTTCCTAAATTAACCCTCGTTTGGTCATGCAAGAATTTAAATTCAGGAAAAGCATAAAGAGCAAAAAGGTTGAATGATTGGAAGACTAAATTATGGTTTGGTCATGCCCTAATTATAGCCCCAATTATCCTATAGGTCCACCAACTAATTGCAGTACGGTCGCTGATCAACTAATTGATTATAAACATGCAAATGGTAGCTAATCCTAATCATGTGATAAAAACAATAGGACAATATTAATTAAAATAAAAACAGGAATTCAAACCAGAAATTAGAACATAAAAAGGTATCTAAACATGCAAGATCCACCTAAGACCCTAGAAGAGGATTTAACTATCCATAGTGTTCGAGAACAATAAAATAAAATTAGGAGTCATAAATTACAGAGATAAAAATAACCTGGAATAGAGAAATTTCTGATCCTGAAAATTTAGTCTCCTTTTTCTGCTCCAGAGCTCTCTCACGGTGTCAAGAACGGGTACAAAATCTTCCTCCTCCACTATGCTGGCGCTACTGTTGGTGCGTCTTTTCCTCTCACGCGGCTACTGTTTCTTTCGTTGTTGTGCGGCTTGTCTTCCTCGCGTATGTACCGCCTGCTTTTTATAATGCTTTGTAAATTGTAATAGTGTTGTGTGTTTTCACTTGTTGTCCACGGCTTCACTAATTCACGGCACTATTTTTTTTCTTCTCTCAATTTGTTGTCCACGTGCCAGCTTGGCCTCCATTGTTGTGGGCTTCAATTTCAAGTTTAACTTGTCATGGGCTGCATTGTTACTTCAAGCCTTGCCTTACGGATCCTTGTTTCATTCAAATATGTAGTCCATCAATTTAATTGAAATTCTCCTCATCCACGTGCCTCTTGCTTTGTACTTCTTTTAAAGTTCCTTTTCTTTTTCAAGCCCATATATAACATACAAATATATATATATATATATATATATATATATATATATATATATATATATATATATATATATATAAATAAGTAAATAATATAGGGTTTTTAGTAGTTCAAGATTGGATTTTTATCATTTTTAATATTTTATTCTTTTCTGCAAAACAATAACCAAGTAAGTCATTATTTATTTAATTGGTTATTTTTTTCCTTATAAATGACTCAAAAATATCTCTTAAAAATGCACTAAATAGGAGTTTATCAGCTGGGACTGTAGTCGAGTTAGCAGACACATTCTGAGCGCCGTCCTTGACGCCATCTATGTCTTGCCCGCTCCCTCTGTGAATGCTGGTAAGGACCGAGTGGCGTGGCGATTGACGTGTGATGGTTGCGTTACTCATAAATCGGCCTATGAGTCCTTGTTTGACTCGGTCAATTCCCTGTATCCTGATCTCTTTAAGTGTATTTGGCGTTGGCCGGGCCCGGAGAGCTATAAATACTTTCTTTGGTGTGTTGGTAATCATTCTCTCCTTACCAACATGGCATGGAAACGTCGTGGACTAACGGAGGTAAGTACTTGTGTTGTGTGTAATCAGAATGAAGAATCAATGTTGCCATTCTTCGTGACTGTAATAAAATCAGGCCTGTGTGGTTATCTCTTGTTAATGGAGGAGTGCATAATAACTTCTGGCACATGGATATTGAGGAGTGGTTATTCACTAATCTTGTGGAGAGAATGGGTATTGATACAGCTCACTGGAAAATTTGCTTTGGAGTCGCGCTTCGTGTTTTGTGGTTGAGTAGAAACGATCTCGTTTTCAACAATAAAGAGTTTCGCATTGAGTAGGTAGGATTCGTAGTACGGTTGCTTCTATTGTCGCAAGCTGGGAGGAGCACTCAGAGAAGTAGAGATCAGTTTGTCAATGATAGGGAGGTGTCTACGAGGTGGAGACCACCGCCGACTGGATGGATAAAACTGAATTGTGATGGCTCAGTCACAAATAATGGAGTTGGGTTCGATTGGTGGACGTGCGCGGGATGAATTTGGTAACTTTATTTTTGGGTTTTCTTCAATGATAGGAAGAACTACGGTGGTGGCAACAGAGATCCAGCCTATTCTTACAGGGTTGCAGATGGCTATCAGTAAGGGTTATCTCAAATTAGCCATTGAGTCTGATTCAATGGTTGTAGTAAAACATGTTCAGTGAGGGTGTTCTTCGCAACATCCTTATTCCCATATGATTTCTTCTATTCATTCGCTGATGGCTTATGGTGTTGACGATGATTTTGTCTATATATTGCGGGAAACTAACCAGGTTACTGACGGATTTACCAAACATGGCCAATCCCTTCATTTGGCTAGTAGTAGTTTTGATTCTATTCATTCTTTTGTTGTTGACGCCTTTCAGGCAGATTTTGTAGGGACGGTATTCCCAAAAGGTTTCTAGTTTGTTTCGGGGCTTAGGCCCTTGTTGCTATAAAAAAAAGAATATTGAAATTGATTTATATTTATATTTTTTTTTATATTTACGATCGGATTAATGGAGAAACCGCTTGTAAATTTACGGCTTAATTACAGTTTTTGTCCCCCTATTGTGACCAACTCACGATTTTTGTCCCTAAAGTTTTAATTTGACGATTTTGGTCCCCCTATTTTCCCATTTTGAAAAATCATAGTCCCCATGTTCAATTTTGACTGACTTATCCTACGTGGCAGCCCACGTGGACTACCGCGTAGGCACACCCCCCACCCCCCATCGCCTCCACTGTTCCTCTTCCCCACCGTGAGCCCCCTCTCCTTTCTCTCTCACCGTCAGTATCTCTCTCGTTTCTCTCTCACCGTCACCACCCACAGCCACCACCCACCTCGTTTTCCTTTCCGTCCTCTGCGACTGCGATCTGCGAGAGGGAGAGCGAGAGAACGGCGAGAGCGACGAGCGAGAGAGAGAGAGCGATGAGCGAGAGAGGGAGATGCGAAGAGACAGATGGAAAACGAGGTGGAAGAGAGGGACGGTAGGGACGGTGGTGAGAGGGAATCGGTGATTGAGAGAGGATGGGGGATCGGTGGGGAAGAGGAACAGTGGAGGGGGGTGGGATGCGAAGGAGAGAGAGATGCGAAGGAGAGAGAGGTGCGAAGGAGAGAGAGAGGGTGTGGTTGTGGGGGGAGGGGTTCACGGAGGTGGGGGTGGGAGGGGGGAGGGGAAGGGGAACAGTGGAGGGGGGGATCGGTGGCGAAGAGGAACAGTGGAGGGGGTGGGGGGTGGGGGTGCGCCTACGTGGCAGTCCACGTGGGCTGCCATGTAGGATAAATCAGTCAAAATTGAACAGGGGGACTATGGCTTTTCAAATTGGGAAAATAGGGGACCAAAATCGTCAAATTAAAACTTTAGGGACCAAAATCGTGAGTTGGTCATAATAGGAGGACCAAAACTGTAATTAAGCCTAAATTTACATGCTACCAGAGTGAACACACAGCTCTAAAAGAGGGAGGAGGAAGAAAGAGAACGTGAGCAAAGAGCATCGATGGATCTTCTATGCGACGCGTATTCGGGTGTCTCAGACGACAACGACGACGAACAAGAAGAACAGCCCAAACGACAGAAATCATCTCACTTTTTCTCAAATCCACCAAAACCCCAACGACGCCCTTTTCTTCCTTCTCCGTCTCTTTCTGGCGCCCTCCATACACAATCTCTCGTTCCCGGAAGTTACGTTTCTAAACGACAACGCGCATCAATGGGATCCCTCCCTACTACCGCTCTTCCTCACAACTCCGTTCCCGTTTCATCTCAATTCACATTATCTGGTACTCATCTTTTGCCCTCTTTTTCTGATAATTTCCTTTTAGTTTGCTCCTATTGAACTGCTCTTACGTCAATTTTGCTATTTATTGAAGCTGTTTCATTAATACTTCAATTTTGATTCTTTTGTAAGTGTTTATTTAATTATCTGTGTTCTTTTTATCTTTAACTTCAAATTCAAATAGGGAATAACTAGGTTTTGATGCTAGGTTGATATATAACTTTCTACGCTGTCATCTAATCGTGTTGATATGTCACTTAACTATGTTAAAATTATATGAAGTGTTAAAATGATCCGAAATGAAGTTGTTAAACTTTTTTTTTTAATATTTGCTATGATTGCAATTTAAATTCAAGTTCTCTAATGGTTTTATATTAGCTTTAGAAGAGAAATTTATCCACGTTTATTTTGTTGTATAGCAGCATTTTAAATCATAAACTTCGTCTTTAACCCCCTCTTGCCATGTGTAATAATCGAGTGTATAACATTAGATACACTAATTTCCAACAATCTTAGATATGGACGCCACAAGGTATATCAAATAACATTTTTATAGTTGTATTTATGTATATGGTAAATGTATTGGTTGTTTCTTCAAGGTTTTATAAAACAGTACACGATCGCGATTGTGTCCATGGTGTCAAGCTTTTTGATATCTCTACAGCGGTATCAAACGTATTGAACCACAATTTTTTGTACAATCAAGGACTGGCTCACGATTGCGAGAACCATTTAAAGCCTTCGTATTATTTCATATTCTTTCCGAATATCACAATGAAAAAAATAATAGAACATTACTCTTAAATCCAATCCTCTCTACCTGGACAAAAACAAAATGAGAAGAAAAAGAAAAGCTCGCTTGGCAAATTCGGACATTTTGACATGTCAGTCAATAAATATTTCCAGATATACAAAAAATACAGTGGCTACCGATAACATGTATATCTGACGTGGGACTTGACTGCAATATGAATACGTCACCATGTTTGAAGTAGCCATGCATCAGGGCTGCTAGCCTCCAGGCTTATCTTAATGAAGACACTTTCTACTGTATATACTTTGGCGTGCCTTCTTTCAAGTGAGCACAAAACTTCAATTGAAGAAAACAGAGGAAGAAAAATCATTGATGAGGATCTTCCTCTCTTCATAAAGTTAAAACTTAAAAACTGTGGTATTCAATGAGTATTTATAAATGATTCAAGAAGACTGTAGTTTGTTTGTATAATACTATGATTGATAAAATATTGGATTATATGTTCTGGACCAGTAATTTACTGCCTTGGATAGAACCCAGGGCAGAAGAATGAAAGATGTGGAGATAAAGCAGTTAGAGTAGCTAGCTAGTAGTTAGTTATAGTATTGATTAGCTCAAATAGTAGGATGGGAGTACAATATTCATTCTGGATTGTTCGTATTGGAGAATGAAACATTGCCTTAGTTGTAAAAGGGGAAACCGTTAGGCATCCTATAGCTAAGAAGGTGTATTTAGGAAGATCTTGGGATACGTGATCTGGGAGTTGCAACAGAATAACAAGCTGACTTTTGTTAGCGGGAAGTAGAAGTTATAAAAGGTGTATAGATAACATTAGATCAATGGATGGAAAAAATATTGACTGCGGAGATAGGGACTCTCGAACTCCCCCGAATATTGTTGTTCCTAAAGCTCACATTGGGCAAAGGAAGTTGTTGTGATCAATTAAAGAAAAGGTAACTGGTATGTAAAATTTTGAGAATTTTTTTATTGATTCTCTGCCTAATGTTAGCCGGAGAAGGAAAGGAAGTGAGGGCTACACCTCAGGGATAGATTAAAAATACCCTCTCATACACTACTGACCAAGTTCATACCCTATATCTGTCTATTTTTCCATCTTCTATGCATTCTATTGCCCTATTACCCCACTCATGTTATTCTTTTACAAGTAATACAATCAACTATTCTTCCTAATTTATACACCCTTTTTATTAATAATCTGTATCCATTCCCCTTTGCCCCATGTAACAGTTGATTGCATCAGAAACCCTTTGTACTGGAAAAACCCTTGGATGGAGAAGTCTTTCTTTTCTCAATTTGTAAAAGGGAAAACCCTAGGCGTCAAAACTTCAAAGAAGAGTAACTCTTTTGGTGGTGATGGTGGTGGTGGGGGATTAGGTACTGAAGTGAAATGCAGTGTGTGGATGCATGACTCCAACAATATCAGGAAGGCCATTAATGCCAAAGGTGTGGATGGGGATCTGTGTGCCTTTGAGCTCCTCCCAGTTAATTTCAGCAATGGGCACAGTCTGCAAGTTGTTGGTATAGCCCAGGTGAAGGATTTGTCTCCTGAATTGAGCCCATTGGAGAAGGTCTCCAGGTTTAGCCAGCCCAGTTCAAGGACCCCACCTGATTTGAAGACTGCCATCTTGGGGTGCAATCAAGTGTGTCTCTAGTCCCACCAACTATTCAAGTAAGAGTGTGCAAGGAGGTGACAGGGATCCAATACACTACATTGAGGAGAAAGAAAAGTATGACTGTTACAATTTTGGTGGAATATGAAAAAGTTGATGAGGACGGAGGGATTATCCATATTCCCAATGGAGAAGCAATGCAATATGGGAAGGTGACCAGGAGGAGTTCTCAAGTAGGGAGGAACGTTAACTATCATCTTTAGGACATGGTTCTAGTAGCAGCTAAGTTTAAAGAATGCAGCAGTAGCATTTCAGTATCTTATAATATGAGGCTCTGGTTGACTGATGAGCTTGCATAATTATAATTTCTTTATATCCTCTCACATAGAGCATGACCTTTTCTTGTTGGTATTTTTCTCAAATATAGATATGATGGATGTTTTAATGCTTCTTTCTATTCCCTTGCTTCTCTATAAAACTTTAAGCCATTGGTAGAGACAACTACTCTGACCTTTTTCTTGTTAATAATCATAGGGAGCATCTCGGATGCTGATATACCTCAAAGCATTCTATCATTGCTGAAATATAAAGCAAAGGGTCATCAAAACCTTAACCCTGTATCTGAAAGCCTATCCGCAACTCTATGTGGACACTCAAAAGCTGTCAGTGCTATACATTGGTCATCAACTCATGGTAAATTCTCTTTGTTGACAAACTGTTGCCCTGGTTTGTGATATAACTTACTTTTAAGAAGGAATATTTTTCTTAAACCATTTCTTAATGATGGAAGTATTGTATTATATTTTGAATGCATAAAGCATGTATTTATTCACAACTAGAATAAATTTAAAGCAAATTATTGAATAAATGTTGTTACACATTCACATATTGAGGGAAAGATAGACCAGATCAAGAAATATATGTTTGCTCTTTGCATTATTTGTAATGATTTGTTCATTATAGTTGGCTTGCAGCTCACCTCCTTGCATCTGCTGGGATGGACAATATGATTTGCATATGGAATGTTTGGAGTAGAGAAAAGAAGAAAGCATGTGTGCTGAACTTCCATGATGCAGCTGTGAAAGACGTGAAATGGTCTCAACAAGGGCTCTTCTTACTTTCTTGTGGATATGATTGCACATCAAGGTTGGTTGATGTTGAAAAGGGACTGGAAACTCAGGTTTTCAGAGAAGATCAAATGGTCGGAGTTATAAAGTTCCACCCAGAAAATTCAAGTCTCTTCCTCTCTGGGGGATCAAATGGTCATATCAAACTATGGGACATCAGAACTGGCAAAGTGGTACATAGCTATAATCGGAATTTAGGTCCTATTCTAGATATTGAGTTTGCTGCAAATGGGAAGCAATTCATTTCTTCCAGTGATGTATCTGGGAGCAATATCAGTGAGAATTCTATTATTGTCTGGGATGTGTCAAGACAAGTACCATTGTCTAATCAGGTGAGAAATTTCTCAATTGTTATTAATACTTTGTTTTATAGTTCACCTTTTTTCTGCCAAGTTGTTGTCAAGGTTTGCTTATCATTAGTTTCGGCAGCATTACTGATGTTGATATCAGCTCTCATTCTAGAGGGAATTGACTAATGCAAATAGCCTAGTAAAAATCATCATAGCTTACAAGTTCCAGTCATGATTTTAATAAACCATGACTGAATTGTGGTTGAAATGGAATGAATGTTTAATATATGATTTATTTGTTATCCTGTTCAAATATTAATTTTAAAATTTTTCTTCGACATTAAGTGTGGAAATTTAATATTTTAGGCTACTTTAAAAAGAACAGCCAGAACAGTCATGTAAAACTATGAAAGTGAAATTGAAAATAAAATGTCAGATAACATTTGTTTGAATTCGTGCATCATCAACGCTAATGATGTAATGGTTGAAGGTTGCTTTTCCAGACCTGAGACCTAGATTGAGTCTCATCTCTCACAACACAATTTATGACATAAGTTATGAAGAAGCCTACATAGTTAATAAACTAGTTCATATCCATCAGGTTCTGGAGGCTCGACTGGACTAGCCATAGGAACAGTTGATTGTTGAACTGTTGAAAAGGCTGGTCCTATCTAGTTTTTAGGACAATGGTTCTATGTGCTGAGGGAGTTAATGAAGAAAATTGTATTCATTAGAGTAACATCCACTCAAATAGTATTATTGATTGATTTTGTATTTATTTAATTTTATTTGATAGGATCCTAGTTTCCTTAGATAGCCTATTGCCCTATTCTCTTTTGATATGATCCTATTATTATGGGATTAAACCTACCTAGCATCTTGTATATATAGCCATGTAAGTCTCTTGAATAATACGAAATACATTCGGTTTTAAGTTGGTACCAAAGCAATTTGGTTCATTCATATTTATTTTTCAGTTTCCCTATTTTTAGTTTTTAAGGTTGCAGCCGTCGTGAGCGCTGACCCTCTGTCTCTGAGCCTTCGATGACAACACGCACCCCACCTTTGAATTCTGATCGCGCTGAGAGCCATGCGTCGCCCATTTGACCTTTGTTCGCGACACCGCTTCCACCATATTGTTCTTCGGCCTCTCCTCTCTCTATTTTGACAAGTTAACCCCCTTTGGGTCTCTAGTTTCTAGCGTCTGCCGTTTGTGTAGCTGTTTTCGTTGCTTTGTCAGTTTCTCGTGGTGTGTTATTGTTTCTTTAAAGAAACAGTGTTGTTTGGTACTTCTTCTTGGATTCAGGATCCTCTATGTAACACCCCGTTAATTTCTAACTTGTAGAAATTACCGAAGCGCACTACTGGCATACATCAGAGTAACTTCCTTTTTAAATACTGAACACATACTAATACTCGATGCTAAAAACCCATCAAGTTCGCTTACATAACTGAACATAAAATACATAAAGCGGTCCTTACACCCTCAACTAGTGTTCAGTACTCAAAACCGAAAGTCTGCGGAAGCGATTTACAACTTAAAAACATAAGTCGTACCATCGTACATCTAAGAAACCGAATACAAAATACAGAAATACAAAGGAAACTGAAATACAAGACATAAAGAAACAACGATAGCAACTGCTCCTCAAGCGTCTCCATAGCCGTGCCTCACGGTCTTCATCTTTCCCTGCTTAACTGAAAAACAACAACAATGGATTGGGTGAGACAACTTGTCTCAGTGAGTTCTATCGCGACCCCTTACTAATTCTCTCGGTTCAATTATGCTTGATTCATTATTCTGATTCTAACTCATAGTCCTCAAAATTGACTATGTGGCTAACTAACTGAAGTTGTCCTTATAACCCTTAAGCCGGTTACAAGGCGCAACTCATAAACTGAACTAAACGTTGTCCTCATAACCCTTAAGCCGGTTACAAGAAACAACACATAAACTGAACTGATATTTTAGCGTGTCACCGGTCACTTGGCATAATAAGCTTCCGGTGAACCCGTCCCCACTAATCGGCTGGGTCCCTGATGGGGCCTAGGTTCATAGGGCTCATGACTTCCCCTCCCCTAGCACACTAAACTGAAATAGGGTCGTCACCCTAACTGAACTGATGTATATATTTTAATATACCTGAACTGAACTGAACAATGAACTTAACATAACGATAAACTGAACATAATCATGAACTTAACTTAACATGAACTGATCCTAACATAAACTTATTACTAACGTGATCTAATTACTAACTAAGTCTAATTATTAAGTGATCTCTCATGGATTACTAAGGTTCGCTAACTTATCTTATCAATCTTACTAAACCAGTCAATCCAGCACAATACATCAAACACAAATTCATAACATGAAATCAATGGTCAATCACATGAGCATTCACTGCACCTGAACATAATCTAAACATAACCAATCACATGGCACTAATATAACTTGGATTCAATCACAGTCAAACACATGGAATTTCAGTGCTCCCATCCTTGGGGAGATTTGGAGAGTGGATTAGAAATGACTTGGGACCATTCGGAATAGCTTAGGACATATTTTAAAAGTTGGCATCAGAAGGATACGCACGGTCCGTGCGCTATGGCGCACGACCCGTGCGCGTTTTCAAAACGGCACCATGAGGTTCAGAGTCTCACGCACGACCCGTGCACCCATACACACGATCCGTGCGTGACTCTCTGTATTTCAGAAAAACTGTTTTCGCGTTTTCTTTTCTATTCCGATCGTTCCCGTGTCCATTCCGATTCACATTCAAACTCGATAACACATCAATACACATCAATCAAAATTATGATATGCCGATTTATAAGTTTCAGTCCAACAATTCATCAATCTCATGACTCAAACGATATTTTCGCAAAACGGTTTCGCACCGGAATTTCACAAATTCGCGACTCAATTAAAATGAAAAGGCTGAAAACAATCCTAGTGAGTATTAGAACTCACCTTTTCGTGACGACGATACACCCGACGCCGAAACTTCTCGAACACGAACTAACGGAATCTGCTCCTGCTGTTTCCAGCAACTAAACGCCAATTTGCAACAAGCGTAACTCACTCAAATCTCCACCTATCTTAGCAAAACGAGGGTCTACGGTGAAGGGAATTTTCTCTACTTTCTGATGGAGAAAGATTCACTTGCATGCAACCAGTAGATTGGGAGATATCAACAAAACAAGAGGACTGCTTCGGAACAGTGGCTGATTCTTAATCCGAAAGTTGTGAGCATGATATCTCTCTCATTTCTCAATGAAATCATGCGGTTCTTGTGCCCAAAATGAAGAGCTTTGTGTCTAGTTTCCAAAGGGACAAAAAGCACGATGATCGGAGGTCAGTGCATGGAGATACGAACGAAACACTGAAGGTAGGTAAAACGGGTTTTACCCAGAATTTTCTGTTGCACTCTTCTTCTCTCTCAAACTCGAATTTGCATAGCTGTATGAAGGGAGATGATCAGGGCTGAGCCTATGTGTGAAAGAGGTATCAGTGGAAAGAGGAGAGAAAATGTGAAATGATGGTGGTGAGATTTCTAACATGCATGGAGGATTACTCTCCTCCCCTCCCTCTCCCTCTCTTCTCGCCACTCACTCCCTCTCTTCCCTCTCAATCTCCTTACTTCAGTTTCTGAAAAAGAATGGGGTGTTTGTGTTTATTTTTCAGCTGGAATGGGGTTATATAGGAGCTATGGGAATAGACACTTTTACCCTTCACTTGGAATTTCTATTCCTAATGACTCCTACCATTCCTAACTAAAATATGATGAATTTAACTCAATCAAGCACATCATTTGCAAAATAAATCAATCAAGCAAATCACTTTCAATTTAAATAATTTCAATAAATTAATAAATCACTAATAATGAATATTATGCCATTATAATTAAATAGCAAAAATAGGGGATGTTACACTCACCCCAACTTTTAAAAAATTTTGTCCTCAAAATTGGACCAATCAAGACAATTAGTGCACAATATACCTTTCGCCGAATTCATCAACGGCCTTGCCTTTCGGAGCGTCCAACACAAAGACCATTTCCGCTAGCAGCGTTAGCATTCCATTCTCGGTTCCTCTTCTTCGCCGGACACTCGTGAGCGTAATGCCCTTCGTCTTGGCAATAATAACATACCGTCGTTCCCAGACGACATTCTCCTCCATGGGGCCTTCCGCATTTGCCACAGTTGGTGGGCTTTAACAATTCCGACGCCTGCACTTGTTTACCCTTGCTGGAGGCACCTCTTGGTTCTTCCTCCGGAGTGGGCCATTCAGTCGCCTCCCTCTTCTTTACTGGGCACTTGTTAGCATAATGCCCTTCTCCCTTGCAATAAAAACACGCGGTTGATCTCAATCGACACCTTCCGCTGCGGGGCCTTTCACCCGCCGAACACTTAACGGACCTCGGAACTTCAGCTACCACAACTTGCTTTCCTTTGATGGAGGTATTCCTCGGTTCATCACTTGGGGTTGGTAATTCCAATGCCTTCTTCTTTCCTTTCCTATCCGCTTTCCTCCCCTCATTCGATCCGTTGAGATTTGTTTCTGCAACATACGTTCGCTGCTGCTGACTCATCAGTTCGTGATGCATCCACATCATGTCCTGCATCATCCGTTGTTGATTCACGATCACGTTCTGCATCCATTCAGATTGAGGATTGACAGGGACGCTTCTCCTACTTCCACCAGCCATGATTCTGCGAAATATGCACAAAGTGTTTAGTTGATCAGGCTAAACGTCTAATAGCATACTAAGAGGAATCACACTTAGAGGACTTAAGAGACTCATGATTCTAAGTCCGACTGGGTCGAACTGCTCTGATACCAATTGTAACACCCCGTTAATTTCTAACTTGTAGAAATTACCGAAGCGCACTACTGGCATACATCAGAGTAACTTCCTTTTTAAATACTGAACACATACTAATACTCGATGCTAAAAACCCATCAAGTTCGCTTACATAACTGAACATAAAATACATAAAGCGGTCCTTACACCCTCAACTAGTGTTCAGTACTCAAAACCGAAAGTCTGCGGAAGCGATTTACAACTTAAAAACATAAGTCGTACCATCGTACATCTAAGAAACCGAATACAAAATACAGAAATACAAAGGAAACTGAAATACAAGACATAAAGAAACAACGATAGCAACTGCTCCTCAAGCGTCTCCATAGCCGTGCCTCACGGTCTTCATCTTTCCCTGCTTAACTGAAAAACAACAACAATGGATTGGGTGAGACAACTTGTCTCAGTGAGTTCTATCGCGACCCCTTACTAATTCTCTCGGTTCAATTATGCTTGATTCATTATTCTGATTCTAACTCATAGTCCTCAAAATTGACTATGTGGCTAACTAACTGAAGTTGTCCTTATAACCCTTAAGCCGGTTACAAGGCGCAACTCATAAACTGAACTAAACGTTGTCCTCATAACCCTTAAGCCGGTTACAAGAAACAACACATAAACTGAACTGATATTTTAGCGTGTCACCGGTCACTTGGCATAATAAGCTTCCGGTGAACCCGTCCCCACTAATCGGCTGGGTCCCTGATGGGGCCTAGGTTCATAGGGCTCATGACTTCCCCTCCCCTAGCACACTAAACTGAAATAGGGTCGTCACCCTAACTGAACTGATGTATATATTTTAATATACCTGAACTGAACTGAACAATGAACTTAACATAACGATAAACTGAACATAATCATGAACTTAACTTAACATGAACTGATCCTAACATAAACTTATTACTAACGTGATCTAATTACTAACTAAGTCTAATTATTAAGTGATCTCTCATGGATTACTAAGGTTCGCTAACTTATCTTATCAATCTTACTAAACCAGTCAATCCAGCACAATACATCAAACACAAATTCATAACATGAAATCAATGGTCAATCACATGAGCATTCACTGCACCTGAACATAATCTAAACATAACCAATCACATGGCACTAATATAACTTGGATTCAATCACAGTCAAACACATGGAATTTCAGTGCTCCCATCCTTGGGGAGATTTGGAGAGTGGATTAGAAATGACTTGGGACCATTCGGAATAGCTTAGGACATATTTTAAAAGTTGGCATCAGAAGGATACGCACGGTCCGTGCGCTATGGCGCACGACCCGTGCGCGTTTTCAAAACGGCACCATGAGGTTCAGAGTCTCACGCACGACCCGTGCACCCATACACACGATCCGTGCGTGACTCTCTGTATTTCAGAAAAACTGTTTTCGCGTTTTCTTTTCTATTCCGATCGTTCCCGTGTCCATTCCGATTCACATTCAAACTCGATAACACATCAATACACATCAATCAAAATTATGATATGCCGATTTATAAGTTTCAGTCCAACAATTCATCAATCTCATGACTCAAACGATATTTTCGCAAAACGGTTTCGCACCGGAATTTCACAAATTCG
The DNA here is from genome assembly GCA_039519185.1 of Astragalus membranaceus. Lineage (NCBI taxonomy): Eukaryota > Viridiplantae > Streptophyta > Magnoliopsida > Fabales > Fabaceae > Astragalus > Astragalus membranaceus. Next base: position 92,357,421 of record CM076846.1, read on the forward strand.
CGACTCAATTAAAATGAAAAGGCTGAAAACAATCCTAGTGAGTATTAGAACTCACCTTTTCGTGACGACGATACACCCGACGCCGAAACTTCTCGAACACGAACTAACGGAATCTGCTCCTGCTGTTTCCAGCAACTAAACGCCAATTTGCAACAAGCGTAACTCACTCAAATCTCCACCAATCTTAGCAAAACGAGGGTCTACGGTGAAGGGAATTTTCTCTACTTTCTGATGGAGAAAGATTCACTTGCATGCAACCAGTAGATTGGGAGATATCAACAAAACAAGAGGACTGCTTCGGAACAGTGGCTGATTCTTAATCCGAAAGTTGTGAGCATGATATCTCTCTCATTTCTCAATGAAATCATGCGGTTCTTGTGCCCAAAATGAAGAGCTTTGTGTCTAGTTTCCAAAGGGACAAAAAGCACGATGATCGGAGGTCAGTGCATGGAGATACGAACGAAACACTGAAGGTAGGTAAAACGGGTTTTACCCAGAATTTTCTGTTGCACTCTTCTTCTCTCTCAAACTCGAATTTGCATAGCTGTATGAAGGGAGATGATCAGGGCTGAGCCTATGTGTGAAAGAGGTATCAGTGGAAAGAGGAGAGAAAATGTGAAATGATGGTGGTGAGATTTCTAACATGCATGGAGGATTACTCTCCTCCCCTCCCTCTCCCTCTCTTCTCGCCACTCACTCCCTCTCTTCCCTCTCAATCTCCTTACTTCAGTTTCTGAAAAAGAATGGGGTGTTTGTGTTTATTTTTCAGCTGGAATGGGGTTATATAGGAGCTATGGGAATAGACACTTTTACCCTTCACTTGGAATTTCTATTCCTAATGACTCCTACCATTCCTAACTAAAATATGATGAATTTAACTCAATCAAGCACATCATTTGCAAAATAAATCAATCAAGCAAATCACTTTCAATTTAAATAATTTCAATAAATTAATAAATCACTAATAATGAATATTATGCCATTATAATTAAATAGCAAAAATAGGGGATGTTACACTCTACCTCTCTTCTTAGGGTTGAAATCTTTGTCTCATTCGCCTTCTCGGGAACTACTACCATTACGTCAGAGAAGTTGAACAGGAAAAATTACGTGGATTGGTGTAATACAATTGAAATATGGTTTTTGGGTCAAGGACTGTCAGACTATCTTGAGAAGAAGGTGGACGACATTGCTGCTTCTGAAAAAGAAGAATGGAAGAAAGCTGATTATCAACTCTTGGCATTACTGTTGCAACTTGTTGAATCGAAGATGATGGTACACTTTCTTCTGCATAAAACATGTCATGAGATTTTGAAGAGGGTGCAAACAGATTATGCTAATGATATACAACAATTGTATGGGACAATCCAGAGTCTGGCAACACTGCAAATGTCTGACCTTGATTTTCCTTCCTATATGAACTAGGCACAATCTGTTTGTGAGGAAGCTAAGTTGATGTTGTTAAATGAATATGTAAAGAAGATGAAGGAGAAACTAGACAATATGCTTATGGTGTTTGTTCTTCATAGACTACACAAAGACTTTGACTCTGTTTGGAACTAGATATTGCAATCCCGATTTCCACGTTAGAGGTGCTCTTTGACCAGTTGTGCAGAGTTCCTTCTCCAGATGCATCTAAGTCACACGCAACTTGTCTTAGTCAGGCTTCGCCTTTAAATTTAGTATTATTTTTACCAGATTGTCCCTTCAATTCAATTTCTGTTGGTCATATTTTTACCTGTTCGGTCATATTTGAAGACGATTGGAAGTGGATCTAGGTCACGAGGTTTCTACTATCTAGAATAATCTGCATCCACCATATGTGTTGCTTCATTGTCTTTTGAAATTCTTCATAGTTGTCTTGGTCATCCGAGTTTGGATAAGTTCAAGCCTATGATCCCGGATCTTTCACTCTGTTGTTTCTTGGTTCAAACTCTTAGGTCCTAGCCGTGGATTCGGCCAGGGGTTTGAGCAAGTTTTTCGATTCCTTGTTCTTCAAGCGATTGCGCCAATGAGGGAACTCTGCTCATTGACTGTGGGTATCCTGACTCCTCTAGAAAGGGTCAGGTTAGGTGAGAGGGGACTACGAGGGTTGGATTATACTACTGGCTAATGCATAAAAAATAAAGATAAAGTGTGATAAAAGCAGATAGATGAAATAAACGTAGAGTTTTTTGATTGATTGGTTGTCCTTTTTCTGTACAATTACTCTCCTATTTATATACATAGGCCCTCGTCAGCCACTAACAGTGTTGTCAATGGCGGATGGCGGTTTATGGCGGAGACCCAAAAAACCGCCACAAACATATGGCGGATGGCGTAACGGAATATGGCGGACGCCATGGCGGACCAATTTTTATAAAAAAATTAAAAATATACATACTAATACACATACAAAAAACACTATAAAAATTAAAAAAATACACACAGAACAGGAAAAACACTATAAATACACATACAGAACAGGAAAAACACTATAAATACACATACAGAACAGGAAAAACAATTAAAACAGATGCAGAAAGCCACAAACAGAAGAAAAAAAGGATTAAAACAGAAAAAAAATAAAAACAGATGCATTAAAACAAAAAACAAGGAAAAAAAACTAAAACAAAAACAGAAAATAAAAATATGTCATATGCAAAGAAGAGAAAGAAAGAACGAAAGAAAAAAATGTAAAAGTAAAGAACCTGCGATGTATGAATGCGAACGAAGAGAGAAGATGGGCAGGAGACAACGAACCAGAAACAGAATAGTTGCTGTGAGAGATTATGTGCAGAGATGATAGGAGAGAGATGGTGCGCATAGATGATACGAGTAGTGATGCGCAGAGATGATACGTGAGACTGTGAGAGAGATGATAGGTGAGAGGAGATGAAACAAAACGGTTACTGTGTGCGCTGCGAAGAAGATGAAGGATCGTGGCTGACTTGTGGGAAGAGGAAAGGATGCGCAGTAAAAGTGAGAGTAAAAAGTAAGTAACAGTAAAACAAAAATAAACCCTAAAAATCTATTACACAATAGGCCAAACTGGGTCAACCAAAAGCCCACTATTGAACATAGACCCGACCCAAAAACATCATCTTCTTCCCTCAGAATCCCTAAATGACGTGCGGCGCAGCAGGAAAACTGGATTTCACAAAAGCTTGCAAAAAAATTCCGTTTTATCCGATATGGACCGCTACGCCGTTACGCCCGCCACGCGAATAACGTCCGCCATGGCGCCGCCTTTGGCATTCCGTTAAATATCCGTTTTTGTATGGCGGCGCCGCCAATTTCCGCCACGCCATACCGCCATGGCGCCGCCATAACCGATAATTGACAACACTGGCCACTAACACAACCAACATTTGTCTACCGTTGGATCAGTCTAAGATCAACGATTATCATTGTTCCTAAGCCCTAAGGAGGCGGAGTAACCACCCATGACCTCACTAGCACGGTTAGTGGGGTGAACTCCCTCACTCCGCTCTTCAAGACTTCGCCCATTCGCTTGATCTTCAGCTGCTCCCACGTTCCATCTTCGTGCATGTCTCTTACGTGCCTTCCAAGTAAAACCGCATTGCCTCGGCCACTTGGTTCATTCAGCTAACCTTCGTCCCCAGACAATAACTCCGGCACCCGAGCCTACCCTGGCCGTGGCACTCTATAGGCTGAGGCTGTACTCTCCCTCGGTCTCGCTCATTGCTCCTCGGGCTAACCCCTTCCTCGGGGAATTATCTAGTGATATGCCCCGAGGGCTTCCCTTGATCATTTTCTAAGGCAATTATCTCTTAAAATCCTTGTCTAGTGACCTGCCTCAATACTCCGGCTCTACTGCCTTCTTCATTCAGTCCTCGGCCTAATACTTAATTATTTTTGGGTGTTAACACACCTACCGTTCATGGATTGCAACTTGTGTCAACTTGACAAGCATGTTAGAGTCAAGCTACTTGTCCCTTTGATATTGCTCATTCTGATGTTTGGGGTCCTAGTCACGTTCCTATTGTGTTAGGTTTTAAGTACTATGTTACCTTCATTGATGATTTTTCAAGGTGTACTTGGTTATTTTTAATAAAAGATCGTTCAGAGCTATTTGGCACTTTTCAAACGTATCATTCTAAAATACAAAATCAATTTGGAAAGACAATTTGAGTTTTGTGCGATGATAATGCAAAAGAATATTTTCCTGCGCCTTTTAACTCATTTTTGACTTCCCACGGCATTATACACCAATCTAGTTGTTCTCATACACCACAACAAGATGGTGTGACTGAATGTAAGTATTGCCATATTGTCGCCATGATAAAATGATAAAAACAAATGAACTGATGCCATTTTAGCAACTAGAGAGTATCACCATAATCCAAGCCATTTTAGGAAAATATTCTTTTGCATTATCATCGTGCAAAACTCAAATTGTCTTTCCAAATTAATTTGCTATTCAAGAATGAAACGTTTGAAAAGCGCCAAATAACTCATCTTTTATTAAAAATAACCAAGTACACATTGAAAAATCATCAATTTAACAAAAAACAGTAGGGACACGACTAGGACCCAAAACATCAGAATGAACAATGTCAAAGGGACAAGTTGCTTGACTGTTGACACTACTAGGAAAAGAGACTTTAACATGCTTGTCAAGTTGACACGAGTCGCAATCTTAGGGACTATAGCTGTGATAGATAAAGAACCATGTGCTCGATCTTATCCAAACTCGGATGACCAAGACAACGATGAAGAGTTTCTGAAAACACTGAAGCAACACAGCAATGGCTTACAATACTAAGGATTTTCCTTAGTTATTGTTACTAAACAATACTCGGCCATTTGATTCCTGATTTCCTAATAAAATTCAATCTAACGGTTAAACTTAAATGAGGGCGTTTTTGTAAATTAACACCAAACTACTCCCCTGCGCTTGCACTCTGTTTTTCACCGTAACCGTTTTTCATGCAAACATCACGATTTTTCACGGGTTTGATTTCGTTTCGCCATTAACGCAAACATCACGATCACGGAAACATCACGGGTTTGATTTCGTTTCTCCATTAACGCAAACATCGCAGTTTTGATTTCGTTTCTCCATTAATGCGCATCAACGCAAGGATCACGCAAACATCACAATTTTTCACGGCTTTGATACGCAAACATCACGCAAGAATATGATTCATGTGTCGAGTTTGATTTTCTTCGCCAGATGATCAAATACGGGAGGTTTGATATCTTCAGTTTCTTCCCTGCAATCGAAATTGTCTGGTGCTTCTTTCCTCCTCGCGATTTGGCTGGTTTTGCTGCACTCTAACCATTGTTATGCAAATCTGTGGTTAGTGGCAACTAAACCACAGTTATGCATATCTGTGGTTAGTTGCATCTAACCATTGGCATCTAACCACAATTATGCATATCTGTAATTAGTGGCATCTAACCATTGCTATGCACATTTGTGGTTAGTGGCATCTAACCATTGTGGTACAAATCTGTGGTTATCTGTGGTTAGTAATCAAAACAAAATCAAACGAACCGGGCACAGACGTCAAAACCAGTAGCAGGAAGAAATCAAAACCAGTAGCAAAACGCGAGCAGGAAGATTGAAGATTGAATGGAAGGTGAAACTCGAGTAGGAATATGGTAGATTGAAAGCCGAACGCGAGCAGGAAAATGGAAGATTGAATGCCGGGAAGAGCAAAACGCGAATGGTTTTTGTGGCCCTGCTTTCGTGGCCAAGATTGTAGCCCTGTTTTCCGCAAGATTGAAATGCACGATGGTTGCCACGTTTTAGTAATTGTTAGGTAAATGACTTATTTACCCATTTAGTAACTAATACTAAATGTATGTTTAGTATTGCAAATCAAACTCAAGCAACACATATAGTGGATGCGGCTGAGTGGAGAAAAAGAGACCTCGTGACCTAGATTCAATTGTGTGCTCTGTACTCCGGTCCTATATACGAACACCATCGGAATTAAAGGTTACTAAGCAGACCAAATAATCAATAAGTTGACGAACTGAAATTAAATTGAAGGCCAACTAGGTACATATAATACTGAATTTTAAGATAGGGGCGAAGCCTAACCAACACAAGTTGCATGTGACTTAGACCCAACAGCAAGAGTAATGGTGTGAGGTGTTTAAGGAGGAGATAATTTAGAGAAGAGCGAAAGATTACCAACTATGTGATCAGATGTACCAGAATCTAAAGTGTACCATTAACTTGGGTTCAATAGACTATAACAATAGTACCAAGAGTTGATAGTAAGCCTTTTTTTTGTTCTTTTTCAGGCTGGGGGATGTCGTCCTCCGTTTCAAGCGGGCAGTCTTTGACTTAAAAACCATATTTCAACTGCACTACGCCGATCCAAATAATTCGTTCCATTCAAATTCTCTGAAGTGATGGTAGGACTTTTTGTGCCATCTTCTTTACATCTTTTAATAAACATGAACTTAGCTTCCTCATGCACAGATTGTGCCTTGTTCAGATCAGAAGGCAAATCAAGGTCGGACATTTGCAGTGTTGCTAGACTGTGGGTTGTCTCATACAATTGTTGTATATCATTAGCATAAACTGTTTGTGCCTTCTTCCAAATCTCATCACATGTCTATAAGAACCAAAGTGTACCATTTAACTTGGGTTCAATAGACTATAACAATCGTGCCATGAGTTGATAGTCAGCCTTTTTCCGTTCTTTTTCAGGCGGAGCGATGTCGTCCTCCTTTTCAAAGTCAGTGGGCAGTCCTTGACTTAAAAACCATATTTCAACTGCACTACGCCGATCCAAATAATTCTTTCCATTCAAATTCTTTGAAGTGATGGTAGGAGTTCTCGAAAAGGCAAAAGAAATCAAGCTTTTCTACTCAGATTTAGTTTTTCTAGGAGTCTCTTCTATGATGAGAAGAAAAACAAGATTTCAACACTGAAACACTGTTTGCTAGAAAAACAACACTAAAGGGTCAAACACTGTGAGACAACAGCCGAAACAATACAAAACAAGAGCAAAATTCCGTAAAAACACAAGGCAACCAAGAAAAACAGTAGAAAGGCACCTAAAACATGAGACTCAAAGGGTTGAAAGGATTAAAACGGGAAGAGCAGAAGAAGGCGAATGATACTGTCTTCACGGTGTCGAAAACGAAGTTCACAGGGTGGTGCGAAGATCTTATGCGCCGCAGGGCACTCACGTTGCTCATGGTGCGTGGGCGCACGTGCAGCGTCTTTTGGCGGCGCATTTTTATCTTTTAGCAGATCGGCACCATCTGGAGGTCTTGGGGGAGTTGGTCACTGTTTGTTGATGTTGGAGTTTCCAGTGACGGAGCTTCACAGCAGCCTTGGTTGTGGTCAGTTGGTCAGTGCTAATGCAGCTGAAACCCTAAAAAGTTAGAGCAGGAAAGAACTCTGCTCTGATACCAACTTAATTCTGAAAATATTTCTTGTGTTACTCTTTATATACAAGTGAGAATCAATCAGCCTAATAAATACATGCTCAACTATATACGAAAACAATCAATATAAAGTTGTAGAAAAATATACTGAATATTATTTTAATTATGTTCGGTATACAAGTGCTAAATGATATATATATATATATATATATATATATATATATATATATATATATAGGCTATTCTAAGACTAACCCTAGCGGGCCTTATAAATGGGCCCTATGATTACAATTACAATGATGCACTAATTACTATTTACAACACTCCCCCTCAAGCTGGTGAATGGATATCTATCATTCTCGGCTTGCAAGTAAGTTGGCTGAAATGTTTCGTTGGCAGGCCTTTTGTGAGCACATCTGCCAGTTGATGTCCGGAAGGAATGTAGGATGTAGCTATTAAACCGCTCTCTAGTTTCTCCTTGATGAAGTGGCGGTCTATCTCTACGTGTTTAGTCCTGTCATGCTGAACAGAATTATGGGCAATACTGATTGCTGACTTATTGTCACAAAACAACTTCATAGGCCCTTCACATTGTATTTGCAAATCATTCAGTATGATCTTCATCCACAGTAATTCACAGATTCCTTGAGCCAAAGCTCGAAATTCCGCCTCGGCGCTTGATCGAGCCACCACGTTTTGTTTCTTACTTCTCCATGTAACAATGTTCCCACATAAAAATGTGCAATAGCCTGAGGTGGATCTTCTATCACTCACTGAACCTGCATAATCTGCATCAGTGTATGCCTCTATTGTAACACCCCGATAACTTCTAAAATATAGAATCACCGAAATGCACTAAATGGCATACATCAGAGTAACTTCCTGTTATTGAAATATTGAACACAACTAAAACTTTCGATAATACCTAACAAATGGTTCTCTGAACCTCATAAACTTTTTGAAAATGCTTAAGTTCCAAAACTTAAGACTTGTACATATTCCTGGTGTTCAATACTCAAAACATAAAGTAGCGGAAACGATTTTACAACTTAACATCAAAAGTTATACAATCGGAACATAGAAACCATAAACGGAACAAAGGTCTAAAACATGAAACTAGGTCTTCAATGACTCAGAGAGTCACACCAGCTAGCCGTGCTTTACCGCCTTTGCTTTCCCCTGTTTCTCTGTAAAAACCACAAATATGAAGGGTGAGATAAACATTATCTCAGTGAGTCCTATCGAGACCCCTTACTACTCTAGCGGTTCATTATGCCTTGTTTTGAACTCGTGGTCCTAAAAAGCAACCACGTGGAAATACATTTAGTTCCTGTAACCTTCATGCTCATGGCCCTCCTAAGCGACACATGAAGCATGCAATCTTTGTTCCATGTTTTTAGCATAACACCTCAGTCTACCTATTTTATAGGCATCTCTTGACTTTGGTGAACCCATCCCGCTTTCTAGCAGGGGAAACATTCTTGAGTCTAGGTTTTGGGGCTCATGACTTCCCCTCCCCTAGTATGCTAACCTCTTAGGGTCGTCACCCTTTTTCCTCTTGTATTTATTATACCTTTTCAGTCTGTGTACCCGCAATGGGCTGTTAGTCATTCCACTCAAGTACCATGTACCATATCAGTCAATTACAGTGTATAATATCAGTCAAATATCGTGTGTTATTATCATTCTTAACATATGTACTCTCGTGTTCTCTAAGTGCGGTTTTTCCATTTTATTCATAACACACAAACTTTCTATCGAACATGCTCAATCTCATACCATTGTACCCTTTTCATTATTGTGGAACCTTGGGGAATGGATTAGAAGAGGATTGGAATCATTTGGAATGGATAAAAAGGTACTTTGAAATTGAAGGTCAGAAGGTCTCACACGACCCGTGCGTATAGGCGCACGACCCGTGCGTTTTTGAACAATTTGCAGAAGATTTCCAGAAAGATACGCACGACCCGTGCGACTTGGCGCACGATCCGTGCGTTATCCACTGAAATTTTATAAAGTTCCAGAGACATACGCACGACCCGTGCGACTAGGCGCACGATCCGTGCGTGTTTTAAAAATCCAGTTCCTGTCGTATCAGAGGGAGGCGCACGACCCGTGCTCGTAGGCACACGATCCGTGCGTCTCTATCAGTTTTCCAGAAAATAGTATTTTCATGAGTAATCCATTCCGTTCCGATTCCAAAATCCCTTCCGATCGAGACCCAAACTCAAACACACATAGAAACAGTATATTATAGCAATCCAATCCAGCACACCCAACAATCAATCAAGAAATTCATAGTTCAATCACGCTTTTTGGGAAAAAGGTTTTCAATAAAATTCCTTTCGATACCAGAAACGTGTGACAATAATTTTCGAAAGTAAATACTCGAAAACACACACATATTCCCTAAGCGAGTTATAGAACTCACCCGAAGTGATGAAAATCACTCAACGACGAATCTAGCAGTTGACGCGTTCGAATAGCCTCACGAACCGTCTCCGACTCGCTCCAAAAACTGAACCCGAACTTCCCAAGGACCTAAGACTCGAACTCAGCAACTCAAATGAGCTTCAAACAGGTTTGTTGCTTGGATGTGAGCTTTGGTACTGAATATGGGACTACAACAAGGACATGCAACTATTTGGAGCATCAACACTCCATTTTTGAGCTTGGAGCTTCAAAGGTGCACAAATGGTAACTTGTGATGAAGAGGGTGGATGGGTGATTTCTGGGCATCAATGTATAGAGGAAGAAGAATGATGAACAATGGTGGTGTTGGATTCAACATGCATGTAGGAATCAATGCGCTGTCTTCCCTTCCCTCCTCCTCCTTCTCTCTCGCAATTCTCCCCTCCCCTCTTTTCTCTTGTTTGATATTTTCTGAAAATGGTAAGAGTGTGGCTGTGTTTGTTTTGTATAAGTTCAGCTGGGCTTATTTAATGATGGGGAATGACTAAATCGCCCCTCCCTCCTTCATTCTTACTTAAGCTACTTATAACTCAACAATTATTCTACAATTCACTTACTTAACATAATGTACTAATTATGCATGACTACAATTTATTAATTTCAAACATCACGTACTTTAATAATTTATGCTAATTAATTAGCCTAACCTCTTGCTAATTTAATCAATCTAATTAGCTAATTAGGGGATGTTACAATCACCCCAACTTCTAAAATTTTGTGCTCAAAATTGACAAAACATACCTTATTCGAACAAATACGGATATTTCTCCCGCATGCTCTCCTTTACTTCCCATGTCGCTTCGTCAGGCGATGCACCGTCCCAAAGCACCTTGACAATAGGAATTGACCTCGTCCGGAGCGTTTTCTCGCCGCGTTCGATGATTCTGATTGGGGTAGGATGATAAGATAGATCCGGTCTGATGTCAATCGCCTCATAACTTAATGGTTGATTCGGATCATGAATATATTTCCTTAGCTGCGATACATGAAACACATCATGTAATCTGGACAATTCTGGAGGTAAGGCAATGCGATACGCTACCGGCCCAACTCGCTCGATAATCTGGAAGGGTCCGACATACCGAGGACTGAGCTTCTTCGCTCGCAAAGCAATACCGGTCCCGATGGTTGGAGAAAGTTTCAAAAAGACATGATCTCCTTCTTCGAAATCTAACGGCCTTCTTCTCTTATCCGCATAACTCTTTTGCCGACTCTGCGCGGCTTTCATCCTTTCTCTTATCTGACGGATCTTCTCCGTAGTCTCCCGGACTAAATCCGGTCCCAACAATCTCTGCTCACCTACATCCCACCAACACAATGGTGTTCTACACTTTCTCCCATACAAGGCTTCATATGGAGCCATTCCGATACTAGAATGATAACTGTTGTTGTATGAGAATTCCACCAATGGAAGATGATCCTCCCATCTGCCTCCACTATCAAGTACACAAGCTCTCAACATATCCTCCAATGTCTGAATTGTCCTCTCAGTCTGCCCGTCTGTCTGAGGATGGTACGCAGTGCTAACACACACCTTTGTTCCCAACGCCATATTCAATGCTCTCCAAAATCGAGATGTAAACTTGGGATCTCGATCACAGATGATACTCGTAGGGATTCCATGCAACTTCACAATATACTTGAGATATTCATCTGCTAACCTAGCAACCTTGTGAGTCGAACGCACTGGAATAAAATGAGCGGGCTTGGTCAGGCGATCCACCACTACCCAAATAGAATCATTTCCGGTTTGGGACCGTGGTAATCCCATGACAAAATCCATAGATATGCTCTCCCATTTCCATTCAGGTACATTCAACGGTTGTAACTGGCCACCTGGCTTCTGGTGCTCTATCTTAACCTTTTGACAAGTCAAGCATCGAGACACAAACTCTGCAATATCCACTTTCATGCCCGGCCACCAGTACAATTGCTTTAAATCTCGATACATCTTGGTAGACCCAGGATGTATTGAGAACTGACTCTTATGAGCTTCCTCTAAAACTTGCCTCTTCACATCCTCATCATTCGGCACACAGATTCTGCCATCAAAACAAATTACACCATCACCGTCTTCTGTGTAACTCGGCAATCTCTTCTGCGCTTGTAGTTCTACATCACCTTCTTGGGCTGAGCGAATTAGATCTCTCAAGGGACTTGAAATCCGAATGTGACTCAACACCAACCTGTTCCTTCTTGACTTAACTCCCAAATTGAGGTCTCTGAATGATTCCAACAATGACATCTCGAGCATCATCAGCTTTGCAGTATGGATAGACTTTCTGCTTAAAGCATCGGCAACAACATTAGCCTTACCAGGATGGTACTTCAATTCAAAATCGTAATCCTTCAGGAATTCTACCCATCTCCTTTGTCTGTTGTTAAGCTCCTTTTGGTCAAACAAATACTTGAGGCTCTTGTGGTCACTAAAGACTTCGAAACGAGACCCATACAGGTAATGTCTCGAAATCTTTAGGGCAAACACAATCGCCGCCAACTCTAAATCATGAGTGGGGTAATTCTCTTCATGCGGCTTCAACTGCCCGGAGGCGTAAGCAACTACTTGTCGATTCTGCATTAGGACACATCCTAAACCCTTACCAGAAGCGTCGCAATAGATTTGGAATCCTACTGACGGATCCGGAAGAATCAGGATAGGTGCAGAAGTCAAACGACCCTTCAATTCCGTGAAACAATTTTCACAGTCTGAGTCCCAAACAAACGGCTGACCCTTGCGAGTTAACCGAGTGAGTGGAAGAACCAGCTGGGAAAATCCTTGAATGAATCTTCGATAATACCCAGCTAATCCTAAGAAACTTCTTACCTCAGTAACCGTAGACGGCTGCTCCCAGTCTACTACAGCTTCGATCTTACTGGGATCCACTGCAACACCTGTCCTAGATATTACATGGCCCAAAAACTTAACTTCGGGCATCCAAAAATCACATTTGGACGGCTTAGCATACAACTTCTTCTCTCGGAGTACGTTCAGAACAATTCGGAGATGTTGCACATGCTCCTCAATCGTCTTAGAGAACACCAAGATATCATCAATGAACACTACCACAAACTGATCTAGATAGGGATTAAAAATCCTATTCATATAATCCATGAATACGGCTGGAGCATTGGTCAAACCGAAGGGCATCACTACGAATTCATAGTGTCCATACCTCGTACGGAAAGCGGTCTTCGGGACGTCCAAAGCTCGAACCCTGATTTGGTGATAACTGGACCTTAAATCAATCTTTGAAAACACAGAAGCTCCCCTCAACTGATCTAGCAAATCATCAATTCTCGGTAGAGGGTACTTGTTCTTGACAGTCACCTTATTCAACTGACGATAATCGATACACAATCTCATACTTCCGTCCTTCTTCTTGACGAGCAACACTGGAGCACCCCATGGTGAGGCACTCGGCCGGATGAACCGCTTGGAAATTAGCTCTTCTAGTTGAACTTTCAATTCCCTCAACTCTAACGGCGACATTCTATATGGGGCTATAGAAATAGGTCCAGTGCCCGGAACCAACTCTATAGAGAACTCCACCTCACGATCCGGAGGAAACGAAGGAACTTCATCGGGAAACACATCAAGAAATTCATTAACAACTTGCACAGAAGATAAATCCTGACCTGTCTCAGTGGATGCAGACAGCATCATGACGTAAGCTTCCGCGCCTTGGAACAGATAATTATTGGCCGAAGTGAAGGAAATAACAGCTTCAGAATTTGGCGGTTGTAGCTCCACTGACTCGGAGGCGAAACCGATAGTTCGATGGAAGCAATCTATAGTTACATGGTTGGTCGTCATCCAACTCATTCCTAGGACGACATCCATGCCCTTCATTGACAAACAAATGAAGTCTACTACAAAATTCCTATCTCCAATGGATAGAAGACAATTTTCACATATCGCTTGGGTCTGAACACTACCTTCAGCAGCAGTCTTAATGGAGATTGGTTGAGGCAAGGGAGTTAAAGCCAATCCCAACCGATCGACACAAACTTGAGATATAAAACAATGGGTCGCACCCGAATCATATAAAATACTAACGGAGTTATTAAAAAGAGATCCCATACCCCTTAGTAGATTATCTGACGGTGTGACCTTCTGGGCGTCCAAGGTGTAAACTCTCCCATGAGTCGTAGTAGCAGCAGGGATACTTCCTTGACTCTTCTCTTTCTCTGGGCAGTCCCGTGCAAAATGACCGTCTTTCTTGCAGAAATAACACTGGTTGGATCCCATCTGGCATTTACCCTGATGGTACTTTCCACAATTGGAACACGTACTGAATCTTGAGGAGTTCGATGACTGAACCTGTTTCTCTTTGTTGGAGTTGTGCCTGGGACCCGTCTGATGGTTAGATGATCCGACATTCTTCTTATTCTGATGGAATACTTTCCTGCTTGCATACAACCTTTTCAAGTCACTCTCAGCTATGTGTGCTTGTTGAACCATGGCAGCATAGTTAGTATAAGCAAAAGAACTCAAACTCTGAGCAATGTCTTCCCTTAATCCATACTTGAACCTTTCGGTCTTCCACTTGTCATTGAGAGCATACCCGGCCAAACCGAAGAATTGATATAACTCTTCAAACTTAGCCGCGTACTGACCCACAGTTGAACTTCCTTGAGTGAGAGTCAGAAATTCGTTCTCCTTGTCGAACCTCATGGCTGTCGGAAAGAACTGCTCCAAAAATACCTGCTTGAAATGTTCCCAAGTCTGGGGAGTATCCATAGTTACCATCATGGCTTTGGCATTAGTCCACCAGTTGTTAGCTTCACCTTTCAGCATATGAGTTGCCAATCTCAACTTGTCATCATCAGTGACTTGCATAGCTACGAAAATCTTCTCTATATCATCTAGCCAATGCTGGGCTTCCATGATATCCGGTCCTCCTCTAAACTCGGACGGCTTCATTTTCAGGAATTCAGAGAAAACCCTCCTTGGGTCAACTTGAGGCTCAGGGACTTGCTGGGGCTGAGCTTGAGCATTCTGTTGCATCTGCAACATATCTTCCATCATCTTCTGTTGCCTCTCGATTACGTTCTGCATCCATGCAGAATGTGGATCAATTGGTGGGTTATTCCTCGATCCTCCTGCCATAATTCTGCAAATGATACACCAAGTATTAAGTTGATCAGTCTCAATGTCTCTTAGTATCACAAGAAGCAAGATAGCAGAGTTACTCGAGGGACCAAACCACCCTAACTGTCTAAGCCCGACTAGGTCGAACTGCTCTGATACCATAATGTAACACCCCGATAACTTCTAAAATATAGAATCACCGAAATGCACTAAATGGCATACATCAGAGTAACTTCCTGTTATTGAAATATTGAACACAACTAAAACTTTCGATAATACCTAACAAATGGTTCTCTGAACCTCATAAACTTTTTGAAAATGCTTAAGTTCCAAAACTTAAGACTTGTACATATTCTTGGTGTTCAATACTCAAAACATAAAGTAGCGGAAACGATTTTACAACTTAACATCAAAAGTTATACAATCGGAACATAGAAACCATAAACGGAACAAAGGTCTAAAACATGAAACTAGGTCTTCAATGACTCAGAGAGTCACACCAGCTAGCCGTGCTTTACCGCCTTTGCTTTCCCCTGTTTCTCTGTAAAAACCACAAATATGAAGGGTGAGATAAACATTATCTCAGTGAGTCCTATCGAGACCCCTTACTACTCTAGCGGTTCATTATGCCTTGTTTTGAACTCGTGGTCCTAAAAAGCAACCACGTGGAAATACATTTAGTTCCTGTAACCTTCATGCTCATGGCCCTCCTAAGCGACACATGAAGCATGCAATCTTTGTTCCATGTTTTTAGCATAACACCTCAGTCTACCTATTTTATAAGCATCTCTTGACTTTGGTGAACCCATCCCGCTATTTCTAGCAGGGGAAACATTCTTGAGTCTAGGTTTTGGGGCTCATGACTTCCCCTCCCCTAGTATGCTAACCTCATAGGGTCGTCACCCTATTTCCTCTTGTATTTATTATACCTTTTCAGTCTGTGTACCCGCAATGGGCTGTTAGTCATTCCACTCAAGTACCATGTACCATATCAGTCAATTACAGTGTATAATATCAGTCAAATACCGTGTGTTATTATCATTCTTGACATATGTACTCTCGCGTTCTCTAAGTGCGGTTTTTCCATTTTATTCATAACACACAAACTTTCTATCGAACATGCTCAATCTCATACCATTGTACCCTTTTCATTATTGTGGAACCTTGGGGAATGGATTAGAAGAGGATTGGAATCATTTGGAATGGATAAAAAGGTACTTTGAAATTGAAGGTCAGAAGGTCTCACACGACCCGTGCGTATAGGCGCACGACCCGTGCGTTTTTGAACAATTTGCAGAAGATTTCCAGAAAGATACGCACGACCCGTGCGACTTGGCGCACGATCCGTGCGTTATCCACTGAAATTTTATAAAGTTCCAGAGACATACGCACGACCAGTGCGACTAGTCGCACGATCCGTGCGTGTTTTAAAAATCCAGTTCCTGTCGTATCAGAGGGAGGCGCACGACCCGTGCTCGTAGGCACACGATCCGTGCGTCTCTATCAGTTTTCCAGAAAATAGTATTTTCATGAGTAATCCATTCCGTTCCGATTCCAAAATCCCTTCCGATCGAGACCCAAACTCAAACACACATAGAAACAGTATATTATAGCAATCCAATCCAGCACACCCAACAATCAATCAAGAAATTCATAGTTCAATCACGCTTTTTGGGAAAAAGGTTTTCAATAAAATTCCTTTCGATACCAGAAACGTGTGACAATAATTTTCGAAAGTAAATACTCGAAAACACACACATATTCCCTAAGCGAGTTATAGAACTCACCCGAAGTGATGAAAATCACTCAACGACGAATCTAGCAGTTGACGCGTTCGAATAGCCTCACGAACCGTCTCCGACTCGCTCCAAAAACTGAACCCGAACTTCCCAAGGACCTAAGACTCGAACTCAGCAACTCAAATGAGCTTCAAACAGGTTTGTTGCTTGGATGTGAGCTTTGGTACTGAATATGGGACTACAACAAGGACATGCAACTATTTGGAGCATCAACACTCCATTTTTGAGCTTGGAGCTTCAAAGGTGCACAAATGGTAACTTGTGATGAAGAGGGTGGATGGGTGATTTCTGGGCATCAATGTATAGAGGAAGAAGAATGATGAACAATGGTGGTGTTGGATTCAACATGCATGTAGGAATCAATGGGCTGTCTTCCCTTCCCTCCTCCTCCTTCTCTCTCGCAATTCTCCCCTCCCCTCTTTTCTCTTGTTTGATATTTTCTGAAAATGGTAAGAGTGTGGCTGTGTTTGTTTTGTATAAGTTCAGCTGGGCTTATTTAATGATGGGGAATGACTAAATCGCCCCTCTCTCCTTCATTCTTACTTAAGCTACTTATAACTCAACAATTATTCTATAATTCACTTACTTAACATAATGTACTAATTATGCATGACTACAATTTATTAATTTCAAACACCACGTACTTTAATAATTTAGGCTAATTAATTAGCCCAACCTCTTGCTAATTTAATCAATCTAATTAGCTAATTAGGGGATGTTACATCTATAGTTATCTTTCCACCTCTCTTGAAAAGGAGTCCTCTCCCTGGAGTGGCTTTGAGATATTGCAGAACACGGTCTACTGCTTGAAGGTGTCTTACTCTTGGATCATGCATGAACTGACTTGCAACACTAACTGCATATGCCAAGTCAGGTCTAGTGTGGGCTAAGTAGATCAACTTCCCCACTAGTCTTTGATATTGCATTTTGTCAACCTTAGCACTTTCCTCTTGAGTGCTCAGTTTGTGATTTTGTTCAATAGGGACGCTTGCGGGTTTACATCCAAGCTTTCCCATTTCTTTCAGAAGGTCAAGAACATATTTTCTTTGAGAAATAAACATGCCTTCATTGGAGTAGGCTACCTCAATCCCTAGGAAATACTTAAGTTTCCCAAGGTCCTTCATTTCAAATTTTGTGGCTAATTTTTCCTTAAGTAGTTGCCTTTCGGTCAAATCATCCCCTGCAACAATAATATCATCAACATAAACAAGAAGTATTGTCAGTTTACCACCCTGTGAATGTTTGAAGAAAAGTGTATGATCTCCCTAGCTTTGCTTATAGCCAAGGTGCAGCATTACTTTTGAAAACCTCCCAAACCAGGCCCGAGGAGACTGTTTTAGTCCATATAAAGCTTTTCTCAGTTTGCAAACCACATTTGTTCCATTAGTGGGACCAAATCCTGGTGGAATCTCCATATACACCTCGTCTTCTAAATTGCCATGCAAGAAAGCATTCTTAACATCAAACTGTTGTAAATCCCAACCAAAGTGCGCAGCAAGAGAGAGTAAAATACGAACAGTATTCATTTTTGCTACAGGAGCAAATGTCTCCTCATAATCAATTCCATAAGTTTGAGTGTATCATTTTGCCACCAGTCTTGCCTTGTACCGATCAAGAGTACCATCTGATTTGTGCTTGACTATGTAGATCCATCTACAACCAACAGGCTTCTTGTCCCTTGGTTTCTCAACAATCTCCCAAGTTTCATTCTTCTCAAGTGCTTTCATCTCTTCATTCATAGCCTGGACCCTGTAAATGGTAATTAGTGCATCATTGTAATTGACTTTTGATCTTTATGCTAATTGACTTTTATGGCTGCCATTCACCATCAGCCTTTATAGTAGCTTGATATTAAAAATGCCTTCCTCAATTGTGTGATTTAGCGGAGGAGATTTATATGGAGCAACCACCTGGCTTTGTTGCTCAAGAGGAGTCAGGTCTTGTTTGTATGGTTTAAAACAGCCACCTTGGGGTTGGTTTGGAAAGTTTAGCAGTCTTCCAACAATTTGGCACGAATCTTGCACTTCTGCGGACGGTTTCCAATAATTCATCCATCCTGGGCTGCGATTCATATCTGATTCATCCATCCTGGCCTGCGACTCATATCTGTCAACTTCCAGTAGCCTGCGCATCTCTTGCACTTCATTGCTGGTGGCCATTAGTTTTCGTATGCACCTGTTCAAGGAATTTCAGGTGTGCTTTCATGTTTCTACCTGTATGGACCATAACAGCTTGAAAGGATCGGTTTTTTCTGATATCAGTGATAATTTCTGGCATTTACAGAGGTTATGGAGACAGAATGGGTAACACACTGATTCTCTGTGGATTAACCAACAAGAGGCAGAAGTTACAACGTACAGAATTACACAATTGATAACTAACAACAGGGTAACTGCTGATAACTACCCACAGGTTCTCTAGGACCTGGAGAGCCTAGTCTCTTACTTACCAAACTAATACAACCAACCGAATGGGAACAAGTCTCCCATCCTTATTCTATTTATTGACAGCACACCTATTTACATTAAATGGGCCTAATTACTTGGGCTATTGGGCTTACACCTAGAATACACGTGATTAATAGGAGGTTTACTTACAGATTCATCCATATGGGTCACTAGCATCGAAGGAAGGTAATTCAACCTTCTTCGCTGTCAGACAATAGTGTCATCAGTGACATTGGGGCTGACAGTGTGCTATGTTCCACATTATCCCTCTTAGACCTGAGGTAAACATGGTTGATTGTCAACCGCGTCTGTGTATGGCTTTTTACTGGAACACCATTTTAACCACTCAGTGACCATGAAGCAGAGCTTGACATCTTTGTGACGTTTGCTCTCATGCCCTTGTGCTTCCTGATTGAGAGATCGTGGGAGCTTAGCAGCCGTGTATGGTATACCGTATACCGCATCTCCTTAAACTGGACATCCAGAGCTGTGACTTTGGAGACCATGGTGAGGAATCTGGCTGGTCGGACAAATGATGAGTGCCCAGTCATGATGGTTTGGTATTATTTTAAATAGAAAGAGAGATTGGCAAAATATTCTACTGCCCCCCTCCCAGACCACAAAGCTCCGAAATACATTTCAAGAGAAAACCACCCAAAAATTTCGCACTCTCCTAGACTGCCCTATGTTTGTTATCATTTCCCTCAACTGATACTCCATAGCATATGAAAAGATAATAACAGAATAGCAATTACAGAATCATAAGATAAGCTATGGGTAACAGAATTACAAACAACAAAATCATAAACGAAACCGTGGAGGCAATTCCCTCTTTAGTCTGTTCCTTATAATTGCTTGAGTAAACCTTCCAAACCTTGGGCCTGCTATTTTGCTGGGCAATAAGTTGGCCTCTGTTATGCCCATGATTATGTTGTAGGCAAATATAAGTCCCACGTTGTCGTTGCCTACATAAGTTGGCCTCTGTCATGCGTATTGTAAGGTAGTAATGTAATGAAAAAATTAATGATTCAAAGAAGATGAAAAGTTTATCAAATACAAACATGTTTTTGCCGTAATTGACAAATATTTTAGAAGATAACTTTATACTACCTTTTCTATAAATTTAAGCTAATATTATAGTTGATATAAAAATCAGGCCACGAGTACTACGTATTGGCTGAAATTTCTGTGATGCTTTACAATCTTATTCCTGGTCCTATATGCATT
This sequence comes from Astragalus membranaceus, assembly GCA_039519185.1. Lineage (NCBI taxonomy): Eukaryota > Viridiplantae > Streptophyta > Magnoliopsida > Fabales > Fabaceae > Astragalus > Astragalus membranaceus. The sequence goes on from CM076846.1 coordinate 92,377,817, forward strand.
TTGCAACATGCAGTTATTTTTTAAATATCATTTTGGTGTAAACTAAGAAGCTTTGTTAAGACTGAATTTAAATATTAATTAGCAAGTTATGCTTCTGCATCAGGTTTATGTGGAAGCTTATACTTGTCCCTCTGTAAGGTGCCACCCATTTGATCCAGTTTTTGTTGCCCAATCCAATGGGAATTATGTTGCAATCTTTAGTACCACCCCACCGTACAGACTCAACAAATATAAGCGATACGAAAACCATGGGGTTTCTGGGTTCCCAATTAAGTGCAATTTCAGCTTGGATGGTAAGAAGCTTGCCTCTGGCTCTTCAGATGGTTCTATTTATATTTATGATTATCAATCATCCAAAGTTGTGAAGAAAATCAAGGCCTATGATCAAGCATGTGTGGACGTTGCCTTCCACCCAGTTATCCCTGATGTTATTGCTTCATGTTCCTGGGATGGAAATATTTTGGTATTTGAGTAGAGTTGCCTGTTATAATTCCAATAGCATGAACTCGAACCAACCCGAACCAATACATAGTTGTTTGGTTCGGGCAACATATTTTAAAAAACAAATCCGCGAACCCGAACCAACTCATATTAGGTCATAGTAGTTTTGTAATTTTAGAAGTACACGATTTTGTTTGCTTAGACTTTTTACCTTAATAAATTATGATTAAGTTGTAAAATTTTAATACTATGGATTGGAGGATTATTAATGAGTATGAGTTTGATTTGATGTGATTGTAATTGTAATTGGTTTAGGCAACATATTTTGATAAATCCAATCCAAACTGACTCTTGAACATCGTAAGCTATCATGATTATGTCAAAGGAATGAAGGAATATGCATTTGGTTAATACAAGAAAATGGTTTGCTAGGAAATGGGAATCTGAGAGAAGTTGATAATAGCTTTCTATGTCTATGTAGCAGTGACTATTTTGTTACTGATACTGTCTGAATAGTGTGCCTTTGACAGTTTTACTTAAAGATTAAATGTTGATTCACTTACAGTTTATAATTGTAGTGAATCTGTGTATTTGTTTTTGAAAACAGTTTAAAGTATTTGCCAGCAGTGGCAAATCTTTATAACTTTATTGACGTGATAGCTTCTTGTTTCCAAATAGTGTAGAAAATTACTAACGATGGATGAAAATTAAAGTGCTTCTTAATTATTCTAATCGACCCTTATTTTTCCCAATGAAGAACTGTTTCTGATGATGTACTTATTTTTCCCTGTGAAGAAATGTTTCTGATATTGTAGCCAATGGACTTTGATTTTGTAATGCCGCACAGGGATATGTGTTTGCCATTAGCATATAAATTGACTGATTAATCAACCTTCTTCCACCTCCACTATGGAATAAAAAACGACATAAATATTGGGTTCTTGACTATTCAGATTCTCACAACTTTCCAAAGGATTTTATGGTCAAATGATCCATATCATAAAATACAGTTCTGTTACAACAAATATCAGCATTCAAGTTGCATGAGTGCCCCTCAAATATTCAGGGTCTTAACACCAAGTCATATAAATTCGAAAGTCCTAACTATCATTGTCACCACCTACAATGTGTGTGGATTATTCACACTCTAATGCAGGACATTCCTTTCTCTTTTGAGCAAAAAAAAAATGTTTTAGATTCATTAAATAACTGATGTATTTAGTTTAAACTTTAAAATGTAGAAAGAGGCGTTAGTGCAGCTTTTTTTTTTGACAAAATTAGTGCAGCTCATTAGTCACAGACAAATAATGTAAATAATGTCTAGGTACTTGTAACCAATACCAACCATTATGGAAAGGAACCCCAAATATGACTTCATGTAAGAAGGATTTGTGAGGGCAAACCAGCTGTTTTTATGTTCATCCACTTCTTCCCATAAGGATGAGAGATAGAATGGGGAGCAAAGAAAGGCTAAATAAGACATAATTATGTAATTCCCTTTCCACTCTTCATGGGGGTCAATTTTTAGGGGACAAGACACACCCTTCTCTCTTTTTAGATGCATTTGTTAATGGGACCAACTAGCTTCCATAATCGCCCTAATTTTCAACACAACCAATACAAGTCAAATTCCAATTCTGCAAAACCTGTAGTGTAATAACTAAGTCGTTTAAGAGGAGCTTTTAGTAACCCCGACTCATTTGTAATATCCGGCCATGTACTGGGAGGACTCTACTTAAGAGAGTTCCTCCCACTAAGGAGGATACTTCACTTCTTACACAAAAAACCCTAATTTGCTAAAGAGTCCGTCTCTCCACTTTTACACGAGAACACAATGTTATATATATCGGGACATCACACAGCACTATCTAGAGAGGGGGGAAAACCAGCATCTCTTTCAAACAATGATGGTCCACAAGCCTCTCTTAGAACTGTTTATATTGGAAAGTATGGTAATCTAAAACCCCATTTACAGCAAGGAACACTCTAATGCAACCTACTATACCTATGAACATAAATTATCTTCAACACCTATATGAATATGTTCCCCACCTTGCATGGTCTTAAACTTTCTCTCTCTTTTTTATCCCAATATTTATCTCTTGGTCCCACTAGTCTTTTCCCTAAAAAAAACAAACTTAAAAGGCAAAAAGTGAACAAGAGAGATGGAACTTAATAGAGTGATGAAAGCATGCCCCTACTCCTCAACAGTCCATATGACTGCAATCATCATCTAAAAGAGAGATACTTTTGTGGCGTACTTGAGGTCAAGAGAGAGCATTCGCGTTTCATGGTCCCACAAGCTAGCCTATGGGGTGACATGAAACGATGGGCTGAAAGGTTTCTAAGCTAATTAGCCACTTGAGTTGAACTCTAGGATTTGACATTAACTTCTCACTACATGATGGTCTTGAATTACTTTACTACATTTGCATTTAATTGAGGTGCTAAAAGATACTCCCTCCTTCTCAAATTATCTGTCGTTTAAGGTTATGCGCGGTTTGTAAGAAAATAATTGGATATATAAACAACTACTCCATCCGTCCCATTTCTAGCAGAAATTTTTTTTGTCTCATAATACATAACTTTTTAAAATCCTAATGAAAAAATATTAATATTTCTTTCCTACCATACCCTTCATTATTTAATAATATCTCTTTCATAACTATTAATTTATCTTCCTAATGTCATTAATAAAGGTTAATTTGGTAAACTAAATCACAATTTCTCTTTTCCAAACAAAATTAACTATTTTTCTTAACATGTGTGAAATGACCCAAAACGACATATAATATAGGACGGAGGGAGTACTACAAAGTGATAATTACTAAAGACACTGTTAAGAGCTCCATATCTGTGATATGACAGGCCCAACCTAAGTTCTAATATAGTATCAGAGTCAATCCAAGATCCGTTGGGGCACCCACTATTGGGACACTCAGGCCACACTCCAGATGTCCACTCTTGGGATGTGGTATGACCTGAAAAACAATTTATAAGTGGGAGGCATCTGTCACTTAACAAGCAATTTTGTAGTGTTGAGTTAGACCAAACTCTAGTTCTAATATGGTATCAAAGTCAATCCAAGTTTCAATGGGTCACCCGCTATCAGACCTCTTGAGTTGCGCTCTAGTTGTCCAGTCTTGGGCGTGAGAGGTGTGTCTTTAGAGTCTCACATCAGATGTGATATGGTCTGAAAAAGAGTTTATAAGTAATTAAGAGACATCATTTAATCTACAAGTCAGTTTTGTAAGATTATGTTAGGCCCAATCCTAGTTCTAATAGATACCACCATTTTTGCTAACATGCACCTACCCTAAGGAAGTTTACTTTTGGAAGTGTATCATTGGAACTTAATTTTCAGATGTATTTGGATAAATTTCATTAGGGGTGGTGGCTGCATGCCAGCCAAAATGGTGTGTTTTAAGATATTTCTTAACAAAGTTTGTGCTTTGCACTAAAGATGGTTGCTTTGGTTTGCTTTGGAATCAGAAAACCACCTACTCATATTCACCAATACTTTGCGAATCACATTATTCTCTACTCCCTCTTTCCTTCCATCGTTGCTTTGGGTCATTTCACACATATTAATAAAAGTAGTTAATTTTGTATGGAAAAGAGAAATTTACTAAATTAACCTTCATTAATGATATTGGGATGATAAATTAGTAGAATTATGAAAGAGATATTATTAAATAATGAAGGATATGATAGGAAAAAAACATTAATATTTTATTGTGATTCTAAAAAGTCATGTATTATGGGACAAATTTTTTTGGCTAAAAAATCCTATAATATGAGACGGAGGGAGTATTTTTTTTCTTTCTTTTCTGATTTATCTTGTCATGTTATATGTTTTCAACTTTTGGATTAATGTTTATCCTCAGCTACATGCTAGACCATAATCAAAATGTTTGTGCCTTGCTCACAGTGTTATCACTAGCTAGTCCTCAAAAGTAGCCGACAAACTCATTTTATTGGTTCTGCCATGTGATTTGTGGCCTCAACCTAGTCACCCATTTGGTTGGTTCTTCTTTATTGGTATCCTCAAGGGGCCAAAGAATTTATAGAAAAACATAAAGGAACCAATCATGGTTTTCTTAAATGCACATTTGGTCTAGATTTCCCTAATTAGGAAGGATGTCTTAATATGGTGTTTTTACATAGACAAAGTGACAACTGCTCAATAATTAACCTCTTGCATTAATGTTTTATTTGTAATATTATAGGACACTATGTCATGGAGTAATATGCTTCATAACCTTACAAGAATGATTGTAATCTAAGCTCCTTTGTTATGAAAATCTTTGAGGGATTATGTTTGATGATGCCATTGGTTGACACCAAATTCTAGAAAGCTGAGTCCAGCTAGTAGATAAAGTAGATCAATTAGATTCTGTCTTCTCAATCTTTTGTTATAATAATTATATATATATATATATATATATATATTATTTCACCTTTTACAAAGGTTGGTCTCACTCTCACTGATGTTTGACTATTAGTGAATTTTGATGCAAATTTGCATGAACTTCAGTTTCTGGTTAAGTGATTGCTTTTAGTTGGCCACATTTGTTTCATTTTTTTACTCCTTTGTTTAAATCAAATGAAGATTGGTTTCTTCACATTTTAAATGAGATAATTCATTTTGTTCTATAGACTAATTACAACTTAATGCATGTTTGTATTTTTTTTCGGTAATCTTAGATTTGCTTTTAACATGTTTGGTTATTCTCCAGTAAAATTTTACCTTTTGAATTGATTCTAATTTGAGGCTATGACTAAAATAATCGATACTAAATATCTTTTCTGCACTCATATTTTAACCGTTATTTTGGTAATATATATTAGTGTTTTCTTGTCATATTAGTCAATTGAGAGTGACAATACATGTATGTATGTCTTTATTCAAAAATCTTGAGCAGATAGATAATTCATGAGTCAAGAAGTAAGAAAGCTAAAGGGGGTGTAAAATGTGGTTCAAATCATTTAAAGAAGCAAAGACTTTGTGAAGTGATGTGAAGGATAATAATAAATGCATAAGCTATTTTATTTCTACCATTATTATTGTTCAGTAATGTATATCTGGATATTTCTAGTAGTAGCACATGGATTAACCTGCATATAGGCATTCATGAGCACAGTACTTATTCAAGAGACATTTGACCGACAATGTGGCTCTCAACAGTGTGTGGAAGGTGAATGCCTCTATCAAGCTCCATCATCACTTGCCATGAACAAATTGTTACCTCCTCTTTAACAAGTTTATTCACGTAGATGGTCCAGGCCCAGCTAGCTAGAAGTAGGCGTGGTTTGGTGCTTATATCGCATATAGTTCTTTGGGTTATATGAGATTCTAGGAACTCTTGCATTTTCGCCGGAGGTGTACCGGATTATAGGAGATCTCTTGACAGAATTTTTTCTTTAACCTAGCGTTGATTTTAGGCTAAAGGAAATTTTCCTTTTTGTCTTTTTTAGGGTTGGTTCTTTGATACTATTAACCGTTTATCTAGGCCGTAGGTGTTTCGTTTGTTTTGTTTTCCTTTTAGATGTGTGATACCTTGTGGTTGTATATGGATTGAGTACCACTTGTGCTCGGCTATCTATTTACTCAATTTTGTTTGCCTTTTGCAATTTACGACAAATTAATGATAACAATGCAATTGCTAATGTTTTAAATTGCAAACATGATAACGATCTTTTATACTCTCGAGATTCACATGACAGTTTAAAATTGCGATTGCAGTAACGATTCTTATCAGCGTTTTAAAAACCGAACCAACCAAATGGTTTAACCAGTTAAACCATGACCCGACATTTTTCCGGTTAAGTTATTTAAGCAGTTCGACGACGGTTTCATTCGGATTTTAGTAGTTTAAGACAATTGAACTATGATGTCTCGCCGATTCGATTTTCAAAACATTGATTATTATCACAATCTTTGATATTGTCGAGAATCACAATCAAATCTACGTGATGCAACCTATATTGCAGTCGCGTTGCGGTTAAAACAATTTCAAAATAAAACTATGATATTGTGGACGGTCGCAGCCCTTTTTTAAAACCTTAGCGACCATGGTGTAAAACCTTGCTCTCTTACCCTAATAAAAGGGTAAACACATTGTTTTAAAAACCGGCTCGGCCCGGCCGGTCGGACCGGTCGAACCGAGAACCGGGGGGGTAACCGAGCCGGTCAAGGTTTTGGATCGGCCATGCAGCAAACCGGTGGGAACCGGTGTGACTCGGCCGATTTTTGGGAAAACCGGCGACCCGGTGACCCGGCTTGAACCAGACCGGGTTGTGCATTTTGTTTTTTTTTATCAACTCTTTGAACTGTAATTGGGAGGGGCCGCGCGAACGCAGGGCCCCACTAGTGATTGCCATCTAGGTAAGTATGTTTCCCATTGACATATGCCTTGCTTTTATATCTTATTCTCCTCCGTGTTTCGTTCATTCTATGCGATGTGGGACTATTTGTAAACTACTTAAAACAAAAGAGACTCAAAAAAAAACCCTCGACAAAATGCCACATGCCATTAGTGGGGTTTGAACCTCTGACCTGTTGAAAGCAAATGTTGAGCGCTACCATGAGGCTACCAATCTTATTGAGGATATTATTTATTTCAAATATATATAATTGGTACCTATTTTCCAAAAAGTCAAGTACGCTCATCCTCATGGCATTAGTTTGTAATATTAATATTATGTTTCAACAAACTTATTTAATATTAAGTATTTTTTTAAAGATTTATTTAATATTAAGTTGTTAACTTATGAAATTTGTTCTAAATATTTATTGAAGCATAATATGAACTTTTAAAATTTATTTAATATATACCAAGCAAATAAAAATAAAATAGGTATGGTGTGTAATTTTAGCAAATTAAGTTTTACAAGTATGAAATATATAAGTCCTGAAAATTTGGGAATTTTTTATATTTTAGTAGATATAAAATAAACATAGTTATTAATTTTACAAGTACGAAATTTATATTATATACTATATAGGTATTGAAAATTCTTGAAGTAGAGACCGGTTCCGAGTCATCCGGTCCCGGTTTTGGTCATGCGGTTCAACTGTCGACCCATCGATCCGACCATTGACCCAGTGACTCGGTACCTTTACCGAGTCGGTAACCGGTCCGAGTTTTAAAAACATTGACATGAAAGTGAAAGCAAAATAGTGTATGAGACAGCTAAAAGTAAAAGCAAGAAAAAAGAGGGGTGAATACATCTTTTAAAGTACAAAATTATTGGCACACGTTTTTATTCAAATGTCTATATGATAACCTTGTCAATAATAATGGTATGCATGAAGTATGAACAAGGTAATGAGATGAAAGGTTCATAATAAGGAATCTATTGTCCATGACAGTTCACAGCAGAAATAAATAAGAATTTGACAACAAATTTTACTTTTCTAGTATAATGGTGCACTATGTTATCTATTTGGTTGCATGAAGTGGTGGACAAAGTGTTCATAATACTTATCAACCATTGAACCAAGTGAACTACTTTGCCTTTATACAGTTACTTTTTGTTTGTCAATTTCCTTCTTTTTTCACTTTTTTTAAGCTATTTTTATTTGAAGCATGTAAGGACACGTTCTGATATGAGGTACAAGCATAGTACTGAGCCCTTTGCGTAGATATACAAGGTCATATCACTTTCATTTCGCAGCATATTGTGGTGATCTTGTTGTCGGTTAAGTGTGGGATTAGGTTTCCCTTGTATGTCGGTGAAAAAGGTTTCCACCGAAGAGAAAGTAAAATGAAAAAAAGTGCAATAAGGAAAATTAAAAACAACAATGGTTGTATCAAAAAAAAACAACAACAACAATGGTTCATGTTATTTTGACTACATGATGTCACATTATCTTGTACTCTCTCTGGACTCGATTATTAGCAACAAAAAAGTCATTTATTTTGGTCTAAAATATAAGCAATTTTCCCTATTTTTTATTCCCTTTAATGTGCCATTTCAAAAATACCCTTAATCACCCTTAGTTAGCTTTCAAATCAGTCACCCTTTTATCAATTATTAGTCACCCTTTTTATTTATTTATTTTTTAAAAAACTGCCGGAAATTCAAAAAAAACCGTCGGAAATGTCGCCGGAACATTTCCGGCGGATTTTTTTGAATTTCCGGTGGTTTGTAAAAAAAAAAAAAAATTTTTTTTTAGAAAACCGCCGGAAATTCAAAAAAAAACCCCGGAAATGTCGCCGGAACATTTCCGGCGGTTATTTTTGAATTTCCGACGGATTTATTTTTAAAAATATAATAAAAAATTTGAAAAATCCGCCGGAACTGTTATAAATTCCGTCGGAAAGTTTTCAGCTTCCTATAAATAAAACTTTCTCATACACTCTTCTCATTCTCTCATTTCACTCTTATTTCCTTCTCACTTTCTCCTACACCCTTCTACATTTCTCTCTTCTTCTTCTTTCTCATTCACTCTTCTTCCTTCTCACTTCTTCTTCTTCTTTCTCATATCATTTTTTCATACTCTCTTTCATTCTTTTTTTTACACCATCTTCATTCTCATTCATTGCCACTTATTCATTCTTCTTCCTTCTCACTTATTCTTATTTCTTCATTCTCATACTCTCATTCATTCTTAGTTTTAAACAACTCTCTTTCATTTTTATTCATTCTAATTTTTCTTCCTTCTAATTCTATTACTTCTCATTCTAATTTTTTTTCTATTACGTCATATTTATTTAAATATAAAATTCGAAAAAAAAATTAATTTTTTTTAATTTTTTTTTTAAAATCCGCCGGAAATGTTCCGGTGACATTTCTGGCGGATTTTTTTGCATTTCCGGCGGATTTATTTTAAATAAAAAAAAATTTTAAAAAAACCGCCGGAACTGTTATAAATTCCGTCGGAAAGTTTTCAGCTTCCTATAAATAAAACTTTCTCATACACTCTTCTCATTCTCTCATTTCACTCTTATTTCCTTCTCACTTTCTCCTACACCCTTCTACATTTCTCTCTTCTTCTTCTTTCTCATTCACTCTTCTTCCTTCTCACTTCTTCTTCTTCTTTCTCATATCATTTTTCCATACTCTCTTTCATTCTTTTTTTACACCATCTTTAAAAAAAAAATTTAAAAAAACCGCCGGAAATGTCGCCGGAACATTTCCGGCGGTTTTTTAAAAAAATAATAAAAAAAATTAATTTTTTTTCTGCCGGAAATTCAAAAAATCCGCCGAAAATTACCGGCGGAAATTTCGCCGGAAACCGTTACCTACGAGCGTTTTACCGGCGGATTTCCGGCGGAAAAAATCCGTCGGAAACGTCACTTTTCCGGCGAATTTTTTCCGCCGGAAAAACGTGTTTTTCTTGTAGTGGATGAAGAAGGGCAGTTGAGATGGAATTCGTTGCAGTAGGAGTAGGTTTAGGAAAAATCAGGAGGAATGGTAGAGTGGGAGGTGCAACCACAACGCGAGACCATAGAGGGGTCTAGGGTGGGGCGACACATCATAGGGGCTAGGTGAATGAAGACAACAAGCAAAGTGTGCACGACGATATGACAACAAAAAATGACCTACTATTTAAGATATATATGAGGTCTCCATGGTTTATAAAAACTAATGACAAAATATGAGGCATAAAGCTAAGGCTCTAGTAGCCTTACCCTTAGGCCGACACCGACTTTTCATAGTGTACCTTAAGTGCGGCCATACCAACACATAAATTAAAATTAAAATTAAAAATGTAACATAGATATTTTATAGAGCACTCTTTGATGATAATGTGGACTTTCTAGTATCAATTTCCTACCTCAAACTTAACAAAACAATAGAAACCAACCCACTCCGACCACCATTTTGTCCACCTTTGATCACCACTTTATCCACCTATGTTCTTTAATCTGACCACCATTGAATACCATTATGACAATCACTCCGACCAGAGTCAACTACTACTCCGACCATCGCCGAACGTCACTTCAAACCTAATGTTATATATTGTTTTGAATAAAATTTATTTTTATGTTTATGTTTGTGTTTACTGTGATTTTTAGTAAACACCGCTAGTTTCACTACACGTGTTACTTGCGAGATCAACTAGGAATCTCAGGCCATTTGTGATCAAATTTTACTAAGAAATACGATAAAGTGCAAGAATTTGTAAATGCGGGAAGAGGAATCAAATGCAGTAAATTGCAGTAATTGTAAATGAAGAAGATGACAAAGTGCAGAAATCTAAAAGAAATGAAAACAATTATATAAAGAAATGGTACGCAGAATCATACATGAATTCCTATTGACTCTGTTTTCTCTGTTTGCGGAAGTAGAGTGTTTTAGGAAATGTGTGTAATGAAATTTGCGACCCTTTTTCTCTCTACAGAACCCCTATTTATAATACAAATAAGACTATAACCGCTCGGCGGTTTTCTAAAACAAGATAAGGCAGAGTAACTGCTATTTCGACGTGCTTCTACTTCGATTGTCTAACTGCTCTTTCTTTTCGACCAAGGAATCAATGTCCCTTTTGACAGATCACCATAGCTTTGCTTGTTTCGCTGTTTAAAATCTTCTCTCTATCGAAGTGTGGCCTCTTTTTCCAAATTCGCTAAGTTATGCATTAGGCTGCTTTCCCTTGGTTACTACCTCTTGAAGTCGAAATTATATCTTGGTGTCGAAGACCTGTTTTCTTTCTGAAATTATTAAGTCAAACCCTGTTGACTGCATTTAATATTAGCCTGTCGAAAATGCAGGCTAACAAATTGCCCCCCAAAAAGGCTTTTTCGACTGAGTTTTCAATGAAGGTAGAAAATGACTTTTTTGAAACATCTTTCGACCATTCTGTGTCAAATCTTCAATCATCATTAAATATCTTTTTTTTTTCAGAATATGATTAGATGTTTCTGTGTCAAGGCCAGTCCCACTATCGCTTTCTCCCATTTAAATCACGCCACGTGTGAAAATAACTGTTAGGATCTCCCATGATCCCATGTTTCCCCACCAACGTCTTGGAGATTCACACCTTTTGAATTATTTTTTAATTAATAAATTCAAGTTAAACACGGCTATAAAAGGTAACTGCACCACTTCATTTCCTTTTTCTGTTTCTTCATCTTCTTCTCCGTTTCACCTTTGCGACTATTTCCATTAAAAAACCTTCCCAAACAACTGTATTTCTTTCTTCTTCTTTGCTTCTAACAATGGCTTCTTCCTCCACTGTTAAACCTCGCCCTGTATCTTCTACGAAGACAAACCTCGTCTCAGAACCCGCTTTATCTTTGGAGGAAACACAGATATATCGCTCCCAGGTACTTATTCCTTTTCCTAAACCTTCAACGCATGCATTTCTAGGTCCTCTTCCTCTTGTTGGTGATGATTCACCAAAGGTTACGAGCGTTTTCCCAAGCTACTACAGGCAAAGCGCTAGGGTTTTCGACGAAGGCCCTTTTGTGATGGATTTTATGGGCAACCCAAATAGGGTTTTTCGATCTTCACCACCAACAGAAAAGGTTTCACCTTATATCGATTGGCTTAACAAAGTTGAATCGAAGAAGGGTGATCTCTGGAAAAGTCAGGGCATTTTCGACTTGATCCAGATCTCAAGATATGGGCCCAAGTATCAAAGCTCGATGCTTATCGCTGCTTTACACTTTTGGGACTTGACCACCAATAGTTTGCACTTGAAATGTGGTATGCTTACCCCCACTCGGTTTGATGTGGTGGCTATCATGGGCTTGAAACCGTTGGGAGATATTTTCGATCCTGCTACCACTGGAGATCGGTACACGTTTGACTTCAAGAAAGCCACCTTCAAGGGCTATATTGAGGAGAAGCATAATACTTAGTCGACAGAGGTTTCTGATGAAGAGCATATTGCTTTTCTCACCCTGTGGTTATCATTTTATATATTCTGTTCTTCGTCACTTCAGGTGGCCAAGATGTATATTCCTTTGGCCATTCAGCTACACGATGGTCGAAGCATCAATTTGGCCAAATTGATTTTAGGCTCTCTTTTCGACCACTTAAGACAGGGAGTCATTCACTTGAGAGAGTTTAAACCAGAAGGCAAACAATTCTTAGTTTCTGGGCCAGTATGGTTATTTCAATTGTGGCTCCTTGCCACCTTTGAGTCGAAATTAACAATGTTCATTCCTGATGACCAATTTGATGTGGTCTCTGACTGAGGGGTCGAAGGCGTTCGACTTGCTTTGTTGAAACCTAGACAAAGAGGAGAGTCAGTCGAAGACCTTTTCTCTCAGACATTCAACATGTTTTTAAACTGCGCAGAGTTTACTCCTTCAATGGCACCCTTCGCAGGAAGATCTTATGGGCCGTCTTGGTTCACAAGAGAATTTCCCGCGCCCAACCCTGTCGAAGAGAGGGAAACTAACCGTATTTGGCAAGCCTTTTTGACTCCTAGCTTGCTATCATCTCGCGTCTCTCTTGAGAAGGCTTCAACTCTTTTTGGCGTGTATCCTTATCATCCAAGCTTAACTGCGCGTCAATTTGGGCTATGTCAGCTTCGACCTAGCCCTTTTGCCAGGTCAAAAAGGGAATTGAAGATTCCTGAGAATGAAGAGGAGTGGGTGGATCGCCTCAACAATTTTTTTGGAGACTCTTTTCGACTCACTTCTATTCCTTTCGAGCCAATATTCTCTTGTACCCACAGTTTTTTTCAGTGGTGGACAGAGTATATTACCAGGAAATCTACTGGTGTCGAAGAGGCTACTTTGCTGGCAAAACTAATATCTGCTTTTCCTTCTTCGCAGAAAAAGAAGGCCAAATCAAAAGGTATACATATTCAAGAGATTCAAGCATTTCACAAATACTTTGAAACTGTGTATGACCCAAACAATCTTCGTCGAACTGTTTCTCAAGCTGCCAAAGTTTTAAAACAAAAACTTCTTGATAAAATTCCCACGATGGTTTTTCCATCTTATGTGCCTGATAAATATTTTTTCGCTTTAACACAAAACAAAATTAGGTTTCCACCTTTACCAACCAGTAAACTGGCATTGGCAATTTGGTCACCCATTCCTGAGTGGTTTGTGTGTGGTTCGATCAAGGCCATGTTCAATTTTTCGAACAAAATGGCTGAGAAAGTAGTTTCGACGAAGGAAAACATATACACGTTTGAGGGTCATCTTCATTTAGATATTCGGCATGTTCAAATCCTGTCTCCCAGTAGAGAAGGTGAAGTACAAGATCTTGTCTTATAATTGAATTTCTCTTTTGTGTTTTATATTAACACTTGTTTGTCGAATACCTGTAGCTCTTCCCATCACATCTTCTTCGACTGATGACGCTGCAATTAAAAAGAAAGAGAAAAATGTTGAGGTCTCATCGAAGCAAGCAAAATCTCCTCCAGAGGACAAACTAAAGGTAAGCATGTTTTTTCTTTATCTCTTTGTGTTCCCTCATTATACTTGTTGCCTGATTGATCTTTCATTTCGTAGAGTCGAAAAAGAGTAAGCAGCTCCCATATCCCCAAACCAAAAAAAACAAAGAAAGCTACTCCAACAGAGAAAGTTATTTCTCCAATATCGAGCAATTCTGAGGTCGAAAACTCTTAACCTTTTGTCTATTTAAGTTTACATTATCATTGCCTGTGCTCATATGAGTTATATTTTCAGTCAGAGGAAGTGCCATTGATCAGGACCAGGCCTGTTAAGATTCAGGACCCTGGGTTGGAGAGGGAGAAAAGATCAAAAAATTTCCAAGATATCTCTATATCTACCCAACAACAAACCTCTGTCGAAGAACAGGAGGTAAAGGATGCAGATGAAGCGAAGAGACAAACCCTCCTCAGTCTAGAGAAAGCTCCAAAAAGGAGACTTGTTAAAAAGATTAAGAGTGCACAGTCCCTGGTCGAAGATCTCAAAACTCAGGTGATTGGTCGAAGTTTGTATCTGCTTTTGGATATTTTATTTATGTGATGATACTCATTTTGCTTCATTTTTAGGGAGTTGAAACTGCTGATTTTCCAAGTCCAAAAGATCAGGCCATACCCCTCTTTACTCACTCTCCTCCACCTACATCAACTGCTCAGAAAGATGTCGAAGAAGATATATTGGTTCAGAGCCAACCCTCTGTTGTTGTTGGAGATACTCCAATGACTGAAGCAGCTAACCCTATTGATGTCCTAGAGAAGGTTTCTGAACATGGCAAAGAGCATGCTGACGTTGACATGTATTTTAACGAAGATTATGAAGCTGACCAAGGTGGTGCTGAGATTAGTATCTCTTCTTCTCCAAACGCAGAGGAACAAGAGTGCAGTGAGGAGGAAACAGAAACAGGGGCTAAAGAAGAAGAGCAAGAAGAGAACAAGGGATCTCCCTCAGTTGTCAAAACTCCCCACTCTGAGGCTTCGACGCCTTACCCTATTTTGAGCCCAAAGGAACTCTCTGATTTGAAGAATAAGAATCCTCTCGAAGCATTTAGGCGAATGGTGAGTATGTCTTCGACAGAGAGTAAGCCTAGCGCTTCGACTGCCTCTGTTGGAGACATTTCTATAAGCCCTCATGATGCTTTGATACGTGATTTGCGAGCACATATCCTGGAGGTAGACGTATTTGGGGCTATCGAAGCAGATCATGTACTTGCTTTTAAAATTAAGGATTTGCTCGCTTTTAAAATTAAAGATTTGCTTCACAAACTCAATATCCCTGAGTCTACTGATTCTCTCATAGGCTTCATTGTCGAGTTTGAACCTTTGTTGGATCAAATTTCGAAAGATATTCAAAAGAAGAAAAGCATTGTGGAGAACAAAGAGCGTGAGCTTGATCTTCTAAAAACAGAGAGTACTGCAGTCGAAAGTGCTGAGGGTGAAATTTCAACATTGGAGCATAGCATTCAGGCCACTGCTAGGTGTCAAGAGGTTGCTGATTATGACTCCCTTATCTCTGAATACCAAAAGCAAATTAAAGAATTGCAGTCGAAGATCGCAATGACAGAGGAGAAGAAAGCTAATGTTTTAAAAACAACTCTGGCTCCATTGGAGGCATCACTGCGATCCAAAGCGACTTCAGCAATCGAACACCTGGAAAGAGTTAATGAGCATGATACAGCACTTCGGAAGTTGAACACAGATGAAAAACTCATTAACACTAGATTGGCCTATGCTAGAGCTGCCTTTGAAAGGCTTAAGAACACCTATGTAATTTGAGATTTGACTTTTTGTTACTCTTGGTGCTCTTCTTGTATAAATGACAATTTTTTGGCACTTTATTTTTTAATGTGCCATGTTTATATTCTCTTTTGATCTTACTCTTGCGTTATTTTAATTTCTTGCAACGTTGGCTTATACCGTTTTAAGTATTTGCCATTTATACGCAAAATTCGACCATCAATGCTTAGCTCTTCGATTTCATAAGCGTCATTTGAGAAAACTTCTAAAATTTTAAATGGTCCTTCCCAATTTGGTGACCATTTTCCCAAGGCTCTATCTTTTCTGTCCATGGGTAATATCACTTTCCACACTAAGTCTCCTGTAACGAAAGCTTTGAATTTCACCTTCTTGTTATAAGCTTTAGCTACTCTTTCTTTTTGCCTTATAAGGATATCTAATGCAAGTAACCTTTCTTCATCTATGTCAACCAATTCATCTAAAATCATGCTCCAATAATGGTCTGAAGGAATTTCAAATTGCCTTTGGATCCTGGTTGATTGTAAATAGATTTCGACTGGTAAAACTGCATCATGCCCAAAAGTGAGACGAAATGGAGTAGTGTTAATTGATTCTCTAGGAGAATTTCGACAAGCCCATAATGCTTGATCAAGGGTTTTGTGCCAATTCTTAGGATTTTGCCCAATATGTTTTTTAATCAAATTAATGATAATTTTATTGGCTGCTTCGACCTGACCATTTGCCTGAGCATAATATGGTGTCGAACTTAATAACTTAAATCCACTTATGGAGGCAAACTCAACCATTTTTCGACCAGTAAACACTGAGCCTTGGTCTGTAGTGATGGTTTCTGGAACTCCAAACCTGCATAGAATGTGGTTTTGGATAAAGGCTATTACTGCCTCTTGGTCTACATTAGCTAAAGGGATAGCTTCGACCCACTTAGTAAAGTAATCGATACCCACTAATATGTAGCGGTGACCTTTCGACGACGTTGGTTTAATTTCGCCAATTATGTCTAAAGCCCATCCTCTAAATGGCCAAGGCTTTATTATTGAGTGTAACTCATTTGCAGGTACATGTTGTATTCCTGCGTGTTTTTGACATTCTTGACACCCTTTAGCAAAATCTATGCAATCTTTAAGCATAGTAGGCCAGTATACTCCTTGTCGAAATAAAAGCCATTTCATTTTGTGCCCCGCTTGGTGAGATCCACAAACTCCACTATGAGTATTGGAAATTGCCAAATATGCCTCATTCTCATTAAGGCATTTAAGTAGGACTCCTTCCGGGGTTTTCTTTAACAATTCGTTTCCAAGAACTACATAGCTTAGAGCTCTATACTTGGTTTTTCGATTTGTTGTCCCTGTTGGATTTTCCAAGTATTCGACAATTGGTTTTCGCCAGTCATCATTCGACATATTGTCAATGGCAAAAATTTCGCCATTTTCAATTGGAGGAAGTAATTCTACACTGTCTGCCCCCCCAAGTTTTGGCATTGACAATTCATCATCCCTACGATCTGTCGAAATCAATTTTAATTAACTCACTGAGTTTTGTTGGAGAGACTTTATAACTTGAAGCAATTTGTGCCAAGTCGTTTGCCTCTTGATTCTCAATTCGAGGTATATGCTCAATGTGAACATTGTCGAAACGTTTTAACAAAGTATTGGCAGTGACGAAATATAAGATTAAATTTTCTTTGATGCACTTATATTCTTTGGTTAACTGCTTCACCACTAATTCAGAGTCACCTTTAATTTCGACAGCCTTTGCCCCCAACTCTAACAAGATTTCCAATCCTGCAATTAAGGCTTCATATTCAGCCTCATTGTTAGAGCAGCGCTCTTTGATTTTAAACTTATACTTTGTTGGTATGTTTACTGGTGAAACAATTAATATACCAATTCCAGAACCATTTTTATGGCTTGATCCATCGAAATAAAGTGTCCAAGGTCGATTATTCATTTGACTAACTGTCACTTCGACCAATGAATGGTCAACAATTTGTCCTTTGATAGCTTTCAAAGGCTGGTATGTTAATGAATACTCAGATAAAGCTAGTGCCCATTTGCCAATTCTATTATGCAATATTGGTTTCGACAGCATGTGTTTAATAATATCGAAATGAGAATGCACATATACATCAACTGGTTTGATATATTGCTTTAATTTGGTACAAGAAAAATACAGACAAAGGCACAATTTCTCCATTGGCTGATATCTAGTTTCAGCATCATTTAACACTCTACTCAGGTAATATATGGCTCTTTCGACACCATTATCATCCTCTTGTGCTAGCATACTACCTATTGTTAGCTCTGATGCTGCTATATACAATTTCATCACCTTATCTCTGATAGGTGGAAACAATATAGGTGGTTTAACTAAATAAGCCTTAATGTCGTCGAAGGCCTTCTGGTGCTCTGGATTCCACCTGAATAAGTCTTCTTTCTTCAGTCGAAGCAATGGCGAGAACACTTGAGTTTTGCCACTTAGGTTGGATATGAACCTTCTGAGGAAATTAATCTTCCCTAATAATGACTGAAGCTCTTTTTTAGTCGAAGGGGCTTTCGTTTCCATGATTGCCTTCGTCTTGTTTTGATTAATTTCGATGCCTTTTTTGTGAACAACAAAGCCCAAGAAATCACCTGCACGTACACAAAAGGCACATTTGATTGGATTCATTTTCAATCCATATTTTCTCATTCTTTCGAATGATTGTCGAAGATGGTCTAAATGGCCATTTTCTGTTGAAGATTTGACAACAATATCATCTATGTATACTTGCATAAAATTTTCAATAAAATCATGAAACATAGAATTCATTGCTCTCTGGTATGTTGCACCAGCATTTTTTAAACCAAATGGCATTACTACCCATTCATAAACACCTAATGCCCCTGGGCATCGAAATGCTGTTTTCGACACATCTTCTTCGGCAATAAAAATTTGATTATATCCTGAATATCCATCAAGCATACTTAGGTATTCAAATCCTGCTGCCGAATCAACTAGCATTTCTGCCACAGGCATAGGGTATTGATCTTTGGGTGTAGCATTATTTAAATCACGAAAATCTATACAGACTCGTAATGTTCCATTTTTCTTAATAACAGGAACAATGTTGGCTAGCCAATCAACATACCTGGCAGTCCTGATGAAGTTGCTCTTGAGTAATCTTTCGATTTCTTCGTTGATCTTCGACAGAACCTGAGGTGCGAACCTCCTTGGTGTTTGCTTCACTGGTTTTTTGTCTGGTCGAATGGGCAGTTTCAGTTCGACTACTTCTCGACGTAGACCAGACATCTCATTGTAGTCCCAAGCGAAGCAATCTTTATACTCTTTGAGTAACTCGATAGTTCGACCTTTCAAACCCTTATCGATTTTAGCACTGATAAATGTTGGCCTTTTTATGGGGCCATCTGCTAAATCAATTTCTTCAAGAGGGTCTTGAGCCTGCATCTTCTTAGTCGAACCCATTGGGTCTTTTTCAAAACCTAAAGGCTCATCATCGTAGATGCAGTCAAGTCTCTGGCCTTCGGCCATTTTATCTTTATTGTTAACTTCTGGGTTAACTTTTATGGCTTGTTCAACCATATTTTGTTGCAATTCGGCCTCCAAAGCCATATTTTGTTTATTTTCGGCCACATAAGCCGTAATTCTTTCCCATACGGTGGGTATAGACATCATCACCGTTTAGGGACCATCCCACCCTGTAGGCTTGCAAAAGCCTATTGAAGGTGATGCCTCATCGATCACTTCCCTCTCCCATATGAAGCCATGGGTAGGGTGGAGATCTAGGGATTCAAACACATTGTCCATAGGGACATATGCAGTGTCTGAAGGTGTGCATGGCGCAATAGTCGCCAATTGTTTGTCAATGGTCCTCCTTGTAATATGGTCGACCTCTGCCAAGAAATAGCTCTGGTCTGCTTCTATATTTTCGACCAGGCCATCTTCTCTCCAAATAGAGAGTCTCTGGTGGAGTGTTGAGGGCACTGCTCCTACTCCATGGATCCACTCTCTACCCAGGAGTAGATTGAAGTTTGCTCTGGTGGGTATGACTATGAACATAGTTTTTCTCTTCACACTCCCCACTGTTAACTCCACTTCTATGGCTCCTAACGAATAGCCAGATTTTCCCTCATAATTAGTGAGGACTATGTTATGTGGCCGTAAATCAGTCTCTGATTTGCCAACTTTTGCCAGCACATGTTGTGGCATCAGGTTAACCGCTGCGCCCCCATCAACCAATACTTTATTGACGCCTACATTGTTTACTTTTGCTTGTATAAACAATGGTTTTAGATGGTGTTTCATCCCTCCATCTGGCCTTTCGAAGACAGCATTCTGCTCTTCTATGGAGCCATTATTTAGTACGTAGTAACACATTGGCCTGTGCTTAGTCATATCTTGATCGAAATCTTGTTCGACCTCAGTCACTTCTGAAACGACGTCGAATTCAATTGGCAGAATTGAAACGACACAGATGATGTCGAAGTCTGGTTCTGAATCTGAGAATTCAGAGTCCATATCATCATCTAATTGCAGGCCTTCTTCAGAGTCAAGACCTTTTTTGATGTCTGCAAGGGGAGGGAATATCCTCTCTTTTGCTGACTTTCTTGGGAATTCGACACTGGAAGCTAATTGCTTACCTTTGCTTGTGTCGATGTTCTCCCTTTTCTCAGCAGCAGTCAATTTCTTCTGGCGTTGGTATCTTCGCCATTGTGTTCTTGTCATGGGGTTTTTTCCCTTGTAATTATTGCTGTAGGCGTACCTATTGGAATTAGGCGCCTTTTTTTGACTCATGGCATTGGAAGTCTCTCCTGCCATCTTTAGGTGACATCCAGTCTCCTTATTTCCTGGGTATATCCATCTTCCGACAGGGGCCCTTGCAGGTGGCACAAATGTTCTCATTTTAGCCTTCGGAGCTTGTCTAGTTGAAGATGTAACCTTATATGGCACACCTCTTGGGTTGAAGCTGAATTTGGGCCTATTATCGAACCATTTGTTTTTTCTCTTGAATTGAGGAGTGACACTTTCAAGGCTTTTTGCAGCCTCTTTGTCGAATACAGAACTACACCGTGGGCACAACATCACCTCGGTGTTATTTATCTTGCATCTGTTGAGGAAGTCTATCAATTCCTCTCCAGCTTGTGGATAAACCACCTGCACTTCAGCAACCACTTCATTGGTTTCGACCATCAAAATATCTACTTCAGTATAATTTGCCTCTGCTGTGGGCATAGGATTGCTGTCGATCTGCATTGATGATTTACTTTTGTCATCAAATTTCAGCCTTCCATCATTTAATGCTTTCTGAACTAGATCCCTGAAAAGTACACATCGGGAGGTGTTATGACCCAAGAAATTATGATATTTGCAATAACCTCTTTTCTTTTGTTGTTCTAATGGTGGTATTTTTAGACCTTTAGGCACTAAAATTTGACCATCAGTCACCAAAAGATCAAATATTTGGTCACATTTTGTGACGTCGAAGGTATATGTTTTTGCAACAAACTTATCATTTTTTGGTTCGACAGGGTTTTTTCCATTAGAGGGGTTTAACAATTTGCATGTATATGGATGTCCAGGTTTTAATTCTGCAATGTCAACCCCTTCCTCGACATTTTCATAAGATATGTCGAATTCTTGGCTATTGTTATCAACATTAACAAACGCCACTTTTTCTTTCTTATTGTTAAACTTGGTTGTCGAAACTTTTTCTGCTTTGAGTCTTTCAACTTGTCGAACTCTATCAGCCAATTGAGCCATATCTCTTAGGTGTAAAGTATCCAGCTTTTTCCTGATGGAGTAATCTAAACCACCAGCAGCCATTTCGACTAACTCATGCTCAGGCACTTGGGTGAAACATCTCACCTTGAGTAGTCTAAATCTATTGAGATATTCATCAATAGATTCTGGCGTTGTGCGTCGAACACTAGCCAATTATTTAAGGCTAATCTTTGATTGTCCCATGTAGAATTGTTCATGAAAGGCTTTTTCTAATTGATTCCAATTAAACATGGAATGCGGGGGTAATCTTGTAAACCAAGTAAATGCATTTTTCGTCAAAGAATTTGGGAAATATTTCATTTTCAAATTTTCGTTTAGCGCAATGTCCCCAGCCTCAGTCAAATATCTTGCAATATGTTCGACAGTAGATTCGCTGGTTTCTCCAGCAAATTTTGTGAACTTAGGAATTTTCCACCCTCTAGCCAAATCTGTTTGCATCACATATTCAGACAAGGGAGATACAAAATTAGGTCTGTGTAAGCCTAAATTAAGACCATTTTGGGCTAGTATAGTTTCGACAAGATTAGCCAAATTATTTTGTAGTCCGAGGTTGTTTTGCTGGACTTGCCTAACTACCTCGTCAGCATTTTGATTTCTATTTACTAGCACCACTTCAGGTATAGGCTCTTCGACAAATTGTTGTGCTCGATTCACGGGGGTTGCATTATTAGGCCTTTCGACAGGTAAGTCAACAGGCCTGATGTTTTGTACTTGGGGAATTTGCTGGTTTTGTATTTGTGGAGTGCCAAAGAAGTCAGCAATTCGACCCATTTGTGTTGCTAACATTTGGTAACTATTATTTGTGTTCTGTATCAGGGGATTAAACACTGTACCTATTTGCTGTGTTAGCATATTTACCATGTCATGGTTACTATCATCCATTTGTTGTCTTAATGCCAATAATGACGAAGTGGTTATTGAAGGTTGTATATTTCGACTATACATATTCTCTGATGGGTTGTGCATAGGCGAAAAGTTCGAAGCCATGTTATCTGCATACGTAGATGCATTTGTATGGAGTCCTACCATCATGGCGGTTGGCATTCCATAGGGGTAATTTCGACCATTCATGGGAAAACTATATGGCATATTTCCCACCATAGCGTTGGGCATCCAGGGATTAGTTGAACCAAAGGTTGATGACTGGGGAATCATCATGTTCGACCCAGGAGTTATAGTGGGAGCGGTTACAGCGGTTATACCCATGTCTGTCGAAGACGATAATGGGGCGGTTACGCCGACCACATTTGGAGCAGTTATGGGAGCGTTTACTCCTAGAGATGGTGCAAGAAGGGTTGCTCCCTGAGTGTTCGTGGCGTTGGTATCAGTAACTGACGCCCGGGAATGTCCATTCGATGTAGAAGCACCATTCATGTTTGAACGTGGCATTTGATGTAACTGTCTACCACTTCTTAAACGCATGCAACGTGCGATGTACTGGTTCTGTGTTTAACAAACCCAGAATTATCTTAGTAAAAATTTTAATTAGTTAGCACAAACGTCCCACCGGGCGTGCCATTTTGTTTACTGTGATTTTTAGTAAACACCGCTAGTTTCACTACACGTGTTACTTGCGAGATCAACTAGGAATCTCAGGCCATTTGTGATCAAGTTTTACTAAGAAATACGATAAAGTGCAAGAATTTGTAAATGCGGGAAGAGGAATCAAATGCAGTAAATTGCAGTAATTGTAAATGAAGAAGATGACAAAGTGCAGAAATCTAAAAGAAATGAAAACAATTATATAAAGAAATGGTACGCAGAATCATACATGAATTCCTGTTGACTCTGTTTTCTCTGTTTGCGGAAGTAGAGTGTTTTAGGAAATGTGTGTAATGAAATTTGCGACCCTTTTTCTCTCTACAGAACCCCTATTTATAATACAAATAAGACTATAACCGCTCGGCGGTTTTCTAAAACAAGATAAGGCAGAGTAACTGCTATTTCGACGTGCTTCTACTTCGATTGTCTAACTGCTCTTTCTTTTCGACCAAGGAATCAATGTCCCTTTTGACAGATCTCCATAGCTTTGCTTGTTTTGCTGTTTATAATCTTCTCTCTGTCGAAGTGTGGCCTCTTTTTCCAAATTCGCTAAGTTATGCATTAGGCTGCTTTCCCTTGGTTACTACCTCTTGAAGTCGAAATTATATCTTGGTGTCGAAGACCTGTTTTCTTCCTGAAATTATTAAGTCAAACCCTGTTGACTGCATTTAATATTAGCCTGTCGAAAATGCAGGCTAACAGTTTGAAACTGATTTTGATTTTTGAAAATTTTTTAACTCAAAACAGAATCTGGCTTTGATTTTTGAAATTTTTAAAACTCACAACAGAAACTGATTTTAGGTTTTGAAAATTTCAAAACTGAAAACAGAAAACCACCCCAAACGGAACCTAACATTTTTGTTTTAGAAATGTGAGAAAGTTTGTAAATTGAAAAAAATACAAATTAAAAATTTAGGGTCTTGTGTTGATTTATAGCAATGTTAATCTTTTGACTAGTACCTCGATTGAGAGTCTCAAATGACCCATATTTGAGTCCACTTGAAGTCACTTAAAATATGGACCACATAATAACTAAGACTCCTCTTTTGATTGAGGAGGAAGGTCCCTTGCTTAGGCTTCCATATTTTTTCTGATTTCAACGCGTTTCCAAGTATGAAGAAAAAGTTTTGTTACTTGATTGCTTTTTCATATATTATTACTTGATTGCTTTTTCATATATGAAGAAGATAAAAAAGATTCACACATCGGTCGTGAATTTGAAGAAGACCTAGCTAGCAAAGCTTAATGCAAAAAATATACCATTTCTTCTTAAATCAATGTATCATCTACGGTGACTGTGGAGACTTATCCTTCGAAGTATCGGATATCCATTTAAGGGGTTCACATTTTCCATTAAATTTTTTCATACGCACCAGCCAGAGATCGAACCCCTAGACTAGATAGTTAAAAGACCCAATTCTCTAGTTAGCCAAAAGCTTAATGCAAAATATACCATTTCAAATTCTACCTCATAAAGTAATCAAATTTACAAGATTCAATGCCCTTTTAATGTATCAAGAAAAAGTGGGAAAAAAGTATCACCTTTTACCCTGACCATGTTAAATGCTATGTTAGCATATATCCCAAGCAAAAAAGTGCATGTGATCAACCAATACTTTAAAATTTTACTACCCTCTCTGGATCTCTAATAGCCAATTAGCATTAAGTCAAGAAACATGTACTTTACTTAATAATAACTATGCTAATTTTATCCGAATTAATGTCACATTTTAAGGTAGTATTCCCTAGCTTAACGACGGGGTGATGATTATTTCCTTATGAATTATAATTCAAATGTTTCCTCCATGTTACCACTGACAATTTTCATCTTTGTTACAGCCAAATGGTAGCAAAATATTAGGGACCACATAATTGGTTTCATAAAGTTAATCATCCCTTGAGAGTATGATTTCATCTTTTAATTATCAATTATTACTATTACCAATGTACTATATATGTGCTGGATTTTGATTATAACTATATAGTAAAACTCAATTTGTTTCTCGTCTTTTTAGTTCCTAGAGCCACAAGTGTGAACGTTCTTGGATTCTGAAGAGTACTTGTAAAAGTTTTTTATCACATGATTTCAGGCGTTGGGTATGTGACTTTCTATGTGTACAATGTGTATAAAATCACATATATACTCCATTCCTCCCGTATTATGTCACTTTGGGCCAGTTCGCACAAATTAAGAAAATTAGTTAATTTTGTATGGAAAAAAGAGATTGTGAGTTAGTTTACCAGATTTACCTTCATTGGAAAGATAAATTGGTAGAGTTATAAGGAGATATTATTAAATGATGAAAGGTATGACAGGAAAAAGAACATTAATATTTCATTGGTATTTAAAAAAGTCATGTATTACGGGACGGAGGGAGTAGGGTACAAGCAGTAAAGCATGTTCATTTCTTTCTTCCTAAATTACATCAATCAAAGTATGTTTTATGATATGATTAAACAAATGTTTGCAAACATTATTTCTGTCACCTCATTGGTGCTCCACATTGAATGTCAATATCTTTGCTTCATTTCATCAACCCCTATTGAGAGAGAGAGAGAGAGAGAGAGAGAGAGAGAGAGAGAGAGAGAGAGAGAGAGAGAGAGAGAGAGAGAGAGAGAGAGAGAGAGAGAGAGAGAGAGAGAGAGAGAGAGAGAGAGAGAGAGAGAGAGAGAGAGAGAGAGAGAGAGAGAGAGAGAGAGAGAGAGAGAGAGAGAGAGAGAGAGAGAGAGAGAGAGAGAGAGAGAGAGAGAGAGAGAGAGAGAGAGATTTCTAATTTTCTCACTGGATTTTGTGACACCAAAATTAGTGACGGATTCCAATTTTTCTAGTTGTTGAATAGAATCAGGCAACTAATTCCATTTATTTGAAAAATATTTAGGCCACACTTAACCTATAATATACATCAACTAATTTATAAGTTCGCAAGTGCACTTTTCATATAAAGTAAGCGCACTATTCACCTTCTATATCTTCCACATACAAAAACTAACTTAGGACCAAAGTGTCTTTCAGGTACACCCACACTAGAAGGATAAAGTCACCCACTTGCTACCTTGATAGTAGAAGGCAGATATTCGTATCTCATACTTAGACTATTACAAGTCCATTTGGGAAATTATTTTCACATGCACTACTAGATAAAGTTGAACTACCGACGGAAGGTAGAGACAGAAAATATTAAATAGGTCTCCAAATTTAGTGTCACTAGGGTATGTTTGAATGGAGGGTTTAGGAGAAGAGGGGATGGCTTGATTTTTAATTCTAAATTGAGGAAGCTATATATAAAATGTTTCTAAACAAAAATGAAGTGTGATTATCAATGTTTTATCATTATCTATCATATTATTCTTTCAATTTTTTAAAATATCAAATAGATATTAAAATATAGACCAAGCCCTCTAAAACCCTCCACTCGAAAACCCTCTCAAACATACCCTTAGAGACAAAAATAGAGACGAATACAACATTTTTCGTTCTCTAAGTTTTTGTCGGTATTTCATTTTTTTCTAATTGTGATGTATGATAATAAATAGTCTTAGATTTATTATTTTTTTGGTAGTAGGCTTCTATATATTTGTGGTCTTTATAATATATTTTTTTTACTATAGTCTATTATTGTGATTAAAATAAAAAATAATTATATTATAAAGACTAGAAGATCAAACTTAAGAGAATATATAGTACAAACAATACTTCAAAAATAATTTTTGAATGACTAAAACAGAAAATAGGTATATGGTACCAAAAACCTATTTGGACTTCATAATTTTTTTAACTTTTAAATAATTTCTCCCATTACTAAAAGAAGTAATATTAAAGAAAAAAAATTAGTGACGAAAATTATAAAATTCGTATCAGCTCTATCATTAAATTTGATGATGTCGTAAATAGCGACGAATTACAATTTTTTTGTCATTAGTGTTCTCACTTGTTGAGGGTCTTATAGTTACCCGTGCTTGTAATCCTAAGAGATAAGAATCAAATTCCATGGAAAGAGTTATAATATGATAGTAAGAAATCAATAACACTATTTTTTCATACTCTCTTTAATCCTTATTTTATAATAATTGGTTAAAATTTATGTGCATCCCACAACTTTGAGTGTCAGACCCACATAAATTTTAGCAATCATAAAAAAAAAGTCGTGTGCATTTTTATTTAGGATTCTGCATGCAATCACTGTATCACTGTCAACAGGAACATAATCATTCCATCTTTTACCAGTAATAGTTTGTTCAAGTCTGATCATATAATTGATTGGCTAATATCTCAGTCTCATTGGTAGTGAGAAGTGCTAACACTATCACATTAATTGCCATTTTTTTATCTTCCTATCCAAATAAACTTTTGTAATACAAACTACTGCATAAATTAATGAATATATATATATATAAAAGTTGATTTCTTAGAACTTTTAAGATCCTACCTAGAACCACTATTTGCCTACTTCCCTCCTAAATAATATTTAAGTTTATTACATCTTAGGATAGAATATATTTTGATTGGAGCAAGACACCTTTCTAATGTACAAGTTATTTTTTTTAATCCCAACACATATCCTTTCCGATCACTCAATCTTATACCTTTTGACTTCAAGCATAGATAGTAACCATTGCCTATGGTGCCTAGTAAGGAAATTCCGGAGAGAGTAGGGGCCCATATATATAATGACATATAAAACTAATATTTTGGCCAGAAAAAATGGGAATAAACTAATAATTATCTCCTCTTTTGAAGTTGAAAACATCCGATTAATTATTCAAGGCTGTTTTTTTTTACTCATCGTACCCCATACCACTATTTAACCATAAATTCCCAAAATACTGCTAATTTTTTGTAAAAAAAATATTTTTTAAAAATTTTCGAAAATACACATATTTTCGTAAGCCAGAAATATGTGTATTTTCGAAAATTTTTAAAAATTTTAGAAATATGTGTATTTCTGGAAATTTTTAAAAAATGTTTTTTTTTTAAATTAAAAAAATTTACGCGAAATAATTAAATGTAAAGAAACTTGCTAAACTAATAAACAATAATAATACAGTATTAATATAGTAAAAATACAAAAAATAATACAACTAAATGTCCAAAATCTGTAAAGCAGCCAACAGACTATCATGGACATCCCCAGGAATACCGTCGACTGCCAAAAGACTATCATAGACATCCTGGACATGCCTAGCTACTCTTTCCCTGGACTCATAGGGAAGTGGACCAACATCCTCTGGAGGCGAAGGAGGAGCTGGAGGTGAAGGCGGAGCCGGAGTCAGGCGGGGAATGGACACCCGGAAGTACCATGGTAGGTACTCGTCATCACAAGCACCCTGGACGGGTGTCCGTCGACCGCTGTCCCTGAAAGCCCGCGCTGGGGACTGATAGAACATCAGCTGCTGTACTATGACCTCCGGAGATGGACGTGGGCCCGAAATAGGTGGATCAGGAATCTGCTGGACATATCCAAACTGCCAACGGACCCTGTCTGACATATAAGGCACAGCCACATCCCCCCACAGCAGCCAACCTCTGAATAATGAAATGTTGTGAAACCGGAGGTACTGTCTGTGGTCGTCCCAGGGGCTCCATATGACCTGCTCCCTCTGCAAGTCATCCAGCAGCTGCCGAAACTCTGGAAGCTTGATACTATCGCACTTCTTGTTCGCCCACCTGCTGCAACGTGGAAGTTCACTGGCACCGAAGTCTTTCCGCACCACGATGGTGGGGAAATACTCATATATCCAGCACTAAAATAATAAATAAAAAATAAATAAGTAATTATATAAATAAAAGTAATTAAAAAAATAAAAATAATTAATTAATTAGTTACATGCAGCAGAGAAGCGTATCCGCCAATCTGCGACGTCTCCCAGTAGCAAGCATCATTCAGCTGCTCATAGAGAATAGCTAGAGCAATTGGACCCCAAGCCCACTGGCCACACAGGGTAAAATCAGAAATAAGAGTCACCAACTTGACAGGGACAGATGTGTGATTCTTGTCGGCAAAAATGGTGCTGCCCAACAAGTGTAGCAGATAGCACCGTGCCGCCTGATCAAGATGGTCGGTAACTGCAGGGAAAACGGCCGTAAAAATCCGCCGGTAAATGCTCTACTCCGCCGGTAATTACCGGCGCCAAGTCCGCCGGTAAATTCTGTCATCCACCAGAAAGTTTTCAAAAAATCCGCCGGTAAATTAACGGAATCCGCCGGAAATCTATTTTATTTTTTAAAAAAACGGATTTTTAGTTTATTTAAAAAATATATATTCATTAATTAAAATATCTATTATTTAATTCAAAAAATATATAATTAATTTTATAATATAAATATTTATTTTATATAAATGCTAATTAAACGAGAATTGAATAATGCTTTAAAATGATAAAATTTGGTTAAACATCCAAGATCCAAGAATTAAAATATTTATTACATTTTGTCAAAAAAACAATGCAAGTCATAGTAGTGCTCGGATGGCTCAGACGGGTTGTTGTTGAGGTATGGATTATTTAGCCATGTTTCAAAATCAGTGTTGAGGTCTAGATCTGTGTTGACCTGCTGCTGGGGCTGCTCGGGCTGCTGCTGGGGTTGCTGGGGTTGTTGGGGCTGCTGCTGGGGTTGATGGAGCTGAGAGTTGAAACCAGAGTACGGCTGACCATATGGGCTGTGGAAGGAAGGCTGGAAGACTGGTGCGTACGGCTGAAAAGCAGAGCCGTAAGGCTGCATCTGCTGTGGTGGATAAAATGATGATGATGATGGCATCGATGGCCTCGAGTATTGAGACATAGTATCCATCATATGCTTCCAGCGCTCATCATTCAACCGTTGCTACTACGCACTCACCCTTTGCTGCTCCGCATTCGCCTTGTGCAATTCCGCCTGCTTCTCCTGCATCTGCTGTATTTCCTGATCATTTTTTTCTGTCGCTCTTCCATGTCACGCTATTGGTCGTTCAATTTCTGCGTCAACAGCTGAACATCGCTTATTTCTGAAGGCGTGGGTACATAAGAGCAACCGGCACTTCTATCTGAATTAGAAGATGCGGGAACCACATTTGGAATAATGGAATTTGGGAAAGCAGACGGTCCCAAACCACCAGCTCCTACTAACCGACCAACATTTGATGGCCCAACAGATTCCTTCCAAGCAAGAAAAGCCGCTCGACTCTCGTCAACGGGATCAATCTCACTGCCACTACTCAGCTGAGTTTCACGATAACTGGTCTGCCATTCATTAAAATTTTCCTGAAAGCAACAACCAAGAAATGTATAAAAATATAATCACCAGTATGTAATATATGTAATATATAAAAATATAATAAAAACAATATATAAATATAAATATAATAAACATTATTTACCGCAATATTCCTTGACCGTTCTTCAATATAATCATCAGTCTCCTCTCGCGTATGAAGTTGGCGATATAACTCAGGCAAAGTAGGTGGCCGACCAAGGCTAGCCTCCAATATATATATATATATATATATATATATATATATATATATATATATATAGTTATTATTTAATATTATTATTTTATAAAATATACAATACGTATGTATATATAATATAAATTTAATCAACTATTAAATTTACCATGCGTCTGTAATGTTCAGCTGCGTTGATAGAACCACCCGTATTTATGCAACCCCCTCTCTCAGAAGCACGATTCTTCTTGGCTTTGTCACATTTTTCTTTATACTTCGCATCATTCCATTTCAGTTGGAGCTCATGCCAATCAGAATCACCGATCCATGTCGGCTGCATCCCCTTATTACGCTGTTGCCGGAGCATTTCAGAAAAGCGGTGAGAAGCTCTAGTGTTGAATGTTCTCTCAGCTTCTTTCGCCGCATTAAAGTACCATGCCATTTTTTCCTATTTAAACAAATTTACTGGTTAGTAAAACCAAATTAATCAATTCAACAAAATTAATTAATTCGTAAAAAAACTTACTCCGAATGCATTCCACATCTTAAATTCCTTATCTTTTTTTACCTCCGTCCAGTTCATCCAGAGTTTAGTGTAATTTGCTTTGATTATATCTGTGATTGTGCTAGATACAATCCTCCGTGGAATAAATCTGTACATAAAAAAGATAAATGTTTAGATAATAATTTATATTTAAAGTTTTAAATATAAATCAAACAAATATCATTAATAAATTACTAAATTAATACTTACTGCTGGCCAACAACCTTCACTACTATACGGTCATCGGGCGTAACCTCAACCACCTCATTATCAATAGTATATCTGCGTATCCCATCTGCATCTGGCGGGGGTGTCACAGTACCGGGTGGAGGCACAAATGGACGACTCAGCGTACTAGGTTCGCTGCCATCCTCCGTAGTAGTTGGAGCCACAAAAGGGCCATCAACAACGACACAAGTTACCCGACGACGACGACCACGTAAAGAAGTAGAAATCTTCTTAAAAAAACCGGTCGGTGGGTCGACACGAGTTAGGTCATGATCGGAATCTGATCTTGATGATGTCATGACTGTATATATATATATATATATATATATATATATATATATATATATATATATATATATATATACACACACACACACACACATGATAAATAACATAAATAATGAATAACATAAATGATGAATAACATATATGATGAATATATAACATACATGAATCAAGTCTGATAAATATAAATATTAATTATTTCATAACAAATTAATTAGAATCCCATTCTTTCTCGAAATCACCATCATCATCAGATGAGTGAATTCCTAATACACCGACGTGATCGACTCCATCCTCATGATCTGTATCTTCTTCTTCATTAACTTCATCGCCAGTGTTTGGCTCATCACATAAACGAGTAATGGGTTCAACTTCAATCACTTCATTTACATTGGACATTTCATCCATTTGATATGGCACGTCTTCCACTGTGTCATCATTTGTCTCAATTCGACCTCTTGGTTTTGTCTTAATTGCGACACACCAACCACGCCGATCAGTCCGTGTTGATGGATAAGAGACATAATAGACTTGTCTCACATTTTGTGCAATGACGAACGGATCATACAGTCGATATCTACTATTCATTTTAATGTCCATTGTATTTGTCTTTGGATTAGACTTTGTTCCTCGAGCGGACGGATCGAACCAATTATAATAAAAAATAACTACCTTTTGACTATAATCAAGATATGGGTACGCAAGTTCATATATGTGTTCAACCACACCATAGAAATCATCTTCGCCTCTCCCAGTGACACCTTTCATGCAAACTCCACTATTGACTGTTTCTATCTGTCCATTCCTTAGTGTGAAATTTGTGTCCATTAACAAAATATGTGTGCCATTCTTTGACACATCTACGAGGACTATCAGATAAGTTCCTCAAGTGTTGGTTGGTAGGAGTCGGCGGGAGGGAATACACACATTGCCTAAACTACATTGGAAAATGCTCATGAATATGAGCAGAAGATTGGTCTTCACTTACTGCCTCTGATGACAAGAACTCCTTAATAAGAAATTATTAATTGTTATATACAACTGTGTAATTTAATTTAATTGAGATAGCTAGGTCGAGAAATACATACTCAATGAATGGTTGGACCTCGGTACAGTTTATCATAACATGAACATGGGCTGAATTTAACTCTTCTTCTGTTAGCCAATGAATTGACTCTTTTCCAGACGGACGGCCAGGTAGAGAAAAGACAGACAAAGCTAAATGATGTCTTGGACATTCAATTTCCACGTCATTTCGACTACTTCTAGGAGCAAATTCCTTCTTGAAATAATAAGAACAAAAATGAGTTGTTTCACGATGTAAGTAAGAAGAACATATCGATCCTTCAACTCTAGCTTTATTTTTAACTGATCTTTTTGAATTACCCATGAACCTAGAAAATGATATCCATCGATCATATGTTAATATATAATCATCGATCTAATTAATCTAAATGATATATATATATATATATGTGTGTGTGTGTGTGTGTGTGTGTGTGTGTGTGTGTGTGTGTATTAACTGGCCTTTCAAACGGATACATCCATCTGTATTGGACAGGTCCCCCAAGTTTAGCTTCATTTGCGAGATGAACAGGATGATGCATGCTCCATAGAATCAAAGAAACCCGGCGGAAATATTCTCTCCAACTTGCATAAGATAAATGGGATGTCTTGTTCCATTTTTGTAAGGTCATCCGCTTTTAGCGTTGCAGAACACAAATTCTTAAAATATTGACTTATTCAATGAGTGGATTCAAAATGTGTGTTGGCAACGAACTAAAGGCAATAGGAAGAAAGAACTCCATGAATACATGACAATCATGGCTCTTCATCCCATGTAACCTCCCATTATCCACATCGGAACATCTTGCTAAATTGGAAGAATAACCGTATGGCATTTTCAACTCAGAAATCCACCGATAAACTGCTTTCGCTTGCTCCGTAGATAAAGTATAACTGCCTTTGGGTTTCAGTGTCCTACCGTTAGCTTGCTCAACCAATAACAAATCCTTTCGCCTGCAGTAATGATCCGCGTCCTTCCTATCCTTCTCATTGTCTTTCGTTTTACCTTTCACGTTCATAACAGTGTTAAATATGTTATCAAAAAAATTCTTTTCAATATGCATTACATCGAGATTGTGTCTCAATAGATTATCTTTCCAATATGGAAGTTCCTAAAAAATACTTTTTTTTGTCCAATTATGCCATAGTCCATAACCATTTGGACGAGAAACGACACCAGCAACCACTTCCACAGGAGGGATATCCTTGACACTGTTCCAAACTTCTTCTGGTGTCAGCCTACGAGGAGGTTCAGCTGTTTCAACATTCCCCTTGATGAATGCATATTTTGACTTTCTAAAAGGATGCTCGATAGGTAAAAACCTACGGTGCGAGTCAAACCATGAGGTTTTTCCTCCATATTTAAGAGTAAAAGCCTTTGTGCCAACCATGCAAATTGGACACGCCATCTTACCATGTGTCCCCCATCCAGACAACATTCCATATGCAGGAAAGTCATTAATGGTCCACATCAAAGCCGCCCTCATCATGTCTTCGTGCTACATCATAAGTTAAAACACCATTCCACAACCTTTTTAGGTCATCAATCAAAGGTTGCAAATATATGTCAATACCAACTGTTGGATTAGTTGGCCCTGGTATTATAGCATTTAAAAACATGTAGGGTTTAGACATACACATTTCAGAAGGTAGGTTGTATGGGGTAACAATAACTGGCCAACAAGAATACGGTGTTGCTGACGCTTGAATATATGGTGTGAAACCATCAGAGCATAAACCAAGCCGAACATTGCGTGGATCATTGGAAAAATCAGGATGAACACGATCAAAATGCTTCCAAGCTTCACCATCAGATGGATGACGTAATTCACCTGAATTATTTCTATTTTCATAGTGCCACGTCATTTTACCCGCAGTTTCCATTGAAGTGAACATCCTCTTCAGCCTTGGTATAATCGGCAAATAGAACATTGCTTTCCTTGGAACTGGTTTGCCTTTGCTTGTCCCTTTCCTGCTGACACGATACCGTGGCTCTTGACAAAACTTGCATTCCAGCAACTCTCCATCATTTATGCCAAACTCATTGTTATAATAGATCATGCAACCAGACACACAAAAATCAATTCTTATAGAATTTAAACCAAGCTTCGATACCAATCTTTTAGCATCATAATATCTCTGCAGCAAAAGTCCTCTAACGGGGGTTGCATCCAACATCATTTTAGTCATGTATTCCATGCACAATTCCGCAACGTTAAATTGAGACTTAAGACCCAACAACCGAACACACATTGATAACTTAGAGTCTGTAGATCCTTCAAATAATGGTTTATTTATCTCACTCAAAAACATATAAAACCTCTGAGGTTCCTCGTTTGGAACTTCTTCAGCATCATATTGTGGTTCTTCGAAATCCAAATTTACACCGACAGCATCAGATATCATCCCCTGAACAACATCAAACGGCGGCTGATATCCCGTAGTCGTTGGATTACTACTTGATGCGGAAGCTTCTACGATTGGACTTGATGTGGGACCTTCTACTTGGATAGGAACATTATCAACCGCCGGAACTCTAGCTGCTAACTCGCCATGACGGGTCCATATCCAATAATTTGGCTTAAACCCATTATTGTACAAATCAAGTCGAACATCACCTTCTTTTTTTATAGATCGAAACATACATTTGGATCAAGGACATCTAATTCCACATTGTTGCTCAAATTCTTTTTGACGCTTAGCAAAAAGAACAAACTCTTCGATTCCTTGTACAAAACACTGCTTCAAACCAGCTCTTACAGGATAAATTCGATCATACATCCAGTTACGATCCATTTTTGTGTGTATGTTCCTTATTATATATATACTACACAACATATATCATATGTGTATTAGAACAATACACATTGGTATTGATATTTTTATGTTTGACCAAATATACAAATGGTAATATATTTTTTGCAACATTTTATTTTATTAATAAATTTACTTTTTTTACTTCTATTATATATATATATATATAATCTAATTATTTTACTAATTATTACAATCTCATTTATTTTATTTTTTCTAATAATTTCTATAACATTAATAAGTTTTACTAAAAAAAACTATTACACAATAAATAAAATTTATTTTATTTTCACGAAAAATTCGTATTTTAAAATTCTCAAAAATTTTAGATAATTATTATTATACAATTAGTCTAAACATAATCTAATTATTACACAATAAATAAAATTTATTTTATTTTCGTAAAAAATTTATAATTTATAACAATAACAACAAATACATTTTATAAGAAATAACTTTGTTAACTAACCGGTAGTGAAAAGAAGTCTCTGACTTGATGCTTTCCGGACTCTTGTAAACAAAGTTCCAAACTCGCAACTCCAATCAATTGCAAAACAAATAATAACAAAATAAATATTAAACAACACATATTTAAAAACTAAATATTAACTAAAATAATCAAAATTCATTTTAAAAACCTACCTTAAGAATAATCTCACAGAAAGAATAAAACACACTTCGGAAGGAGTGGATTGAGAGATTTGAGAGGAGAAGAGTGAGAGATTTCGGAGAAGAGACTTCGAAAGGAGTGGATTGAGAGATTTGAGAGGAGAAGAGTGAGAGATTTGGGAGAAAAGAGTGAGATATTTCGGAGAAGAGGGTGAAGAGTGATTGAAGAAGGGGTTGGAATATATACGAAGGGAGCGCGCAACGGCTATTTCGCAAAATCCGCCGGAACCCTCAATTACCGGCAGATTGGTTGGCTTACCGGCGGATATCAGTCAACGTAAGTGAGCGGTTTTCGATACACGAATCTGCCGGAAAAGGCGCAATACCGGCGGATTATTGGCTAACCGGCGGATTAGGTTCATTACCGGCGGATTAGGTGCAATTACCGACGGATTAGGTGGATTACCGGCGGATTTCGAATTTTAAATATTATCCGCCGGAAATTGCAATTACCGGCGGAATTTTTCGTTGGCTGTTACCGACGGATCCGGTTCGTTACCGGCGGATTTTGAATTTCAAAAATTAAAAATTATCCGCCGGAAATTGCAATTACCGGCGGATTTTTTTCGATGGTTTTTAACGGCGGATTATGCTGCCATTACCGGCGGAATATTTTAAAATTTTTTTTCGTAGAAAAATCCGTCGGTAACACCTGTGTGTTCCGCCGGTAAGTTACGGTCCAATTAAAATCCGCCGGTAACACCTATATATTCCGCCGGTAATTTACTGGGGGAAATAGTCCGCCGGAAATGGGCGAAATTCTTGTAGTGATTGTTTTAGGGGTATTTTGATCCGTTTAGTCAATTCGGGGGGTATGGAGTACAATGGTACAAAAAAAAAACAGTCATTATTCAATGGTTACATATTAACATAGGATAAAGGTTCATTTTGGTTATTGTTTGTGTGAGAAACTGTTAATATAGTTCTGGAATGTATTAAAATTATAAAAGTATTTATGAATGGGCTTTTAATAAATCTATTTGTTTAGTTTAATCTTTAAATATATGTTCCGTTAGTCAATTCAATCCTTAAAATTACTAACGAGAGACACACTCAAAGATATTTTAAATTTTCGATACATTATACACCACTATATATAATGACACATTTATAGACTATTTTTTTGTTACAAAAGGGTTAGGTGAGTTGGGCTTCGATGGCTCAACAATATTAGGGCAGGCCTCAAGGCTCTATAAGCGCTTACAGAGGTACTTACAAATCACTCACCAAAGAGGTTGTCACATTGACAGCAGAAATTGAACCCACACCCTTATGGGGAATGAATCAACTCGTTACCAATTGAGTCAACCTTGATTGATACACACTTATCGACTATGATGGAAGTGACTCACAAATTTATTGACCAAAATAATTGTTTAGATAATAGTTGCAAATTGGGTAATGGGAGACACATAGTGGAAAGAAGCAAAGCCATTTTGGGGCATTATAAAAACATCACACTCGCTCACCATATTTCCCTTTCCCATTAAATTAATTCCAATATATTTTGTTAGATCTCAGCATTTATCTCGAGATGTTAAATGGATCACATAATTAAAATTGGATAATTATATTCTTCTTTATGTTATAATTAAAAATAAATATCACTGTGGAAAGGTCAGCGGTCAAAGATTTGCATTACTGTCTCTGTCTCCCACACATACACAGATAGACATAGACATTTGAGAATTGAGACGCACACACTCAGAAAAATGACATTCCCCAAAACCCTCTCAACGCCATCAAGCACAATGCGTCCCACTTGGGTGTGACCCTACCTGCTACCTTGATGCACCCGCCTTCCCTTAGAACCTTTTATAATTTTCGTAAAAATATTATTTTTAATTAGACAATGGTTTGATATAATTCCCTCCTCCATTATCTTTCAAGAAAAAAAATTCAAAACCGTTAAACTAACGATTAAACTAGCTAATAAATATAATATAACATAAATTGATATTTATAATTAATGTTTAATATGAGAGAAACTATTCATTAAATAGAGGATATATAAAGAATTTTTAATTGAAGTTACAAAGATAAAAATGAGAGAAAAATGAAACACCATAAATTATAAGTTCAAACGCTACTAAAATTAAGATTTCAAAAAATCTTCTAACCTCAAATTAATATATATATATATATATATATATATATATATAAGGAGGGAGAGAGAGAGAGATACTTCAGATATATTGACATCAGGTGTCAACTTCGCGTATAACATGAAATTTATCAATCTGACTGTTGAGTAACATAATATTATCTTCGAGATCATTTTTTAGCAACCTTATCATTTAAGATCATACATATCAAATTTCATACAATTTAAAAAATTGACACTCCATCGCACTACTTAATTTCGACGACTAATATTATTTTAAGCAAAAAAAAACATGAAGTCTTGTGAAAACCTTCTGAAGTATAACCCTGAAAAACCATCAAGCTGGAAAAGAGTACTTTCCCTAAATTTTATTGATAAAAAAGAAAAAAGAAACAAAAAACATGGTGGGACTAGGCCAATAACCCATGAACATAAACATTATAACAAAAAGGAAATAAAAACAATTCTATTAAAAGGAGACTAGTGCGAAGAATGAAGCGGCTGGTCAAGGACAACCTTTAGCAGTACCATCTGTATTGAAC
Source organism: Astragalus membranaceus (assembly GCA_039519185.1). Lineage (NCBI taxonomy): Eukaryota > Viridiplantae > Streptophyta > Magnoliopsida > Fabales > Fabaceae > Astragalus > Astragalus membranaceus. The sequence continues at coordinate 92,416,371 of CM076846.1, forward strand.
TTTATCATGTATGGAGTAGAGGAATCCAAATAACCTCTTTGATGTTTGAAGAACTTCTATAATTACCAATGACATTGAAGGTCTTTATAACCATAAACTCTACAACGTAAGAAGACATTGAGGATTTAGAAGCATTTCCTGCTATGACCACATTGGAAAAGATTAAATTGATAGTTGAGTGTAAGGGGATCACGTGATTATCAAATCTAGCCTAATTCTCGCAGTACAAAATTGCCCAAAAAAATTAACAATTGCAGCAAAGACAATATCACACAATTGAGTGCTCCAACCAGGAGAAATAAATGTTGAAATGTTGTGAAAAGAAGATGTAACAATAGGGAGGATACCTCCAAGCCAACACCAAATATGATGGGCAAAAGGGCAGACAAAGAATAGGTGTTGAGAAGTCTCTAAAGTATTACCACAAAGACTACAAATAGAAACAATGGTGCATCCTCTAATCCAAAATTGATCATCTGTTGGCATCTTATTATGAAGAATCCTCCAAAGAATAAAGGATTTAGAAGTTGAGATAAAATTCTTCTAAATTGTCTTGGTCCAAGGAACCACTTGCCCAACAGGGTGAAGGAAGAGAAAAGAATCCTTAAAAGTCAAGTCACATGGAATAGAATAATCCAACATCAATTGATCCTCCACCAAAACAAAGGGAATAACTATTTCTAAAATTTCATTATGAAGCGGAGGAAAATAAGTAATAAGGTCCATAGGGGTGGAGCATCTATTGTTCACTATAAAACCACTTCGAGCAGTGTTAAATTCCTTTGTGCAAATTAGAAATTATACCAATAATATCCACAATAGACCTAGAAAGTCAAGTATCAGTCCAAAAATTTATCTTGACAGCATTCCCAACCTTCCAAGTTGAGTGCTCAAGAATCACATAAATACAAGATTTAAACCCAAGTCAAATAGAAGAGGAGACATGATAATTCACCAGCTTATTATTTGTATAGACTATTAATAGCTTTTATAGCTCGTAGACCCAAGCCACCTTCTTGAAACTGTTTGCGCACCTTATTCCAAGCAATAGTAGCAATTTTCCTTGTATTAATATCACCTGACCACACAAAATTTCTAATCCAGGACAATATTGAGAAGATTAGAAATTCAAGAATAAATATGAAAGCTGTAAACCAACATGCTAAGAATGACGAAATTTACTAGTTGAACTCTACCCATAATTGATTATAAAGAACCTTTGCAGGATGATAATTTTGCGTTTATTCTATCAACAATAGGTAATAAATGAAATTTTCAAGGCTTTCTTTTGAATAAAGGGACACCAAGATAATTGAAAAGGATAGCACCCTTAAAAAACCAAGCAAATCCTAGATGACAGTTATACACGTGATAACTCTTAGAAATGAGAGTTATCTACGCTCTAAAACTATGTGAAATAATCTTGTTTTAGAGTAATTAGTGTAAATAAATGTGAAGTTGGTGAATAAATAAATATAAGTATGTTTTGTGGTGATAATTGTGTTTTGGGCACGTTAGGTGCCATTTTGTGGGATTTCACTCGTGTGCTAGTTGTGCAGGAATTTGATTAGCTTCAATGTTGTGGTCAGTGCTGTGGAAGCATTGTGGCAGCATCGTGGTAGCTGGCAAGCGTGAGAAAAAGAATTAAAGTGTTCACATGTGGTATAATAAGGAAGGAGGTGTTTTGTCTTTAGTGGGAGTGGCATATTACAATCTGCGCATTTAATGGGCCGCAAAAGGACAAAATGTCCTTGATTTTAGGGTTGTCAGCGACGCAAAAAGGGCCCAATCTGTACTTGGAGAGAGAATGTGCTATAAATAGGTACTTTACCCGAGAAGTGCACACACAATTCTGCCTCCACGAATCCCTAGGTCAGAAAGTCCACCTTCCACCTTCCATACACTATTCCATCATCTTCACAAACCATCTTTCCACCATTTTTAGTGCCGACGCTCATTTCTGAAGCTGGATCTCACAATTATGCAACATAGTTCTTCATCTTAGCAGCACAGAGGCTCCGTAGCAGATCTGAAGCACTGGGAGCTTACTTTAAGCTTCTCATTATTTGTAATTTCTGTATCTTTGATTTCAGCTGTAATTGTTATTTCCATTACTTCTTTTATGATGTTTTCGTAAGCTTTTGTCATGTCTAAGCTCGTCATGAGCTAATTTCCTTTTTAGTCAAGATCTCGGTGATGTAATTATGGATCTATGTCAAATGTTGTGATTAATGCTTGATGCTTCATTAACTCATGTGATTTAATGCTATACACTCTTTTTGAACTTGATCACTTTAATTAGAGTAACGTGTTTTAATTTCTGGAAAGAATTAATGTGCTGATTTCATGAGTTAATATGGTTACAAAGTTAATACGAGTATTGCTTTTCCTAGTGAAGAATAGGAATATGAAGTTAGGGCCATAGTGTGATCTGAAACATGCTTTGCACACTTCAGAGTAGACCAAATGGGAGCTTAGGAATAAGGGAACATTTGCAATATTCTGATCTTAAAACTAGAAAGTTTAATTTCAATTCTGCACATTGAATGCTATCACTGGTCACAACACTGTGTCATAGTGAAATAATTACGGATCCTGGTCTTGACTAATACCATCTCTCTTATTTAATACCTCGTGTTACTAATTTTATTACTATTTGCAATTTAATTACTGTTCAACACCATGAATATTTACCATTCGAGTACTAATGAATAGATCTAGAATTTAAACTACATAATCCACGTGGGAACGATCTTTTCTTATCACTTTATTACTTGTTTGACTGTGTATACTTGCACACGTTTTTACACAACAACGCGAAAGATAGATGTTGCTTGTGTAAAGTTTAGATTTCTCTTTACTAATACTTGGTCTGAGACTTACTCATAAAAGGAAAAAAGAGCCAACAAACCAGATAAAATCTTTTTAGTAGCTCTACAAAAAATCATAATATCATCAACATATAAAACATGACTTGGCATACGGAAACCTCTGGGGCCTACCATAAGTTGGAGCTTACTATCTTCAACAAGCCAAACTGAAATGAAAAGGGGACAAAGGATCTCCTTATCTAACACTACTCTCGCAGCCAAAAATACCAACAACAATGCCAGTAATAGAAAAAGAGAGCTTAGCCTGGTGAAGAGTAATATTTATCTAAGAGCAAAATTTATCATTGAAACCAAAGTCAACCAGGGCTTGAAGTAAAAAGTTGCAATCTATAGTATCAAAACCTTTCTTGGTATCAATTTTCATGGCTAATTGACCACCAAAACCCGTTTTCTGAAGCAAGTTAGTAGATTCTCAAGCAGTACAAATACAGTCAGAAATTTTTCTACATTTCAAAAGTCCCTTTAGATTATCAAAATGATAGTAGGAGTAACTAGAGCAAGCCTATCAGTTATATCTTCTGTAATAATTTTAAATTTTAAATTAGCTAGAGTTATAGGTCTATAGTCCTGATTCCTATAAACTCCATTTACTTTTGGAATCAAAGCTACAACATTAGAATTAAAAATTAAGAAGCATCCAACCTTGTTGAAAAAATTGCAGGACATCATTGTAAACATCTTGAGCAACAATGTCCCAATAATGTTGGGAGAAGGAACCTCCAAACCCATCTGGACCAGGGCTCCATCTCCATTTAGAAAAAAATCGCAGTTTTAACCTCATCCGCAGAAGGTAGACTAGTAAGCAAAGCATTGTCACGATGCAAACCTAAAAATAGAATATCTTCTTGAGTGAGACCATTAGAGTGACAGTCATTATTACAAAAAACAAATTTTGATAATAGTTCAAAATATGACTCTCAATATCAGCAGCATCGTGAACAGTACTCTCACCATTCCTCATAATAAAAGTTCTCTCGGTAATATTTCTAATCTTGGTCATTTTATGAAAAAAGGTAGTATTTCTATCCTTCAAAATTATGCTAGTTAACTCTAGATTTCTCCTTCCAATAAGCTTCTTCATTATTTAAGGCAATCTGTATATTTGTTTGAGCCTCCTTCATCATCAAAACCTAACCTGCAATATAAGTTACCTGCAGTGCAAGATATCCACATTCTTCCCCTTTTTGATGATGACAAAACTTTACTCATCTTAAGGTGGGAGGTTAGTTCATCAAACAAAATAATGCATACATATATATGTGATTATACTCCCCCTTACTTGATGCTCCCCCTGTTTCTTTTACTATATGCAAAGTGACAATATTTCTCCCCATATATGTTTAATATGACAATATTATATGCTTCATGCAACACTATATTTCTCCCCCTTTTTGTCATGATCAAAAGGGCCGACATATGATAAAGTTTGCGAATCTAAACAGCACTGGTTTCATTCAAATAGAAGAGGAATCAATGATTCCAAGTTCTCTTCGAATGAAAAAGAAGCTTTCTTTTTGTAAAGGTTTCGTGAAAATATCAGCTAGCTGTTTTGACGATTCAACAAATTCAATCACACAATCGCCTTTTTGGACATGAGCTCTAAGAAAATGATGTCTAATCTCTATATGCTTGGTCCTAGAGTGCTGAACGGGGTTCTTTGTAAGATTGATAGCGCTGGTGTTGTCGCATTTTATTGGAATGCGATCTAGTTCTACGCCATAGTCAAGAAGTTGTTGCTTCATCCAAAGGATTTGTGCGCAACAACTTCCTGCTGCGACATATTCTGCTTCAGTAGTTGACAGTGCGACACTGACTTGTTTCTTACTGTGCCAAGAGACTAATGAACTACCTAGTATGTGACATGTTCCACTAGTGCTTTTTCTATCCAACTTACAACCTGCAAAATCAGAGTCTGAATATCCTATAAGGCTGCATGTGGCACCTTTGGGGTACCACAGACCAACATTTTGAGTGCCTACAAGATATCTCATTATTCTTTTGACAGCTACTAAATGCGACTCTTTTGGATTTGCTTGATATCTAGCACACATGCAAATACTAAACATGATATCCGGTCTATGAGCAGTTAAATAGAGAAGAGAGCCAATCATACCTCGATATTTGCTTAGTTCTACCGGTTTACCTTCTTCACCTTTGTCTAAGTAGCATGAAGTGCTCATTGGAGTGGACATTTCCTTTGCTTTGTCCATTTCGAATCTCTTAAGTAGTTCTTTGCAATAATTTGATTGAGAGATGAAGATTCCATTGATGGTTTTTTTTATTTGAAGCCCAAGGAAGAAGTTGAGTTCTCCCATCATTGACATTTCAAACTCACTCTGCATAATACTAGAAAATTCTTTGCAAAGCAATTCATTAGTAGCACCGAAAATAATGTCATCCACATAAATTTGTACAAGCAATATATCATTTTTGGATTTCTTTATAAATAGTGTAGTGTCAACTTTCCCTCTTTGAAAATCATGTTCAAGTAGAAATTTACTTAGTCTTTCATACTAAGCTCTTGGAGCTTGCTTCAGACCATATAGAGCCTTTTTGAGTTTAAAAACGTGATCTGGTTTTTCATAATTTTCAAAGCCAGGTGGTTGTTCAACGTACACTTCCTCTTGAATAAAACCATTTAAAAATGCACTTTTCACATCTATTTGATACAATTTAAAATCCATAACTGATGCAAAAGCAAGTAGCATGCAAATAGCTTCTAATCTAGCTATGGGAGCATATGTTTCATCATAGTCTATTCCTTCTTCTTGATTGTAACCTTTAGCAACTAGTCTAACTTTGTTTCTAACAATTATGCCCGATTCATCTAGTTTGTTTCTAAACACCCATTTTGTACCTATTATTTGATTCTTTTCAGGCCTGGGGACAAGATCCCATACTTTGTTTCTTTCAAACTGATTTAACTCTTCTTGCATAGCAATAGTCCAATGTTCATCTTCTATAGCTTCATCTAGGTTTTCAAGTTCAATTTGAGATACAAAATCTATATGATTACACACATTTCTAAGAGAGTTTCGAGTAGTTACCCCTTTTGATACATCACCTAAAATGTTTTCAAGCGAGTGGTCCCTGGGAATTCTCCATTCCTTTGGTAGCTCACTGCTTGATTCTTCCTCAGTTCTTTCTTGAGTAGTGGACATAGTCCCTTCCTCTTTATCTTTCTCCTTTTCATCTAACCTTGATTCTTCCGCTTCATCTGCAACATTATCAATAACCCTTCCCAGCCTTTTGGGGTTAGTCTCATCAAATGTAACATGCACAGATTCCTCAATTACTCTATTTCTTTTATTGAAAATTCTAAAGGCCTTGCTAGATAAAGAGTAACCAAGAAAATTCCTTCATCGGCCTTAGCATCGAATTTTCCTAAGTTTTCCTTTCCATTATTTAATACAAAGCATTTGCAACCAAAAGTGTGTAAGTGTGCAATATTTGGTTTTCTCCCCTTGTAAAGTTCATAGGGGGTTTTCTTTAAAATAGGCCTAATCAAAACTCTATTCATAACATAACAAGCAGTACTTACAGCATCCGCCCAAAAGTATTTTGGGACGTCGAGATCATTTAGCATTGTTCTGGCAACTTCTTCCAATGATCTATTCTTCCTTTCAACGACTCCATTTTGTTGAGGAGTTCTAGGTGCTGAGAAGTTGTGATTTATACCAAGTTCTTCACATAAGGTTTCAAATTTTTCATTTACAAACTCTCCACCGTGATCGGATCGAATGGAGATGATTTTCAATTTTTTCTCATTTTGAATGCTACGAGCAAGCTTCTTGAAAGCTCCAAATGCATCACTCTTATTTGTGAGAAAGAGTGTCCAAGTGAACCTTGAATAATCATCTACTCTAACGAGAGCATAGTAGTTTCCACCATAACTTTTTGTCCTAGAGGGACCGAATAAATCCATGTGTAACAGCTGCAGTGGTTTGTTAGTAGACACAATATTCTTTGATTTGAAAGACACTTTAACCTGTTTACCTTTTTGGCATGCATCACACAGTTTATTCTTTTCAAACTTGATATTTGGAAGACCACTAACTAGATCCTTAGACACTAACTTGTTAATATGATCCATATGAATATGAGCTGCTCTACGATGCCATAACCAAGAATTTTCTTCCTTACTAATAAGACAGCATGCATTATGAGATGAAACATTATCAAGACTCATCATGTATATGTTTTCTTCTCTGTTTCCTATCATTCTAACTTGTTTACTTATTTTATCCTCAATGATGCATGAACCTGAATCAAATATTACTCTATTTCCTTTATCACATAGTTGGCTAATACTTAGTAAGTTATGTTTAAGACCTTCAACATAAAGCACATTATCAATAGCAGTAGATAGATCTTTACCAACTTTACCCTCACTGAGGATTCTTCCTCTGTTGTTGTCACCATAAGTCACATGACCGCTTGACCTGGGGATAAGAGTTAAGAACTTTGTAATATCTCCAGTCATGTGCTTCGAGCATCCACTGTCAATGTACTATACCTAATTTTCGGATTCACCTTCACTTTCGTGGCTGGCCATAAGAGCAACATGAGCTTCTTCGCTTTCTGAACCATCTGAACTGCTTGTGTCATTGTCTTCCCACGCTACGTAGGCTTTCCTTCTTTTGTTTTCTCTGAATGCCTTCTTTTCGAATTTGGATCCCTTTTTCTGTAAACTAGGGCATTCCATCCTCATGTGACCAGGTTTCCCACATTCATAGAAAGTTGGAGGACCGGATGAACTTTCTTTGCTGGAGAACTTCTCAGGAGAAAAATCTTTGGCAAAATTTTTCTTTCTCATAAGCTTTTTGAATTTTCGAACCATGAGAGCCATGTTTTCCTCACTTTCATCATTCTCACTTTCTGAGTCATCACTATTACAAGGTCGACTTGAACTAGACGCTTTCAGAGCCAAAAGCTTTTCTTTTTCTTGTCTGTATTTTCGTGCTCAGGCAAACGAGTGAGCTCTAGTTCATGCTCTTGTAACTTACCGAATAGAGTGGCAAGTGACATAGTAGCTAAATTCCTGGATTCAGCTATAGCAGTTACTTTAGGTTGCCATTTTCTGTTTAGACACCTTAGAACTTTGTTGATCAGATCTTCGAGCAGGGAATGACTTTCCCAAAAGACACAGTTGATTCACTATGTGAGTGAACCTCTTTTGCATTTCAGGAATAGTTTCACCTGAATTCATTCTGAATAGCTCGTATTCTCTGATCAGAGTGTTCGTTTTATCCCTTTTTACTTCATTTGTACGCTCATGAGTGACTTGCAGAGTATCCCACATTTCTTGAATAGACTTACAGTTTGAAACTCTAAAAAATTCATCAGGACTCAAAGCAGAAGTAATTATGTTTTTAGCCCGCAGATTATGTTGAACTTTTCTCCTTTTCTCATCAGACCATTCATTTCTCCCTTTAATTGTAAGAATACCATTTACCATGTGCGTGGGGACAAATGGTGATTTTTCCACAGCATCCCAAACATCTAAGTGTACCCCTTCAATAAATATTCTCATTCTTTCTTTCAAATATGCGTAATCTTTTCCGTTGAATCCCGGAGGACGGGTAAGAGAAGCACCCTCTTGCGTAGACCAACCTGAAGCCATTACTCTTGAAGCTGCTAGGCCTTTTATACAAGAGTCTCGCTCTGATACCACTTGTTGCCAAGTGGCTTCAGTCTCAAGAGGGGGGGGGGTGAATTGAGATTTAAAAATTTTTGAAAACTTTTTCCCCTTTTCAATGAGTTAGATTAATTTTCGCGCAGGTTAACTCGAAGCGAAGGAATTAGAAAATAAAGCAATAAAGAACACAGCAGATTTATACTAGTTCGGTCACCTACCAGTGACCTACGTCCAGTCCTCACACCCTTGTGAGATTTTCCACTAACACAACAAGGCTTACGGGTGCTTTGGAAACCTTTACAGACTCAGGCACTCTTCCCTAGGATACCCCTCCTATGAAGAGCCCTCAAATCTATTACAACAATAACAAGAGATACCCCACCCCTGTTACAACCAGCTGCCCTAGAAAGATACCCCACTTCCTAGTACAAACAGCTACCCTAGAGAGATACCCCACTCCCTAGTACAAATCACAACAAATAGACAATTTCAAAAGTAAAGACCAAAATATCTCTAATGTAGGCAGATATTACAACTTGAAGATTCCAACCCCGACTAACTCTTGCGAGAGATCAGCTCTGACGGACCAACGGTGCGAGAAGAGCAGAAATGTAAGTGTGAAGAGTTTTTTCTAAATTATGCTTTGAATCGTGAAAATGGGTTGTGTAAAATTGTGAAGTATGAAGCCTCTATTTATAGGCTATGAGAAAAATATAGCCGTTGAAATAATTATGGAGATGATAGAATCGATTAAGTGCCTGGCTTGCCTAAGAATGATAATCGATTGTTTGCCTAACTAGATCTAGGATGAGAAATCGATTATGTGTTTGTTTGAAAATAGATGAAATCGATTTTGTGCTTCCTTAAAAGATAAAAATCGATTATGTGCTTCCTTAACATAAAGATGAAATCGATTATGTGCTTGAGTATGTTTAATGGGAAAATCGATTATGTGCTTGAATGTCCTAAATATGATAATCGATTCTTGCTTGTTTAGAAAGAGATGCAAATCGATTGTATACTTAGTAAAAACAATAGGAATCGATTCTTTGCTTTGAAAGGGAGTTTAGGAATCGATTATATACTTTCATATTGAGTTAGAAATCGATTTTGATGTTTAGTTAAAAGTAGTGAATCAATTTCTTTCTTTTTCAAAATGGTTTTTAAGTTTACATGTGCATGCATGCAATTTGAAAAGCTAGTGAAGACGTGATGCTTTGAGAGATGAGCTGCATGACCCTCGGAAGAGCTTACACTTTTTGCTAAGACAATCCCCAAACCCTAAGGACTACCCTTATTTCTTGAGACACCAATTCTTGAGCTTGATTGTCTTGGATTGTGACTTTAGATACTTTGTCACTTTCATCAACTTTGGCCATCAACTTTGGCCTTGTCTTTTTCATCATCAAAACCTAACCTGCAATATAAGTTACCTGCAGTGCAAGATATCCACATGATGGTCCACTCTCTTTTGACATATAGAATTGTCTCTTTGCTTTCTAGAATTAGTCATGGGGATCATCAAGTAAGGGGGAGCATAGCATTAAACTACGCTTATGTGTCTTGTTATATCATATGCTATGTGCCTTGTGTGTTTTCCCTCCTTTTTGATGAAAACAAAGGAGGAGAAATACTTGCTATTTAGTAAATACTTGCTGCTTATGTTTATGCTTATGCTTAGGGGGAGCAGTTGAATAAAGTAAAGGACATGAATCAAAGAGCAGGAAATATTAACGTGGAGCAGCCTGGAGAAGAAGCCACTTTAGAAGTCAAGACCTAATTGTTTATCCGCTTTCATTAGGACACAGTGTAAGGTCCTATCACTTAAGGTCTATGACATTTAGTAGCTGAGAGATGATTTTTCAAAACATGCATGTTGCATCAAAACAAGCTTTGAAAAATATTTTATAAAATTGCATGCATGCATAGGGTGGCACCTAAACCTAAAAAAAATTTTGTGGAAAGCTTGAAATCGATTCCTATCATTTTCTAAAGCATGAAATCGATTTCCTAATCTATTATAAAGCTTGAAATCGATTTCCTAATCTATTGTTGAAGCAAAGAATCGATTTCCTAATCCATTGTTAAGCATGAAATCGATTTCATAATCTATTGAGAAGCACATAATCGATTTGCTCCTATACTTAAGCCTAAGCAAAGAATCGATTATGAGCTTCATTCAACTAAGCATGAAATCTATTTCCATTATTTCTAAAGGCCAAGAATCGATTACTCACTTAATTTAACTAAGCATGAAATCGATTCCTTTGATTTCTAAAGGCAAAGAATCGATTATCGCATGGTTTGCCTTCACACATAATCGATTTTCAAGCAACATTAATGATTCCTATCATTTTCCTAGGCCTATAAATAGGCAGGTGTGCCTCACTTTCAAAACAGACCTCAACACACACAAACACTACACGATTTCCAAATCTGAAAAAGAGAAAAAGAACTTTCATTGTCATATCATTTTCAAGTTCTTCTAGATCCAAATCACTCATCTCTCTCAGCTACTATATTGTTATACTGCTTAAAGTGATTGGATCATAGTTTCTCTATTGTAATCATCTTCTGTTTGGTTATTGCGAAATCCTGGAAAGTGTTCTTGGGTCGTTCAATCGGGGAGATTGAAGTGGTTGCGAAATCCTGGGAAGTGTTCTTGGGTCGTTCAATCGGGGAGATTGAAGTGGTTGCGAAATCCTGGGAAGTGTTCTTGGGTCTTTCAATCGGGAAGATTGAAGTGGTTGTGAAATCCTTAGCGGGGAGCTCGGGTTCTCAATTTGGGTAAATTGAGATTAGCTATAGGGACGTTGTTTGCTTGTAAAACGTTGAAGAAGTTCTTCACATATAGTGGTTGTTATCAAATCCAAAGGTTGCAAAGCCGGAGGCCGAGGACGTAGGGATTTTATCCCGAACCTCATAAAATTCACGGTGTATCTCTTTCCCTACTCTTTTACTTTACCGCTTATGACATCAGTGCGCTGCATCTGTTTAGTTGATTAACGTAAAATATCACTGTAATTGGATCTGTCATAGGTATAGCTTGCTTAGGTACTGCATATAGTTTAATTCTTATTTTCCGCATTTGATTTAAACTGGCATTGTTAATATTTTTAAAACTAAAAAGAATTCAAGTTTAGCGTATAACCTAAACCCCCTATAAGGTTATCATATTGTTAATATTTGTTCTTGACTTTGTTTCGTTGTTTTTTTACCTATTTGTGCTTATCTTAAAGATCATTCTTTTTCTTTTATAATTCTTACAAATCATAAATAACCTCAAGGACAATCAGTGAAAACAAAAGGATCATATCATGTGGTATCTAGAGCTAGGATCCTAGAGTTGATAGTGTTTGTGAATTCTCGTGTAGTTGTTCTTCTTAGCTTCAAGATGAATAGAGGAAAACTAGACAGATGGATTCATCTTGTGTATTGAATGATCAATATGTAACTGTACAGAGGAGTCTTATACACAAGGATAACAAACTAACAAAACTGAACTCTAACTGTTAACTAACCTCTAAGGTTAAATACAAACTAGTTCTAACTCAAAGCTAATTAACTATAACAATAGTTAACTTACAACTATTAACACCCCCCCTAAAGTTGGAATGTGTATGTTACAAAGTCCCAACTTGGAGATAAATGAATGGAAGGAGGTAGCGTGAAGAGACTTCGTGAGCACATCCTCTAGTTGAGCCTCTGACCGAACTGGAAGTAATTCCAATGTGTACTTGTGTTGATTAAGAATTATTCCCTATTTAGACCGAGCTACTTCAAGGCCAAGAAAGAAGCGCAGGGCACCAAGATCTTTGATGCGAAATTGGATATCCAAAACATGCTTTACTGCAGAAATTTCCTTCATGTTATTACCTGCAACACCAAAGCATCAACATACACAAGCAAAACTGTAATGGACGGATGAAAAGACTCGACAAAAAGTGAATGATCAACTTCGGATTGAGTGTAACCTAAAGAAAATAAGGTGTTGGTTAGCTTGTGATTCCATTGGTGACTAGCATATTTTAGGCCATATAAAGATTTATGAAGCTTGCACACCTTGTGGGAGAGGTCCATATCTAACGAATTCAAACCAGGAGGAATAGTCATGTAGACTTCCTCACTCAAGTCCCCGTGCAAGAATGCATTGTTGACATTTGGTTGTTTAAGGAACCAGTTCTTAGAAGCTAAAATGGCAATGAGGACCCTAACTGTAGTTAGTTTAGAAATAGGGCTAAACGTCTAAAATTAATCCACTCCCTCCAATTGAGTATATCCTTTGGCCACAAGCCTTGCTTTGTGTCTTTCAAAGGTACTATCAACACAGTATTTGGTCTTATATACCCATTTACATCCAATGGGAGTTTTACCTACAAGAAGATCAACAAGAGACCATGTAATGTTCAAAGCCAAGACATCAAGCTCATCTTGCATTGCCTTCTTCCAACGCTCATGTAAAGAAACTTGGGAAAAGGTGATGGGGTCAATAGTGGAGGGAATATTGAATAATTTTTTTATAAGGCATATAACATTGGTCATAAGAAAGGACTCAAAATAAAGGATAAAGGGTAGAATTTGACCCATCTAGAGAAGCTACAATGATAGTCTTGCAAGTAACTGGGCCTGTGAGACGTTCTGGTAGAATGTTTAAGAGGTTTGGGTGAGGATGTGGAGGAGGAAGGAATCAAATCTGGGCGAGTGGATGATCAAGATATAGGTTCGACCAGGTCTGTAGAATCTGCAATATTGATAGATTCTGAAGTGTCAACAGAAAGAGGGTGAGAAGTGGTTGGTTATGGCTCAGTTGTGAGATCAAATGAAGGGGGTACGTAAGGTGATAGTATTGACTATGGAAGTTGGTGTAGGAGAGTCATGAAAGGGAAAGTGATATTTATAAAAAATCACATTTCTAGATTGGACAAGTTGGTGGGAGGCAAGTTCATAGAGGATTTATCCTTTAGGACCTTCTTTGAATACCAAAAATACAGTTTTGCAAGCTCTTGGATAAAACTAGGTTCTATTGGCAAGAAATGTGGATGTATAACAAAGATATCCAAAAGTTTTTAGGTGTATGAGTGATGGTGGTTGGTTGTGAAGTATTTCAAAAGGGGGATTTATGTGAAGTATGGGTGTTGGTATACAGTTTATTAGGTGCACAGAGTGTTGGATAACAAAGTTCTGCAATTTCTTGGGTAGTTTATCTTGAAAGAAAATGGCTCTTGAAACATTTAGAATGTGTTGGTGTTTACGTTCAAAATGGCCATTGTAACACCCCGAATTTCGGAGCACTACTAAGTAAACTCAACTCCTAATATGAAATGATTTTGGAAATGTACTCTTCATGCTTTCTCAAAACATGAGTATATATATATTTTCTTTTAAAACTCTTTTCAAAACAATCAGATGTACAAAGAACAAACACGTACATAAGCAAGAGGGCACAACAACAATGTCCTTGAAGGGACCAACACAGGAACATTGGTGTATTATGCCTTTACTAGAATAAAAATCATGCATGAGAATTTCTAAGCCATTATCACTTCTAAGGCGTTTTAGTTTGGTGCTGAATTGTGTTTCTATGTAGGCTTTGAATGAGGTAATGTTATTTTTCATGAGTATGGTCCAAGTATACTTACAAAAATTATCTACAAGTGTAAGAAAGTATTTGTGACCAAGCATGAATGTGTGGGAATAAGGTCCCCAGACGTCAGCATGTAATAATTCAAAAATGTGTGTAGTCTTAGAAATGCTAAGTGGAAAAGATAACTTTTTTTATTTGGAAAAATGACAAACATCACAGAGGATTTTGGTATTATCAAATTGAATGAAAGGAAATTGTGTGGCTATATATTGATTTCTATTATCAGAAATATGACCTAATCTCATGTGCCAAAGTCTAGATTTATCTATAAGAGAGTTATTGGACTTACAAGTTGAGGTAGGTTTTTGAACAACATTACAAACAGAATTCAAATCACCGACATGCACAGTTACTTGTGTGGGAAGCTTGTATTGCCTTTTCTCTAAACTAACTGATCCAATCATCCGTTTGGTATGGGACTGAAACAAAAATCAACCACCATCACTGAGAAAGACATTTACGTTATTGCTAAGAGCAAGTTTAGGTATTGACATTAAATGAGAACCAAAATTTGCAACATAAAGGACATTATATAACGCCAAGTCTTTAGAAATGTGAATGGTGCCTATATGTGTTGCAATTGCAAAAGTGTGATCGGGACAACTTATTGTGATAGGTCCAATAGGTTTACAACCAGTGAAAAGGCTAAATTCAGAGGTTAAATGGTCTCTAGCTCCTGTATCTATAATAAAAAATGTCATATATCAATTAAAAAAGCGATCAGTTTTTCGTATATACTAGTTAAAATACTACACATGATAGCATTTAGTGAATTAAAAAATCCAAAATATTAGTAGTTTGGATTTATTTTTTTAAAATTTGATATACTTAAAATTGTATTAATAGTAACTCTCTCTCTCTCTCTCTATATATATATATATATAATAGAATATTGTTATAAAATAAGAGATAATAGACCAAGAAGAAGAATGAAAGATGAGAGCTTTTTCTATTCTTTTCAAGTGTCCCAATACACATAGGATATAGTCCTATTTATAGGGTAAAATGGAAGTGAAAGATCAACCTATGAAGAGCCACTATCAAAGGGAGTAATCACAAGTAATAGTGGAAGAGAAGTGGACATCCATTTATTTATAACACTCCCCCTTGGATGTCCATCAAGGATATGCCTCATTAAAACCTTACTAGAAAAAATCCAGTGGGAAAAAATCTAGTGAAGGAAAAAGAGTACAATATCCTTTTGCGGGAATTACAAAATATATTTATTTCTCCCCCTCAGCCAGACAATCATTTTTGAAACGCCGAAGACCAATCTTTTGTACCAATTGTTCAAAAGTTCTGCTTGGGAGTGACTTTGTGAAAAGGTCTGCAAGATTATCACATGACCGAATTTGTTGAATGCTTATATCACCATTCTTTTGAAGATCATGAGTGAAGAAGAATTTTGGAGAAATATGCTTTGTTTGATCTCCTTTAATGTAACCCTCTTTCAACTGAGCAATGCATGCAGTATTATCTTCATAGATGGTCGTTGCATTTATTCTTCCAGAAGACAAACCACAAGTCTCTTGTATGTGTTGAATCAGAGACCTTAACCAAATGCATTCTCGACTTGCTTCATGTTGTGCTAAAAGTTCTGCATGATTTGATGATGTTGCCACTATGGTCTGCTTCACAGATCTCCATGAAATTGATGTACCACCACAAGTAAACAAGTAGCCTGTTTGTGATCTACCATGATGAGGATCTGACAAATAACCTGCATCTGCATAACCTGTTAATTCTAATTTGGTTTCTTTGGGATAAAACAACCCCATATTCATTGTACCTAAGGTAACGAAGTATATGCCTGACTCCGTTCCAATGTCTTCGTGTGGGTGAAGAACTATATCTTGCTAATAGATTGACAGAAAATGATATATCAGGACGTGTATAATTAGCAAGGTACATCAGTGCTCCAATTGCACTGAGATATGGTACTTCAGAACCAAGTGGTTCTTCACCCTCTTCTCGAGGTCTAAAGGGATCTTTCTCCAAATCTAGTGATCTAACAACCATTGGAGTAGACAATGGTGAGATTTGTCCATGTAGAAACGTTTTAAATACTTTTACTATATAAGCCTCTTGTTGCACAAAAATTTCATTTTTCAAATGCTCAATTTGCAGTCCTAGACAAAACTTTGTCTTTCCCAAATCCTTCATCTCAAATTCTCTCTTTAAGCAATCTATAGCTTTTGGAAGTTCTTCAGGAGTTCCAATAATATTTAGGTCATCAACATAGATAGCAATTATAGCAAATTCTTTTCTAGATCTTTTTATAAAAATACATGGACAAATAGGGCCATTTGAATATCCCTCCTTTAGCAAATATTCACTGAGGCGATTATACCACATGCGTCCAGATTGTTTTAGCCCGTAGAGAGACTTATTCAATTTTATGGAGTAGTCCTCTCGAGTTCCGGGGCTATGTACCTCAGGCAAGTTAAATCCTTCAGGGAGCTTCATGTAAATGTCACTATCAAGTGAGCCATACAAATAGGCTCTGACAACATCCATCATGTGCAAATTAAGCCCTTCATGTGCTACAAGGCTAATTAAGTACCGAAAAGTACTTGCATCCACTACAGGTGAATATGTTTCATCAAAATCAATTCCAGGTCTTTGCAAAAACCCTTGAGCAACAAGTCGCGCTTTGTATCTTGCAATTTCACCATTCTCATTTCGTTTCCGCACAAAAACTCATTTATATCCAACTGGTTTCACACCTTCAGGTGTACGGACTACAGGTCCAAAAACTTTTCGCTTGTAAAGCGAGTTTAATTATGCTTCAATTGCATCTTTCCATTTTAGCCAATTCTCACTTTGTCTACAATCTTTAATTGATTTTGGTTCATGATCCTCACTATCATTTATCACATTTAGCGCTATATGATATGAAAAAGCATCATCAATGTTGACTTCATGTCGGTTCCATTGTATTCCATTAGTGACATAATTTATTGAGATCTCTTTACACTACAAGAAAAACTGTTTTTTCCGGTCAGGACTTTCTGGCGGATTGACATCCGCTGAAACATTTCCGGCAGATTTTAGGACTTACTGGCGGATTTTATCCGCCGAAACATTTCCGGCAGATTAGTTGGTTTTTCCGGCGGATTTTTTCCCTCCGCAACATTTCCTGCGGATTTTTAGGCATTTCTGGTGGATTTGAGTCTACGACAATTTTTTTTTAAAAAAAGATCCGCCGGTAAGGTATTTTTCGGCGGATTTTTTGAAAAAAACGCGGGGTAAATCCGCCGAAAATGCTTGAAAATCCGCCGGAAATACCTACAAATCCGCTGGAAATACCTACGAATCCGCCGGAAATGACGACCCGACTAAAATCCGCCGGAAACGTCATTTCCGGTGGATATTTTGAAAAGAGCGGGGAATCTGATTTTTGAAAATCCGCCGGAAATCCTCTAAATCCACCGGTAAATGACATTTCCGGCGGATTCTGCCTTTTGACCGTTGGACTTCATTTTTCTATATAATCCCTTCTCCATTCTCCACTTCTTCTTCACACCTCTACCAATACTCTCATTCTCTCTACTAATTCTCTTCTTGAAATTCCTCACTTCCTCTCTCTACTAAATCTCTTAATCTCTTTGGCAAATTTCTTCGATCTAAGGTATCGATTCGATTCGATACCTTACCCCAGCAGCCCCACATCGATCTTAATAATATAGATTCGATTCGATTCGAATCCTAATTTTTATTTTTTTAAATAGTAAATTAATTAATTATTAAATTTTATTTTTTTATCAATAATTAAAGTTTTTAATAAAATAATCAATTAAAGTTTTTAATAAGATAATATTAATTTTTTAAATAAAACGATTTTTAAAAAAAAATAATTGTTATTTTTTAAAAATAATTATTTTTTTTTAAAAAAAAAACCGTTTTTCCGGCGGATTAGTGGACTTTCCGGCGGATACTCCACCGGAAATTTCCGGCGGATTTCGTGGACTTTCCGGCGGATAAATTCATACGAATTTTTTTTGGATTTTCCAGCGGATTATCTGCCGGAAATTTCCGGCGGATTTTTCGGTGCCAATAAATCCGCCGGAAATCCGGCGGAAACCGTTTGCGACGAGCTGGCTACCGGCGCTAGAAATCCGCCGGAAAATCCACATTTTCGACGGATTTTTCGCTTTTTCGGCGGATTTTGCCCGCCGAAAAGTCCAATTTTTCTTGTAGTGTTATTTTCATGACTTTCAGGTACCTGATCAGTCCTTTCTGGGACTGAAATGTCAATTAGGTTTGTAGACTCTTTGAGAATTTCTTTATCCTCCTCTAGACCATCTTTCTTTTTAGCTCATTTTCTTGTTCGAGGATTTTTATCTTTGGAACCGACTGGTCTACCATGCTTCAGGCGTGGTTGAGACTCATTTGTAATATTAGATTGCCCAACAAGGACATCTATTTTTATTGGAGCATTAGCAGCTGGTATATATGATTTGGTCACACCTTTTGGATCAGTGAATGCATTTGGTAATTGGTTTGCTAAGCTTTGCAAATTGATTATCTCTTGAACTTCAAGTTCACATTGTTTAGTTCGAGGATCAAGATGAGACAATGATAATACATTCCAACTGATCTCTCTTTCCAACTGCTTATTTTCTCCCCCTAATGCTGGAAAATTTGATTCATCAAAATGACAATCAGCAAATCGAGCTGTAAATAAGTCTCCTGTTGTTGGTTCAAGATATTTTATAATAGATGGAGATTCACATCCAACATATATTCCCAACCTTCTTTGAGGACCCATCTTAGTGCGTTGTGGTGGAGAAATTGTAACATACACTGTAACGCCCCAAAATAATTTAATTATTTATTTAATTAAGTTATTTAAGGCTTACAATATTTATTTAATTTAATTAAATAATTCAAGGTTTAATTATTTTATTTTATTTATTAGGAGGTATTGTCACGGATTGAGTGGTGCGAGCAAGGGCCCGTGATCCACAATTAGGCCCGTGGCCCATTGTCTTGTCAAAGTATTCGACTCACAAGGGGTCTAGGGGTTAGTTTTCATTTTGTTACTCTATTGAAAAAAATAAGAAAAGAAACGTAAAGGAGAGAGTGAGAAGAGAAGAGTTGCGAAGGGAAGAGGAGAAGAAGAAGAGAGGGGCGAATCACTCAAGGAGGAGGAAGGGCTTGATTGGAGTCTTGCATTTTTCCCTTGGAGCTTGCTAGCAATTCGACTTCCATAAGGTTAGGGGGTCCTCTTTTTGTTCTTAATAATTTATGCGAATTGTGATTGCTTAGGGTTAGGGTTCTAGGTTAGTTCTATGAATGAATTGTGATGTTAATGATTAATTCATAGTATTGTGATGCTTGATGATTGAATTGCTATGTTGAAAATCGCATGATTAATGTTTGAGTTGTTGCTAATGCGAATTGGAGATCATATGTTTGATTATATGACTATTTGGTGCTTACTTGGTGAAATTGGGAATCATGGTGACATTTGAATCATATACATAGAATTGAGTATTTGGTGATTTTAAATTGGTGGTTGAAAGTGGAAAATTCTGTTTTTGGAAGCTCCTAGGCGCCTTGGGCGCCATATGTGTGTTGCTGAATTTTTGTGTCATGCGCCATAGTCATGGGCGCCAGGCGCCCAGCAGTGTGCTGCGCCAGTTTTTCCAAATTTTGTTGCCCTTTGTTGCTGTGCCTGCTGCCACTGTGTTGCTGTGCCTGTTGCTCTGTGTTGCTGTCCCTGTGTCAATGTGCTGCCAGTTTTGGCGCTTGTTGCTTGTGTCATGGGCGCCAAGGGCCCCAATGTCCTGGTGATAGTTTTGTAAAAATTGTTTTCAGGTTTTCATATTCAGGTAAAATGGCTCATGAAAAATGATTTTGGGCAACAAAAGAGTTGGGTTGCGTGATTTCACTAGGTGCCTAGTGCATGGGCGCCAAAAATGATGTTCAGTTTTTGATGAAATTTTTATTGGGTTTTCATGTTCTGAGCATTTGGCTCGTGTAAAATCAATTTCGAAGAAAAATGAGCTTGGTTGCATGTTGGCCTCAGGCGCCTAGTGCCTGGGTGCCGTGTTGTTGTGCTGGGCGCAATGCGCCTATGCGCGTGTTGCCTTCCTGGGCGCCAAGCGCCTATGCGCGCTGTTGCTTCCTGAGCGCCGAGCGCCTATGCGCGTGTTGCCTTCCTGGGCGCCCAGCGCCTATGCGCGTTGTTGTTCTCTGGGCGCCATGCGCCTGTGCGTGTTGCCTCCCCTGGGCGCCAAGCGCCCATGCGCCAAGTGCTGTGTTGCCCCTGGGCGCCCAGCGCCTGGGCGCCAGTTTCCAGGATGTCTAAATATTTTTCCTATTTTGTTTTTAATGTAACTTTTGACTCGGTTATCCAAATTTAACGGTTCAAAATGCGTTTCGAAGCTAAATTCAGTGTCTATTCAATGGTCTCAATTTTATGCAAAAATAAATTATTTTACTGGTGTTTCTGGGCTGATGGTGTTCAAGTGTCCAAATGGCTATTTTTACCCACTTTCCCTATGTCGTGTCAATGTCCTAAGTTGGTCTATTTGAATTGGTGTTGGTGTGAGTGGTGAGCTGAATTGGTGAGTGTGATGAGGTGAGATTGGTGAGCAGAGGCTTCGGCCTAATTTTAATTTGGTGAGCTGATTAATGTACTATGGTGATATTATGAATTTAAAATGGTGAATTGATTGGACTTGGTGTGTTGTGATGCATTCCCATAGCATCTCATGAAACATGTGCATTATTGGTGAGCAGAGGCTACGGCCTAATTTTATTTGGTGAGCAGAGGCTACGGCCTATTTGTATTTGGTGACGGATCCGACATGCATGTACCCGTGGAGTTTTGGGTTGCATTACATGCATAATCATATATTGTATAGTGCTGCTTGGAAATA
Source organism: Astragalus membranaceus (assembly GCA_039519185.1). Lineage (NCBI taxonomy): Eukaryota > Viridiplantae > Streptophyta > Magnoliopsida > Fabales > Fabaceae > Astragalus > Astragalus membranaceus. Next base: position 92,437,434 of record CM076846.1, read on the forward strand.
GAATGCTGATGTGATTGTTCCCATTGTTGTGAATTGGTGTGCCTGGTTTCCTTTTTCCTATGCGGTGCTTAATTCCCATATGTTATTAATTATGAAAAGAGACTCACCCTACTGTTTTTATGTTGCTTCTTATGTCGGCAACGTGCAGGTAATAACGAGTGAAGGATTCCTTTATGCCTTCGTCTGGTAGGAAGTGTCACGCTCTGATACGTAGCACCAGGGGGGGGGGGTGTCCTATGTCTATGCATCATTTTTCCTAAAACTGTTAGATTTTATTGGTGATGTATTGGTTTTAAATTTTAGAACTCATTATTATTCCGCTGCTGGTGGTGATTGGATTTAGTTGATGCGAACTAAACTTTTTCTTATGGTGTTATGTATCTTGATTTTATGGAGTAAGTGTAGCACTCGCTTTAATTGTTTTCAAAAAAAGAGAGACTCTGATTTTATTAAAAAGTGAGGTTATTAGAAAGGGGTGTTACATTAGTGGTATCAGAGCAGTTCGGTCTGTCCGGCCAAGTCGTCCTGTCATAGTGTCTTATGACAAATAGAATTGTTAGATTAGTTCTAAATTTCTGTTTGTGCTGCAGTGATAGTTTGAAATGGCTGGGAGGAACGACGCTGCTCTTGCTGCTGCTTTGCAGGCTATGGCTCAGGCTGTTGGGAACCAGCAAAATGGTGCTGAAAATGCTGGGACTCGCAGTTTGGCCACGTTCCAGAGAGAGAATCCACCTGTCTTTAAGGGCAAGTATAATTGTAACAGCCCAAAAATAGTTGTTTATTTATTTAATTAATTAAATAAGATTTGGGTGATAGAAATAATAATGATAATAATAATGGGTGGTTTTAATTAATTGGGAATATAGTTGTGGAGAAGTATTAAAATAATTGGGGGGTTTATTTAGTTAATTAGGAGGTGGTGACGTTTAATTATCCAATTGAACATTAAGTGAAAGCCCATGATCCAAGAGAGGGTCCAAGGTGATAGGCGTATATGATGAGGGGTTTAAGCATAGGGTTTTAGTCATTGTGCCTTAGTGCAAAATTGAAAGAAAACGTGGAGAGGAGAGAAGAGGGCTGTACGGCGCTCACCATAGGAGAAGGGAGGAAGAATTGTTGCTGATTTTCGTGGTGCTTGCTCAAGAGAGGGTTGGGCACCGTTTTGGTGAGTGCAAGAAAGAAGAGATTTTGCGTGAAGCTCAAGAGGAAAAGGGGGAAAGGATTGCGACTTGTTCCAAGGTGTGTAGGACCATCTTGGTGTTCATCTTCCTAGGACTTTCTTCTCATCTAATCTAAGGTAAGGGGAGTCTCACATTATAAGGGTTTATATAATGGTTAGTATGTGGGAGGGTAGTTCTATGATGCCTAGGGTGTATTAGTTATTATGTTGAATTTCTTGTTGAACTGTTGGTGTTGTTGTGAATATAAGATGAGTTGTGATGTTTGTTGTTGGTGATTTATTGATGTTTGATGTTAATACCATGATTCACATGCTACATGTTGGTGTGATTTGCTTTTGTGTCATGTTTGATAATTCAGGAGGATTGGTAGGGATGATTAGCAATTAGTAATTTGAATTAATGATAATTGATTTGGTGATTGATTTGGTGGTCCAAAATTGGTGATTGAATTAACCCTTGATTTTGTGATAACTGAAATATTATTCATGTGGATTGGGACCTTAATTGATGGATGTTTTGGCAACAAATAATTGGAGGATTTAATAGGTGATCATGGTGATTTGATTTATATTGATGAGTCTGATTTTGGGAATTAATTTGGGGATTTAATTTGGTGAAAATCGGATTTTGTAGTGTGCCCTAGCCCTAGGCGCACACATGGGCGCCAAACCCGTAGCTGTCCTGAAAAATATTTTGACGTCCCTAAATTGTTTTGATCATAACTTTTGACTCGGGTGTCTGTTTTAAACGATTCGAAGTGCATTGTAAAGCTTATTCAGACGCCCATCTGAATATTCTAATTTGGGACTCATAAAACATTTTTCTGGAAAATTTATTTGGGCGTTGACTTCGAACATCGTATTTTGAAAAAAAAATTGTGGTGACTCAATCATTTTCGGAAAAGAGCTATTTTAAGGAAATAAAAATGAGTGATGTTGCACGGGCGCCTACGTGGCTGACCCGGACGAAGTAATGACGTGTTGAGTAAAATGACGATAATACCCTTAGTGGTTAATTAAACGACGTTGTTGCCCTTAGTGGCCAATATTTTGACGTTGATGTGATTATGACGAGGATACCCTTAGTGGTTAATTAAACGACGTTGTTGCCCTTAGTGGCCAATATTTTGATGATGTTGTGATTATGATGATTTGTGGTTGCACATGTGTCCATAGTGTCTCATAGCATGTGCATTTTATGACGAATAGGCTTCGGCCTCTTAGTGACGGTGTGCCCATAGTGGCTTATTTATGACGAGAAAACAGTGACGGTGTGCCCATAGTGGCTTATTATGACGAGTATGGTACCATCATGCATATGCCCAGGTGTGGGTTGCATTTTCATACATATGCATAAACACGACGCGTTTTGCTTGTGATGTGTTTTTGACGTTGGTTGCCGATGTTGCTCTGTGATGGTTGTAATGCGACGTTAAGTGTGCCGTGGTAGTTATAGATATTGTCCTCTAATATATTGATTATTATATATGCCTTTATGCTGTTTGAAGACTCACCCTTTCTGCTTGGAATGTTGCTCTACTGTGGCAACGCTGCAGGTATCCGCGAGTGAAGGTCATGCTGCCTTCCTTGATAGCTGTTGGGATGTTTTGAGTCGCTCTCTGATACTGTAACACCTAGGGGGCGTGGGTGAAGTTTGTTGAATTATTTAACTGGCTGTTTAATGATTTTATTGATGTTTTGAGACGTGTCTGAGGGATTTTGGCGAGTTGCTATTTTTATTCCGCTGTGACGAAATTTTCAAAGTTTAAATTTCATGACGAATGATGCAAAAACCTTGACGAGTGACAATGACGAGTTTTATTTATGACGATGTGGCACTTCTTTTCTATTCATTCAAATTAGTTTTTGTGAAAACAATTTACTCTGATAAATGACGTGTAACTTATGGGGTAGAAAAGGGGTGTTACATTAGTGGTATCAGAGCAATGGTTGGTCCGTCCGGCCATGTCATCGAGTCGTTGTGTCAGATAGTGACCAACTGTTGTCTTTCAGTGCTGACCATTGTTTATGTTGCAGGTACGCCAAAAGTTTCCATTGGTAAGTGAACTAGTGGGGGAGATGTCCCTACTAGTGTTGTGTGCCTTATTGTGTTTTCGGTGTGTGAATTGTGTTTGTTGGTTGTGGTCCTTATTGTTGACCTCCTTGCTGCGTGTTTCTAAATGGTATGCTCTGTTGTTTAAATGCGCACATATGTTTTGGTTGGTATTGAGCTCGGTGTACCCTGCATCATATTCAAATTAATTGCCGCTTGTTGTAAAATGTTAGATTGACATGCACTCAGATGCTCTTGTAATTGATGTTTGTTGTTAGATGTTGACTTGACATGTATTCGCATGCTCATGCATTTGTAAAGTATAATATTGCATGCTCACCATCCCGAGTTTGGTTGTCCCTTGAGTGTGAACAAACATGATTGCATTTTAAAATGGTAATTACAGCCTATGTTATTTGTCTGACCTTGTCATGTGTGTCTGCTGTGCCTGTATGCTACTGATAGCTTACCTTGTTGCATGTTACTCTCCTATGTTGCTTTGTCCGAACTGTCTTAAGTAGTCGACAGTAAGCCTCTGTGAGGAGTCTTGTGCAATGTGGTTTGATGTTTGGAAACCAAATGCGTTGTAAAATTATTTTATGGACTATTTTAAGTTGTTACTGGACTAATAGCTACCGTGGTGTTTTAATCACTACAAGTGAAAATGCTCTCATTCAAGTGTACTAATTTTGTCCTCAACTCCTTTTGGAAAATTGCGTGCCGGAGTTTTATGACAAATCTCTTGGTTGTTACTTATGGATTTCTATCATGTGGTTTTGAAAATCTAAAAGTAAAGTGATTTCTGAAAGTGCTTTTGAACGTCTATTAAACAATTTTATGGCTGGGTGCTAGTTTTGGCATTGGAAATTATTTTAATAAATGGACACTGACTTGGTATCAAGTTTTTACTAATGTTACAGTGTTGCACTGTCTTGACTACTATGAATGATAAAGTTTTGGTTTGAAAGTTACAAATATTGTCTTCTCCTATTTCTGCAACCCCGTAAAATGATTTTGAAAAGTGGACTATATTTCATGTTGTTGTTATCATCCCACGTATTCTACTCTATTCGGTCTTTTGCCTGATTTTCCTCAACATGTGATGTTTTCAACTCCGAATCCTTGCGAACTATTCCATGACCGTGAGCTGTAATTTCCTACACTGAATTTTCCCTGATTTTGTTCTAGCTGTTACCCTCCTTATAATTTCTGTTACGTGATTTTGAGAAGCCTTAAAGATTTAAAAGGTGCATTGGCACCGTTTGTGCACTTTGTGTTAGCAGTTATAATTCTAATCCAGTATGTGCTACGTGAAGCTTGATGTTGTGCGCTTGAATTTTTATGATGAATCTTCTTTTGGTTGTTTCTTCCTGAGTAGTTTTGAAAATATTAAACTAATGATGGGTGCTGAGAATGGATATATGTTTCCTGAAGCTAGTTGCATTGCTAAACGTTATGAATGATTAGTATGCGATTCGAGGAGCCGGTGACATCTTTTGTTGCGAAAACTATTTCCGAAAACAAATTGTTGATTTTGCTTGGAAAACATATGTGATCGTTTTTCGTGCTTCCGCCTATAAATATTTTTGGTGCAAAAGAGACATTGCAAATTAGTGATGTGTCAATTGTGTGACTACTGTGTTGTTTGAATTTTTGTACATTGAGTGCAAAACCGGGGAAAATATAGGCACATGTTGAAAATGGCGTTGTCTTGGTGTATTCGGTGATTTTTGAATATCCCGGTGATCGTTGTCGATAACGTTGTAAAACTACTTTTGGTGTTTAGAACTGTTTTGGTGTTTGAAAAACTAAATATATTGTTGAATATTTATGTGAGTAATGTTCATATGCCCTAGAATCCTTTTGTGTCTTACCATGATCATTGATGCCATGTGCTGTGTGCCTTGTTTAATTCGCATGTTGAAGAGTAATAACATGTTATCATATGTTAATGCCTTGTTAATTGTTGTCATGATCATGCGTTATATGTTTTGTTGGACAAGTTTCATGTTAGTTGAATTCCTATGTGCTCATATGTGATCTTATGCCTTGATGAACATCCTTATGTGAATTGATTTAATGTGTGTTTCATGTTTGAACAAGATTAGTATGATTGACATGTGCGTTCTTGAAAACCCTATTCGTTGATGATTAAATCTATTTGTTGATTGAATCTTGACGATTAAACCTATTTGTGGATTATCTTGAATTGTTGCTGTTTTTTTTTAAATTGCTTTTGCTGTTGCTGTTTTATTGTCACTATTTAAATTACCGTTGCTGTTTTACTGTTGCTATTTAGATGCTGTTACTGTTTTAATTGTTGCTGTTTTCAGAAAATAAATATTGCTGTTTTCGGAAAATAAATGTTGCTGTTTATAAATGTTGCTGTTTCCTGAAAATAATTCTTGCTGTTTTCTGAAAAAAATAATTGTTGTTGTTTTCTGAAAATAAAGGATGCTGTTTTCTGGAAATACTTGCTGCTGTTTTCGAAAAATTATTGTTGCTGTCACTGTTTCCAAAAATTACTGTTACGGTTACTAACTTTACGCACTGTTCCCATTTCTGTGAGTCGCCCCTATTTTTATGGGTTGTCCTATTTTGTGGTTTGTGGTCTAAAAAGTGAAGAGATTTTGAAAATTGCTTTTGAAAAATTAATAAACGATTTGATGGTTGGATACTGATATTAGCATTGAAAATTATTTTTTTTTTATAAATGGACACTGATCTTGCATGAAGTTTTGCTATAATATGCTTTAATTGCACGTGAGTGTTGCACACTGAGTTTTCTTGATTTGGTTCTGACTGTCACATTCTTTATAGATGTGCTGCGTAATTTTGAAAACCTTAAAATTTAAAGTGTGCATTGACACTGTTTGTGAGCTTCTTTGAGTTGGCTTTCATTGCCATATGTTCTTAAGAATATTTTATTCAAACTGTTTAAGCTGACGTTTAGTCTTGTAGAGAGAAAATCAATTTCTAGGACATGTCTCTTGCTGTGTGAACTTGTGTGTAGCTTGCTAGTGGGAAGGTGTTAGTATTGGTGGGTAAAATTTCGAGGGCGAAATTCTTTTAAGTGGGGGAGAGTTGTAACAGCCCAAAAATAGTTGTTTATTTATTTAATTAATTAAATAAGATTTGGGTGTTAGAAATAATAATGATAATAATAATGGGTGGTTTTAATTAATTGGGAATATAGTTGTGGAGAAGTATTAAAATAATTGGGGGGTTTATTTAGTTAATTAGGAGGTGGTGACGTTTAATTATCCAATTGAACATTAAGTGAAAGCCCATGATCCAAGAGAGGGTCCAAGGTGATAGGCGTATATGATGAGGGGTTTAAGCATAGGGTTTTAGTCATTGTGCCTTAGTGCAAAATTGAAAGAAAACGTGGAGAGGAGAGAAGAGGGCTGTACGGCGCTCACCATAGGAGAAGGGAGGAAGAATTGTTGCTGATTTTCGTGGTGCTTGCTCAAGAGAGGGTTGGGCACCGTTTTGGTGAGTGCAAGAAAGAAGAGATTTTGCGTGAAGCTCAAGAGGAAAAGGGGGAAAGGATTGCGACTTGTTCCAAGGTGTGTAGGACCATCTTGGTGTTCATCTTCCTAGGACTTTCTTCTCATCTAATCTAAGGTAAGGGGAGTCTCACATTATAAGGGTTTATATAATGGTTAGTATGTGGGAGGGTAGTTCTATGATGCCTAGGGTGTATTAGTTATTATGTTGAATTTCTTGTTGAACTGTTGGTGTTGTTGTGAATATAAGATGAGTTGTGATGTTTGTTGTTGGTGATTTATTGATGTTTGATGTTAATACCATGATTCACATGCTACATGTTGGTGTGATTTGCTTTTGTGTCATGTTTGATAATTCAGGAGGATTGGTAGGGATGATTAGCAATTAGTAATTTGAATTAATGATAATTGATTTGGTGGTCCAAAATTGGTGATTGAATTAACCCTTGATTTTGTGATAACTGAAATATTATTCATGTGGATTGGGACCTTAATTGATGGATGTTTTGGCAACAAATAATTGGAGGATTTAATAGGTGATCATGGTGATTTGATTTATATTGATGAGTCTGATTTTGGGAATTAATTTGGGGATTTAATTTGGTGAAAATCGGATTTTGTAGTGTGCCCTAGCCCTAGGCGCACACATGGGCGCCAAACCCGTAGCTGTCCTGAAAAATATTTTGACGTCCCTAAATTGTTTTGATCATAACTTTTGACTCGGGTGTCCGTTTTAAACGATTCGAAGTGCGTTGTAAAGCTTATTCAGACGCCCATCTGAATATTCTAATTTGGGACTCATAAAACATTTTTCTGGAAAATTTATTTGGGCGTTGACTTCGAACACCGTATTTTGAAAAAAAAATTGTGGTGACTCAATCATTTTCGGAAAAGAGCTATTTTAAGGAAATAAAAATGAGTGATGTTGCACGGGCGCCTACGTGGCTGACCCGGACGAAGTAATGACGTGTTGAGTAAAATGACGATAATACCCTTAGTGGTTAATTAAACGACGTTGTTGCCCTTAGTGGCCAATATTTTGACGTTGATGTGATTATGACGAGGATACCCTTAGTGGTTAATTAAACGACGTTGTTGCCCTTAGTGGCCAATATTTTGATGATGTTGTGATTATGATGATTTGTGGTTGCACATGTGTCCATAGTGTCTCATAGCATGTGCATTTTATGACGAATAGGCTTCGGCCTCTTAGTGACGGTGTGCCCATAGTGGCTTATTTATGACGAGAAAACAGTGACGGTGTGCCCATAGTGGCTTATTATGACGAGTATGGTACCATCATGCATATGCCCAGGTGTGGGTTGCATTTTCATACATATGCATAAACACGACGCGTTTTGCTTGTGATGTGTTTTTGACGTTGGTTGCCGATGTTGCTCTGTGATGGTTGTAATGCGACGTTAAGTGTGCCGTGGTAGTTATAGATATTGTCCTCTAATATATTGATTATTATATATGCCTTTATGCTGTTTGAAGACTCACCCTTTCTGCTTGGAATGTTGCTCTACTGTGGCAACGCTGCAGGTATCCGCGAGTGAAGGTCATGCTGCCTTCCTTGATAGCTGTTGGGATGTTTTGAGTCGCTCTCTGATACTGTAACACCTAGGGGGCGTGGGTGAAGTTTGTTGAATTATTTAACTGGCTGTTTAATGATTTTATTGATGTTTTGAGACGTGTCTGAGGGATTTTGGCGAGTTGCTATTTTTATTCCGCTGTGACGAAATTTTCAAAGTTTAAATTTCATGACGAATGATGCAAAAACCTTGACGAGTGACAATGACGAGTTTTATTTATGACGATGTGGCACTTCTTTTCTATTCATTCAAATTAGTTTTTGTGAAAACAATTTACTCTGATAAATGACGTGTAACTTATGGGGTAGAAAAGGGGTGTTACATTAGTGGTATCAGAGCAATGGTTGGTCCGTCCGGCCATGTCATCGAGTCGTTGTGTCAGATAGTGACCAACTGTTGTCTTTCAGTGCTGACCATTGTTTATGTTGCAGGTACGCCAAAAGTTTCCATTGGTAAGTGAACTAGTGGGGGAGATGTCCCTACTAGTGTTGTGTGCCTTATTGTGTTTTCGGTGTGTGAATTGTGTTTGTTGGTTGTGGTCCTTATTGTTGACCTCCTTGCTGCGTGTTTCTAAATGGTATGCTCTGTTGTTTAAATGCGCACATATGTTTTGGTTGGTATTGAGCTCGGTGTACCCTGCATCATATTCAAATTAATTGCCGCTTGTTGTAAAATGTTAGATTGACATGCACTCAGATGCTCTTGTAATTGATGTTTGTTGTTAGATGTTGACTTGACATGTATTCGCATGCTCATGCATTTGTTAGTGTTATTTTCATGACTTTCAGGTACCTGATCAGTCCTTTCTGGGACTGAAATGTCAATTAGGTTTGTAGACTCTTTGAGAATTTCTTTATCCTCCTCTAGACCATCTTTCTTTTTAGCTCATTTTCTTGTTCGAGGATTTTTATCTTTGGAACCGACTGGTCTACCATGCTTCAGGCGTGGTTGAGACTCATTTGTAATATTAGATTGCCCAACAAGGACATCTATTTTTATTGGAGCATTAGCAGCTGGTATATATGATTTGGTCACACCTTTTGGATCAGTGAATGCATTTGGTAATTGGTTTGCTAAGCTTTGCAAATTGATTATCTCTTGAACTTCAAGTTCACATTGTTTAGTTCGAGGATCAAGATGAGACAATGATAATACATTCCAACTGATCTCTCTTTCCAACTGCTTATTTTCTCCCCCTAATGCTGGAAAATTTGATTCATCAAAATGACAATCAGCAAATCGAGCTGTAAATAAGTCTCCTGTTGTTGGTTCAAGATATTTTATAATAGATGGAGATTCACATCCAACATATATTCCCAACCTTCTTTGAGGACCCATCTTAGTGCGTTGTGGTGGAGAAATTGTAACATACACTGTAACGCCCCAAAATAATTTAATTATTTATTTAATTAAGTTATTTAAGGCTTACAATATTTATTTAATTTAATTAAATAATTCAAGGTTTAATTATTTTATTTTATTTATTAGGAGGTATTGTCACGGATTGAGTGGTGCGAGCAAGGGCCCGTGATCCACAATTAGGCCCGTGGCCCATTGTCTTGTCAAAGTATTCGACTCACAAGGGGTCTAGGGGTTAGTTTTCATTTTGTTACTCTATTGAAAAAAATAAGAAAAGAAACGTAAAGGAGAGAGTGAGAAGAGAAGAGTTGCGAAGGGAAGAGGAGAAGAAGAAGAGAGGGGCGAATCACTCAAGGAGGAGGAAGGGCTTGATTGGAGTCTTGCATTTTTCCCTTGGAGCTTGCTAGCAATTCGACTTCCATAAGGTTAGGGGGTCCTCTTTTTGTTCTTAATAATTTATGCGAATTGTGATTGCTTAGGGTTAGGGTTCTAGGTTAGTTCTATGAATGAATTGTGATGTTAATGATTAATTCATAGTATTGTGATGCTTGATGATTGAATTGCTATGTTGAAAATCGCATGATTAATGTTTGAGTTGTTGCTAATGCGAATTGGAGATCATATGTTTGATTATATGACTATTTGGTGCTTACTTGGTGAAATTGGGAATCATGGTGACATTTGAATCATATACATAGAATTGAGTATTTGGTGATTTTAAATTGGTGGTTGAAAGTGGAAAATTCTGTTTTTGGAAGCTCCTAGGCGCCTTGGGCGCCATATGTGTGTTGCTGAATTTTTGTGTCATGCGCCATAGTCATGGGCGCCAGGCGCCCAGCAGTGTGCTACGCCAGTTTTTCCAAATTCTGTTGCCCTTTGTTGCTGTGCCTGCTGCCACTGTGTTGCTGTGCCTGTTGCTCTGTGTTGCTGTCCCCGTGTCAATGTGCTGCCAGTTTTGGCGCTTGTTGCTTGTGTCATGGGCGCCAAGGGCCCCAATGTCCTGGTGATAGTTTTGTAAAAATTGTTTTCAGGTTTTCATATTCAGGTAAAATGGCTCATGAAAAATGATTTTGGGCAACAAAAGAGTTGGGTTGCGTGATTTCACTAGGTGCCTAGTGCATGGGCGCCAAAAATGATGTTCAGTTTTTGATGAAATTTTTATTGGGTTTTCATGTTCTGAGCATTTGGCTCGTGTAAAATCAATTTCGAAGAAAAATGAGCTTGGTTGCATGTTGGCCTCAGGCGCCTAGTGCCTGGGCGCCGTGTTGTTGTGCTGGGCGCAATGCGCCTATGCGCGTGTTGCCTTCCTGGGCGCCAAGCGCCTATGCGCGTTGTTGCTTCCTGAGCGCCGAGCGCCTATGCGCGTGTTGCCTTCCTGGGCGCCCAGCGCCTATGCGCGTTGTTGTTCTCTGGGCGCCATGCGCCTGTGCGTGTTGCCTCCCCTGGGCGCCAAGCGCCCATGCGCCAAGTGCTGTGTTGCCCCTGGGCGCCCAGCGCCTGGGCGCCAGTTTCCAGGATGTCTAAATATTTTTCCTATTTTGTTTTTAATGTAACTTTTGACTCGGTTATCCAAATTTAACGGTTCAAAATGCGTTTCGAAGCTAAATTCAGTGTCTATTCAATGGTCTCAATTTTATGCAAAAATAAATTATTTTACTGGTGTTTCTGGGCTGATGGTGTTCAAGTGTCCAAATGGCTATTTTTACCCACTTTCCCTATGTCGTGTCAATGTCCTAAGTTGGTCTATTTGAATTGGTGTTGGTGTGAGTGGTGAGCTGAATTGGTGAGTGTGATGAGGTGAGATTGGTGAGCAGAGGCTTCGGGCTAATTTTAATTTGGTGAGCTGATTAATGTACTATGGTGATATTATGAATTTAAAATGGTGAATTGATTGGACTTGGTGTGTTGTGATGCATTCCCATAGCATCTCATGAAACATGTGCATTATTGGTGAGCAGAGGCTACGGCCTAATTTTATTTGGTGAGCAGAGGCTACGGCCTATTTGTATTTGGTGACGGATCCGACATGCATGTACCCGTGGAGTTTTGGGTTGCATTACATGCATAATCATATATTGTATAGTGCTACTTGGAAATAGAATGCTGATGTGATTGTTCCCATTGTTGTGAATTGGTGTGCCTGGTTTCCTTTTTCCTATGCGGTGCTTAATTCCCATATGTTATTAATTATGAAAAGAGACTCACCCTACTGCTTTTATGTTGCTTCTTATGTCGGCAACGTGCAGGTAATAACGAGTGAAGGATTCCTTTATGCCTTCGTCTGGTAGGAAGTGTTACGCTCTGATACGTAGCACCAGGGGGGGTGTCCTATGTCTATGCATCATTTTTCGTAAAACTGTTAGATTTTATTGGTGATGTATTGGTTTTAAATTTTAGAACTCATTATTATTCCGCTGCTGGTGGTGATTGGATTTAGTTGATGCGAACTAAACTTTTTCTTATGGTGTTATGTATCTTGATTTAATGGAGTAAGTGTAGCACTCGCTTTAATTGTTTTCAAAAAAAGAGAGACTCTGATTTTATTAAAAAGTGAGGTTATTAGAAAGGGGTGTTACATACACCACACATCCAAAAATTCTAAGATGGGAAATATTAGGTTCTTGACCAAAAACTAACTGTAAAGGGGAAGAGTCGTGATAACTTGTTGGCCTGATGCGAATCAATGTTACAGCATGCAAAATTGCATGTCCCCAAGTGGAAATCGGAAGTTTGCATCTCATGAGAAGTGGTCTTGCAATTAATTTTATACGCTTAATAAATGATTTTGCAAGTCCATTTTATGTGTGGACATGTGGTACAGAATGTTCAATGTCAATTCCAATGGAGGCACAATATTTATTAAATGCTTGAGATGAAAATTCAGCAGCATTGTCAAGACGTATTTTCTTGACAGGATAATCAGGGAAGTGAGCTCTAATTCGAATTAGTTGAGCTAGCAATCTCGCAAATGCTTGGTTGCGAGTCGATAACCGACAAACATGTGACCATTTAGTTGATGCATCAAATAAAACCATAAAATATCTAAATGGTCCACATGGTGGGTGTATTGGCCCACAAATATCACCATGTATTCGTTCTAAAAAGTTGAGAGATTTACTTCTATTTTTTGTTGGTGATGGTCTAATTATCAACTTCCCATGTGAACAAGAGGTACATGAGAATTTATTGGATTGAAGAATCTCCCGGTTCTTCAAATGATGACCACATGAGTTTTCAATTATTTTTCGCATCATTATGAATCCGGAATGGCCCAGCCGGTCGTGCCAAACAACAAAAATTTTCTGATTTGTAAATCTCTAGTTTACAACAACATGTGCTTCAATTGCACAGATATAAGTGTAGTACAAACCAGAGGAAAAGGCGGGCAGTTTTTCCACTACACTTATTTTTTCCAAAGTATGTCTTGTTATATATAGATATTCAATATTTCCTTCATCTCTTATTTCAATATGATATCCATTTAGACAGATGTCTTTGAAACTTAACAAATTTCTACTAGACTTGGGGGAATATAATGCATTCTCAATGTGTAAATTTGTTCCCCGGGATAACAGTATCTTAGCTCTTCCGGAGCCTTCAATTATCTTTGAAGAGCCAGATATAGTACTAACATCAGTTTCTCGCTTTACTAAATAAGAGAAATATTTTGCATCCTTTAAAATTGTATGGGTAGTTCCGCTATCAACGAGACACATATCTCCATTATTAATGCTAGTGTCAATACTCATTCTATCCAAAAAAACAAAAATATGATAAGAGAGAAGCATAACATATGGAAGTTGAAAACACACTTAAACATAAAGCTTTATTATTATTATTATTAGCATAGGAAAATCAGAACATTTTATTATCATAGGAAATTCAAATACACTCTCAAACTTTATTATTATTGTAATATTTAGGAAAATCTACTTCTTGACTATATTTCCATCCACAATAAGGTGATCAATATTTCCATCAGGGTCAGCAAAGAAATCAGCAACATCCAAATGAGTAGCATCTGTATTACCATCATCTTCATAAGCAAAATGACTCTCAATCCTTTTATCTTTATTTTTAATTGATTGTTGATAGAGATCAACAAGATGTTTTGGTGTACGACAAGTACGACTCTAATGTCCTTTTCCTCCACAACGATAGCAAATATTTTCATTACTTTTGCTACTCTGCCCACCTTTTTCATTCTTTCCAACATTTTTCCACTTCCGGTGAAAAGACGCGTTCTTGTAATTTCCACTGTGACTATGATCAAAACCGTGACCACAACCATAGCAATGACCACGACCACGACCACGGACACGAGTTTGTCCATAGTGATCGTGTGTTGCTACATTCACTTCTGGGAATGGAGCAGTGCCAGTGGGACGAGCTTCATGATTTTTCATCAAAAGTTCATTATTTTGCTCGGCCACAAGAAGGCAAGAAATCAAGTTAGAATATTTTTGAAAGCCTTTTTCTTGATATTGCTACTGCAGGAGCACATTAGATGCATGAAAAGTGGAAAATGTTTTTTCTAACATATCTTCATCAGTCACTTTTTCTCCACATAATTGCAATTGAGAAGTGATTCTAACTACTGCAGAATTATATGCAGTTACACTCTTAAAAGCTTGTAAACGCAAATGCATCCAATCATAACGAGCTTTTGGGAGGATAATAGATTTTTGGTGCTCATATCTTTCTTCTAAACTGTTCCAAAGGACATGTGGGTCTTTTACCGTAAGGTATTCATTTTTAAGGTTCTCATGGAGATGGTGGCGAAGAAAAATCATGGCTTTTGCCTTTTGTTATGCTTTATTTCCTTCTTTAATAGTACCTCCATGGACTTCGGCATTCAAATGAATTTCAGCATCTAGAGCCCATGGCAAGTAATTCTTTCCCGAAATGTCAAGAGCCTCAAAATCAAGTTTCGTAAAGTTCGACATATTTAGAACTATCATGAGAATGTAAAATTAAACAAGATAATATATATATATATATATATATATATATATGTGTGTGTGAACGGATCATATCGACAACACATTAAGATTTATAAAATATATTTACAATAAAACTTAAAAGTCACAATCTAAAAAGTCCCTGAGTGCACAAATACACAAGTATTAGCATTTGATGACAGAGTAATTATAAACAATAAGCAATGGCAGTCAGTCCTGATACAATGATTCAATAAACTTCTTTAATTACCAACCTTTTAGTTACAGACTTAGAAAAGCAACAAAAACTGAAAGCCTATGATCCATCATTAGATCTCAAGCAATTCTACACAAAACATGGCAGTAGTCATGGAGATAATATCGAATAGCAAGAGATAAAATATAATAATAGAAAAAAATAGAATAGCAAGAGATAAAATGCAATCCAATATAAGCTCCCGTTTATTAACTCAAACAGAAATGATTACAATTCATTACCGAATCAAACTTAAAATAAAACCGAATGATAATTATATAAAACAAGTAATATCATGAAACAAGAAATGAAAAAGAGTATTCAACTAGAGTATTCAAGTTTTCCGATCACAGTTATCAACGAATAGAAAGCCATTGAGATAGGTATCACATAAATAATAAACATAGCAAGATCAAAGTAATAGAGACTCACATGTAGTAACGCAATAATCATCCCGTAAACAATTAAATTCGTATTTCCAAAATCCCCAATTTTCCCATGTTAGGTTTTTCTAAAACAATGCATTGGAATACTTTATTTATTCCTTTTCATGATAATCAGTCCCAACATTTCAGAATTATAAAATGTGATAAACCAATGAGCAAAAACCAATACTAACCGATAAGCAAACATCCAACACAACAAGTAGTATCATTGAACAAATAAGAACCAATACTAACCAATAAGCAAGCATCCAACACAATAAGTAGTATCATGGAACAAGTAAGGATCAATACTAACCTTAGATTGGTAGAACTTCGTGCTGATAACGTGTTATAAAATAAGAGATAATAGACCAAGAAGAAGAATGGAAGATGAGAGCTTTTTCTATTCTTTTCAAGTGCCCCAATACACATAGGAGATATAGTCCTATTTATAGGGTAAAATGGAAGTGAAAGATCAACCTATGAAGAGCTAATCACAAGTAGTATTGGAAGAGAAGTGGACATCTATTTATTTATAACAAATATAATATAAACATTTGAGATATTAATTAGTAGTTAGATTTGGTGTTTTATGAATAAAAATCATTTCATTTTTTAAAAATTGTATATAGGAAAAATTTAATATTAGTAATATATATATATATATATATATATATATATATATATATATATATATATATATATATATATATATATATATATATATATATATGCGGGTGCGGCCCGGAGCAGGGTGGGCATTGTAGTGCCCGTACTCGAGTCTGCGCTCATTTGTGCGGATAATTTTTGCGAGTGCCCATGGGCATGTGCTCAATTGTCATCGCAAATTGTGATTCACCCTCACTTGTGCAAGAGTTTGCAGAGTTCTTACTATTCATTGATTGATAACCTGGTGGAAAACTATGAAGAAAGTAAAAGCTATCAATTGTGTGATTAGTCTTACCTTGATGAGTACTCAAGCGTGCAATGCCTTGTCCTCTTCCCTGGCCACCACCACCACCACGACCAAATTTTCCTTGGCAAAGACTACCATAGCCTACTCTCTGTGAGCTTTGAACATTGTTAGCGACTTAAATTGTTTTATCTTTGTTCTCATTCTCACTAACAGTAGCTAGTGGATTTGTGTGATTGATATTACGCACTTGCTCGATTACAAGAGAAAACGCCTTTGCAATTGAAGGAAACGGCTCCATCATCATGATTTGACTTCAAACATGTGAATATTCCTCCTTGAGGCCTTTCAAAAATATAATTTGTACAATTTTGCTCACGAAATTTCCTCATTGCTTGAACAGTACCACATGAATATTGGATCGCACATGTGTAGGACGGAAGGGGGAAAAAGCTCTTAAGCTCATCCCAAAGCGATTTCAACTCTGTGTAATAATCTTAAATGTCACACGTACCTTGTGATAACTTGGAAACATCTTTTTGTATATCTCCAAATCAAAACATGTCACCTTGATCAAAACAATCAAGAAGACCCTTCCATGCTTCATACGCTTGGTCGAAGAAGACGATCGATTTCATCACGTTCGCAGATAGTGATCTTTGTAACCAAGCCATAACTAGGTTGTTGTAGCGGAACCACTCGTTATAGAGCGGATTCATCTTTGATGGAGCGACGATGGTGCCGTCAATGAAGATAATTTTTTTCTTCGAAATCAACGATACGCACAGTATTCTAATCCGTGGTTGAAAGTTCTTGGTACCGTCCAGCATTGGTTGAACCAAAGCGTCTAAGTTTCGTTTGGATGAATGTAGAAAAATTCGAAGAATTGGTTACAAAATCGGAATATGCTTCAAGGTTTTGGTTGGTCTTGGCTTTGAGCTCGAGATGAATAGAGGAAAATTGGAAAAATGGATTCATCTTGTGTATTGAATGATCAATCTGTAACTGTATAGAGGAGTCTTATATGCACAAGGATAACATACTAACTGTTGACACCCGTTTACTCTAACTACTAATTAACCTCTAAGGTTAAATACAAATTAGTTCTAATTGACAGCTAATTATCTCTGACTCTAGTTAATTTACAACTATTAACAGTTTTTATTGCTTTCCAACATCAAGCATCGTTGCTTAGATGTCAAATTTGTACATAACCTTGTCATCATCGATCTCTACCATTTCTAAGAATTGGCAACATTCTTTACTTTCTGCCATTTATTTTTTGTACTTTTAATTTCTGTCCTTAATTTCCACATTCAGTTCCTGTTATTTATTTCGTAGTCTTATAATTTTTGACCTTTAATTTCAGCCTTTGAATTCAAGTCATTTAATTCTTGTCATTTATTTTAGTCCTTTATTCTTTTGTGCAATTTACAGCTTTAATCTTTTATTAACCAACACGTCTAGCCCAATGGTCGGGCTACCCTGAGCTACGTAGTGGGGGTCGATTTGGTTTGCTCTCGGGTTCGATTCCCGCCCACCTTAAAAAGGCGTGTTGGCCAGCGAAATCCTTGCCGCAAGTAGCGAGCGGAGATTAGTCATTCGTTGAAAGCGTTGGGACACTCCGTGGGTAGCCAGCAATGGTCCTAAATAAAAAAAAAGCTTTAATCTTTTATTTCATATTTATTGTAGTTAATGTTTTATGCCACAATGACTAAAAAGCAAACTCATTATCACACAATTGGCGTAACACTTCAAAAATAAAAGTTCAACAACCAATCTCAAGTCGGTAGTTCAGTTGGCGAGCTAAGAGATACCGAATGAGTGCACCAAAGGAGTGAAAGAAAGAAGTCCCGAGTTCAAATCCCGAAAACTAACATTTCCCCCACCCCAACTAGCCTATCCAAAAAAAAGTTCAACAATCAATTTTTTTAAGTGCAAAATGAGAACGGGCCGGGACCTGATCCGTTCATTCATTTTTCTATCTCTCACTCTCTCTTGCTGACTTTGCCCGAGTGTTTGCAAGTACACCTTCTCCATTGTGCTCTGCCACATCGAAGGACTTCTATCCACTGTGCTCTTCTCGGCTCTATCGGGACATAACGCAATTCTTTTATGTTTAAAAATATTTTATCATATTTTCAGTTTAGAGTTGAAAAATATTGCCCCTTCCCTTCCAAATCTCTGCATTCATTAAATTAAGCTATTGTTTTAATGCTTTAATTTTGCTTTTTGTGGAGATGCTGGGGTACGAAAGAATATGCAAAAGCTAATTGACCCGCACAAGAAATTGGGGTTTTCGAAATTAGGATGATCTCTTTTTTTGGGAAGATATGTTTTAGTTAGCTAGCCAATTACATGTTGCTTCTTAACGTAAAACTACGAAAATACGTAGACAAACAGAATACAAGTATTTTATGAATTGAGTTTCGTATGAATCATATTTTTGACTTGGCATGATAAGCATTAAGCGAAGAACATTGCACATTTAAGTAAACTCAACCTAATTGTCGGCATTATTTCCAGCTAATTTAGTAATACTTTTTGGGAAAACAACAATTCTAATTAGTTAAAGTGGCAGATCCGTAATTTTTTAAGTGGAGCAACAAATATGAGGGACTAAAAACATTAATGGATTGGGATACGCCAGTTAACCTTAATATGAGGATTAAAAGTGTATGGAATTTTTTATAGAAACTAAAAATAAAATTCTCAAAATTTATAGAAACGAAAAACATATTTAACCCTAATGTAGATGGATTATTTTCTTGCCCCCGCAAAAAAAAAAAAACCGAATCCATCGGTGTGTTTAGTATTAGATGAACAATAAAATTAGAAGGAAAAAATGTAAAATTTGTATCGATTTATTCTTTCTTTTATCTCTTATAAATTTGGAGTTCGGCTGAGAGGTAAGTAAAGTCTAGTTTTAATTTGTTCTATCCTCAGAGATCAAACCCGGGTACTAATCGAGTCTGCCTCTTAAGATGGAGTGCGGTTAGCAATATTCTGATAGAGTACTTAGGTAGTAGTAGCATATACGACAATTATTGCGGCAAATTTTTCCATTTAGGGTCTTACTTTTGATTTTTTTTTTCCAGCCCTCAGTCACAATTAGGTCAACTAGCGTATACCAATCCATTTTACAGCTCACATTCGAAAAATTAATCCTCATCTTATACTTCTCCACCACTCTTTGTAATTTGCCTCTTTTCTCATACAAACAACGTGCATTATAAATACTAGCGAAAAGAGAAATATATTTTATTGTATTCACTTTATACATGATATATTTTTGTACGTTTGTATATAATGAAAATTCCATCTATTATTATTCTTGAATATTTGGTTGGTGCAATGTTTAATTTGGTTACAAAACCATTGTATTCATTCCTTGTGAGAATGGGGAGGGAGTAGATTTATTAAACTCTTTTTTTGAAAAAAGATTTATTTTAGTCTTATTAAATAATGATGGTATTTCGGAGATTGTTGTTGGGAAAGCTTCCAACACGTGTCTATATTCCGTTTTGAGTATTATTAAGAACCCCATTGGGTCGTGTTGTCCCTTTTGTGTTGAGTAGGAAGAGTCTATTTTCCGTTTATTTTTTCTGTGCAGCTGTTCTTGGTCAGTTTGGCACTATAAAAAAAACAGGGTATCATCGACGGATTTTTTCCTCGCTAACTACTGTTTTTAGCGACGGACTGGTTCCCTCGCTTAAAACCTTGACGCTAATGTTTAGCGATAGAATTTAAATCTGTCGCTAATTAGAGAGGGATATTTCTCTCGCTAATTCCGCCGCTAATGACAGCCACGTGTCATCATCAGATTCACCAAATTTAGCAAGGGAGATCCGCCTCAAAATCCGTCGCTAAAAGATGCCACATGTACTATTTAGCCCACGGTAACTAGCGGCGGAATTCCCACTCTAAATTCGTCGCTAATGACCGCTGAATTAATTTTTTTAAAATCTGCTTTTTTTATGTTTAAAATAAAAAACCTGTTTTTTTATATTTATAATAACCCGCTTTAATAAATATAAATACTAAAATTTGATTTAATAAATATAAATACTAAAATCCGAATCAACAATAAAATTCGAATCAACAATAAAATCTGAATCAAAATAAACTAGTTCGAAATGTTAGAACATAATACTGAAATGTCAAACGACAACAAAAAAGTCCTAATAGGGGGTATCGGCATCATCAGACCCCTCAGACTCAGCCGACCAATACCCACATTTTTTTTGATAGGCAATGTTAGTGGGGGTGGGGGAATTGTTAGTTTCTGGGGCTTGAACTCGGGACCTCCTTCTTGCACTCATTTGGGCACTCCTTCGGTATCCCTTAGCTCACCAATGACCTATACCCATCCGATCGCGTGCGGTTATAAAACTTTAATATATTCGTCTGTGTACGAGTAAACTCCAAGAAGTCTTCCTGCATACTTGTTTGCACCTGTTGTTGAGTCTGCAGCTGCTGTTGAGCCTGAATGAGCGACGCCTAAGCCTGCACCTGCTGCCTGAGCTGCTCGGTCTCCTCAGCTGAAGGAGGAGGAGGAGGAGGAGGTCCACTGTTAGAAGGTCCGCTGGTGTCGAAGTGATCGAACCCAAAGTCCAATAATGGAGCCAAGGTCCCAAACCATACAGGCGACCCTTATTCTTCCCGCCTACCGCCTTCTTCCAATGTAGTTCGTCAGAGCAATGATCTCCGGGGGGAAGCGGACCAGGTGACTCGGGGTTCCAGGTCCCCTGAGTCGGCTCAATCATCGTCTCACTAACCTCCTTTTATTTTGCATAACCAGAAAACATAGCATAATTACGCTCCATTTTAAGAAAACAACATTATATAATAGAAATCAAGTTGTATATTTACCTGAGTTTTTCTGGAGCGCTCATCAACATACTCCGTAGTACCCTTCCTCAAATTGGTTGCTCTGTGCAGCTCAGGAATAGTGATATTGCGTCCAGCCTTCTTACTCTGTAAAACTGAAACACATTTTCGATGATTGCTAATCACCCTAAATAAACTAAAATAACACACAGATTTTTAAAATAATTTACCAATCTAACAACATGTTGAGCCTAGTTGACGGAGCCGCAACAGTGAAGCGAGCCACCATTTTTTGAATTTCTATTCTGCTTGACCTTTTCAGCATTTGTTTTGTAGCCATCTGAAGTCCAATGGGCCTTGAAGGCATTCCAAACATGGTCAGGGAGATACTTCGCCTGGTTATCTTTATACCGCAGTTTATAAAGCAAATTCGACATTTGCTTGCCCATTCTTTTGAAGAAACGTTTCTGCACAGCTGCATTATTTTCCGGCAGCCATGTCACCTTGGTCTGTATTAAGCAAAATCAAAATATGTATTAGTAATTTTTTTTAGGTTTAAATATGTTTTTCGTCCATGCAAATATAGTTGTTTTTCAAATAAGTCCCTGTAATTTTTTTTAAATAAGTCCTTGCAAAATCAACTACTTTTTAAAAATGCCCTTCTGTTAGTCAAACGTTACAAAAACGCTGACGTGCCTGCCAGAGTGTTGAGGTATATATTTTTTTTCATTTTTAATTATTTTAAATGCTTATGTGGAGGACACTTCATCATCTTCCCTCACCATCACCATCTCCCCTTCCCTTCCCTCGACACCCAGAACCACCACGCCTCACCCCCATCCCAGTCGCAACGACAACCGCGACCAACACCACCTCAGGCGACCACTTCTTCCTCAGAAGCTTCATCTACACCTGGTATTCGACGAGAGAACCCCTTCAATAAACCCAAATCCAAATCGTTAACCCTTCAAAAGAAAATGAAATCTCAGAAGCTTCTCCATTTTCGTTACGCCTTCAACATGAAAATCCAAATAGTTACCCCTTCAATAAACCCAAATCATTCACCACTTCAGATCTCGCCGTCGATTTACCTTCTCTCTTCTTCCTCATCATCTTCCCAAACTCCTCTAATCTAATCCCTAAACGAAGATATTGGTGGAATCGCCCTAGAAAGTTGAGGGGAAATCATCATCACAATGAATGGAATGAAGCTTCTGGGTGTTTGAATTCATCCTCTTCCCTTCAAATTTCCCTTTCCTGGGTATTTGTTATTTTTTAGAGAAGGGTCTCATTTAGATGCCCTTCCCTTCAAATTTCTCAGATTATTAATTTCTCAATGGTTATGGTGGTTGTTGTGAGTTTTAGGATTTGGTTATGGTGGTTGTTGTTAGTTGTTGTGAGTTTTGTACGTTCCAGAGAGAGCAGCGAGATATACCAGCGATGGAGAGAGATCAGCGAGAGAGAGGGAGAGAGTAATTTTAGGAAATTAAAAATCTAGTCAGCAAATTTAAATAAAAGAAAAATAAGAATAAATGACATGTAAAAGTCAAATAAGACTTGGACAATGCCAACGTCTACCTCTGTTAGCCACATCAGCGGATGACTAACAGAAAGTTAACAGAAGGGCTTATTTAAAACAAAATTTTTTTGCATGGACTTATTTAAAAAAAATTGCAGGGACTTATTTAAAAAACAACTATATTTGCAGGGACGAAAAACATATTTAAACCTTATTTTTAACATAAACAAAAAATTAAAATTAACAATATATGTAATGACATAACTAACAATTACCTTAAACAAATCCAAAAAATTTCCCTTGTCCTCATCATTGACTTTTGTCCACTTTTCATGATACTTTTTAAAATATAGTTTCTCAATGACATATATGATATTTGATGAAGCGGACCTCGCAGGAAGCAACCTGCATAATAAAAGATATATCAAACAATCAAATATATATATATATATATATATATATATATAATTCATTGCATAATTAACTTAAATTAAAAACGTCAAACAATACTTATGTGTTACCATATGGAGAGATGACTTTGTGACGGATACCATCATCGCCCTCAACCACTGGCACATCCTCTTCATCGGTCGATGAATCTGAATTTGTAACCCCAACATGGGGCTGATCAGTATATGGGGCTTAGCTGGTGTTGGCATAGATAACCCTGGTGTAGGCATATACCCAGGTGGTGTAGGGATATACCCAGCTGGTATAGGCATATACCCAGCTGTTGGATACGTAGACTGAACCACCAGTGGGGAAAATGGAGCGGAATGTGATGCCTCTCCAACTCCTCTAGCAGTAGTACTGGTGGTCTAAGGCATCCCAATATATGAGGTATTCCCAATATTAATTAATGTCACCTCACGTTGTCTACGACGATGACGCCTCTTCGTGGGAGCTCCATCAGCTATCTGCTTCCCATCACGTCTAGATGGGTCTGAACCTCCTCCTGGATGCATATCTATGAACAAGAACAAGACTCTAATAATAATGATTACAAGAACAAGAACATTAATATAATAACGATAATTAAAACATTAATGTAATAATGATAACAACAACATTAATCTAATAATGATAACAAGAACATTATTCCAGTTGTCACACTCATATACTAATAAGACTAATCTAATTATTCATCTTCTTCATCTTCAGTATGTTCTTCATCTTCTTCATCTCTAGTCTCTTCTTCATCTTCAGTCACTTCTAGTACTGGTTCAACTTCTTCAACGTAGAGACGATCATCACGTAAGGTTTCAATTGGTTCAACTTCAATTACCTCATTTACTCCCGACATTTCATCCACTTGATAAGGAACCTCATCCTCCGCATCAATGGCTTCAATGCGACCCCGTGGTTTTGTCTTAATTGCAACACACCATCCTCTCTTAGTTGATGGATATGAAACATAATACATCTGTCTCACATTTTCTGACATGATAAACGGATCATAAATTTTATACCTTCTATCCATTCGAATGTCCACGGTATTACATTTTGGATTAAACTTCGTTCCTTTAACTGATGGATCAAACCAGCTACAATAAAACAAAACTATTCTCTTTTGATAGTCTAACCGTGGGTATTCAAGTTCATATATGTGTTGGATCACACTGTAGTAGTCATCTTCACCTCCTTTTGTTTCCCCTTTAAATTATACCCCACTATTAATTGTTTGTTTTCCCCCACTCCATGATTGGGTGTCAAATTTGTAATCGTTAACTAGGTACGTGTGCCACTCAGTCACCTCACGAAAAGGACCATCGGCTAAGTTCCTCAAGTGTCGGATTAGGGGAGTTGATTCCGCTTCATAAAGCTAAGTAATCACATATGAAAAAAATAAGTCATGTCTCATATCTACTTTAAACGTTTGACATTAAAACATTAATTTTATTTACTTACTCTAGCCTTAAACCATGATGGAAGACTTTCATGTATACGAACAAAATATTCTTCAGTGCATATCCTCACTTCATAAGAATGCACTGAAAAGGAATTATTGATACTCTTTAGAATTGAAAATTTAACAAGACATGATTTAGCTTCATACTCTAAAGGTGTATATAGATTAAAAACTGAATTAAAGCATTACATACTCAAGATATGGTTTAACTTCAGTGCAATTGATCAAGACATGAACATGTGCTGATTCATACTCTTTATCTGATAACCAGTTGGTCGACTTCTTACCCGAGGGGCAACCAGGTTTGGTAAACACAAATAAAGTGAACGCATATCTTTCTTCTTCAACCTCCATTTTGTTTCTATTATTTCTTGACAACATAAAACTGTTGAAATAATGAGAACAGAAATAAATTGTTTCACAGTGTAAGTAAGTTGCGTAGATCGATCTTTCGACTCTAGCTTTATTCTTCACCGATCGTTTATAATCACCCTTTAATCTATATATGAAAGAAGAACACTTGATTAAACAAATAGTCATACTAAATATCACTTTAATTAAAATGTTGAAATAGATAATTACCTCTCAAATGGATACATCCACCTATAATGAACTGGCCCACCAAGTCTTGCTTCCTATGCAAGGTGAACCGATAGATGCTCCATGGATTCAAAGAAACCGGGAGGAAGTGTTCTCTCCAACTTACAGATAATGAAAGGAATATTCTGCTCCATCTTAATAAGATTATCCTTTCTCAATGTTGAAGAGCACATATTCTTAAAATATTGACTCACTTGAGTAAGTGGTTCCAAAACGCACTTTGGTAATGAACTAAAGGCAATTGGAAGCAAACACTCCATGAATACATGGCAATCATGAATTTTCATCCCATACATCTTCCAATGTTCACATCCGCACATCTTTCAAGGTTAGAAGAATAACCATCTAGCATCCTTAATCCTTTCAACCATCGACAAACATCTTTCGCTTCTTCGGGTGTTAGACAATAATTGGCTTTAGGTTTTAACATCTTGCCATTAGTCATTTGCACCAAATTCAAATTGGATCGATGTTTGTTACAATAAAGAGCAGAATCCAATCTAGCCTTATTATTGTCTTTGGTTCTATCTTTCACATTCATCACAGTGTAAAATATGTTGTCAAAGAAGTTCTTCTCGATGTTCATAACATCAAGATTGTGTCTCAATTGATTATCTTTCCAATATGGAGAGATTCCAAAATATGCTTCTTTTTGTCTAGTTATGCACTCGTCCATAACTGTTCAATCGGGGGAGCACACCTACCTCCGTGGCTTGTGGCAAATCCATAACTCTACTCCAAATTTCACCTGATGTCAACAATGGCGGTGGTCTATCTCTTTCAACTACCCCATCCTTGAAGGCCTTCCTGTTCTTTCTTAATTCATGACCTGGCGGTAAGAATCTATGATGCGAATCAAACCAAGAACTCTTTCCCCCGTATTTCAGCATAAACGCTTTTGTGTTCCATGCATGCAGTGGGTACATGCCAATCTACCGCGAGTCCCCCAACCAGACAACATACCATAAGCAGGGAAGTCGTTAATTGTCCACATCAATGCCACTCTCATCATAAAATTCTTTTTAACACCCCCCGCCCCACAATCTCTTCAGATCATCAATCAGGGGTTCCAAAAAGATATCAATGTTAGCTTTTGGATTGGATGAACCAGGTATCAGACAAGTCAAAAACATATAAGGTTTAGTCATGCACATCTCAGGAGGAAGATTGTAAGGGGTAACAATGACTGGCCAACAAGAATAGGGCGTCGCTGATGTTTGGATATATGGAGTAAATTCATCAGAGCACAAGCTAAGTTGAACATTTTGTAGGTCTGAGGCAAAATCCGAATGCACTTGATCAAAGTGTTTCCACACTTCACGAACATGATACTTCGGCTTTCCAAAGAATTTGCATTATTGTAGTGCACCATCGGTTTTATCAAATTCGTTATTGTAAAACAACTTGTGCCCATCCACACAACAATCAATCTTCTTACATTCCAATCCCAGTTTCAGATCTAACATATTTACTTCATAATAACTTTTTGGCAAATTATCCTTATTAGGCGTCGCTTCCAACATCAATTTAGTCACATAATTTAAACCCAACTCAGAAATATTACTCATGGACTTGAGAGCTAAAAGCTTCACATACATAGATAATTCTGACTCTGGCGGGTCTTCAAACAACGTTTTGTTTGACTCCCTTAACAAATTATAGAATCTGTGTTTCTTCATTTGGAAGTTCATCATGATTGTCATACTGAGGCTCATCACAAATCATGTTTTCCATCGACTCAAATTGTTCATTAGATGGAACACTAAAGTTTCCTTCAAAAAAGCTCTTCCCGGATATAACCGATCATACACCCAACCACGATTCAATTGACTCCAATTCATCTACACGCATTTAAAAAAACGCGTTATATTCCCATAACATTCCCAATATATAACCTATAAAGTTAGTGGCATCGATATATATGATCTCGGTGGAGATGATTTCAAGCCGAGTATGGGGGTCACTGACAGCACAAGACCCTTTTCCATCCTAGTAGTGAAGGAAATTATTTATAACTCCCAATCTTACCATTGTTAGTATCGTCTCACAATTATCTCAATGGAGATGATTTCGGGCAAAATATAGGGGTGAGGGACAGCACCTCATCCTTTCCCATTAGCAACACACAATAACAACATCAAATATTGTCGTCTAACTTAAGGTTCATAAACATCAGAACAACAATTTAACACAATCTTAATTAATTAACATCCCTAACAACAATCTAACACAATTTCAATTAACAACAATATCAATCATACACATCCACATTTCAAATTCTATCATTTAACACTAACCGTTATGAGCAACGAGAAAAAGAATCCAACAGTCTCGTGGTGGTCCGCTGATGGTGCGCACTCTGGTGCGTTAGTGAGACTTCAAACACCAACAAATTTATTCTACAATAATCACATTTCAAACTCAAAATAGTCATTTATAATATAATAGCAACCAATTTCAATTTCAATCCTAAGGGTGGTGAAAATGGTGGTGATTTTCGATGAAGAGGAGAGAAAGTTAGAGAAGAAAAGAGGAAATGAAAGAGAAAAGGAAGGAGTTCCGGGTAAAACAAAAGTACTAGACATTAGCGACGGATATACCGTCACTATTTACGCCCAAATCTGTCGCTAACCTTTACACTTACCAGGGGACTGCAATGGTCAGAGCCCCTTTGCGTGAGAATCAAAATCCGTCGCTAATCCCTTACATTTCCGTCGCTAATAAACCTAGGTTTGCGTGAAAATTTTAAAACGTCCTGCTCCCAATTTGTGATGGATTATTCCGTCGCTAATTCACATAAATCCGTCGCTAATTGTCACGCGTACGCCCTTTCCATTATTCGTCGCTAATGTCATTAAATTCCGTCGCTAATGACTGTGTTAGCAACAGATCTTGATTCCCACTCTAATATCCGTCGCTAATCATGTTTTTTTTTGTAGTTTGGACTTCTATTCATAATTGGGTGGGCATTGCGGTTATGGATTCTCTTGTTGGTGTCGCGTATTTCTGGGCCCATGGTCTGCAAATGGATTCCAAGAAGGTTGGTTGGTTGAAGTACTTGTTTTGGATGGCAGTCATGTGGTGTATTTGGGTTGATGGAACCATATTCTCTTCAGAGCTCAAGTCTTTAACCCTCAAGTGATTGTCAATGATGTTAAAACTATAACCTGGAGCTCCCGCAATTTAGCTTTAAAGATTTCTGATTGGTGGGAAAATTCTCTTGTTTGTATGAACTTGCTGTAATTTAATTGGCTTTTTCCTATGGGGTTTTGGCCCATAGTAGCTTTAATGAAGCCCATTGTATATGTAAGGGTTGGGTACTAAGTTTAAATCAAATCAAATTTGCCAAACACTAAATAAACGAACTCTAAGCTTGGATGCAAGTGGTTAATGCACTTCATCTAAAGGAGCGGGCTTGGCTAGTACCTCTGGGTTCGATTCCCAATGATAGAACAAATTGGAGCCAGACTTTACTTACCTCCCGACTGAACTCCGAATTATTCAATGCCTCTTTTCTCTGAACACCGGAGCGTGGTCAAAGACTTTTAGACAGAAAAAAATACTAAATAAGAGGAAAATGAGAAGAAATATAACAAAAAAAGTAGTTCTAAAGAAAATTGTTTTTATATATTAGCATACATACATGTATTCTCCTTAATGTTATAATTATATAACTACTACATGTTTGCATTTATTCATTAATAAGCACATTATTGTTATGTCAAAAGAATTAATAAGCACAACTGCATGACAAATATTTGTGGATATGTTTTACCTTTTATCTAATCTACGTACCTTCCCATAAGAGAATAGCTAATTACCTATTTTATCTAATCTTTTTTTTGTCTAGAGGTCTTTGACCCCGCTCCGGTGTCCAGCAGAAAGGGCCCCTTAATAATCCAGAATTCGGCCGAGGTAAGTAAAAGTCTGGCTCCAATTTGTTCTATTGTCTTTTAACCGTTACTCCATGCATGCAGTCAAGAGATTAAAGTCCATCGGTAGAGTTCCTCCCCATTTCTTAAAAGTTTAAGAAATAGATGGTCAATACCAAAGTTTTGGGTCAATAATGCACATAAATCATATATGCCCAATACATATTTAAGGAATATATGGATCGATACACCCAAAATTTTAGTAATTGACCATTCATTTCTTTTAAGAAATCGAGAGGATCTCTACCCAAAGTTCACAAGGTGTTGTTTAATGGTGTAGTTCTTTATTTTTTAAACCATTAATGGTGTAATGGTGTATATAACTAGATTCTCTTCACAAAATATGGTTACATAGAGTTTAAATAAAGAACTTGGTAGATTAATTACAGATAATGCGCTTATTGCATTCGATACCTTTCACTACATGAGGAAAAAAATGATGGAAAAAAAAGGTTATGCTGGAATTAAGCTTGTCAAGTCAAGAGCATATGATAGGATTGAATGGTCCTTCTGAAAGGTCGTGATGGCTAGTATGGGTTTTTCAAATATGTGGGTGGGTCTTATAATGAGGTGTACTTTATCTGTTTGTTTTTCTGTCCTAATCAATGGACGCCCTACCCCATGTTTTACCCCACACAGAGGTTTGCGACAAGGGGATCCCCTTTCGCCGTATCTTTTTATCATGTGTGTTGAAGTGTTTTCAGGTCTCTTTGTTAGAGCTCAGGAGCACAAAGTCTACATGGTATACAGATTGCACGCCGAGCTCCTAATATTTTATTTCTTTTCTTTGCACGCTGCTGGTTTTTCAGATGGAGTTTGGGATATTGGTACGATCATTAGAGATGAAAATGGAGAGGTTATGGCTGCTGCAACTTGGGGAATAAACACTCTCAATGATGTTGATTTGGTGGGGGCGTTGGGGATGAAACTTGCTCTTAATTTTGATATTGATCTTGGTTTCTTTTCATTGATCGCCGAATCTGACTCCATAAATGTTGTGTAAGCAGTGCTCTCCTCTACAACAATACCCACTCATTTTTTAATGGTTGTGAATAATTGCAATTTTTTTGCTTCACGGTTCCATCGTTTTAAGGTTTACCATGTTAGGAGAAATGCTAATAAAGCAGCTCATTGTTTAGCAAAATTTGCTTTGATTAATTTTGACTCTATTTGGATTGAAGAAACTCCTTTATGTACATGTTGTTGCCATTGTCTCAAATTTGAGAGGTAGTTAATGGAAATTTCTATTTCCCCGTCCAAAAAAAAAAAGAACTTGCGCTAATGTTTAAGAACATCCTTTGATAAATCTGAATCCTCAGATGCTTATAAAAATTTAAGTAATAAATGAAATCCATTTTTTTAATAAAAATTTTAAGTGAGGGGATGGCGCATCACTCTAGGGCAAGGATAATCTTCGAACTCTTTAAGCACTTATAATTTATAAATGTAATTTTGTTTACCTCACCCTGAAGAAATTAGTGTGAACTTGAACCGGCATTTCTCAGATACAAATCTTCTCATGCTCTTAAGTCAATCCATGAAAGTTGAGATGCAAAATTTTAGGAATAATTAATAAATTATTTCATTAAAAAAATACAAATTCCATTTCAATATTGTACCGAGGGTGTCAGGAAATGGCGACCCTGGCCTGACCCCTGAAGACCGAGGAAAACCCCTTCTAGTTAGGGGTGTTCAGTGGTTCGGGCAAATCCAAACCAACCCACGATCCAATCCAAACCCATATGTTTGGTTCGGATATTTTTCGTGTTCGGGTCAAAATCGAACAAATCCAAACCAACCCGTAGTTGTTTGGATCGGGCAACGGATTTTAAAAATCAAATCCGCGAACCCGAACCAACCCATATTTTGTCATAACAATTTTGTAATTTTAGATGCACACAGTTTTATTTGCTTAGAATTTTTACCTTAATAATTTATGATTAAGTTGTAAAATTTTACTACTTTGAATGGGAAGACTATTAGTGGATTTGAGTTTGATTTCGTGTGATTTTCAAATTTTTTTAGCTATTTAAAGTGTTGGAATATCATAAAAAAATGTTTTTTTTTATATTTTAGAAAATTAATATTTTAGTGAATGACCCGTGAGCCCAATCCAAACCAAGGAACGTAATCAACACTCGAGGAGGCACAATTAGTACTAAGGAAGACCTTGTATTTCATGCACCGCCGTATGAACCATCTGCATGCTAGGTGTAACACCCCTTTTCTACCCGTTAATTTAATTGGAAAAATATCAGAGTTTTCAAAAATTTGTTTCGCACGAGGAATGTTACACATACTTCAATAAAATAATGCTTCTCAATAAAACAGCTCAAACACAATAATCCTGCATCACGTAGCACGTCACTAAGAGGAGAGCCTCAAAAATACAGTTATCATCGCAAATAAACTTAACGTCAATAAAAACCAACTACGCAGCGGAATAACAAAATAAAACAGAATCGTCAACAAAGACATAACAACCGAAATCATTCATAAACATCAAGTTCGTCCCCCCCCCCCCCCTGAGTGCTACGTATCAGAGCGTGACGACTCGACTCGAAGTAGTGAAGGTACCTAGTCCTTCACTCGTGATCACCTGCACGTTACCGCATAGGGGTAACATTCAAACAGAAGGGTGAGTCCAATTCAATCCATATAATAAATCACATGATAAGCAATAAGTCAAGTCACAGCTCTAAAATAATCACATCACAATCATCAATTACATCACTACAATAACTCATCACTATGTCATGTAGGCATATGAAATGCAACCCACTCGCGGGCATATGCATGAGGTACTTTTTCACAAACGTCGCTTAGCCTTTATGGCCTCATCGTCACTTAGCCTTTTGGGCCTCAAAAACGTCACTGGGTTTATGCATATGGGAGGCATGAGACGCTATGACATGCACCACGCACAAACACACAATCACGGTCAACTATGTGACCCGTCACTTACCAATTTGCCAAATAAGAGGCACAACACCTGTCAATTCACAATTTACACACAACAACGTCACTTAGCCTTTTGGGCCTTATCATCACTTAGCCTTTTGGGCCTCAACGTCACTTATTTTCATCGTCACTTATTCATAAACATCATCAACTCAAACAATAGCCACTGAGGGCAAAAACGTCATTTACTAGCCACCAAGGGCATCATCGTCATTTACACGTCATTATCAACAACATTGGCCACTAAGGGCAAAAAGGTCATTTAACTAGCCACTAAGGGCATCATCGTCAAAATTATCACTTTTAACACTAAAACGTTAAAAACCACTGGTTATACACAAAAGAGGATTTTCATAGACACCAAAACGATTTTTTTTCAATGTCACAGCAACGACCACCGGGAACAGTCACTTGGGCGCCCAGAAACCTTCAGAAATTATAAGTTTTTATTTTTAAAAATGGGACACACAGATAGACAACTGAAAAACCTTCCCAACACTTTTTGAAACGTTCAAAACGGACACCCGAGTCAAAAGATATAGCGAAAACAGTTTATAAAAACTTGGGAACGTTCTGAGAAATGGCGCCCTGGGCGCCCAGCGCCTGGCACCTGGCGCCCAGCACCCAGCAACACGCAACACACACACACGGGCGCCCAGCGCCCAGCGCAACACACACACACACACGCACGGGCGCCCAGCGCCCAGCGCCTAGCGCCCAGCGCCCAGCGCTCTCAACACGCAACACAAATCACACCCGCACGCACACACGGCGCCCTGGGCGCCTGACGCCTAGCGCCTGCAACACACACGCACATACAGCAACACGGCGCACAGCGCCTGCACAATTTCATCACAATTTCAGCATATATATTTTTCTTCAAATTTTCACATGACCAATCACAACACCAATTTACAACAAATCATGAGCACATATAAAATCATCAAAATCCTCCATCAATCATCAAAATTCAGCAACATCCCTAAGCACACACACGGCGCCCTAGGCTCCCATAACACCAAAAAAATGGATTTCGGCCACAACCATGAACATCACGCATACATCACTAGCAAGCACATGAATTTACAAACATAATCATGATCATGGTATAATCTAGGCTATCAATACCTAAAACCTATCATAGGACCTATTATATAAATTGATAGGACATCCCCTTACCTCGAATTCGAAGAGTAGAAGCCCTAGAAACCGTCACCACCAGAACCTCAGCAACAAAATCACGTTCTTCTCCTCTCCTTGGTTGCGCGACTTCTCTTCTCCTCTCCAACGACGCCTCTCCCCTCTCTATTCTCTCCAATTCGCAAAATGATGGAACAAAACCCTAACTCCACATGACCTAGTGTATTCGCATGTCTCAATGGATCATGGGCTTGGGCTTTTCACTTAAGCCCGAGTCTAGCTAATTGGCGCCTTCATTTCCAAATACCACCTACACCATTTTAATATAATTTTAATTAATTAAATTATACCCAATAAATTAAATAAATTCCTAAATACTTAATTAAATAAATTAATTAGATATTTAGGGTGTTACAACTCTCCCCCACTTAGAATATTTCGTCCTCGAAATTTACCTGATCAAACAACTCTGGGTAGGACTCTCGCATCTTGCTTTCTAGCTCCTAAGTCATACTCTCACCGGCAGCTCCTAGCCAAACCACTTTCACTAATGCAATCTCTTTGCCTCTAAGCACTTTCACTTCACGATCCTCAATCCGTACGGGCATCGTCTCCACAGTGAGATTATCCCGCACCTCTACATCATCCATATGGATCACATGAGATGGATCCGAAACATACTTCCGAAGTTGCGACACATGGAACACGTCGTGCAAATTCGAAAGATTTGGCGGCAAAGCCACCCTATAAGCCACATTTCCGATTCTCTCAGAAATCTGATAAGGACCAACAAAGCGAGGAGTGAGCTTCTTCGATTTCAACGCTCGACCAACACCGGTAATAGGAGAAACCCTCAAGAACACATAACTCTTCTGACGACTCTGCGAAGCCTTCATCTTTTCACGGATCATCTTGATTTTCTCTGTAGTCTCCCGGACAATCTCCGGTCCCAACACTACACTCTCTCCCGACTCATACCAAC
This sequence comes from Astragalus membranaceus, assembly GCA_039519185.1. Classification (NCBI taxonomy): domain Eukaryota; kingdom Viridiplantae; phylum Streptophyta; class Magnoliopsida; order Fabales; family Fabaceae; genus Astragalus; species Astragalus membranaceus. The sequence goes on from CM076846.1 coordinate 92,471,537, forward strand.
ACAAAGGCGTTCTACACTTTCGACCATAAAATGCTTCAAACGGCGCCATCCCGATACTGGAATGGTAACTGTTGTTATAGGTAAACTCAATCAACGCAAGGTAGGAATCCCATGAACCCCGTTGTTCCAATACACAAGCCCTCAACAAATCTTCTAACGACTGAATTGTCCTCTCTGACTGACCATCCGTCTGAGGATGATACGCCGAACTCATTTTCAGCTTTGAACCCAGTTCCTTCTGCAAACTCGTCCAAAACTCAGAAGTGAACCTCGGATCCCTATCTGACACAATACTCTTCGGAACACCGTGCAACTTCACAATTTCTTTGACATAAACCTCTGCCAACCTCGACACCGGATAAGTGATATTAATAGGAACAAAGTGAGCAGACTTTGTTAACCTATCAACGATCACCCAAATAGCGTCATGACCCCTAACTGTATTCGGTAATCCCGTCACAAAGTCCATCGCAATGCTATCCGACTTCCACTCTGGAACTTCCAACGGTTGCATCAACCCCGCAGGCTTCTGATGCTCGACCTTCGACTTTTGACAGGTCAAACAGGCATACACAAACTGTGCCACATCTCTCTTCATACCATACCACCAAAACATCTTTTTCAGATCTTGATACATCTTCGTTGCTCCAGGATGGATACTCAACTTGCTACGGTGACCCTCCTCTAAAATTGCCTTTCTCATCTCCGCATCATCCGGAACACAGATCCTACCCCGGAACCTCAACACACCACGGGAATCTAATTTGAAATATTCATCTTCAGATTGACCAACCCCATTAATTAAGTCTACCAACTTGACATCTGACTTCTGAGCCTCTCTGATGCTGCTCAGAAAGTCATTATCGATCTTTAACATTCACAGCTTGACACTGTGAGGTGTCATTTTACAAACCAAACTCAAATCTCTGAATTCCTCAATCAACTCTAATTCTTTCACCATCATTGCCGACATATGCAAAGACTTTCTGCTTAAAGCATCAGCCACGACATTAGCTTTGCCGGGATGATAGTTCAAACCAAAGTCATAATCCTTCAAGAGCTCCAACCACCGAGGCTGTCTCATATTCAACTCTTTCTGATCGAACAGATACTTTAGACTCTTATGATCACTGAACACTTCAAACCTCGAACCATAAAGGTAGTGCCTCCAAATCTTAAGTACAAATACCACAGCAGCCAATTCTAAATCATGCGTAGGGTAATTTTTCTCATGAACCCGCAACTGCCTCGACGCATACGCAACGACTTTCCCATCTTGCATCAGCACACCACCAAGACCCATCTTCGAAGCGTCACAATATACAACAAACGGTTCCTCCGGATTAGGCAACGTCAAAACAGGCGACGTTGTCAATCTCTTTTTCAGTTCCATAAAACTTTCCTCACAGCGAGCATCCCAAACGAAAATTTTACCCTTACAAGTCAACTGAGTCAACGGAAGGGCCAACTTGGAAAAACCCTCGATGAACCTCCTGTAGTACCCAGCCAAACCCAAAAAGCTTCTAATCTCTGTTGCGGACTTCGGAGCCTCCCACTCCAACACTGCTTCCACTTTCGCCGGATCAACCGCAATACCATTACCAGAAATCACGTGCCCAATGAAACTCACCTCTTTCAGCCAGAACTCACACTTTGATAACTTAGCATACAACTTTTTCTCTTTCAGAACTCCCAATACTGTCTTCAGGTGCTCAGCATGCTCTTCCTCCGACTTAGAATAAACTAGAATGTCATCTATGAAGATCACCACAAACCGATCTAGGTAGTTATGGAAAATACGATTCATATATTCCATAAATACACCAGGTGCATTGGTCACACCGAACGGCATCACTGAATACTCATAATGCCCATACCTTGTTCTGAACGCTGTCTTCTGAACATCTTCATCCTTCACTTTAATCTGATGATATCCGGACCTCAAGTCTATTTTCCTGAAAACACGGGCACCTACTAACTGATCCATCAAATCGTCGACCCTCGGAAGCGAATACCGGTTCTTGATAGTTACCTTATTCAACTGACGATAGTCCACACATAACCTCATGCTCCCATCTTTCTTCTTCACTAACAATACCGGAGCTCCCCACGGTGATACACTCGGTCTCACAAACTTTTTCTCAAGCAATTCTTCAAGTTGCGTCTTCAACTCAGACAATTCAGACGCCGACATCCTGTACGGTGCCAAAGACACAGGCCTCGTACAAGGCACAAGATCAATCGAAAACTCAACTTCCCTCTCCGGCGGCACACCCGGAATTTCGTCAGGAAAAACCTCAGGAAACTCGCGTACCACTTGCAGTTCTTCAATAACAGCCTGACTCTCAGCAGACAACGATGCCATCAACGAAAATAGCTGAACTCCTTCCTTCCTCAACTTCTTCAACTGTTCAGCAGATACCAAAACAGAGTCTTCTTCCCCGAAACTAACCGACTTGCTACGACAGTTGATACGAACGTGGTTATTCTCTAACCAGTCCATGCCCAAGATTACATCCAGACCTCTCAACGGCAAGCAAACAAAATTCACAACAAAGTCCCTGCCGAAGATCGACACGGGACACTGAGAACACACCTGGGAAGTAATCACCGACCCCTTCGCAGGAGTATCGACAACCATATCCCCACACATAGCAGATAAAACAAGACCCAATCTTTTACAACAATCAACAGATATAAAGCAATGGGTAGCACCAGTATCAGTAAGAGATTTCAGAGAAGTACCATTAATAAAACACGTACTTCTAATCAGACCATCCTTCTCATCAGGCTCCTCTCCTGCCAATGCGAACACCTTCCCACTAGACCTTTCCTTCTTCGGTTTTGTACATTTTGTACTGATATGCCCAGACTCACCACAGTTGAAGCACACCACATCCTTGACCTTACACTCGGCCGCCATATGACCCTTTTTACCACAACGATAGCAAACTCTCTCATCAGACCTGCATGTAGCACTCTTGTGGCCAGGTTTGCCACACTTATAACAGACAATGCTAGCAGGAGCATCTCCCCCACTAGAATTCTTACCTCCAGCAACCCTCTGATAACCCTTACCCGCAGGAACCTCATACGGCTTGCTTCGACTCTGAAACTTACCCTTTTTCTCAGACGTAGCTTTGTAATGAGCAGTACTGTCCTCCTCAAAGATTCTACAACTGTCAACAAGATCAGCGAACACACGGATCTTCTGGTAACCAATGGCTTTTTTGATATCAGGCCTCAACCCATTCTCGAACTTGATGCATTTTGAGAACTCAGCTGTAGCCTCACTGTAGTGTGGATAGAATTTTGCTAGTTCCACAAACTTCGCCGCATATGCAGTCACAGACATACCACCCTGCTTCAGTTCTAGGAACTCTATCTCTTTCTTTCCTCGGACATCTTCAGGAAAATATTTTCTCAGAAATTCCCTACTGAATACCTCCCAAGTAATCTCTTTCTGCACAGCCTCCAACCTCTGCCTAGTAGCCAACCACCAGTCGTCGGCCTCCTCGGCTAACATGTGAGTACCAAAACGGACCTTCTGCTCAACAGTGCAGTCCATCACCCTAAATATCCTCTCGATCTCCTTCAACCAAGCCATAGCACCATCTGGATCATATTTGCCCTTAAAGGTGGGCGGATTCTCTCTCTGGAAAGTAGTCAGACTTCGAAAACCAGCGTTCTCCCCAGCATTCTGCTGACCCTGCACAGCCTGAGCCATAGCCTACAATGCAGCAGCAAGAGCAGCATCGTTTCTCCCAGCCATTTCAAACTATCACTGCAGCACAAACCAAGAATTTAGTACTAATCTATCGTCATAAGACACTATGACAGGACAACATTGGCCGGACAGACCGAACTGCTCTGATACCACTAATGTAACACCCCTTTTCTACCCGTTAATTTAATTGGAAAAATATCAGAGTTTTCAAAAATTTGTTTCGCACGAGGAATGTTACACATACTTCAATAAAATAATGCTTCTCAATAAAACAGCTCAAACACAATAATCCTGCATCACGTAGCACGTCACTAAGAGGAGAGCCTCAAAAACACAGTTATCATTGCAAATAAACTTAACGTCAATAAAAACCAACTAAGCAGCGGAATAACAAAATAAAACAGAATCGTCAACAAAGACATAACAACCGAAATCATTCATAAACATCAAGTTCGTCCCCCCCCTGAGTGCTACGTATCAGAGCGTGACGACTCGACTCGAAGTAGTGAAGGTACCTAGTCCTTCACTCGTGATCACTTGCACGTTACCGCATAGGGGTAACATTCAAACAGAAGGGTGAGTCCAATTCAATCCATATAATAAATCACATGATAAGCAATAAGTCAAGTCACAGCTCTAAAATAATCACATCACAATCATCAATTACATCACTACAATAACTCATCACTATGTCATGTAGGCAAATGAAATGCAACCCACTCGCGGGCATATGCATGAGGTACCTTTTCACAATCGTCGCTTAGCCTTTATGGCCTCATCGTCACTTAGCCTTTTGGGCCTCAAAAACGTCACTGGGTTTATGCATATGGGAGGCATGAGACGCTATGACATGCACCACGCACAAACACACAATCACGGTCAACTATGTGACCCGTCACTTACCAATTTGCCAAATAAGAGGCACAGCACCTGTCAATTCACAATTTACACACAACGTCACTTAGCCTTTTGGGCCTTATCATCACTTAGCCTTTTGGGCCTCAACGTCACTTATTTTCATCGTCACTTATTCATAAACATCATCAACTCAAACAATAGCCACTGAGGGCAAAAACGTCATTTACTAGCCACCAAGGGCATCATCGTCATTTACACGTCATTATCAACAACATTGGCCACTAAGGGCAAAAAGGTCATTTAACTAGCCACTAAGGGCATCATCGTCAAAATTATCACTTTTGACACTAAAACGTTAAAAACCACTGGTTATACACAAAAGGGGATTTTCAAAGACACCAAAACGATTTTTTTTCAATGTCACAGCAACGACCACTGGGAACAACCACTTGGGCGCCCAGCAACCTTCAGAAATTATAAGTTTTTATTTTTAAAAATGGGACACACAGATAGACATCTGAAAAAGCTTCCCAACACTTTTTGAAACGTTCAAAACGGACACCCGAGTCAAAAGATATAGCGAAAACAGTTTATAAAAATTTGGGAACGTTCTGAGAAATGGCGCCCTGGGCGCCCAGCGCCTGGCACCTGGCGCCCAGCACCCAGCAACACGCAACACACACACACGGGCACCCAGCGCCCAGCGCCCAACGCAACACACACACACACGCACGGGCGCCCAGCGCTCTCAACACGCAACACAAATCACACCCGCACGCACACACGGCGCCCTGGGCGCCTGGCGCCTAGCGCCTGCAACACACACGCACATACAGCAACACGGCGCACAACGCCCATGGGCGCCCAACGCCTGCACACTTTCAGCAACACAATTTCATCACAATTTCAGCATATATATTTTTCTTCAAATTTTCACATGACCAATCACAACACCAATTTACAACAATTCATGAGCACATATAAAATCATCAAAATCCTCTATCAATCATCAAAATTCAGCAACATCCCTAAGCACACACACGGTGCCCTAGGCGCCCATAACACCAAAAAAATGGATTTCGGCCACAACCATGAACATCACGCATACATCACTAGCAAGCACATGAATTTACAAACATAATCATGATCATGGTTAAATCTAGGCTATCACTACCTAAAACCTATCATAGGACCTATTATATAAATTGATAGGACATCCCCTTACCTCGAATTCGAAGAGTAGAAGCCCTAGAAACCGTCACCACCAGAACCTCAGCAACAAAATCACGTTCCTCTCCTCTCCTTGGTTGCGCGACTTCTCTTCTCCTCTTCTCCTCTCCAACGGCGCCTCTCCCCTCTCTATTCTCTCCAATTCGCAAAATGATGGAACAAAACCCTAACTCCACATGACCTAGTGTATTCGCATGTCTCAATGGATCATGGGCTTGGGCTTTTCACTTAAGCCCGAGTCTAGCTAATTGGCGCCTTCATTTCCAAATACCACCTACACCATTTTAATATAATTTTAATTAATTAAATTATACCCAATAAATTAAATAAATTCCTAAATACTTAATTAAATAAATTAATTAGATATTTAGGGTGTTACACTAGGACTTGTCCTCCTAAAAGACAAAAGAGGGGATGTGGCAGTCGATCATTGGCTCATACCGAAGTAGTGTCCACACCACTACCTCGGTGCCAAGCATAAGACAACAATACCCTATAATATAGAGTACTGTAGGACCTCCTTTGTAGTATAAATAGTGCATGTTATTTTTGTATTAAGGGCCCTTAGTTCATGTATTTTGGAAGGTCGTTCTAAGTACGGCTATGTCCTTAAGAGTTATACCACCCCCATCTATATACGAGAACATTGGCGCTCACCGTGGGGTAGTCGGTAAAAACTTTTTTCCTAACGGTCTCACAAATAAGAGGTGAATGCTTCAACCCGAGCCATCGTGGAAACGTGACATTCGAACGACACCACTCACAGTGAAGCTGAAGAACCATGCGAAGAGATGCAAGGAATGCACGACTTAATTCAGACGTTGGAGCAACAAAACGAAGAGCAACATCACAAGAACCAAGAGCATCTCCTCCGCGCGTAGGCCCTGGAGGCCCGTGAACGTAGGCTTCAAGAACAAATAACAGCCCCTACGGAATGGCCCTCAAACCTCCGGAGGAGCAAGAGAAAGCGACATTCATGACTTATAGATCAAACTTTTGCTGCAAAGATAATGCCGTTCGAACTCAAAAATACTGGGGCAACCTATCATCGTGTAATGGACATGATATTCATGGATATCACTGGGGACATAATCAAAGTCTACGTTGACGACAAGGTAGTAAAGTTCAAATCTGAGTTGGATCATGTCGCTAACCTGGATCAAATTTTTCGTTACTCTGCATGCGTGATTTACAGCTCAACTCCGGCAAGTGCAGCTTTAGAGTGCACTAAGGGAAATGTCTTCGGTTTATGCTAACTAGTAGAGGGATAGAAGCCCGACAGGATAAGTTCCAAGTAGTCATTGATATGCAAATCCCTTTTGCGCAAAGGAAATACAAATACTAGCAGGCCACATCTCGGGGCTGTCTTGATTTCTGATAAGAGCGGAAGAGAGGAGCCACCCTTTCTACCAGATACCTCAAAAGAGCAACACCTTCTGCTGGAACGATGCATGATTAGAACTTTCAAGCAGATTAAACAATAACTCGCAACTCCTCCAATATTAATCTACCTAGAGGTCTTAGAAATTGCATGCAGCTCAGTATTAGTACAGGAAAAAGAAAATGAAGATTGACTCGTTTACTTCTCGGCATGACTCGTTTACTTTTTAAGCCAAGCCTTACGAGGGGCGGGGATTCCATATCAGAAGATTGAAAAAGCGGCATTAACCCTCTTGCCCACAACGCGGAGGTTGCGACCATACCTCCAAAGTCACTCAATAATTGTCAAAACCGACCTTCCCATCTGGAAAATCATACAAAAGCCCGAATTTGCGGGATGAATGATAGGGTGGTTTGTAGAGACATACTATTCGACATTTCCTACCAACCTTGAGGGTTAGTAAAATCCTAGGTGTTAGCAGACTTCCTACTGGAAATAACTCCAGCAGATCAGGAGCTCTTAGAAAGCTGAAGACTCCACCAACCAACCATGGAAGCTCTCAGGTGATGGATCCTCATAATATTATTGATTTTTTTTTGTAATACCCTCACATGATTCATTAATATTAAGAAACCAAATTTATTTTTCTACAAAAAAAAGAAACCAAATTTATTTAAAAGTAAGTCATCAATTTAATCTGTAAGTTTACATTCGCTATATATTTAGCTTCTAAAGTATATAAAAATAGTAAGTAGTCCCTATAGTTTATGACATCAGTCAAATTAAGTGGTTTCTTACAAAATTAATGATATAATTTTCTTAAAATTATATACTAGTTTGATAGATCACAAATTTTAAGGTCTACTTATTATTTTCAAATACTTTAGGGTCAAGTAAAATAGAGAGTGGAAGTTATGAAACTAAATTAAGAGTGAAGTCTTTATTTAAATGTCAAAATTGAAATTCTAAGAGATCTAGGTGGGAAAGTAAAAATAAAAATCATATAGAGAATTCCTGAAGATTTATGAACCGCACAGAACGGCAAAGCCGGGTATATACGTGACCTTCTAGGTTCCCCGACGTAGATTAGTAATCGGTAAAACCGATAGATACTGCACATCAATAACACGCTAAAACGACAAAACTGATAGATACTGCACATCAATAACACTAAAAAAAGTAAAAGCTTAGTTGTAATTGGAAGCTTTTAGTACCATTGTATTATGAGTGACTTAAATGTAATACCATTAGCACGGTTCAATTTAATTAAAGGTACCTGCTGATAGAAAAACTAAAGGTACCTCTAAATTCTAATTAGGACCACACTAGCAAATGCTTCAAATTTTTTAAAAAAACTGGTCCCTCTGTTATGCCAAAATAAAATGAAGTCAAGTCACTATTAGAAAAAGCAGGTTGTTAAAACCGCAGGTCGAGAGGTCCGACCGGTTGAATTGAGTATTGGACTCCTACTACTAAAGGACGTTGATTTTTTGGCACATGAGATATTTTTATTATTTTTTTAACTAAGTTTGATGAATTAAATCAAATAATATGAAAATTAAAGCAAATGTATCCATAAATATTACTATGAGTACTTACTTTAGTATATTTTTTTGGTACAATACTTACTTACTTTAGTATATGTTTAGTATATGTGATTATTGAATATTAAAAGGTTATTATGCCATATATTATTGGATTTAATATGTCATTTAGAATATTACATATGTTGACTTATAATATTTCAAGTGAATCTTCATCTTTAATAATGTGAAATAGTGAATATTATTTTATTTTTGGTTTATTATTGTTTGATATATTATATTAAAAAATTAAAATATTATTTAATATATTTCTGTAGGCTCTTGGTCGGACCTTAATTTGGACCTTGAACAGGTATCTTATTTGATTTAATAGCCGGTCCAATTTTTGGTTTTTGTATCGGGTGAATGGTAAATGTACTTTAAATTACTCTTACCGGATCTTTTGTCCGTCTGGATGTGTGTATAGTCGATAGATTGAGAGGAACGGGTTGAAGTACCTTTTGTACTTCGTTAATATAATTTGTGCCTAAAAAATAATTATCTTCAAAGTACTTAATTGAATTGGAAAATACAAATCTATCATGTTTTGAAATTTGGATTTTGTGCTGTCACCAGTTAAATATTGATCAAAACTAGATTTTTAACTCTAAAAAAACATTTAGAACATAAACATTTCCTAATTGTATAATTTAGATTGTCCAAACAAGATTAGATGGTTCAGATTTACTAAAAACATGAAATCTAATGGTAGCCGACCGCACTGAATTTGGATCCTATGATTTGGGATTGGGATCCTCTCCATTTAATGGAGGGTTCCATTTAGAGAGAGAGTGACACATTGAATATTTTAATATTATTTTTAAAATAATATTAAAATATTCAATGTGTCACTCTCTCTCCAAATGGAATCCTCCATTAAATGGAGAGGATCCTGATCCTATGATTTGTGGTTTAAGAAAAAAAAAGAGGCGCGTCAGAAGGAAGGGGATTGGGAAATCCTTCACGTGTCAACCTAACAAGCTTGACAGCCAGCTGGTGGTTCCTTTTGCAATCTTCAAAAGAATACCCAGCTATTTACCATACACCACACGCAGGGTATCTAAATCCAAATAATCGCGGGTTTTTAACTATTGAATATCGCGGGAAATTCGAGGAACGCCGTTATTTTTTCATTACCGGTAGTTGCAAGTAACTAACTAATTAAGTAAGTCGTTGCCGGTATTTAACGGGACATACTTCCTCATCCGCGGTCTAAGCACATTGGTCATAGGCTTACTTAAGCACCGTGTTTACCGGAATTTGCCGGTTAATTATTTAATTAGCCAATTGAAAATAATCAACGCCTTGAACAAACGGATTCCAAAATTGTTTTGCCGTTTTCCTTGTACGACAAGCACACGATCAGATGTGCATATTCTCGCATTTCTGTAGTTCTCCTCAACTCATTATCAAAGTTTTCAAAATCAAAATGTAAATGTGTTTTTTTTCTTTTTTTGATTTTCTTACAAGAAAAAGTTCGTTATATTGACATATATAGAGAACGACTACCCAACAGCATTTAGTTGAGATGATAGAGGTATTTTTCAGTTTAACGAAGGTCATGAGTTCGAATCCAGCTTTGGGCATGCAATATTAAATCCATTTTTTGAAGAAGAATTTTACCACCCATTGTAGTCGTAGTTAAGATTATGATTGTCCTTTCCTATACGAGACAACAAGATAATGGGATATATATTTGTCTTTATTCCACATTTTTGTGTTTCTATATGCCTTCCATAAGATATGGATTACTATTGTACTACTCACCTCCAAACTTAAATATAAGTAAAAAAATATTAGTTAATCAATATATTACTAGATTTCAAATAATTTAACCCTTTTCATTGTCATTATTTGAAAATATCTTTTAAGATAATTTAATTTTTATTTTCAAGAGTTTGTCAAAAAAAAAAACTTTTATTTTCAAGAGAATGACATGCTTGCCGTGATAAAGGGTGGTAGTCTAAGAAATGTGGTTTAAATTTTATATTAAATTAAGAAAATAAAATAAACTTACTAGTTAAGCGATTACTGATAATTTAACATGGCAATTTGGGGTGCTTTTAGGGTGAATGAGCAAATCAAATCTCTCACTGGTGAACCATTAAATATAACCATAGAATGTAGTATAAAAATTCATCAATAGTTGAGATTTAATACTGGTTGATTCAATCTTAGCCATTCATAGCATTTTACACTGTATCCTGCTGTCAATTTTAGTGATTCACCTGTGAAGGATTTAATTTGCTCCCTCACCCTAGAATCACCCGACAATTTGATGTGACTCCATATTCATATTATTTAACTTTTATGCTTTACATATCCATTTCATTTACCCATCTACCTAATCTAATATCCATATTTAAAAAAGTGTTACGGTATGACTCATGCTCAAATAATATGCCAAATCATTTCCAATTAAAATTCTGTTATATCTCCAAAATCTTTTTCTTTTAACAGCAAGCAAAATAAAAGTCTTCCTTGACTTGGTAGCATGAGGAGCTTGACAATAAATGCATGGAAGTTGTATGCGGTTTCACATGACAAGTAAATGTATAAAACAAAAACTAATAGAAAAAGAAAACATTTCCTTATTCCCCATTTTACCCTTAATAAAAACAGTTATTTACTCCTAAGTCCTTAAGTCATAAAACAAACCCAGCTTGACATGTGCCTCTATATAAACCATCTTCTCACAAGTTTTCAACTCATCACGCCCAACACACTCTTCTCTCTTCCTTCTTCTTTCTCCAACAACAACAATCTCTCTCTATTTCTATTAACGTTGTTCTCTTCTCTCTCTCTCTCTCTCTCTCTCTCTCTCTCTCTCTCTCTCAATCTCTCTCCATCAAAAAACCAAACACACATTTTAACACACGAGCCAACCAAACAAATTAAACCAAACATGCCTGAGGCACCAAGAGACTACAACCTTGTTGAACAAAACAAGAAGATCTTAGATTTTATTGAAGATGTTACTTCAAACGCTGATCAAGTTCAACAAAAGGTTCTCTCTGAAATTCTCTCCCGCAATGCAAATGTTGAGTACTTGAAGAGATATGGTCTGAATGGACACACAGACCGTGACACCTTTAAGAAATTATTGCCTGTTATTACCTATGAAGAAATTCAACCTGATATTGATCGCATCGCTAATGGTGATACTTCACCCATCCTTTGCTCTAAACCCATCTCTGAATTTCTCACTAGGTCTCTCTCTCTCTCTCTCTCTCTCTCTCTCTCTTCATACATACATATATTATAATTTTAATATATATATATATATATATATAATCATACACATCTATATATATATATATATATATATATATATATATATATATATATATATATATATATATATATATATATCTACCTCTCGTTATTCTTGTTGTTTTAGTTCTAGTACTAGTATAAGAGGTTTTTTCTGATAAGTTTCTAATATAAGAGAAAGAAAGAAACAAAATGAAAGGGATATTTTTTTTTATATTTTTCTTCTATTTTTCTCTCTTCTTATAAAAGGAGAATAAACCCGAAAATGAATTTTTCAACGAGAATAAAATAAGAGATAATACTCTTTAAGAGAAAGATTTAGAGTTTATTTCTCACCAAAAAAGTTAGAGAATTTTTACTCTGATAAATAGTTCTCTATTTTACTTTTTTTGACTCGAACCCAGGACATTTTGGGTATTTTAAGGCAGCTTATTTCAACTACACTGTAGTGCTTGTTTTCATTTATGCTATGGCTAAATAATAATAATTTTTTTTTTTGTTATTGTAGTTCTGGGACATCTGGAGGAGAGAGAAAGTTGATGCCAACAATTGAAGAAGAGCTAGGAAGGAGAAGCTTGTTGTATAGTCTATTGATGCCAGTAATGAGCCAGTTTGTTCCAGGTTTAGAAAAAGGGAAAGGAATGTACCTAATGTTCATAAAATCAGAAGCTAAAACACCTGGAGGTATAGTAGCTAGACCAGTTTTAACTAGCTACTATAAAAGTTCCTATTTTAGAGATAGACCATATGACCCTTACACAAATTACACAAGCCCAAATGAAACTGTTCTCTGTCCTGATTCCTACCAAAGCATGTATTCTCAGTTACTTTGTGGTCTTTGTCAAAACAAAGAAGTTTTAAGGGTAGGTGCTGTTTTTGCCTCTGGTTTTATAAGAGCTATTAGGTTCCTTGAAAAACATTGGACCCTCCTTTCCCATGATATTAGAACAGGAACACTTAATAGCTTAATCACTGATCCTTCAGTTAGAGATTCTGTTATGAAGATCCTTAAACCTGATCCTAAACTAGCTGATTTTATTGAAACTGAGTGTAGCAAGAATTCTTGGCAGGGGATTATTACTAGGTTATGGCCTAATACTAAGTATGTTGATGTTATTGTGACTGGGACAATGTCACAATATATACCTATTTTGGATCATTATAGTAATGGTTTACCACTTGTTTGTACTATGTATGCTTCTAGTGAATGTTACTTTGGTGTTAACCTTAACCCTCTTTGTCAACCTAGTGAGGTTTCTTATACACTTATTCCTACCATGTGTTACTTTGAGTTCTTGCCTGTTAATAGAAGCAATGGTGTCACTGATTCTCTTCACACACCTAGATCCCTCAATGAGAAAGAACAACAAGAGTTGGTTGAGCTTGTTGATGTTAAACTTGGACAGGAATATGAACTTGTTGTCACTACTTATGCTGGTAACTTTCTTTCTTTTCCATCTTCATAATGTTTTAAATCGCGATGATGTCAAAAACTATGATGTTGCGGACCAGATCGCAGAACATGGGGGATTTTGCTAATTTGTTTTCGACTTTTTTTCTTGTTCAGGACTATATCGTTACCGTGTTGGTGATGTGCTGAAGGTAGCAGGATTTAAGAACAAGGCGCCACAATTCAACTTTGTTTGCAGAAAAAACGTCGTGTTAAGCATAGATTCAGACAAAACCGACGAAGTTGAACTGCAAAACGCAATGGCGAATGCTGTGACACATTTGGTACCATTTGATGCAACAGTATCTGAATACACAAGTTATGCAGACACAACAACAATCCCAGGTCACTATGTGTTATACTGGGAGCTAACATTGAATGGAACAACACCAATTCCACCTTGTGTTTTTGAGGATTGTTGCTTAACAATCGAAGAATCGCTTAACAGCGTGTATCGCCAAGGCCGTGTCTCGGATAAATCAATTGGTCCTCTTGAGATTAAGATTGTTGAGCAGGGTACTTTTGATAAACTCATGGATTATGCTATTAGTTTAGGTGCTTCAATAAATCAGTATAAGACCCCAAGGTGTGTTAAATTTGCACCTGTTGTTGAACTTCTGAACTCAAGGGTAATTGATACCTATTTTAGTCCTAAGTGTCCTAAATGGGTTCCTGGACACAAGCAATGGATCAATCAGAATTGAATTGAACAAGAATCTGATGTATTTGAAGGTGAAGAAAGAAGACATTATTATTATTATTATGTGGTTGGTTGGTAGCTTTTCAATGAACTGTTTGTTTTTAGGGAGAAGAAGTAAATTTAATTACTCTTTTTTAGGTTAATTAATTCCATGCATGTCTAATATTTAGTTCTTCTCTCTATATCTCTCTCTTTTTCTCTCACTCTTTTTTAGTTCTTTGTTATAACTTGCATAGTGAACTGAACCTAGTCAATGTAAAAAGCAATTCCTGTTTGAAAGAAAGCCGTTGCCTTTCTTTTTTTTATTTATCCACTAAATTAGCATTTTTGTTTATCAACTTTATGAATCATCATAACTTTAGTTTGGAATTAATTGGTTTCTGAAGTGTCATGTTGGGGTCTTATTAATTTGGTATAACGGCAACAACAAAAATCCATCACTTCTCAATACCTTTTTCAATTGTTTTTAGGAAAAAGCATGTCAACTTTTTCCCTCTTAATTTCACTATTATTAAGCTCTAACACTCTAACTAACGAATCATAGTGAAACTAATTATGAAAAAGCTGATAACAGTAACAGCAAAATTATTCTGTAAACAAAGTCTGTAATTTGATTAAGACTTGTCTGATAAGAATATTGTCAGTAATTAATTGTACTTAGTGGGATAAATATGTAAAAAAATGTTGATAAGCTCGTGTTAGTCCTCGTGATGGGGAAGTAATGAGTCCAAATTCTGTTTATTGAGAGTCTATTTTAACAAATAGTTGTTGGGTCAGTGTCAGATTGTGTCACTAAATGAGTTTCTGTTCAAGTTTCAAACATGCTTTCTTCATCAATTCCATTAGGCAAACAACTTTTTTTGTTTTTCAAAAAATAGTTTCAGACAGTACAATTTATCTATAAATAAACTTTACAAAATAAAATACCTCCAAATATATATATAAACTTTACCGATGGGGAGTGTAGTTAGTAACTCCCTAATAGTAATTGATCAGTGCTTTCATAGTGAACAAACCAAAGGACTGAAACAGCTTCCGAGGAAATGAAACTCTTTTGAGAATCCGAGGACTACTACTAGTCAAGGAACAAAGATCTGTGCAAAATGTGCAAAGCCAATAAAATTTTGGATGGTTGTTTGTGAGTATGAGTGAAAAGATAAGGAAGAATCATCAGTGCAATCAGAGTGATGTTCCCTGTATACTATATATTCCTTGAAAACAAACAAAATAAACAGTTTTTTGATTTTATATTTTATTAAATAAAAAAAAACAACTATTGAAAGTGTTATGTGTGAGTGTGTGTGTCAGACAAAATTATGCAGTTCATTGAGACAACAAAGGCATAAGAAAGAGACAAGTGTTATTTCAGAGACAAATTTGTGTTCGGCTCAGATTGATAAAGCAACACATAACAGCGTGACAAAGGAGATAAGGTTCGTATAACGTTGCAGTGCGTGTGCTTAATTTGTGTAAACACAACTGCTTCTCATGTGTTTGTCTTCTTTATGGTTTGCCATTTTTGTTCTGTATATACATTCCTAATTCCTATTCCAAACAAAATGTTAATTCAACTATAACTTTTGGTACTACGTACAATCTTCTTCCATAAATCACGGTTATTTCAATTTTAGTCTTATTTTTTGAAATTCGACACATTTTTTCACATGCTAATGAGATTAGAAGAAAAGAGAAGGAAAATGATAGATAGGATATATGATTTGATAGAAGAATAATTGTGGGATAAAAAGGATATACTTATAAAGCGTGAGGGTAAGATGTTGAAGGTGAAACTCCCAGCACTTCAAAATTTGTAAGTCCTTTAAAAATTTTCACCTATTTTAGAGTTAAAAAACATATTTAACCCATCATTATAATGATTAGTATAATGTAGGTATGGCAATTTCTACCTATACCGTTCGGGGCCCATTCACAGGAATCTTTTCCCCCTGAGGACGGGGATGGGAAAGAAACTTCCCCCACGGTCAATTCGGAGATGGGGACGGGACCATACCTGACGGCTCGTGGGGACCCCGACCCGAATATATTACATAAATATTTTTATTATAAATATATATTATATTATAAGTAATTTGATTTTTTTGTCCTTTTATATTTGTTTTTAATTAAAAATATTAATAAAATATTAAATTAGGTTAATTTATATATTTTTTTTCTTACTTTTATTAAAATATCAGAGTAAGACAAACTTTTATATTTTTTTATAATAAAATGTTAAACTTTCTTTTTTAGTCTTACTTTGATATATTTTTTCAATTTTATTATATTAAAGTTTATATTTTTTCTAACTTTTAATAATTTTCGGGAACTCCATGAAGACTGTGGGGATCGAGGGAATGGGGATGGGGGAGGAAAACTCCCCGAGGCGGGGATTGGGGACGAGGATAGAGAGCCGGTGAGTACTCCCCCCTCGCCCCATCCCGCCCCACCCCATTCCCTAGTATAACGCTTACCAAGTTAGACTAGAGCTCCAACATAGTAACCATGAGCATAGAGATGATTCACCAAAACCTGTTGAGGGGAGGATCAAATATAATGTTGAAACTTCTTTCTCTATGTAGTTTAATCAAGTTGGAGTGGAAATGTGTATTAGAGATGACCAAGGTCGTTTTGTCATCGCAAAGACGAAGTAGTTCTCACCAATATACTCTTCACGTGAAGGCGTAGCCGTTGGCCTACTTGCGGCTATCAACACTGGATTCGGAAACTCCAGTTAGACAATGTAGATATTGATCTTGATCTCAATTTGGTGGAAGAAAATCTAAAGTGCACCAGAAGGAATACATCTCAAATTTTGGCTCTGTCATTTTTTAGATTGTAAGGAAATTTTATCTTAATCTTTTGGCAATGGTAGCCACATCTCTTGCTTGCTCTCATATTTTTATTGATATCACAATAGGAATTCCACAACTACTAACTAGTGAAATAGTCTAGCATTATTTTTGTCAAATTTTCTTGCTTGCATTTTCAAATTTCTTGCTTCCACAACATCTCTTGCTTGCATTTTCAAATTTTCTTTAAAATTTGTTCACTTACCTAATAAAATTTGAGAAGTTGATGTTTTGGAATATTTTGCAATAACTGTCTATATTCAGAAATTAGCATTTACTTAGTCTGATGGTTCCATTTAATGCGTTGTCCATGCCAAGGCTCTAAAGCAAATTTTAAAGGTTCTAAATATATTTTTCATCTAAAAATATATTTTATTTAGTCTTTTTTTTTTCGACAAATATTTTATTTAGTATCTCTATTTTCCATCTCAACAAGTAGGTAGTTAATTTTAGTAGATTATGGCAGTCTCCATGTGCCATAACCTTATTAATGAAGTTATAGATTATTGCATGGTATCTATTTTTTTATGCAGTGAGGATACTTTTATTCTTACTGCTCCTATGGAGCTGTGATGGTAACAAGTGTCCCCGGACAATTTCAACTTGGCCTTCTTCAAAGATTGTTGATATGTTGTAAAACATGATATTATTAGCTTCACTTAGGAATTCCACGCGACTGACGTTCTTTTCAAAGCCATTACAACATCTTTCTTGGCGTTGATTCCAAAAAAGGCAAATCCGCAAGAGTTGAAGAATTTTTGTCCCATTTGTCTGGTTGGGAGTCTATAAATTCTTGCCAAGATTCTTGCTAGCAGATTAAAAAATGTACTTCATAAGGTGATCTCGCCTCGTCAGTTAGTTTATTTTACCAGGAAGACAGATTTTTGATGGGATTGTGGTGGCCAATGAGAATATGCACTTAGCTAAGTGCATCAAGGATGAGAGCTTGCTCTTTAATTAAGGTGGATTTTGAGAAGGCATACAACTCAGTGTCTTGGGATTATGTAATGCCTATGTTGGAGCATATGAGGTTTGACAGGAAAGGATAGGTTCAAGCGTGCATCTATTCTAGTTCAATGTCGACTTTGGTTAATGACTATCCTTCTGCGGAGTTCAGCGTTCATAGGAGTCTTCACCAAGTGGATCCTCTTTCTCCATTTTTGTTCCTCATAGCTGTGGAGGGTCTGTCAAGGTTGATGTAATGTAACGCCCAAAGAAATTTTCATTTCTTTGATTGCTAAGTGAATTAAATGAATGTGAATGTTTCATTGAAGTGACTTGTGCATGAGTTATTATTGTTAAGCATGAATTGTGGAGGTAATTGAATGATTGGTAAATTCTATGAATTATTAGAATTATGAGGTAATAATAGAGGATTTAGTGGGTCTAAGTGCTAGATGATTAGAGGGAGGGCAAAATTGGTATTTCCTTTAGGTTCTAAAATCTGATTTTTTTCACACACCCACCCGTTTCTCCTTCCTACTTCAGCCAAGACTCCCACAAAACCCTAAAAACAACATTTTAGAAAGAGAAGAAAAAGAAAGAAAGTTGAGAGAAGAGGGGGAGAGAACTAGGAGAGGGAAGAGAGAAATGGGAGCTCACCTTCATGTATCTCTTTTCTTTCAACTGATTTGAAGTCATCTAAGCCTCCTCATTCCATTTTTGTCATCAAGAGTTTCGAAAACCACCACCATCACAAATTTCCCAAATCTGTCCAAGCTTCAACTTCCATGGAAATGTGTTTTCTTAGCTTGCATGTTCAACATTTGGCTATTAGGGGTTGTTAGAAGACTTCTACTTCAGTTCCTTTGGATTTCTAGAGCCTACAGAGTGTCTTGGGAGCTAGGGTTTCGAATTGAGGACCTAGGAGCTGGTGTGAGTGCTTTCATTTCTTCTATAGTTGATTCATCTTGATAATTTTGGAAGCAAGTGAGTTCTTTTACTTTTTTTTTAATTTCCAGTATTGCATGTTGCTTTGAGATATGAAATGAACATAACCTTAAAAATCTGTGTGACCTTGTGCTGGATGTTTTGGAAATTCTGATTTGATGTTGCAAGTGCTGTTTTTGGATGCATGATTGGTTTGAAATTAAATGAAACGTTGTTATATTGTGAGATAGGTTGATTGGATTGAGTTTGGAATTAAAGGGGACGAATAGAACTGTTTTGAAACTGATTTTATGCAGATAGACAGGCCATAATCGATTATGGAGCTCTGATAAGCTATTATCAAGCTCTGATAATCGATTATGATAATCGATTATGATCCTTCTGTCCAACTTTTTCTTGCTTAAACTATCCCTTTTGATTCGAAACCTCCTCCAATCCCTTCTTTAACCCCCCTGATGAATGAATTATGTGAATCGAATAGTTTCGTCTCGAGAGCGAAAACTTAGTGTCTATGTATGCACATTTAAATGAATTAAAGAATGGATGATGTACTTGGGGCGGTGTCATGAGCTGTCTCAAGGCCCAAGAGGTTAGGTTAGTGTGTTCTATTTATTTATAGAATGCGGGTTTTTTTTCAATCAATTCTTTAGTGTCCCTAAATCCTGTAAGAGTGAAATCCGTATGATTACATCGTAGCTTTTATATTATGTAAGTCTAAGGCATTAGGGGGATGCTGTTGGAGATATTTTCAAAATATTGATTTGGATTCTGGTTAAAGATATTTGTGAATTAAACTTTGTAACAAATGTCATTGTGGTTAGGTGGTTGCGCATTGTGTTACTATCCTTAGTGGCACGGGTTCGAATCCCCCTTAGATAGATTTTGGAAAATGTTCTATTTATTTTATGTACTGTAAATTAAAAATTGAAATGACATAACCGCTGGGACTTGAACCCGCGCCAGCGAAGTGAACGAGCAGAACGGTTACCACCGAACCAACATATTATTTCATTCAATTTTCAGATATTAACTGTATTTAACGAATCCAAATGGCAGAAACTATTTTCCCAAAAAGTTGCGTTCTTTCATTAAAAGGCATGAATTTTTCTATATAAAGAGACATTCTGAACTCATTATAACATACGAATTTCAACTTCTCTCCAACACAAAATTCCATCATTTTTATTCTAAATCAACTCTTTACTTCTCTGGTGCACAAGAGTGAGTACGGAGACTTTATTCCGTAAGGTATTATTGAAAGATAGGCTTGGTGTGGTTGTGCAAGACACATCAAGGTTTCTAAAGTATCCTGAAGGGGATTCGCAGGTTACCCTAAAGTGGGAAAATGATGATTACATATGCATGGGACATATTCTCAACGGGATGTCAGATTCTTTGTTCGATATCTACCAATGTGAAAATTCTGCCAAGGATCTTTGGGACAAACTTGAAGCAAGGTACATGCAAGAAGATGCAACAAGTAAGAAATTTCTTGTTACTCATTTTAATAATTACAAGATGGTTGATAGTAGGCCAATTATGGAACAAATGCATGAAATAGAAAGGATTCTTAATAATTATAAACAACATAAAATGCATATGGATGAAACCATCATTGTCTCATCAATCATTGATAAACTTCCCCCTTCATGGAAAGACTTCAAAAGAAGTTTGAAACATAAAAAGGAGGACATTTCTCTTGATCAATTGGGAAATCATCTTCGGTTAGAAGAGGAGTATCGAAAACAAGAGGATACTAAGGACCAATATACTCATGAGAAAGTATATGTTATAGAGGGTGGAAAGTCTAGAAAGTCCAATGAGGAAAAGGATCAAGATGATGAGGAAGGTCATGATAACAACAATGGAAACAGTCACAACAAAAGGAAGAAAGGTAGTTGTTTTCATTGTGGCAAACCAGGGCATTACAAGAGTGAATGTAGGTTCTTGAAGAAGATGAACAAAGAGAAGAACTCTAGTGCACAAAAGGATCATCTTGTTGCATAGAAGTTATCTCTAGAAAGGGTTCACTCTAAGAATGTGTATTATGTACCCAATGACGGGAAATTGAATTTAAGTGTGTTTTCTTGTAATAAGTTATGTCTTTGTATTTGATGTATTTACTGTGTTGTGTGGTGCATTTTAGGAAATTGTAAGTGTGATTTGTATTTATACTATTGATTTTAAATTAAAGGGTAATTAAAATTTTGTGTCTATTTTATTCATGACAAAGTTATCATCATAAAATATTTGATTTTCATCATTAATTTATTTGCACTAAACAATGATAATATCATGAATACTTAGTGATATTTATGTTCTCTTTTGTCATGTGTTAGTGATCAATGATATAACTTTATTAAATGTTTAATATGGCAAAAGGTAAAATAATTTAATGTGTTTGTATAAGATACAATTAAATGATATAATTATCATGTTTTGTGCTAATTGATTGATTTCAAAAGTATATCAAAAGTCATAGCTATGGAGGTGATTGAATATTCAAAATGTATAAAATTTGAAATGAATTTTACAATTCTTTGACGAAAGAATTGACAAGGATGTGATGTTGAATACATCAATAGGGATGTGATACAAGCCCATATCTAATTGATCACCAATAATGGAAACCCGACTCACACTTGAATGAAATCAAGTCTTGAGTTCAATGGTGAAAGTACATTATAAGAGTGATTGGAGTACTTGAAAATAGATACATCCCATGGGTTTAAAGTACTTGGACCATAAAAGTAAAGTTGGAAGGATGAGGTTCTCCTCTTAATAGACATATAGCATATATTTGCTGAGGTGCATAATTATGGGTGCATTTCTGATATAGTCTACCTATATGAGAATGAAGTGGGGCCGCTTCATAGAGTTAAAGGGCTGGACTCTTAAAATTCTCATGAAAAGGATACCGGACACAAGGCCTTATTAAAAGTGTCATTTTTATAATTCTTTCAATGGTACTGAGATTTCATGCGTGAGTTATGCACACTTGTTCTAATGAGTAGTTGGTTCAAAGCTTGTCTACCAATCTATTTGGGGATTAGTGATGACTTAACTTACTAAGTGATGGTTCAAATCGCAAGATACCTTCATTTGAAAACATGTGATTTCCGGAATAATGGATTTGGATATTTTGAAAATGGTGGGGGATTGTTGGAGATATTTTCAAAATATTGATTTGGATTCTGGTTAAAGATATTTGTGAATTAAACTTTGTAACAAATGTCATTGTGGTTAGGTGGTTGCGCATTGTGTTACTATCCTTAGTGGCACGGGTTCGAATCCCCCTTAGATAGATTTTGGAAAATGTTCTATTTATTTTATGTACTGTAAATTAAAAATTGAAATGACATAACCGCTGGGACTTGAACCCGCGCCAGCGAAGTGAACGAGCAGAACGGTTACCACCGAACCAACATATTATTTCATTCAATTTTCAGATATTAACTGTATTTAACGAATCCAAATGGCAGAAACTATTTTCCCAAAAAGTTGCGTTCTTTCATTAAAAGGCATGAATTTTTCTATATAAAGAGACATTCTGAACTCATTATAACATACGAATTTCAACTTCTCTCCAACACAAAATTCCATCATTTTTATTCTAAATCAACTCTTTACTTCTCTGGTGCACAAGAGTGAGTACGGAGACTTTATTCCGTAAGGTATTATTGAAAGATAGGCTTGGTGTGGTTGTGCAAGACACATCAAGGTTTCTAAAGTATCCTGAAGGGGATTCGCAGGTTACCCTATTGCATCCAATCGATTAGAATTGGTGGGGGCGAATCGAACCTAAAGGTTAGTGTGTTTACACACGCTTTAGAATCAAGTGCGGCATCATCATCTTCATCATTGTTCGAGTGTTGCAGCATCTTCCCCAACATATTGTTCTCACAGATGCATCATGGGTAATAACTTAAAAGATACATGGAGAGTATTAGTAAGGAGTCACAGAACTCATTGAGATTATGTAATCTCACTCCTCATGTTTGTTGTATTTCAGATAAGCAGGTGAAGGAATCCCTTAGAAGTGGATTGCAATGCTTGGAGTTATTCTTAGGTTGGAAATTAGCTCCATTAGAAGGACTTTTTGTTATTGTCTAAGTTAAGACAAGAACTCAGTTGTTTAAGTTTCTAAGAATTATGTATTTATGTTGGATTAAGTTAAGGATAGGCTCCGATAGGTGATTTTGAACTAATAGTTTAATTATGTATTAGAACTAAGTTTTCATTTTTAAGTAAAATCCTATCATTGTGGGCACTTGAAGTTAGTATATAGTATAATCCAACTTTAATGCGTACTCTGATTGGCCTAAAAAGTAAAGTCTCAGATTTTTATTGTCGGCTAAAAATCTAGGATGTTACATTTTGGTATCAAAGCTGTTCGGCCTAGTCAGACCTAGATGTTAGTAGTCCGTTATGTCTTTTGGATGTGATTCTTCTTATTATGCTATGAGATATTGAGTGTGATCAACTCGATGCTTTGTGCATACTTTGCAGAATTATGGGCGGAAGAGGTAGAAGAAATGCGCCGATCGATCCATATTTCGAGTGGATACAGAATATGATGGAGATGGCACAAAATATGATGCAAGACATGCTGCAATTTCAACAACAGGCTCATCAACAGCCTAATGTGCAACAACCTCCGGAAGACCCTAACAGAGCTTACTTCTGCTTTCAAAAGATGAATCCACCAAGTTTCAAGGGTGGACCAGATGTAATGTCATGTCATTACTAGATTGATGCCATGGAGAGGATTTTCAGGACCCTTCAGTCTAGTGAAGAAGAGAAAGTAACATTTGCAGCTCATATGCTTGAAGGAGAAGCACAGACATGGTGGACTAATGTAACATCCCTAAAATAATTGTTCCAATTATTTTAGATGATTGTTTTAATTTTATTGATTAGTGAATAATTTAATTACAATTGGATTAATTGTTGTTAAGTGTGAGAACCCAAAGTAATTATTTTAATTACTTTGATGTTTGAGTTTAGTTATTTCACTAATTGAGTGCATAATTATAAATTGTAGAAGTTGTTATTGATTGGTGTAGGGATTTTAAGTGAATAATAGATAGAAAAGGGTATTTTTAGGATATTAGAGTTGAGGGAGGGCATAGAGGTCATTTCACCCCCACACCCTCACTTATGGTTGTTTTTAAAAGAAAGGGATAAAGAGAGAGGGAGAAGTCGAGAGAAGAAGAAAAGAAAGAAGAAAACAAAGAAAGAAAGAAAAGAGAAGAAAAAGAGAGAAGAAGAGAGGGAGAAGGGCGAAGGGGGAGAAGAGATGGTGAAGTTCTTAGTATAAGTTCAAAGCTTTGGAAATCAAGTTTGGAGTTTTGGGATAAGCTTGAAGCCATAGGAGCCTAATGTTGGTGCCTTAGATTCGAATTGATGCTCCAAGCTAGGTTTTCTCGCATGTTGTGTGTTGGAGTCGACAATCAAGGTGAGTTTTGCGATTAATTTGAAGTTTCATTTGATGTGTTGTTGTTGGCTTGATGTTTTTCATAGTTGTGTGATGAGAAATTTGAATTGACTAGTTGTATGTTGAATCATTGGGAAGCCATGGTTATGTTTTGATGATTGAGAAAGTTTAGGAATTGTTGAATGTTATGATTTATGTGAATTGGGTTGTGTTATGGATTGGGCCACTACAACATTGTGCACTAAGGCCCAATACCAAAGGCAAACCTACCAATCAATGATGATGATCAAATACCTACATCCAATGGTTCCCATTGATTCCCAAAACCTATAAATAAGCATTGAATGCTTGCATTAAAGGTACACACTTTCCAATTCACTCACTTGCAATTGACCTACTTACTGACTTGAGCGTCGGAGTGTTATTGCAGGTACCACCGCACCTCGGGTCGGAGCTCAAACTCATATTGACCAAGAACACAGCTACCAACTATCTCGGACCGGACCTGGTATCTAAGATCGAATACCAGTTGAGAGATACGGTACAGAACATTGGCGACGACAGTGGGAGATCTTATACTCTAGTCCCTCCCCCATCTCCTTGGTCAGCGATGGCTCCGGTGTTACGTCAGAGGAACGTCTCAAGTGTTATAGTAAGACCCGATCAACAGCAGGAAACACCCGAAGGTGTAGTAGTCACTCTGCCCCGTAGCTCGGCCCACGACCACAACTCGTCCAGAGCAATGGTTCCCATAAGCTCCGCCAAGAACCAACTTCCACCTCCTCCCCAGATTGTCCAGGTGCCGGTCGACGCTGTTCAACAGCTCGTCCATCGGCTGACAAGACAGGCTGAGGCTGACCAGCAGAGGAGTCAGCGCTACTCCCAGCTGGAAGCTGAAATTGCCGAGATCCGAGCTCGCGACATCCCGGATCAGTCCGCTCCTCAAAACCAATCTCCCAGCAGAAGAGTGTCTAGTCAAAGGCGTCACCGATCTCCAAGATGGAGGAGGCACCACCACCGTTCACCACCTCGTCGGAAAGTAAGGCGAGGATCTGGAACTCCCCCAAGCGAGACACCGGACGACAGTTATTATCCTGGGGATTCTCCTCGCCGAAGCTCGTCCTTGGCATCCTCTTCTCCGGGGCGACGTTCTATAAGCCAGGAAAGATCCCCGAGGCATGAACGTCGGCGCCCTCACTCTCGAAGGTCCCCTGTTAGGCGCCCTAACCAGCGAGCTCCTCCGAGGGAGAGATCGACAGCACAGAAAGGACCCTTCACGACAAAGATCGACTACTTTTCGGTGCCAAAGCACCTTGAGAAACCCCTTGAAGGTTTAAAGATGCTTGATGGGACTGGTTATCCTGATCGCCATCTCGATTACTTTGATACAATGATGCAATATGGGAACGTCCCTGAGGAAATTAAATGTCGGGTTTTTCCCCTCACTCTTGAGAAGTTGGCTTTAGACTGGTTCAGAGCCCTCAAGCCGAACTCAATATCCTCTTGGGACCAGCTAGCCAAGTTATTTTCTGCCCATTTCGCTCACTCCAAAATGAAGCCGAAATCTCAGAAAGTTTTGCAAGCAATTCGGCAGGGGGAGAACGAGTCTCTCCGGAACTATATTGAGAGGTTCAATAAGGAAGCCACTCAGGTCCGGAACCTCGATGACTCTTTCCGACTTTTCTTCACGGAAGCCGGTCTTCGAGAAGGAAGTCTTTTCCAAATCGATGTCGGAGTAAATCAAACCGAGTCGCTTACCGAGTTCCTCCAGCGATCTCAGAAGTACATCGACAACGAAGAAGGAGCGGTTGCGAGAAAGTCGGACGCCGACCCTGGGATGATCAAGCATCGGAATGAGAAGGAGGCCCGGAACGATAGTAAACCCAGATCTCGCAACCGTCACCAGCATTATTCTGATCTTAACGAAACAAGAGCTAGAATTTTAGCAGAATGCATGAATGCGGAATTTAAGGAAGTTAAATTCCCTGATCCACTCCCACACAGACTAGGGCAGCGATCTAATAAGTACTGTCGGTATCACCGAAGTAAAGGACATGACACCAATCGCTGCAACGCTCTGAAAGACGACATTGAGGATCTGATCAAGAAAGGGAAATTGAATCAGTATGTGGCCAAAGCACCTCGGCAGGAGGTAGAGGTTAAAGAAGAGAAGGATGACCCTAAAAAGAAGGGGAAGGCTCATCAAGAAAGAGAGGAAAGCTCGGAAGATGAGCACGATTTCCGGAAGTCTAAAGGTCGGCCGGTAATGATGGTTATCTCTGGTGGATACCCCGTCGAAGCTTCAGGCAAGACTATCAAAAGAAAGTGGAAGGAGATTATGAGTGCTGGTTCCACCTCGGCGGTAACCTTGACCCCAGGCCGACCTCTTTTGGCATTTGGCGATCAAGACTTGCTAGATGGCAAACCCAACAAAGAAGCACCTCTTTTGATCAGGGCTGGCATGACCAATCACGAGATAAGAAGAATCCTTGTCGATCAGGGAAGCTCGGCAGATATCATTTTTATCGACCTTGTGAGAAAGCTGCAAATCTCTGAGGAGGACTTCACCCCTTATAGGGGATCTGCCCTTTCAGGTTTCAACGGGTCCCTGACCAAACCACTCGGCTATTTGGAATTAGTGGTCACCTACGACGAAGAATTGTTGGAAAGGACAGTCAAGACCAAATTCCTAGTTTTGTCATGCCCTTCGGTCTACAACTATATTATCGGAAGACCGACTCTAGGAAGGCTTAGAGTTGTAACCTCAACAGTTCATCTGAAAATGAAATTCTACTCTCTGTACAACAAAGTTATTACCCTTGATGCCGACCTAGAGTCCGCCCAGAGATGCTTCTATCTACACATGAAAGAAGATAGGCGAGCCTCAGAGGAGGGGGTTCCCCCGAAGAAGATGATTCCCAGAAGGATCTCAAAAAGAGAAGAAACAACAGTACTGTCGAGGTCAATGTCACAGATCTTGATGCGAGGTACGACCCTGATAGCTCCAAAGAGGAGAGTGATGACGATCTCACCCGAGAGCTGAAGAAGAAAATCAGGCGACCTCAACCTGATGGTGAATTCGTGCAAGTCCAGTTGGGAGACGACCCAACCCAAGCTGTCAAGATCGGATCCGACGTCTCTGAGGAAGTTAAAGCAAAGCTCGCTTTATGCCTGAAGGCTCATGCCCGGGATTCCCCCAGAAGTCGCCTGTCACCAGCTAGCTGTTACCCCCGGGGCTAAGTGGGTTGCCCAGCGCAAGAGAGCTCAAAGCAAGGAAAAAGTAGCTGCCACAGCTAAGGTCGTTGATGATTTAATTAAAGCCGATTTTGAAAAGGAAGTCAAGTATACAACTTGGCTTTCCAACCCTGTACTTGTCAAGAAAAGTAATGGAAAATGGCGAATGTGTGTTGATTATACCGATCTTAATAATGCCTGTCCAAAGGACGCCTTTCCTGTTGCTAGCATTGATCGTCTCGTCGATAATGCTTCAGGTTTTCGTTTACTATCTTTTATGGATGCCTATTCCGGATATAACCAAATTCCGATGTTCCCTCTCGACCAGGAAAAAACAGCCTTCATGTCGGAAAAATGCACTTTCGGAGTCCGAGCTGGGAAATTCCTTGGTTTCTACCTCACAGAAAGGGGCATTGAAGCCAACCCGGATAAATGTCGGGCTGTGACAGAGATGCGCACCCCATCTACCAAGAAAGAGCTTCAAAAGCTTAACGGGATGATCGTTGCACTATCTCGTTTCATTTCCAATGCTGCATTCAAATCGCTCCCGTTGTTTAAGCTGCTTAAGAAGGAAGCAAAGTTTGAATGGACCCCAGAGCGGGACGAGGCCCTCTCCCAGCTTAAAAAGGCTTTGACCGAGCCACCAATCCTGACTCGGCCAAACCCGGGGGAAACCTTATACCTGTACTTAACCATCTCGGAAGAAGCCATTAGCGCCGTTCTCATTCGGGAAACAGGGGCTGCTCAGAGTCCAGTATACTTTGTGAGCAAAGCTTTACAGGGATCAAAAGTTAGATACCAGAAAATAGAAAAAATTGCCTTTGCTCTACTCATCTCGGCACGCCGCCTCCGACCTTACTTCGTCGCTCATCAGGTCGTGGTATGGACGAATCACCCGATCCGACAGATCTTACACCGACCCGACTTAGCAGGACGAATGATTAAATGGGAAGTTAAACTCTCTGAGTTCGGCATCAAATACGAGACCAGGCCGGCCATGAAAGCTCAGATACTTGCCGACTTTGTCGCCGAAATGACCCCGGCCAACCCTGAAGGCGAGTTGTGGACGCTCCATGTAGATGGATCCTCAAATCCAAAAAGGAGTGGTGCAGGGCTAATGCTTGAAAGCGCAACAGGCGTTGTAATCGAGGTATCCCTCACTTTTGGTTTCCCAACTTCAAACAACCAGGCAGAATACGAGGCATGCATAGCAGGACTCCGACTTGCCATAGACCTCCGAGTTACTCGACTCTCTTTAAACACGGACTCGTTGTTGGTAGTCTCACAAATCGGAAAGCAATACGAAGCCAAAGATTTGACCTTGTAGAAGTATTTAACCCGAGTGCGGGAATTGCTTTCCTATTTCGTGTTTGCAGAGGTTAAGCACGTTTCCAGAACGGAAAACATCAGAGCGGAAGTTCTTTCCAAGCTCGCCAGCACCAAAGTTCCGGGAAATCACTGATCAATAATCCAGGAAACGCTAAGCAAACCCATCGTTCTCCCCAACCCGGAGCCCGCTTTTTCCATCAACGTAGTTGAGGAAAGCAAAGGTTGGATCTCACCAATAATGAAGTATATCAAGTCGGGAGACGAGCCTCCGGACTCCCGCGAAGCCAAGTTAATCAGGAAGAAGGCCTCGTCTTTCTCCATAATCCACGGAACACTCTACAGAAGAAGCCTCTCTGCGTGATTATTAAAATGCGTTGACGGAGAGGAAGCAGACTATGTCTTGGCCGAGATCCACGAGGGGATCTGCGGACAACACCTTGGAGGTCAGTCTCTAGCTCGGAAAGCCTTAAGGGCAGGATATTTTTGGCCAACCATGGAAACCGATGCAAGAAACTATGTCAAAAAATGCAAGAAGTGTCAAGTCCATGCCAAGGTTCATGTAGCACCTCCTGCCGAGCTCACTAGTCTCACCTCGCCATGGCCTTTCGCGTGGTGGGGGATAGATCTCTTAGGGCCATTCCCAACTGCCCCCGGTCAGGTCAAGTAGCTAATAGTGGCTGTAGACTACTCCACAAAATGGATTGAAGCCGAGCCTCAAGCCATTATCAGCGCAAGGAATTGCATCAAGTTCTTCAAAAAGAATATTATGACCAGATTAGGGATCCCCGAGGTAATAATCACTGATAACGGAACCCAGTTCACTGACAAGGGCTTCAGGAAACTCATGTCCTATCTTCAGATTAAACACCGGTTCACCTCGGTAGAGCACCCCCAAACTAACGGATAGGCAGAGGCCGCTAACAAGGTACTCCTTAATGGATTGAGAAAGCGGCTTGATGAAGCCAAGGGAAAATGGGTTGAGGAACTACCTCATGTGTTGTGGGCCTACAGAACCACCCCACAGAGTTCAACGGGGGAGACCCTTTTCCGACTCTCATACGGGAGCGAGGTGGTAATTCCTGTTGAAATCGGAGAGCTTAGTTGGAGGACTCTTCACCCAAAATCGCCTGAAGAAAATGACCAGGCTCTAAAGGGGAACCTCGACCTCGTCGACGAGGTTCGAGGGCGAGCCTCTCTCAAAGAAGCACTGATCAAACAGAGGATAGCAACCCGGTACAACGCAAAAGTTGTCCCGAACGATTTCGAAGTCGGCACCTTGGTGTTCGGAAGGGCCAACGTCGACTTAAGGAATGCCACTCAAGGGAAACTCGCTCCGAACTGGGAAGGACCCTACCGGGTCGTCACTAAAACCGGTAATGGCCTATTCCAGTTGGGAACTTTAGAAGGAAAAGCAATCCCAAGAACTTGGAACGCTGCAAAGTCGAAGCAGTATTACAGTTAACTTACGCTTTGAAAAGCATTATGTATGCCGATGTAGGAACATTTCGCATCTAAAAAGACCTTCATGACTCTTCATTATGAACACTAATTTGAAAACCCGGCGTTCCGAGGTTAAAGGGAGCCCCTCTAAGAGCGGTCTAACGATTACACACGAGGTCCCTTATTATAAAACCGGAACCCGGTACCCAGCGTTCAATACAACCTCCGACCGAGGTCGTCGCAGACTCTCTTTGAACGAGTTCGATCTAGGCCGAGTCCCGGTAAACTTTTCGAGGAGCCGAAGAGGTCTTGGGAATTGCGATCGCCAAGACCGATGGCCGAGGCTGCCATCACCCTTAAGGGCGAGTTCGATCTGGGCCGAGTCCCGGTAAACTGCTCTAAAGGCGACGCACGTTACTTGAGCAAAGTAAAAGCCAAATGTACAAATTTTAAACATGGAAGTGCAAAAAATAAAGCGCAACCGAGGTAAATAAAAATCGGAAATGCGGGCATCTAAAATAAAGCAAAAAATTACAGACCACCCCGGATTCGACCGGGTCCTCAAGTTCAAAAAGACTTTCAAAAATTACAAGGCGAAATGCCGGTTCTGCCTGGAACCCGAAACCTTAGTCAAACCGGTTCCACCCGAAACCTCTGAAACGTCTACCCCCAATCATGGTTTAAGAGTCGGATCGACGAGAGTAAATGATCACACGTTCATTGGAAGCGGAGTCGGTCTTGAGTTCCCCTCCACGGAATAATCAACGCTCACCATCTCTCTATCAAGAGGAAGCGAAGGGTGAACCACGGCAACTTGGTCAAGAGCTTTGTTAAAGCCTTCCCCCGCCATCCCAAGAGCCATCTCCGCTATATCGACAGTTTCAAGTTGGGCCTTCCGAGCTCTCTCTTCAGCCTGCCTCAGTTTCTCCTGGAGATCTGCAACCTGACTTTGGGGGTCGGTCCCCTCTTCCCGAGCTTTCTGAGTAGCGGCCTGAAGATCGGAGATCCAATTTCTCAAAGTCATAACCAACTCCACAGCTTCCTTCTCTTTAGTCTCAAGCTCAGAAATCCGAAGCTCGAGCTCCTTAGCCTTGTTGGAAGTAGAGTCCCGCTGGTTTTCAAGATCTCTTTTCTCCTTCCGAAGATCGGAGAGGTCCTTCTGAGCCGTCGCTAGAGTGGAAGAGAGGGACTCATATTTCCTCCTTTTTGCTTCCTTCAAAGTTCGCTCGTCATCTCTCTCTTTCAGGGCCCCTGAAATGAAAAGAATGCAAAACTAAGTTATAAATATAAAGCGACAAAAACAACAAGGGAAGGAGACATCGGTTTCCCACAATCACCTTTGACTCGGGCTTTTGCTTCCTCCCTTTGCATTTTGGAGACGTCGGCCAGATGCCTAAAGAGTTTTATTGCGGCTTCCACCGGATCAACCCGGTACTCCTCATGGTTTTTTCTCAAAAAATCGTCATCAATTGGGATATTAGAAGATCGGAGTCTCTTTGAGCCATCTTTTTCATGACGGTCTTTCTTTGACACCTTGGGAGACCCGACTTGGTCTGATCGCACCCTTTTGACCGGGGCCTGAGAGGGGGATGCATGAGTTGACGGGAGACCCACCTGCACCAAGTTCGGTTGACGTTTCCGATGCAGAACGTCACCAGTCTGATCTTCGACACTCACAATAGTAAAGGTGTTAACTGGCACAGCTGGTATAGGATCATCCCGCCTCGGGGTTCCCCGAGGGATCGGAGGAGCATCGGAGCTGCCTTCCTGAAGGGCGGCCCTCCTTTCTGCAGCAGCCCTCAGAATGGCGAACTTGTCAGGAGCCATTTGATCTGCAAAGAAAAACAAAAAGCCGAGATTAGGAATACCGATCTTGAAATAGGACAAAAGCAGAAAGCATATCTATTAGTATCCGACCCTACCGACCCGAGCACCACTAAAACTTGTGACCTCGAGCCCGCCTCGACCAACTTCACTGTATCGATACCAAATTTCTTCGGATCTCTCCAAGGAATCAGATCATCAAATTTCGTCAAGATCGCCAAAGATTCTTGGTCTTCGTCACTCAGCCTGCTTAAGCTGACCGTAAAGGAATTTGGGGGGCGATTGCAGTGAGAAAGAGACCACCCGATGGGAAACTTAGTGGACTCCAGAGATTGTCCATCATCACTATATTTGCCGACGTAACTCACAGCCACGTCATTCACAGGCTCAACAAAGAAGAATATGTCTTTCCAATTTCCCTTCAGGGAGTCGGCCACGTCACTCAGCATGAAAATTTTGGTGTTCCTTCTGGCCCTAAGGCTCACATGCTCCCACCGATCTTTAGACCCCTCCTCGTGCCGTCTATTTATTTCAAATAAAAAGAAAAACAAATTAACAGCGATCGGCCTCTTCAAATGAATGCACATCAGCTCAAAAGCCCGCATGAAGGCCCAGGCATTGGGGTGGATTTAGGTAGGAGCGAGGTTCAACCTTCCCAAAACCTCCTGCTGGAAGGCGGTAAATGGAGGTCGGAGGTTCATAGTGACAATCGTCACCTCGTACATCACGAACTTGAGGGCCGGTGCCAAAATGGCGACATGCTGACCTTCTCCCATGCCTTCCGCTCTCCATATATGTCCTCTCCTACCGGAAATTATTTTAACAATGTGGCTCATATCATCTCCGACCTTATATACAGATCGGATCGCCCTCAACGACTCTGACACCCAGGAATATTCCCGTTGAGTACTTAAAGGCAACAGCAGGTGGACATCGACCAATCCGACCCCGTTGCTGGAGTACTCATCGGAATCGCCTTCAGCAAGACCTTTTCCTTTGTCCCGACCTTCAGGAAGGTCTTATTCGTTATTCCGACTTTCGGCAAAACCCTCCACTTCGGCCTCAACTTCGGCTTCGCTATCATCAGAACTCCAGCGAGAGTTGGTGCTCCCTTGTTCTCCCCCATCACCATCAGCATCAGACTCATCCGACTCAATGACCACAACGTCTTCGGATCGGACCTCGCTTGCGCGACCCTCCTCCATCAGTTCATTATCAGGAATCTCGGGAGAGCGCTCTTCTGCTTGGAAGCTGTGGGGAGCCGAATTAAATCCCTCGTGAACATCGGGCTCGGCCGATCTAGGGTTATCGGTGCGAACTCCTTCTGAGTCTCTAGGATTGGAAGCTGTCAGTTTGGCAACGTTTGGACGATTTATATCAATAACCCGGCGGGGTTGTTTTGTTCTAGCCAGCTCGCACCTGCAGGAATGGGGGCATGCCAAGTCAAGTTTAAGCGCGAAACAGTGGGTCCACAACTAAGTCGGAACCCGACCTGACGACCCCCACTCTGTATTTATGAAAACGTGCAAATAAGAATACCGGCAAAAACATAAGTGTAGCGACCGAAAAATCCGGAGGAGGGATTCTTCGAAGTTCTTGAAATGAAGCCGCCACCAAAGTTTAGTTTAAGGGCAAACATTGGAAAATCCCTATTGAGTGGATAAATGGGGTTTTGCGGACCAGGTTTAGGCTCGGGAGTCGTTTATGCGTAGGGAAAGTATTAGCACCCTACGACATCCTTCCTAAGGAAGGTTACCTTTTAACTAAATGTGTAAACATTTATTAATTCAAAAATAATGTTTTTACCCTCATAATAATAATAAAAAAGGACTCGATAAACATTTAGTTATTTTTGTATTTTTTGAGAAAAAGGAGAGAAGTGAATTAAAAGAGAAAAAATGTTTTTTTATTAATGCAATTGACAGAGGTCGGCCGCCCCCTGCTCCTACGTATCTCTTGGTAGAGAATCAAATCACACGTAGTTCTTGGTAGAAAAATTTTGTTGGTTGGTGTTTTTTATTTAGGGGTTCTAGGACTTTTGAACTGTGTTGATGGACCATTGGGGGTCTGAAGGAGCGCTGGGGATCTGAAGGGCCTCTGAGGGCTGAAGGAGCGCTGGGGCTCTAAAGGACCACAGTTCATTTAAATAGGAATTTTAGGACCTGATCCATACGGTTCATTCGTGGTCCTAAAAAGCTGACTAACCCGGTCGTACGACCGACTTAATCCTCTATTTGTATTTTGTGGGTTTTTGTAAAAAATGAATTAAGAAAGAAAATTAATGGAAATTGTTTATTTTTGCGCTTGATAGGGGCGTGGCCCTGCTCCTACGTATCTCCTGGTAGAGAATCAAAGGCTACGTAGTTCTAGGGCAGAAAATATTTGTGTGTTTGGTATTTTTTATTTATGAGAAAAAGGTTTTTTTTTGATAAAAAAGGGGTAAAACATCGTAAGTTATGAACATAAATGAGGGAGGTGTAATTAGCTGAAAGGGTGTTGTGTCATTAACAACAGGGGTGCGCTTATAAAAAACAAACCAATTTACGCTATTGGGCATAGAGGCCTAATCCGCGAATGGGGTTTCATGCAGGGAGGGTTCCTTCATGAGAACGCAGGTGGTGCGAACAGTAAACAGAAACCCAAGGTTCCTTTTTGTGTTGTGGGCTGGGTTTATGGACAAGGGGCTGCATTGAGTAAGAGTGGAGGTGTGGTTATTAATCTGTTGTTTTTGTAAAATAAAAATAAAAAGAATATCAAAATGGGGAGATAAAAAAGAGAAACTTGATTTGGAACCCTAATCTTCTCCTTCACTCATCTCAGCGCCGTTTAGAAAACATGGAGGAGAGAGAGAGAGAGATTCGTGAAGAGAGAGAAGGAAGGAAAACGAAGAGAAGAAGATGGGGGACGAGGAAGAGAGGGAGTGCGACAGTAGGGTGAGAGAGGAAGAGGGACGGCGCCAGCTGGCCATCTCGTGGCTGACGACGGTAGTTGTACATGATGGCGGTTGTTCACGACGGTGGTGACAGAGAGAGGGAGAGGACGACGAGAGAGAGAACGAAAACGACGGGAGAGAAGAATAGGGGGAGGCGTGCGACAGTGAGAGGGGATGGCCACTGACGGTGGTGAAGGTGGTTTGTGAAAGAGGACGACGGCGGTGAGAGGGTGAGAGAGGAACGGCAAGGGGGAGAGATGGTTTCGGTGGTCGGAGGAAAATGAGAGAGGTGAGGGTGATGGTGGCGATGGGGGAGACGACGCCGAAGGGAGGTCTTGGTGGGCTCTGGCGACGTTGTGGAGAAACGGAGTCGAGGGGAGAGAAGGAGAGGGACGGCAGTGAAAGGAGAGCGGAGGGAAGCCGACGGCGGCGGTCTTCACCGGAGGTTCATCGGTGACGGTTTTCGCTGTGGGTTTTCGCCGCAGGGGAGAATGCGACGGTGAGGGAAAGGGAACGACGTCGGAGAGGGAAGAGGAGGGTCCGCCACCGTGGTTTTTTGTTCGATCTGGGCTTGTGAGGGTGGTTTGCGATAACAGGGGGAGGTTTTTACGGTGTTTGTTGTGGTGGTGGTTGTGAAGCCGTAGGAGTGGTGGCTGTTTTGATAGTGTTTTCTTCATCTTCCTCTCACCTCAGCTTATCTCTCCTCTTCCCTTATCCCGATTTTGGTTTGCTGTTACTGTGCGTAACTGTGCCTATTTTTCAGTCATTGTGTCTTTGTATTTTCTTTCTGAAATTGTTCCCCCAGTGTGTGTATGTATCTGTGTGTGATCCCCCCTCCTCTTGCTGTTTCTGTTTGCTGGTTTTTTATAGAGGATCACCCTTGTGTTGTTATGCTTTTGCAGAGTAGTGGAGCAGAGGAGGTGGAGAGAAGCAGACAGCTTGCAGGGTGGTGCCTGCCAAAGCTGCTTTGTTGGAGCCAAAATGGAAAGGATCAAAGAGGATAAGAAATGGGCTTTGGCATAATGCTCAAAAGGATTTTCCAAGGACAGCAACTTGTGCTGCCTTGCTCTTTTCTCTTTTCTTTTAGTTTTTGCTTTTTAATTAATTTTTTGTACTATTTTGTATTTAATTTTTTTTGTCTACATGTATGTACTAAAGTTGACTTCTTTATTTGTAAACAAAAAACTGATTATAGTAATAATAATAAAAAGCTATTATTCAAATCTGATTTTTTATTACATTTTCTTATTAAACTAATACCTATAACAATAAAATAACGAGTACTAAAATGAGCACTCGTACACGACGTGAAGTGAACACGCGTCCGCGACTAGAATAAAAATGCGTACATGATTAGGAATAACACACGCGCATGATGACAAGCGACATGCATGCACGAGAGTGAAACCTATACATGATCGGGAATGACACGCGTAAACAGCAAAAAAAATACTTTGGATTTTCTAATAAACTTTAAATTAGCCGGACAAAATTAGAGTATGACAGCTCCCCCTCTTTATTTATATTCTACTAGGAAATATGAAGGGTTTCCAAATTTCTCGAGTAAAATAGAAATGAAGATAAAAAGACACTAATTTTGTCAAGATTATTTTTTTAGAAATTATTGAAAGATAATGGGTTGACATAGAATAAAAGTAAATAAGGATCACCGAGGATCTGAAGGAGCACTGGGCTCTGATGGTCTAATTTGCAGTCGATGCTTGGCGCATTGATTGGAGTTAAACTGAAGGACCGACGAGGTCTGAAGGGCATGCCTAAGGCTGATGGACCAATGGGTCTGATGGAGTGCAAACTAGCAACGGTACTAGTGAAACGGTCTGCTTGAGGGGTGGCCTTTTTCGAGAGGCCATGGGTGGCAAGGGCAGGTCATTGACCTGATTTGCTCACCTCGAAGGACGTCCACTGTGTTTTTTAGGCGGACAGAGCTAGTCTGAAGGACCTGGGGTCGGATGATCTGTCGGTTGCTCGATAACGCGACGTGCGATCTGGATTGAAGGACCATTGATGGTCTGAAGGAGCGCTTGGGCTTTGAAGGAACACTGGGGGTCCGCAAGAGTACTGGGACCCTGAATTGCGATATTAGACCAACGCTTGGAGCATTGTGTAACACCCTAAATATTTAATTAATTTATTTAATTAAGTATTTAGGAACTTATTTAATTTATTGGGCATAATTTAATTAATTAAGATTATATTAGTTTTGTGGTGGTATTAGGAAAAGAGGGCGCCACTTGCATGAGCTGGGCTTAAGTGAAAAGCCCAAGCCCATGATCCATTGAGACATGCGAAGTTGTGAGGTCATGTGAGGCTAGGGGTTTTTGGTTTCATTTTGCGAAATTGGAGAGAATAGAGAGGGGAGAGGCGCCATTGGAGAGGAGAAGAGGGGAAGGGAAGTCGCAACTCCAAGGGGAAAAGAGGAACGTGATCTTGTTGCTGGGTTCCGTTCGTGACTATCTCTAGGGCTTCTACTCTTCGAACTCGAGGTAAGGGGATGTCCTATCACTTTATATAATAGGTCCTATGATAGGTTTTAAGTAGGGATGGCCTAAATCTAATCCGTGAGTATGATTCATGTGTAATTTCATGTTGTTAATTCGATTGGTATGGGTTTTGATGATTTGGTTGCTCAAAGATCCGTTGTTGGTGTTGTAGGCGCCTAGGGCGCCATGTTTGTGCTTGTGATGTTGCTGAAATTTTGATGTTTGGTGAATGATTTTGATGATTCTATATTGTTGGGATTGGTGTTGTGATGGATCTTGCAAAATTGTGGAAAAATGCTGAAAATATTGTTCAGGGGCGCCATGGGCGCCATAGATAGTGTTGCTGGGAAATTCTGCTCCACGGTTACTGTAGATGGGCGCTGGGTGCCTGCGCTGGGCGCTAGGCGCCCGTGTGTGTTGCTGTGTGTGTTTGCGCTGGGCGGTGAGCGCCCGTGTGTGTTGCTGTGTGTGTTGCGCTGGGCGCTGGGTGCCAGCGCTGGGCGCTGAGCGCCCGTGTGGGCGTGTGTGCGTTGCGTTTCGTTAGGCGCTGGGCGCCCAGGGCGCCAGTTTTTCAGGATGTTCCCAAAATGTTTTCGAAAACTGTTTTCGCTATATCTTTTGACTCGGACATCCGTTTTAAACGTTTCAAAAAGTGTTGGGAAGCTTTTTCAATTGTCTATATGTGTGTTCCATTTTTAAAAATAAAAACTCATAATTTCTGAAGGTTGCTGGGCGCCCAAGTGGCTGTTCTCGGTGGTCGCTGCGGTGACATTGAAAAGATGTTTTGGTGCCTTTAAAAATCCCCTTTTGTGTATAACCAGTGGTTTAACGTTTTAGTGTCAAAATTGATGATTTTGACGATGATGCCCTTAGTGGCTAGTTAAATGACCTTTTTGCCCTTAGTGGCCAATGTTGTTAATTACGACGTGTAAATGACTGTTTTGCCCTCAGTGGCTAATATTATTTATAATGACGTGTAAATGACTGTTTTGCCCTTAGTGGCTAATATTATTTATAATGACGTGTAAATGACGATGATGCCCTTAGTGGCTAGTTAAATGACTGTTTTTCCCTTAGTGGCTATTATTATTTATAATGACGTGTAAATGACGATGATGCCCTTAGTGGCTAGTTAAATGACTGTTTTGCCCTTAGTGGCTATTATTATTTATAACGACGTGTAAATGACGATGATGCCCTTGGTGGCTAGTAAATGACGTTTTTGCCCTCAGTGGCTATTGTTTGAGTTGATGATGTTTATGTATAAGTGACGATGAAACCCAGTGACGTTTGAGGCCCGAAAGGCTAAGTGATGTTAAGGCCTAAAAGGCTAAGTGATGTAGTTGTGTGTAAATTGTGAATTGACAGGTGCTGTGCCTCTTGTGAGCAGATTGGTAAGTGACGGGTCACATAGTTGACCGTGAATGTGTGATTGGTGCGTGGTGCATGTTATAGAGTCTCATGCATCCCATGTGCATAAACCCAGTGACGTTTTGAGGCCCAAAGGGCTAAGTGACGATGAGGCCATAATGGCTAAGCGACGTTTGTGAAAAGGTACCTCATGCATATGCCCGCGAGTGGGTTGCATTTCATATGCCTACATGACATAGTGATGAGTTATTGTAGTGATGCGATTGATGATTGTGATGTGATTATTTTAAAGCTGTGACTTGACTTATTGCTTATCATGTGATTTATTATATGGATTGAATTGGACTCACCCTTCTGTTTGAATGTTACCCCTATGCGGTAACGTGCAGGTGATTGCGAGTGAAGGACTAGGTACCTTCACTACTTCGAGTCGGGTCGTCTGCTCTGATTATGTAACCCTAGGGGAGGAGGGAATGACGTTGTTTAAGTTACTTATGACAATTGTTGTTGTTAGATTTTGCTATTGTGAACCTTCCATAGTTGCAATGCCTTTTATGACTAAATTTGTTGGGTTTTCCGCTGTGAAGCTGTATGTTAGTTGACGATGACGTTTTTGAAAGAATTATAATGCTGTTTTTAAAAAGCGAGCAAATTGGCGAGTAATGTTCAACGAAGTAAGTGTGACATCCCATGTGATGTAATTAAAAATTTGAAACTCTGATTGTTTACGCTAATATAGTAACGGGTAGAAAAGGGGTGTTACATTAGTGGTATCAGAGCAATGGTTGGTCCGTCCGGCCAAGTCGGAGAGTCGTTGTGTCGGTTAACGACCAACTGTTGTCTTTTAGTCTTGACCATTGGTTTGTGTTGTAGTGATGTTCCTGCAGGTACAAGTAGACGGAAGCTGCTATGGTAAGTAAACTAGTGGGGAAGACGCCCCTACTGGTATTGTGTGCTGTTTGCTATGTTGTGCTCCGTGTGAACCCTGTGTCGTTTGGTTGTGACTTTTATTTTGACCCTGTTGTTGTGCTTATGTGCTTTTGGTGATTGCTGCTGCTGTAAATTAGGTTACTGTTGTGCTGCAAAGTAAATACTGTGTTATTGCCATTGCTGTTTGTTTATTGTTACGTCGTTGGGTTATTGTACCATTAAACTACTGTTGCTGTTAGCTGGAAATATTATTGCTGTTACTGTTTAATTGCCGTTTTAAAAGATCGATGTTACTGTTGTTGGGAATATTGTACTGTTTTCTAAGGATTAGTGTTGCTGTTTAATTATTGATGTTTTTGAAAACCGTTTTATTTGAGCGACCC
The DNA here is from genome assembly GCA_039519185.1 of Astragalus membranaceus. NCBI lineage: Eukaryota > Viridiplantae > Streptophyta > Magnoliopsida > Fabales > Fabaceae > Astragalus > Astragalus membranaceus. Next base: position 92,511,859 of record CM076846.1, read on the forward strand.
TAATGCCGTGTGCTATGTAATTTTGTGATCTATGATTTGATCACGATTTCGAAAACTATTATTGGGTTTCTTTGGGAGTAAAAGTGTATTAGTATGTATTAGTATGTATGAGCCCTTGGCTGCTCTATGAGGTTGAATTTGGTTATTTAAATCACACAAAGACTAGCCTGTAAAAATGGTGTTTAAGTTGGTTATGAAAATTGGCGTGCTCTATGTATTGTTTGACTTATAAGAAATATTGATTCGAGAGGTTATTCTTGCTTGTGACTAACGTTATTAGTATATAAATGCATTGAGTTAATAGGAAGAACTAAAATTAATTGATGCATGCGTAAGTCGAATTGGGCGGCAAGGATGTATAATTGAATTGTTAGTAATTTAGAGACTTTATAGAGCCGAGTTGGTAGTTAAATGGAGACACCTTATAAAAATGAACTTGTTGTTATTTGGGGAGTGACTTTTAATTACTAATGAGAGGAAGCTGATTTTTGGTTATTTTCTGAGAAGGTGCTAAACTGTATTTTTACTAGTTAGAGAGTTGTACTAGTTGGTTTTACAAGTAGCAAGGTTGAAATTTTGAAGGAAATGAGGTTTTAGTGTATATGATTATTGGGAAATTTAAACTATGCTTGATGGCTAAATTGGTGGCTGCTTGGATGCTTAATTTGTTGCTAGGCTCACTGTGTAGGCACTTTGAGTAGGTTTGACTTTCGGCTAAACTAGGACTGTTTTACTGAATTGATAAATTATGTAGCACAGAATTGTAGAAACTAGACTGAACGCTGGTCATTTTGGCTTTGGTTTGGTCGCATTTGGAGTAGTATAGCTCCAGTTATGGGCTTCGCAAGTTAGGGTAAAATTCTGGGGACCGTCTGGGCATAGGGTCAATGTTTTGATTGTGGTGGTTTCAAATGAACTCCTTTTCGAATGAATCCAATTTCTTTGAAAACTAGACAAAATGATTTACTGCTTAGGCTGAAGTTTAGTGTTATTTGGGTTTGTTTTGGGCATTGTAGAAGAGTCACAACTTTGGACACAGTCGCTGCCCCATTTTCTGGACCGACTGCCTTGTTTGCGAAAACTGTGCTATTCGACTCATCATTTTGAAATTCTAAAAATATAGCCAGAAACTAGACTTCGTAAGTATTCCATAGAGGGGTTGTTTTGAAAAATTCCGATGTCGTTTGATAGGGTAAATAAATTATTGAAGTTTATGTGTGAGTGCTGGAATTTCCTGCGTTGCTTAGTTTATGCTGTCATTGTAACGGAAACATGTTTTTGCAATATCTTTTGACCCAGGAGTCCGATTTGAGTAAACTAAAATGTTTCGGAAAGCTTATTCAGAGGCCTAACTGAATATTCTAATTTTAAGGCAAAATTGACTGTTTCTGGTGTCGTTGATTTTTAGGCGTGTCGGTCTAATTAAATTGTTGTTGTGTTGTCGGTGGCTTAGTGCCCCAAATCGTTGTTGCAGTGTCGGCGCTTTGGTGCCCGAAGTTGTTGATGTGTTATTGATTATAGGATTGTTGGTCCCGGAGTTGTCTCCGCATTGTTGCTTTGTTGTTGCTTGTGGTTGCCTCGTTAATAATGTTGATGTTTTGGTGTGGTCTTGGGTACCGCCGAATGGCCCAAGCTATATTGTTATTGATGATGTTGCTTTGCTGTTGGTTTGTCGTTGTTGATGTCGCCTGAGTGGCAATTTTAGTTGTTGATGTCGCCTGAGTGGCAATTTTAGTTGTTGATGTCGCCTGAGTGGCAATTTTAGTTGTTGATGTCGCCTGAGTGGCAATTTTAGTCGTGGGTGTCGCCTGAGTGGCAATTTTAGTTGTGGATGTCGCCTGAGTGGCAAAGTTGTTCGTTGATGTTGTTGTCATGTTGCTAAATTATGAGGCTTGTGGTACGACTGTTATGCGCCCGGTGAGTTTCGTTGTGATGCTGTGATGATTGATGTATTTTGTTATCCTTAAGGGTAGATGAGTGAGGTAGAATGCGAGCTAGTTTATCAGAGTAGCGCAGCGGAGTAGAGAGTAAGTCTGATTATTACTGCTTGAAGTTACCTGGCTGAACAAGTAGGAGGGACGGCCGCCCAAGCACTTACCGCCGGTATTCAAAGCAATAGTAATCAGCATATAGATGGCCCTAGTTGTCTAGGTGGCCTTAGAGGGAGAGTGTTGGCGTGGCAGGTAAATTTCGAGGACGAAATATTCTAAGTGGGGGAGAGTTGTAACACCCTAAATATTTAATTAATTTATTTAATTAAGTATTTAGGAACTTATTTAATTTATTGGGCATAATTTAATTAATTAAGATTATATTAGTTTTGTGGTGGTATTAGGAAAAGAGGGCGCCACTTGCATGAGCTGGGCTTAAGTGAAAAGCCCAAGCCCATGATCCATTGAGACATGCGAAGTTGTGAGGTCATGTGAGGCTAGGGGTTTTTGGTTTCATTTTGCGAAATTGGAGAGAATAGAGAGGGGAGAGGCGCCATTGGAGAGGAGAAGAGGGGAAGGGAAGTCGCAACTCCAAGGGGAAACGAGGAACGTGATCTTGTTGCTGGGTTCCGTTCGTGACTATCTCTAGGGCTTCTACTCTTCGAACTCGAGGTAAGGGGATGTCCTATCACTTTATATAATAGGTCCTATGATAGGTTTTAAGTAGGGATGGCCTAGATCTAATCCGTGAGTATGATTCATGTGTAATTTCATGTTGTTAATTCGATTGGTATGGGTTTTGATGATTTGGTTGCTCAAAGATCCGTTGTTGGTGTTGTAGGCGCCTAGGGCGCCATGTTTGTGCTTGTGATGTTGCTGAAATTTTGATGTTTGGTGACTGATTTTGATGATTCTATATTGTTGGGATTGGTGTTGTGATGGATCTTGCAAAATTGTGGAAAAATTCTGAAAATATTGTTCAGGGGCGCCATGGGCGCCATAGATAGTGTTGCTGGGAAATTCTGCTCCACGGTTACTGTAGATGGGCGCTGGGTGCCTGCGCTGGGCACTAGGCGCCCGTGTGTGTTGCTGTGTGTGTTTGCGCTGGGCGCTGGGTGCCAGCGCTGGGCGCTGAGCGCCCGTGTGTGTTGCTGTGTGTGTTGCGCTGGGCGCTGGGTGCCAGCGCTGGGCGCTGAGCGCCCGTGTGGGCGTGTGTGCGTTGCGTTTCGTTAGGCGCTGGGCGCCCTGGGCGCCAGTTTTTCAGGATGTTCCCAAAATGTTTTCGAAAACTGTTTTCGCTATATCTTTTGACTCGGACATCCGTTTTAAACGTTTCAAAAAGTGTTGGGAAGCTTTTTCAATTGTCTATATGTGTGTTCCATTTTTAAAAATAAAAACTCATAATTTCTGAAGGTTGCTGGGCGCCCTAGTGGCTGTTCTCGGTGGTCGCTGCGGTGACATTGAAAAGATGTTTTGGTGCCTTTAAAAATCCCCTTTTGTGTATAACCAGTGGTTTAACGTTTTAGTGTCAAAATTGATGATTTTGACGATGATGCCCTTAGTGGCTAGTTAAATGACCTTTTTGCCCTTAGTGGCCAATGTTGTTAATTACGACGTGTAAATGACTGTTTTGCCCTCAGTGGCTAATATTATTTATAATGACGTGTAAATGACTGTTTTGCCCTTAGTGGCTAATATTATTTATAATGACGTGTAAATGACGATGATGCCCTTAGTGGCTAGTTAAATGACTGTTTTTCCCTTAGTGGCTATTATTATTTATAATGACGTGTAAATGACGATGATGCCCTTAGTGGCTAGTTAAATGACTGTTTTGCCCTTAGTGGCTATTATTATTTATAACGACGTGTAAATGACGATGATGCCCTTGGTGGCTAGTAAATGACGTTTTTGCCCTCAGTGGCTATTGTTTGAGTTGATGATGTTTATGTATAAGTGACGATGAAACCCAGTGACGTTTGAGGCCCGAAAGGCTAAGTGATGTTAAGGCCTAAAAGGCTAAGTGATGTAGTTGTGTGTAAATTGTGAATTGACAGGTGCTGTGCCTCTTGTGAGCAGATTGGTAAGTGACGGGTCACATAGTTGACCGTGAATGTGTGATTGGTGCGTGGTGCATGTTATAGAGTCTCATGCATCCCATGTGCATAAACCCAGTGACGTTTTGAGGCCCAAAGGGCTAAGTGACGATGAGGCCATAATGGCTAAGCGACGTTTGTGAAAAGGTACCTCATGCATATGCCCGCGAGTGGGTTGCATTTCATATGCCTACATGACATAGTGATGAGTTATTGTAGTGATGCGATTGATGATTGTGATGTGATTATTTTAGAGCTATGACTTGACTTATTGCTTATCATGTGATTTATTATATGGATTGAATTGGACTCACCCTTCTGTTTGAATGTTACCCCTATGCGGTAACGTGCAGGTGATTGCGAGTGAAGGACTAGGTACCTTCACTACTTCGAGTCGGGTCGTCTGCTCTGATTATGTAACCCTAGGGGGGGGGGGGGGTAATGACGTTGTTTAAGTTACTTATGACAATTGTTGTTGTTAGATTTTGCTATTGTGAACCTTGCATAGTTGCAATACCTTTTATGACTAAATTTGTTGGGTTTTCCGCTGTGAAGCTGTATGTTAATTGACGATGACGTTTTTGAAAGAATTATAATGCTGTTTTTAAAAAGCGAGCAAATTGGCGAGTAATGTTCAACGAAGTAAGTGTGACATCCCATGTGATGTAATTAAAAATTTGAAACTCTGATTGTTTACGCTAGTATAGTAACGGGTAGAAAAGGGGTGTTACACACTGACTTTGAAGGAACAAAATATTGGGTTTGACACATGGCGTATTTGTCTAGAACATACCTAATGAATGCATTTACCTGAGAAGGGAAAAGCTATCTATACTTGGCATGTTTAAAAATGCAGCGAATGATGTATGCGTGAAATATAGGTATGTGAAATGGTAGGTGTCCGATGGGAAGAATGAAACGTGGCAGATGACGTGAGTTGAAGTTGATGGAACAACGTATGTGAATGCAGATAAGATATGAATGTGATTGTGCTGATTAATTCTGGTGGAATGATGAATGTAATGGAATGAGCGATTTTTTTTTTCTCTTTTTGCCTTTTTTGCCTTTTTTCCTTATTATAATGAGTGTATGAAATGCAGAGTGCGAATGTGATGCAAATGTAATGCTTCGATGCAAATGTCATGGTGAATAAAGGAAAACACGCGAATGCATGGCACAATGATATGATTAGTGATGTAAAAGACCTTTTTTTGGGCAACGATAAGACCGGCACTTGGCACATCTATCGAAGCAAACAATGTTATGCATGTGACGAATGTGCAATGATTGGTATCTGGTGGGATGATGAATGAAATGGGTGTTGAACCTGATGGAATGAGAAACTCGACATACGGTTGTATGTGGATGCAGATGAGATATGAATGTGATTGTAATGATTGAATGCTATGGTGAATAAAAGGAAGCACATGAACGCATGGTAAATGACATGATTGGTGCAAAAATGTTATGCATGGAATGTGATGAATGTGCAATGATTGGTACCTGATGATGGATGAAATGGGGCAGACAATGGGTGTTGTAACCGACGGAATGTGAAAGTTGACACACGGTGTATGAGATGTGAATGTGATTGTAGTGATTAATTTTTGGTGTGATGATAAATGTAATGGATGGACTTTTCTTTTTGCTTTTTCTTATTTATTTTGCTTCTTTTCTTGATGCATGCAATGTGAACTTTGATGCAAATGCTATGGTGAATAAAAGGAAACACATGAATGCATAGCAAATGATATGATTGGTGATGTAGAAAGCTTTTTGGCAACGATGAGACCCACTTGGCGCGTCTATCGAAGCAAAAAGTGTTATATGTGTGCAATGTGATGAATGTGCAATGCGAATTTAAATGGACTACAAAAAGCCCGTGAAAGATGGATGCTGAAGTTGATCGAAAACAGAATTGATAAGTCGTGTATGCGACGGTAGATGACATGCGAATGCTGATGTGCTACTTAGGTGCAGGTGCTATGGTAGATGCATGATTGCATGGTGGAATGATTTATGCTATGATTTGGTTGATGATGCAAAAAGATTTTTTTCTTTTTTGTAATGATGAGAAATGAGATTTTTGATGCGAGAAGCAGAGAGGTGAAAATTCTGGAATCATCATTTATTGGAAAAATTGGATTTGATTTGAATTCAAACTTTGTTAATCTCAAGGTTGTTTGTAACGCCCCAAAAATAATTGGCTAATTATTTAATTAATTAAAGGGAATTAAGTTGTGGGAAAAATATTAAAATTAATTAATTTGGAGTTTTATTATATTTAGGAGGTGTTTAAGTGATTAGGAGTGGTGGAAGTATTTGAGGGGGGGGGGGGTGCAAATAAGAGGCCATTAGTGGGCCTAGGGTTAAATGAAAATAAAAGAAATGAATTGAAAGAGAGAAAGAGGGATCGGCTGAGGGAGAGAGACAGAACCAAGAAAAGAAAGAAAGAAAACCGTGAGAGAAGAAAGAAGAGAAGAAAAGAAGAAAAGAAAGAAGAGAGGGAGCGTGAGAAAGGGAGAGGAGAAGAGAAGAGAAGAAATCGCAAGGTGGAGGAAAAGAAAGAGAGGGCGCAACCGTGAGAGAGAAGAAGAAGAAGGAAGGGATCGCGAGTAAGAGAAGAGCTGCTGCTGTGTGTACGTGGTGCTTCGTGAAGGGGGTCTTCATCTTCTCCAAGTTGCTAAGGTAAGGGGAGTCTCACATTATAAGGGTTTATATAATGGTTAGTATGTAGGAGGGTAGTTCTATGATGCCTAGGAGGTATTTGTTATTATGTTTGAATGAAATAGGATGTTTGAATGTGTTGTTAAAGTCGTTGGTTGTTAAATTCGTTTGATGATTGAGGATGTCTAATTGATTGATTTGGCGTGTATTGTTGTGTTTGTAAAATGCTGAGATGTAGTGTATAACACTGTTTCGGTTTTCGTGAAACTGGGACTGTTCGGCCAGTCCAAAAATTTCGTATTTAATTGTTCGTGAAAATAGATTTCACGCCGGTCGTTTTGGTGCCGGTTTCGTTCGATTTGGATTTGTGTAGCTCTAGTTATAGGCTCCACAAGTTAGGTTAATAATTTGGGAGCATTCTGGACATAGGTTCTGTATTTTTGAAACTGGAAACCTTTCGTTTGTCCAAAAATTATGGGACATATTTTGTTAGGAAATAGACTTAATTCTGGTCAGTTTGGCACTGGTTTGGTTAAATTTGGATTTGTGTAGCTTAAGTTACGAGTCTCCAAAGTTAGGTCAAATTTCTGGAAGTAATCTGTGAATAGGTTCGGTTTTTGCAAGTTTTGTGTTCTCAATTGAATTCCGTTTTGAATGATTCTCGTTTAGTTAGAAAATAGACTGAATTCTCTACAAAGTAGGCACCGGTTCCGCCGAATTTCATTAAGAAATGAGAAAGAAAAATTGGTCGCAAGTTGCGTAAGGAATTCTGTCTAAGTCGCTGTTTTCCAAATGTTGCTGCTGCTGTTTTGTATTAGAATATTGTTGCTGTTGCTGTTTTTTATAAAATACTCTTGCTGTGCTGTTTTCAGAAAAATGCCCTTGCTGTGCTGTTATCAGAAAAATGCCCTTGCTGTGCTGTTTTCAGAAAAATGCTCTTGCTGTTGCTGTGTTGTTTTTACCGCTGTTTTGCAATTTAATGTTGCTATCTTCGAGCTGTTTTTACTGCTGTTTCTGCAACCTAATGTTGCTGTTTTAAACGGTTTTGCTGCTGTTTTTGCAAATTGATGTCACTGTTTTCATGTCGTTTTATTGCTGTTTTATAACAAAAACATGTTGCTATATTTTTGAAATAAATGGTGCTGTTTCTACACTAGAATGTGTTGCTGTTTTTGAAAGTAATAGTGCTGTTTTTGCACTAGAATGTGTTGCTGTTTCCTCAAATTAAAGTGTGCTGTTTGTCACAATTTAAAGTTCTGTTTTCTTAAAATTTAAAGAGCTGTTTTCTTCAACTTAATTGGTGCTGTTCCCTTATATTTAAAATGCAGTTTCCTCAATTTAAATATGTTGTTTACTCAAATTTAAAGTGCTGTGTTCTCAATTTAAAAATGTTGTTTTCCTGAAATTAAAGGTGTTGTTTCTTGAATGTAAAGGTGCTGTTTCGTCATAGTTTAAAGTGCTGTTTTCCCTATCTCCAAGTGGTTGTAGTTACAATAATTTCTGCCGTCCTTATGTTGCAATGTCCAATGTATATGACTAATGATAAATATAACGACGTGTCAATTGTGCCAAGTTACCTATGATGATGATGTGGATGTGATGTGAACGTGTTGTGTGTCGATTAAATGATGATGTAAAGTTGATGTGAGTGTGTTGTGTGCTGATTAAATGATGATGCGAAGTTGATGTGAATGTGTTGTGTGCTGACTAAATGATGATGCGAAGTTGATATGTGGGTCTTTATGACCAAAGTGATGATAATTATATTGTTGGGTCGGTTATGGCCAAAAGCGACGTTGATGAAGTTGTGTCATGATATATGACTTGTTGATGCTGTTGATTGATTTGGTGAGTGATGCATAGTGTCCCATACATGTCATGCTGCATTTATTGCGACGATGTGGGCTGCGGCCGGAGCTATGCTCAAAGCGACGATTGTGCCCTCAAGGCTTATTTTGGTGATGGATCCTCATGCATATACCCGGCGACGTGGGTTGCATTTTCACACATATGCATAAAGACGACGTAGTTGCTTGTTGATGTGCTTTTGGTGTTGTTTGCCGATGTTGTTCTGTGATGGTTGAAATGCGACGTTAAGTGTGCTATGGTAGTTATAGATATTGTCCTCTAATATATTGACTATTATATATGCCTTTATGCTGTTAGAAGACTCACCCTTTTCTGTTTGAATGTTACCTCTACGTGGGTAACGTGCAGGTAGACGCGTGTGAAGGACTTTTCTTCCTTCCTCTATCGAGACGTGTCGTTTGCTCTAATACGTAGCACCTGGGGGGAAACGAACGTTAATTTTTAGTTGTCTTATTATGACTGTTGCCTTTACTATTTGATGTTCCTTGAAACCGTTTTATTGGAGACGTTGGAGATGACATTTTGAGAGGTTGTTTTATTTCTGCTACGTGATGATTGAACTTATAAAGTGCTACGTATTACCCTTCTGTTAAAAGGCGATTTTGAACTTTTGGATTTGCGAAATGTCGAATGTGACGCCCCTTGCATGCTTAGTTTTTTTTAAAAATTCTGCACTCTGATGTTACTAAAATAAATGGGTAGAAAGGGGTGTTACATTGTTATTCCCAGACACTGATGTATAAGCAGTATTTGATTGCGTTTGCAAGCTCCTTCACATTGTTCTTTCGTTATGGTGTCCCATGATGACTGAATTTTAGGTCCACAAAGTTAACCACGTGAGTTTCCAACTGCACATTATTAACTTGTGTTTTCTCTCTTTGAAGCATTGTTTAGCAAAGACGTATAGTAATGGAAGTATATATGAATGAGTTAGTTAACTTGGGGTTCTAGAGACCTAGGGTACGGACATATGAAGGGATAAATGACAGGTTTTTGGCCAAAGTCATGAAAAGGTAGGTTCTCCCCAACTCAAGAAATGTGGGACTGCCCCAATTTAGACTACCGGTGAAGGTGAGTGAATAATTTGCCCCTGTCTAGTGATGACAACAGCTAGGGATGTAGAGGAAATAATGAATTGAGAATGCCATGACTTTGGAATGAAGGGTAGTAAGCAAGAGATTTTGTCTCAACCCATGGCGTTTGGTGTTGCCCCAATCTTGACGAGAGCAAGGTTGCCCCGACTCGAGTTTGCAAAAGGCTATATATAGCATGGTGGGTTGAGAAATTGCCCCGGTGTGGTCTTATGGATGTGAATATGGCGAGGGGATGAGATGGGTGTAGGGCGAATTTCCCGAATTTAGGTGGAGTGAAGGCTGACGGGATTGCCCCACTTTGGAATGGTATTTCAAATGATTGCTTCTAGTGGGGTTGTGAAAGGTGACTGAGTTTGGGTCATGGGTTTTTGGAATTGGTGGTATGGATTAGATGTGGTATATGAATGGGATGGATGTCGGACATTTTCCCCAAGTTCAAGAAGCATGAAAGGTGAAAGGTATGCCCCACTTTGGGATCTAGGTGATGGTCCTAGTCTAAACTTTTGGCCCTTTGAAGGTGACTCCCACAGACTATGATAATCCTGAGTTTTTGATACGATGAAAATTTCACTTGGTGATCACTAAACCTTGCCTTGATATCAGTGCAATTTGAATGAATATTGGAGTGCAAGCCCCTTTGATTTTTTTTTTTTTAACTTTCTTTTTTGATTTTTTTCAGCACATATATTGTAAATAAATAAACTTACTTGTCCTAAAATTAAATCTTTGAGAAAACGAAAGCAATCAGCCATTGATCCGCATGGACTTGTTAGGGTTGTAGTGTGGCCAATGGTTAGGGGTTTATGAAAGAAGGGTTTGTAATGTGGTCAAAGGTTATGGGTAATGTGGTCAATGGTTATGGGCTTGTGGAGTATAGGCTCAAATGGGCTCAGCGAGGTGTTTGATGGTTTATTGATACGATGACCTTTTAAAAGATAAGTATGTTCTGAGAAGTGCTGGAGGCCAATGATTTGGGTTTTGTGGAAGAAATGAGAATTCGGCCTAAGGAGGTGTTTGTGGGTTTATTCGGACAAGGATATCTTATGTTTGGTGATTTTACATATCAACTCACAATTTCTACTGCTTTTGCCTTTTTCTCTAAGGATTTCTTTTTCAATCATCTTTTTTGAATTTCGCTTTCTTTTTTGTGATCTTTTTTCTCTTTCTTTTTTCTTTTGAGTAGAGTGAGCTGATAAAAGTGACACACCATTTTTGATGTGGAATTGATCCTTGTCTAGGGTGACTGAAAGATTTTTTTGATATTTTTTTGCTCAAAGGGGGTAGTAAAGAACCCCCCTTTTTTAGGGTACGGGAAGGCGACCAAACTTAATTTCAAATCATGATTGCTTGTTTCCTCAAAAATTAATTCAAGGACAAAAATTATTTATTTTATAGATCCGCTCTTTTTCGTTTCTTTTTATGCCCTAATTTTTGCTTAGGCTGCTCTCGCGAGTTTTCAGCTTAACAGGCTTTTTCAATTTTTTTTGTTAAGGACTTGCACCAACGGAATACAATGTTGACAAGATATCTAGTGATCACAAATTTGCCCCTGCATGGGGCCTAAAGTGTTAGCTCGTGAAATTTCATCATTGGGAACAAACCAAATAGTCGACTAGGTACTTGTGTGGAGAATATGCACCTTATGGGATGGTCGGGGTGGGACTGGACGTGTAAAGGGATGATGATAGTATAGAAAGATGTGGACATTAACTGACTCAGACAAGAATAAATGCACGTTGCATACAAGTTCACTATAAGAATGCTTCACAGCGAGTTAACATAGTTAGAGACATGATAGAAGAAATTTTTAATAAGGTAACAAAATGGACCATTTGGATGGTTCATTGTGGAACTGATGAAATGCATCATTTTGCTGAAGAAATTTGTGAACATGCAAACAGTGAATAAATTCTTTTTTTTTGGAAATTAAGTTTCTGAAAACACCTTGAGTTTGTAGCTAAGCTAAACTTTTCCAAAGAAGAAATAATCAAACTTCGCCTCATCTCTCATCGAAGTTCTTGATAAAGGTAATGCTCATGTTTTCTGTATGGATGAACACATGATAATGTATATGCATGATGCAGATGCAGATGCCTAAAATGCGTGAATGAATGATTTATGAATGAATGGAAATACATGAAAAATGAGATGTTCACAATTTGTTTAAATTGTGCTCATGATTGTTTTCTACTCTGTAATGCACGTGATGATGGATATGCATGATGAAAACGCAAATGCGTGAAGGGAATGATCTCCTGGAAAGATCAGCTATTTTAAACGATTTTTTTTGAAGACAATATAGCATGCAGACGATGCAAATCGTCGTTTATTGCTAACTGAAATATATTTTGGACGATGAATGACTTTTTGTTTTTTTTATTTAGAAAAGGACTCATGCATGGATGACTGATGCGTTTGAGGTGGTTTGGGATAAATAACTTTTATTTTTTATTATTTTTTTTATGATGCATGAAGAGGAGTAATGTGTTTGAATGAAATAATGAATGAATTTAATTTTTTTTTAATAATATCCAAGTGATATTATTTTCCCATTTTTGGAGTATGGCTATGCATGATGAAGTAATTTAGACAAATAAAAAATATGATATTTTTTTATTTTCTAGATTGATGAGATGCATGTTGGTACCATGATAATGGGATGAAAATAATGACTGTATTCTATTATGAATGCATGTTGATTTTTTTATTTTCTAGTTAAAAGACTAAGTATGCTCACGCAACAAGAATAATCAAGTTAAACGACCCCTTGTGTCGTAATGCATGAAGGAACACATGGTGATACATGACGAAAATGCAGATGCAAATGCATGAAATGCGTGCATGAATGATCACTTGGAAATGTCAGTTATTCTAAATAATTTTTGGAGGCAATGAGTGAAAAGGTGCGTGAATGCAATGTTTTTTTTACATGCATATCATGATATTGCAAATGATGAAATGCCTATATTATTTAATGATGATTTTTGTGAATGATTATGAATGAATGAAAATGCATGCTAAATGAGATATTCAGTTATTTATCACAAATTTTTTTAATTGTGATCATGTTTTTTTATTCTTTTCTTTTTCATGAAAAAAAATGCAATGTATGAATGAACGAATAACGTTGCATGATGCAAATGCGAGGAAGGTGAATGAGTGATCACTTGAAAAGATTGACTATCCAAAATGGTTTTTCCGGAGGCAATGCAATATGATGATGAATAATGCAAGAAAGTGGCATCATCTTATTATTTTTCTTTTATTTTGCATGTCAGATGACTAATGCATTTTTTATTTTTCTATGCATGAAGAGGAGTAACAAATATAGTATATTTTTGAGTATGCAAGATGATGAAAGTTGGACAACTATGTAGCGTCTTTGTTTTTTTGGAGGATGATATGCATGTTAGTACAATGAGAAAGAGATGTATATGAAAACAAGTGACTCGTTCTATGGTGATTTTTTTATTTCCTAGCAAAATATAATGCCCATGATGAGAGATATGTATGAAAAATGCGAATGCATGTATGCGTAAAGAAATAAATGTTTGATCCTAATGCAATTATTATTTTTTTCAAGAGGCAGTGCAACATGTATCAGACTCTTATTTTTGATTTATTGGATGACAAATGATACAATTATAATGAAATAATTTTGTTTTATTTGGAAAATGATACATGAATATGGAATTGATGCATTTAAACTAGGACGGCAACATGAGGGAAATGATGTATGAATGTTATGTTTTTTTTTTAAATGTAATTCAAGACTTTGCAAATGATGTGATACTTACACTGTGTGATCATGATTTTGAATGATTATGAATGAGTGTTGGTGCATACGATGCTATTACTTTTTTGGTGTGCGGGGAAACAAAATGCATGACACTCGCAGCGATTTTTTTTTTAAAAAATGTGTGGAAAGGAGTAGTGAGCATAGCTTTTATGTAATATGGGGGGCAATATTTTTTTGCGTACGGATATGCAAGATGAGTGCAATTTTGAACAAAATGATATCTTTGCTATTTTTTTTATATGACGAGATGCATGATGGTGCAGTAACCATGAAATTCTTATGGAAGAATGATTTTAGTATGAATGCGTGGTGATTTTTTTTTATGTTTTCTTTGAATAAAGTATAATGCATGAACATATGGATGTTTGTTGTACATGAGCAACAATGGAGATGAACGAAATGCGTGATGGTTTATCCCTTTTTTTTATGATTCAACTAGAATAAAAAGCTAACAAAATGCTATTGGGTGATGAATGATGCAATAATGAAGAAATTTATAATTTTTGTTTTGACGCATGTTGAAGGACTGATGCATTTGAGATGGATAGGAATAAATGACTTTTGTCCTTGTTTTTTATGATGCATGAAGATGATGCATTTAAAAATAAATTTTTATAATAGCAATGCAATGTATGAGTATGAGAGATGATGCAACTAGGATAAAATGGATGATATTTTTGTTATTTTTTAGATGATAAGATGCATGGTAGGGGAATGATAATGTGATGCATGTGAAAAGAATGATTTTATTTTGTTATGAATGCATGATGATTTTTGTATGATGGATGGAAGGAGTGATGTCGTCTCATGTGCATGCAAATGAAGGAAGCATGAAATGTTCTTTTTTTTTGAGTGATTTTATTTTGGAGAAATGCTAACCTAGATTAATAGAAAGAGTAAGTATAATGCTCCTGTGTCCCAGGTGGGTCATGTCTAACTTGGGATTTTAACATGGTATAGGGTCTAGGGTCACCTATGTGATCAATCTCTCAAGTGGCTCTATTCACTTCCTCATAAAGGTCTTCAGAGCTAAAATCCCCTCCATGATATGATCCACAACGATAGCGAGCTACCTGGTGTGGGATACCATGAAAGAGCGTACTCTGGCTGAGACTTTCATGAGAGTCAGACAGATAAAATCCAGAATGACTGTCACTAATAATCTCCACTCGTCCTAGGTTATTTGCAGACCCGGGTATAGGGCCCCACTCAAAGGTGTGTGCAAAAGTGTAAGTGAGGTGTGTGATGAGGGCAAGATACCTAAACTAATCAAGCTGGAAAAGATATACAACAATAATAACAAAAAAGAGTCGTCTACCCTAAGGTTCAATAATATAAAGAAAGGCTAATAAATAAGTAACATAAGCATAAGGGCAAAAACAAAATATAAAGTTAATAAAAACTTACACATGTAGTTAACCAGGCTTGACTCTCTTAATATGTCCCCAGTGAAGTCGCCAGCTGTAGCGACCGAAAAATCCGGAGGAGGGATTCTTTGAAGTTCTTGAAATGAAGCCGCCACCAAAGTTTAGTTTAAGGGCAAACATTGGAAAATCCCTATTGAGTGGATAAAGGGGGTTTTGCGGACCAGGTTTAGGCTCGGGAGTCGTTTATGCGTAGGGAAGGTATTAGCACCCTACGACATCCTTCCTAAGGAAGGTTACCTTTTAACTAAATGTGTAAACATTTATTAATTCAAAAATAATGTTTTTACCCTCATAATAATAATAAAAAAGGACTCGATAAACAGTTAGTTATTTTTGTATTTTTTGAGAAAAAGGAGAGAAGTGAATTACAAGAGAAAAAAAGGTTTTTTATTAATGCAATTGACAGAGGTCGGCCGCCCCCTGCTCCTACGTATCTCCTGGTAGAAAATCAAATCACACGTAGTTCTTGGTAGAAAAATTTTGCTGGTTGGTGTTTTTTATTTAGGGGTTATAGGACTTTTGAACTGTGTTGATGGACCACTGGGGGTCTGAAGGAGCGCTGGGGCTCTGAAGGGCCGCTGAGGGCTGAAGGAGCGCTAGGGCTCTGAAGGACCACAGTTCATTTATCCTAAAACGATGACTAACCCCGCCGTACGACCGACTTAATCCCCTACTTTGAAAATAAGATTTTTGAAATGAAAGAGATGTGTTTGTATTTTTTTAATTTAGAAATTATTTATTTTAAATAGGGATTTTAGGACCTGATCCGTACGGTTCATTCGTGGTCCTAAAAAGCTGACTAATCCGGTCGTACGACCGACTTAATCCTCTATTTGTATTTTGTGGTTTTTTGTAAAAAATGAATTAAGAAAGAAAGGTAATGGAAACTGTTTATTTTTGCGCTTGACAGGGGCGTGGCCCTGCTCCTACGTATCTCCTGGTAGAGAATCAAAGGCTACGTAGTTCTAGGGCAGAAAATATTTGTGTGTTTGGTATTTTTTATTTATGAGAAAAAGGTTTTTTTTTGATAAAAAAGGGGTAAAACATTGTAAGTTATGAACATAAATGAGGGAGGTGTAATTAGCTGAAGGGGTGTTGTGTCATTAACAACAGGGGTGCGCTTATCAAAAAGAAACCAATTTACGCTATTGGGCTTAGAGGCCTAATCCGCGAATGGGGTTTCATGCAGGGAGGGTTCCTTCATGAGAATGCAGGTGGTGCGAACTGTAAACAGAAACCCAAGGTTCATTTTTGTGTTGTGGGCTGGGTTTATGGACAAGGGGCTGCATTGAGTAAAGGTGGAGGTGTGGTTATTAATCTGTTGTTTTTGTAAAATAAAAATAAAATGAATATCAAAATGGGGAGATAAAAAAGAGAAACTTGATTTGGAACCCTAATCTTCTCCTTCACTCATCTCAGCGCCGTTTAGAAAACATGGAGGAGAGAGAGAGAGATTCGTGAAGAGAGAGAAGGAAGGAAAACGAAGAGAAGAAGATGGGGGACGAGGAAGAGAGGGAGTGCGACAGTAGGGTGAGAGAGGAAGAGGGACGGCGCCAGCTGGCCATCTCGTGGCTGACGACGGTAGTTGTACATGATGGCGGTTGTTCACGACGGTGGTGACAGAGAGAGGGAGAGGACGACGAGAGAAAGAACGAAAACGACGGGAGAGAAGAATAGGGGGAGGCGTGCGACGGTGAGAGGGGATGGCCACTGACGGTGGTGAAGGTGGTTTTTGAAAGAGGACGACGGCGGTGAGAGGGTGAGAGAGGAACGACAAGGGGGAGAGATGGTTTCGGTGGCCGGAGGAAAATGAGAGAGGTGAGGGTGATGGTGGCGATGGGGGAGATGACGCCGGAGGGAGGTCTTGGTGGGCTCTGGCGACGTTGTGGAGAAATGGAGTCGAGGGGAGAGAAGGAGAGGGACGGCAGTGAAAGGAGAGCGGAGGGAAGCCGACGGCGGCGGTCTTCGCCGGAGGTTCACCGGTGACGGTTTGCGATAACAGGGGGTGTAACACCCTAAATATTTAATTAATTTATTAATTAAGTATTTAGGAATGTAAATTAATTAATTGAATATAATTTAATTATTAAAAATTATATTAATATGTGTAGGCGGTATTAGAAGATGGAGACGCCAAATTAGATGGACTTGGGCTTAAGTGAGAAGCCCAAGCCCATGAATCATGTCATATGTGAAGTGGCCATAGCGCCTAGGGGGTTAGGGTTTGTGGTGAACATTTGCGAAATTGAGAAGAGAGGAAAGGAAAGGGAGAAGGCGCCGTAGAGAGAAAGAGGGAGAAGAGAAGATCGCAAGGTCCAAGGAAGGGAGGGACGTGAATTGTTGCCGTGGTACCGTTCGTGATCGTCTCGAGGGCTCCTACTCTTCGAATTCGAGGTAAGGGGATGTCCTATCAATTCTTATAATGATTCCTATGATAGATCCTAAGTAGCGACGGCCTAGATTTTAACTATGATTATGATGATGTTTGCGAAATCATGTCTTGTTGTTGTTATATGCATGATTCTATGTTGTGCTTGGGATGTGTTGAAATTCGATGTTTTGATGATTTGATGTTGTTATATTACGAAATCATGATTTGATAGGCGTTTTTGATGATTTTGCATGTGGTTGTGAAAGGTTGTAATATGGGTTGTGTTGGTCATGTGAAAAATTTGGAGAACAAAATAGTTTGTGCTGAAATTGTGTAAAATTTGTGTGCTGGAAGTGTGGCAGGCGCTGGGCGCCCATGGGCGCTGCGCGCCAGTGTGCTGTGTGTGCGTGTAGGCGCTGGGTGCCAGCGCTGGGCGCTGGGTGCCAGCGCTGGGCGCTGGGCGCCCGTGTGCGCGTGTCCTGTGTTGCGCCAAGGCGCTGGGCGCCAGGCGCTGGGCGCCAGGCGCTGGGCGCTGCGCGCTGCGCGCCAGTGTGTGTGAGTGCGTGTGTGGAGCGCTGGGCGCTGGGTGCCAGCGCTGGGCGCTGGGTGCCAGCGCTGGGCGCTGAGCGCCCGTGTGTGTGTGTTGCTTGTTGCGCCAAGGCGCTGGGTGCCAGGCGCTGGGCGCGGGGCGCCCATGTGTGCGTGTTGTGTTTTTGCTGGGCGCTGGGCGCCCATGGCGCCAGTTTTTCAGGATGTCCCAAAATGTTTTCAAAAAGCGTTGTGAAGCATTTTCAGTTGTCTATCTGCGTGTCCCATTTTTAAAGATAAAAACTTATTATTTCTGAAGGTTGCTGGGGCGCCCCAAATGGCTGTTCCCGGTGATCGTTGCTGTGACGATGAAAAGATGTTTTGGTGTCTTTAAAAATTCTCTTTTGCGTATGACCGGTGGTTTTAACGATTTAGTGTCAAAATGATGATTTTGACGATGATGCCCCTAGTGGCTAGTTAAATGACTGTTTTTCCCTTAGTGGCTAATATTATTTATAATGACGTGTAAATGACTGTTTTGCCCTTAGTGGCTAATATTATTTATAATGACGTGTAAATGACTGTTTTGCCCTTAGTGGCTAATATTATTTATAATGACGTGTAAGTGACTGTTTTGCCCTTGGTGGCTAATATTATTTATAATGATGTGTAAATGACGATGATGCCCTTGGTGGCTAGTAAATGACGTTTTTGCCCTCGGTGGCTATTGTTTGAGTTGATGATGTTAATGTATAAGTGACGATGAAACCCAGTGACGTTTTGAGGCCTAAATGGCTAAGTGATGTTAAGGCCTAAATGGCTAAGTGATGTTGTTGTGTGTAAATTGTGAATTGACAGGTGCTGTGCCTCTTGTGAGCAAATTGGTAAGTGACGGGTCACATAGTTGACCGTGATTGTGTGATTTGTGCGTGGTGCATGTATAGTGTCTCATGCATCCCATGTGCATAAACCCAGTGACGTTTTGAGGCCCAAAAGGCTAAGTGACGATGAGGCCATAATGGCTAAGCGACGTTTGTGAAAAGGTACCTCATGCATATGCCCGCGAGTGGGTTGCATTTCATATGCCCACATGACATAATGATGAGCTTATGTAGTGATGTGATTGATGATTGTGATGTGATTATTTTAGAGCTGTGACTTGACTTATTATTTATCATATGATTTATTATATGAAATGAATTGGACTCACCCTTCTGTTTGAATGTTACCCCCATGTGGTAACGTGCAGGTGATTGCGAGTGAAGGACTAGGTACCTTCACTAATTCGAGTCGAGTCGTCACGCTCTGATACGTAGCACTCAGGGGGGGGGGGGGGACGAACTTAATGTTATGAATGATTTTGGTTGTTATGTTCTGTTGACAATTCTGTTTTATTTTATCATTCCGCTGTGTAATTGATTTTGTTGACGTTAAGTTTTATTGTGATGATAACTGTGGTGTTGAGATTCGCCTTTAGCGATGTGCTACGTAATACATGGTTATCATGTTTTTGAGTTGTTCTATTGAGAAGTGTGGTTTTATTGAAGTAAGTGTAACATCCTTTGAAATGAAAAAGAAAATTTGAAAACTCTGATATTTTCCAATTAAATTAACGGGTAGAAAAGGGGTGTTACAGGGGGAGGTTCTTACGGTGTTTGTGGTGGTGGTGGTTGTGAAGCCGTAGGAGTGGTGGCTGTTTTGATAGTGTTTTCTTCATCTTCCTCTCACCTCAGCTTATCGCTCCTCTTCCCTTATCCCAATTTTGGTTTTCTATTACTGTGCGTAACTGTGCCTATTTTTCAGTCACTGTGTCTTTTTATTTTCTTTCTGAAATTGTTCCCCCAGTGTGTGTATGTATCTGTGTGTGATCCCCCCTCCTCTTGCTTTTTCTGTTTGCTGGGTTTTTATAGAGGATCACCCTTGTGTTGTTATGCTTTTGCAGAGTAGTGGAGGAGAGGAGGTGGAGAGAAGCAGACAGCTTGCAGGGTGGTGCCTGCCAAAGCTGCTTTGTTGGAGCAAAAATGGAAAGGATCAAAGAGGATGAAGAAATGGGCTTTTGGCATAATGCTCAAAAGGATTTTCCAAGGACAGCAACTTGTGCTGCCTTGCTCTTTTCTCTCTTTTTTTTTAGTTTTTGCTTTTTAATTAATTTTTTGTACTATTTTGTATTTAATTGTTTTTGTCTACATGTATGTACTAAAGTTGACTTCTTTATTTGTAAACAAAAAACTGAGTATAGTAATAATAAGAAAAAGCAATTATTCAAATCTGATTTTTTATTACATTTTCTTATTAAGCTAATACCTATAACAATAAAATAACGAGTACTAAAATGAGCACTCGTACACGACGAGAAGTGAACACGCGTTCGCGACTAGAATAAAAATGCGTACATGATTAGGAATAACACGCGCGCATGATGACAAGCGACACGCATGCACGAGTGTGAAACCTGTACATGATCGGGAATGACACGCGTAAACGGCAAAAACAATACTTTGGATTTTCTAATAAACTTTAAATTAGCCGGACAAAATTAGGGTATGACAATAAGGCAAAAAGAAAAAGAAACAGTTGAAGCGCACTAACCTTGAAAACCGGAAGCTCGACGGAGCTGAACTTGTTCGCGTGCTCTGACGACCTCAATAAACTGAAAGGCAGAGACCCTCGCCATAGTAAGTTGAACGGGAAGCTCGGAGACCAAGGCACAAAATAACGATGTTGAGGTCGGTTCCCGGAGTAATTTGAAAAAAAGCCAGTGCAAATAAGTGAGTCCCTCACAAATATTTATAGTGTTCCATCGGTTACGAATTGGGCCTGGGCCTAGACAACACGTCCAATCAAGAGCACCTAGTCAGGACGCGTCAATCGAGGCGCTATCATTATGCCACTCCCCATCAAACGACGCGCCCCATCAATAAAAATTGATGACAGCGCTGGAGTCAAAGCGTCGCCATAATGAAAATACCTCGAGTCACTCGGTTTCGCTTTCTCTGAACCTTGGAAGGTCGCCATGTATAATAGCCATCCGAATACAAGCTCCCGCAGAGCACCTAAAGCTCAGTTTTCTAAAAAGGAGAACACGGCCCGAACGCCAAACTACTCCGAGGCTAGAGACAAAACACTGACCA
Organism: Astragalus membranaceus; assembly: GCA_039519185.1. NCBI lineage: Eukaryota > Viridiplantae > Streptophyta > Magnoliopsida > Fabales > Fabaceae > Astragalus > Astragalus membranaceus. The sequence goes on from CM076846.1 coordinate 92,532,772, forward strand.
TAGTATAAGCTCTGACTGACAAGACCGGATCGAGTTCAGAGGGTACCTCAAACCCGGACAAGGCATCAAGTCGAGCTCGCCCTAGGGCAAACCGACTTGGGGGGCAACTGTTATGGATTGGGCAACTACAACATTGTGCTAAGGCGCAATACCAAAGGCAAACCTACCAACCAATGGTGAGGATCAAATACCTACATCCAATGGTTCCCATTGATTCCCAAAACCTATAAATAAGCATTGAATGCTTGCATTAAAGGTACACACTTTCCAATTCTCTCACTTGCAATTGACCCACTTACTGACTTGAACATCAGAGTGTTATTGTAGGTACAACCCCACCTCGGGTCGGAGCTCAAACTCGGATTGACCAAGAACACAGCTACCAACTATCTCGGACCGGACCTGGTATCTAATGTGTTTGATTGTTGATAATGTGTTTGATTGTTGAAGTTTGATGAATGTTAGATGCCAATTTTGATGCTAAACTCACTGTTTGGGGTGTTCTGGGTATAGATTCGGTTAAACAGTAACTGGGAACAATCTAGTAATCCAAAAATTATGGGATATACCTTTTTAGAAACTAGACTTAATGATTGTTAATTTGGCACTTGTTTGGTTGCAATTGGAGTTGTATAGCTCAAGTTTTAGGTGACACAAGTTAGGGTAAAATTCTGGAAGCAATCTGGATATAGGTTCGGTATTTCGCGCATGGTATTTCCATTTGAAATTCTTTTTGAATAATTCTTGTTCCATTGAAAACTAGAATGAATTTGCTTCGGTTTAGGCTCAAGTCCCCTGCCATTTGATTGAGTTTTGGGCATTTTATGGTGTCAGAAGTTGGAAAACAGAATCTGTCCTATTTAGGAACCAGTCAGTTTGCTTTGTGAAACTGTACTAAATGGCCCATAATTTTGCACAAAAAAAATGTCATTCAGAAACTAGACATCCTAAGCTTTTCGTAGAGGGGTCATTTGTTGAAATTCATCTTCGTTTGGTCGGTCAAATAATTTTCCAAAGTTTCTGCATAATCTACACTTGCACAGCACTGGTCGCGTCGCAACCCGAGCTGTCGCCTCGCGACCAATCATGCACATGTGAAGGAAAACGTTTCTGGTCCCCATCACAACGCGATGGGACAAGGTCGCGTTGCTACCCTGTGCAATTTTCAGCAAAAGTACATTGATACTAATTTAGCCGTAACTTTTGATTCGGGAACCCAATTGAGGTGTTCTCAAGTGCATTACAAAGCTTATTTAAAGACCTAATCATATAAATGAATTAACTTGTATTATGATGATTTTATAAAACTTTGGTTATACGGAATCTAAATTTAGAGTTAAAGATAGGTTTACCGAGTGAGAAAAACCAAAGTGTCTAAGTTCAAGTAATATATAAGATGAAAGAATACGACCTCGTGTCGAGTAACGGACTTAATGTCCTAAATAATAATAAAAGATATCGAAGGGGATGACGATCCCGAGTTTTATGTAGCATACCTAGCGGAGGGGAGTCATGAACCCAATGCTAGGGCCCTGGCATTTTTCGGTATAGCTATACGAATTGGGGTTTCCGTTGAAATTGGGTATTCTAGAATACCTGGCATTATTTCTCGGATTATGCTAAGCCACAGACAAGATTAAAAGACAGACATGAACAAGAATAGTTCATAGACAAGGAAAACACTGAGAGAGGAATTGTGAGGGGGTGCGAAAGAACTCACTGAGATTTGTAATCTCACTATTTTTATGTGGTGTTTTCAGATGTGCAGGGTAAAACAAAGCAAATTGAGGAGAAGTAGTAGAGACCTTAGCTACTTAGTTAGAGGGAAGATCAGTTGGTGATCTTTATGATGTATTTTGCTTTTTTCCTTCTCATGTATCATTAAGTTTTAAATCCTTGAATTATATCAAGGTTACGTAGTATTTTATAACCTTGTCTTGTAGATGGACCATAGTCATGTGTATTTTATCGAATATGTACCCTTGAGTACTTATTTCGGAAGTGAAATTGAGAAATTTTTATCTCAAAGTTATGTAAGTGGAATTAATCGGCTTTTGTTTTTATTTGTTCCATTATTATGAGCAGGTTATACTCTGATTGTTTATGATTATGTTAATACTTTTGGTTCACCTAGTTGTGTATTTAAGGTGTTACAACTAATGCTGGGGATATGATGGTGATTCAGGGAACCCCCATTATTTGGGCTAACTTTAGGGAGCTGTTTCTTGGACATTACTTTCCTCCCGTAAAGAAGTTGAACAAGTAGACAGAGTTTGTGAATCTCAAGCAAGGCAGCATGACAGTGGGAGAATACACTGCTAAATTTGAGGAGTTGTGTCAGTTTTATCAGCTGGCTAGGTATGCACCTAATGATGAATGGAAGATGCAAATGTACAAGATGGGTCTTCGTGCAGATGTGGCTCAAGGTCTTAGTTCCTACACTCTCAACAAGCTTATGTAGTAGAGGATGATCTCAATAGGCTGTATGAGGAAAAGAGAGAATATTGGAAAGGAAAGAAGAAAGGAGTTGAGACTTGAAATTGTACCATGAAGCCGAAGGGTAAGACATCCGATTCTACCAAGTTCCATGCTTGTAGCAAGCGTGGAAGATTTCATCGGGGTGAGTGTCGTATGGGAAGCCAGGAGTGCTACTTTTGTAAGGAGCCGGGACATTATGCTAATAATTGTCCGAAGAGGTTGAAGGGATCACAATCAGTTTCAGCTACTTAAGGAAGAGTCTACACTTTGGATTCCAGCAAGGCTGAGAAGTCTCCAAATCTTTTGAAGGGTACAGGTTTTCTCTTTCAAAGTCCTATTGATATTTTGTTTGATTCGGGTGCCACCCACTCGTTTATTGCCATAGATTGTGACAAGAAGCTGCAGTTGACCTTAACTTCTCTGTCTCATCCTATTGAAATCCACACACCCGCTGAGGGCAGTGTTTCTACCCAGTTGCTTTGTGAAAATTGTTTGGTGCGTATTGGTGATAGGTCGTTCATTGTTGATTTTGTATGCTTTCCCCTAAAAGGAATGGACATTATTCTAGGCATGGATTGGCTTACTGCTAATCATGTGACTCTTGACTGCTTCAATCGAGTAATTAGCTTCGCCTCCGATTCGGTGGATTTATCAAAGGTCAGTCTCCATTCTTCGTTTGCATCTCTATTTATGAATCTGTGTGATCCACAAGGATTCGAAGGGTGTCTCCTCTTGCTATCATCCATGTCGGGGAATGATATGAATTTATCTCGTATTCCAATTGTGAATGAATATCTTGACGTCTTTTCGGATGAGATTTCGTCCTTACCTCCCGATAGAGAGGTTGAGTTTTCTATTGAGTTAGTTTCGGGTGTTGAACCCATTTCTATTGCTCTTTATCGTATGTCTCCATTAGAACTGAAAGAGTTGAAAGTTCAACTTGAAGAATTGATTGCCAAGAGATTCATTCGCCCGAGTGCTTCACCTTGGGGCGCTCCGGTGTTGTTAGTGAAGAAGAAAGATGGTAGTATGCGATTGTGTATTGATTATAGACAACTCAACAACGTGACAATGAAGAATAAATATCCATTGCCGAGGATTGATGACTTGTTAGATCAACTCAGAGGAGCTGCCATGTTTTCAAAGATTGATTTGAGATCTGGGTATCACCAAATTAAAGTTAGGGCATTAGACATTCCGAAGACAGCATTCCGAACCCATTATGGACATTATGAGTTTGTAGTGATGCCTTTCGGATTGACTAACGCCCCTGCTATTTTCATGGATTACATGAACAAAATTTTCAGACCTTATCTAGATAAGTTTGTGGTGGTATTCATCGACGACATCTTGGTGTATTCCAAAAATGTAGAGGAACATGAAGATCATCTCTGTATTGTGTTGAACACTCTCAGAGAAAAGAAGTTGTACGCCAAACCCGTGAAGTATGAAATTTGGATGTCCGAGGTGAAATTCCTTGGACATGTTATATCCCAAGATGGTGTTTCGATAGATCCAGGAAAAGTTGAAGCGGTGTTGAATTGGGAACGTCCAACCTCCGTGACAGAAGTGCGGAGTTTCCTTGGGCTTGCAGGTTACTATCGACGGTTTATCCAAGGATTCTCACAACTAGTAACTCCACTCACTCGTTTGAATCGTAAGGGACAACCTTTTGGGTGGGATATTAGCTGTGAGGAGTGCTTCTTGGAACTCAAGTCTCGATTGACATCTGCCCCAATTCTTAATATTCCAGATCCAGCTAAGGGATTTCAGATTTTCAGTGATGCATCTGGAAAAGGTTTAGGTTGTGTGCTTATGTAGGACGGTCAAGTAGCGGCGTACGCGTCGAGACAATTAATGACCCATGAGGAGAACTATCTCACTCATGATCATGAGTTGGCGGCTATTGTTTTCGCTTTGAAAATATGGAGGCATTATCTATATGGTTCTCAGTTTGAAGTGTATAGTGATCATAAAAGTCTTAAGTATCTGTTCGATCAGAAGGAATTGAATATGAGGCAGCGCAGATGGGTTAAATTTCTCAAGGATTATGATTTTGAGCGGAAGTATGATCCAGGTAAGGCCAATGTAGTAGCTGATGCGTTGAGCAGAAAATCTCTTCATATGTCTTCATTAATGATTCATCAGATGGCACTTCTTGAAACTTTTAGAGATCTTAATCTAAAAGTTAAGTCAAGGAAGGGTAGGTTAGTGTTGAATCAAGTTCAGATCTTAAGTTCATTGCCAAGATCGATCAAACAAGCTCAAGAGTTAGATGAGGATTTACAAAGAAGGCGCAGTCAACAAGACTTCTCCGAGGATAGTGATGGCATGGTATATTTTCGAAACAGAATTTATGTTCCTGCGGATGAGGAGTTCATGAGTAGAGTTTTGGAAGAAGCTCATAGGAGTAAATTCTCAATACATCCTGGGGCAACCAAGATGTATCGGGATCTTAGGGAGCTATATTGGTGGCCGGGAATGAAATCATATATTGCGGAATATGTTTCTCGATGTTTAACTTGCCAAAAGCTTTAATTTGTGCATCAAAAGTCGTCGGGTCAATTACAACCCTTACCTGTTCCTATGTGGAAGTGGGAAAGTGTTTCCATCGATTTCGTGACGAGGTTACCCCTTTCACGGAATGGTCATGATTCCATTTGGGTTGTCGTTGATCGCTTGACAAAATCTGCCCATTTTATCCCCGTTCGATCCAATTATAAGGTGTCAAGACTGGCAGAGGAATATCTCAAGAATATTGTTAAGTTACATGGATTCCCTACCAGTATTGTCTCAGATAGGGATCCTAATTTTAATTCTCGATTTTGGAGACCTTTGCATGCAGCGATGGGATCACATCTGGACATGAGTACTGCTTATCATCCTCAGACCGATGGTCAGACGGAGAGGACAAATCAAACCTTAGAAGATATGCTCCGAGCTTGTATCTTTGATAGTGGAGATAGATGGGAGGATCATCTCCCATTGGTGGAATTTGCCTACAATAATAGTTATCATTCAAGTATTGGCATGGCCCCGTACAAAGCATTTTACGGACGCAAATGTCGAACACCCTTGTGTTGGTGGGATGTAGGCGAGCAAAGATTAGTGGGACCAGACTTAATTCAAGAAACCACGGACAAGATTCTACAGATACAAGAAAGGTTTAAGACTGCTCAAAGTCGTCAAAAGAGTTATGCGGATAAGAGAAGGAAACCTTTAAGGTCACGCCTACCTTGGGTATTGCTCGTGCCCTTCGTGCCAAAAAGCTCAGTCTCTGTTTCATTGGCCCTTTTCAAATCATTGAGAGGATCGGACTCGTTGCGTATCAGATCGCTTTACCTCCATCCTTGTCTAATCTTCACAATGTGTTTCATGTATCTCAGCTTCAGAAATATATTCCGGATCCTTGTCAACCGTTGAGTTTCGAGATGGTTGAACTTCGTCCCGATCTTACCTTTCAGCCATCTCTGGTTCGTATCTTGGACCGTAATGTGAAGACTCTTAGATCGAAAGCTATTCCAATGGTCAAAGTCCTTTGGGAAGGAGCTTCAGCCGAAGAAAGCTACTTGGGAACTAGAGGAGGATATGATATCTTGCTATCCGTATTTGTTTCAATGAAATTTTCATTTCTTTGATTGCTAAGTGAATTAAATGAAAGTGAATGTTTCATTGAAGTGATTTGTGCATAAGTTATTATTGTTAAGGTTGAATTGTGGAGGTAATTGAATGATTGGTAAATTCTATGAATTATTAGAATTATGAGGTAATAATAGAGGATTTAGTGGGTCTAAGTGCTAGATGATTAGAGGGAGGGCAAAATTGGTATTTCCTTTAGGTTCTAAAATTTGATTTTTTTCACACACCCACCCTTTTCTCCTTCCTACTTTAGCCAACACTCCCACAAAACCCTAAAAACAACATTTTAGAAAGAGAAGAAAAAGAAAGAAGTTGAGAGAAGAGGGGGAGAGAACTCGAGGAGAGGGAAGAGAGAAATCGGAGCTCACCTTCATGTATCTCTTTTCTTTCAACTGATTTGAAGTCATCTAAGCCTCCTCATTCCATTTTTGTCATCAAGAGTTTCGAAAACCACCACCATCACAAATTTCCCAAATCTGTCCAAGCTTCAACTTCCATGGAAATGTGTTTTCTTAGCTTGCATGTTCAACATTTGGCTATTAGGGGTTGTTAGAAGACTTCTACTTCAGTTCCTTTGGATTTCTAGAGCCTACAGAGTGTCTTGGGAGCTAGGGTTTCGAATTGAGGACCTAAGAGCTGGTGTGAGTGCTTTCATTTCTTCCATAGTTGATTCATCTTGATAATTTTGGAAGCAAGTGAGTTCTTTTACTTTTTTTTTTAATTTCCAGTATTGCATGTTGCTTTGAGATATGAAATGAACATAAACTTAAAAATCTGTGTGACCTTGTGCTGGATGTTTTGGAAATTCTGATTTGATGTTGCAAGTGCTGTTTTTGGATGCATGATTGGTTTGAAATTAAATGAAACATTGTTATATTGTGAGATAGGTTGATTGGATTGAGTTTGGAATTCAAGGGGACGAATAGAACTGTTTTGAAACTGATTTTATGCAGATAGACAGGCCATAATCGATTATGGAGCTCTGATAAGCTATTATCAAGCTCTGATAATCGATTATCAAGCTATGATAGTCGATTATCAAGCTCTGATAATCGATTATGATAATCGATTATGATCCTTTTGTCCAACTTTTTAAAAACTTGCTTAAATGATCCCTTTTGATTCTAAATCTCCCCCAATCCCTTCCTTAACCCTCCCCCTTGATGAATGAACGCTTGTGTGAATCGAATAGTTTTGTCTCGAGAGCGAAAACTACTTAGTGTCTATGTATGCACATTTAAATGAATTAAAGAATGGATGATGTACTTGGGGCGGTGTCATGAGCTGTCTCAAGGCCCAGGAGGTTAGGTTAGTGTGTTCCCCATAGTGTACGTCGTAGCTTTTATATTATGTAAGTCTAAGGCGTTAGGGGGATGCATCATGGGTAATAACTTAAAAGATACACGGAGAGTATTAGTAAGGAGTCACGAAGAACTCATTGAGGTGATAGACGATGCTAGTAGAAGAAAGGGTATTCACTATTATCACGGTGAATCATACAAAAAGGTTGTTAAGGAGTCTCATCAAAGGATTTGGTTAAAGAAGTAAGCCACAGAGATAAAGAATCAAGTAGGGGGGATTGAAGTGGAGGTAGCACGTAAGGAGGAAGTGGTGGTATCGAAGGTGAAACCTAAATCACAAAAGCTTATTTTTGAAATTTGAGATGTCTTTATTCAAAATTGTTCTAGTGCCATGGTTGGAGAAGTTCTTTGTTCGGGGAAATCTTACTCTATTCAAGATGAGTTTCTCCGGCAAGGGTTTTTTTCAATCAAAGCAACTCCTATGGGAGCTAATTTAGTCTTGTTGGAAGGTTCTAAGGATGTTGGAAGGTTCAGATGGATACGTCCATGGAAGCCAAACGACGTGGACAAAGAAAGGGTTGGTTGGATTCGTTGCTTTGGTATTCCGGTTCATGCGTGGAATGGTGATTTCTTTTTAAAACTTGGTTAAAGTTTTGGACAATACCTATATTCGAATGATAATACGGAAAAACGAAGGTCATATGATGTGGCACGTTTTTTTATTCGAACTTCCTCAAGCGATTGTTTAAATCAACCCGTTCAAGTGTGTATTGATAATATTGATTTTCATGTTAAAATTGTTGAAGATTGGTGTGGCCCTCTCCAATGGAGTTATGTAGCCAAGAATGTTAGTCATCACGTTGAATCAATTGATAGCGAAGAGTGGCAGGGAGAGGAGGAGTATAGGGAAGACTTTATTCTTTCCAGCAACAGCGATGAGGAGGAAAACGCCAGAAGTGACGACGGAGTGGACGGTGATGTTGGAGGAACGGACGAAATTATGGATGCAATAAATGTGTGGCGTAATTGTAGGCAAACCGTTGTGGAAGGATTCCTTCACTGAGCTTCCTTCACCTGCTTAGGTTGGAAATTAGCTCCATTAGAAGGACTTTTTGTTATTGTCTATGTTAAGACAAGAACTCAGTTGTTTAAGTTTCTAAAAATTATGTATTTATGTTGGATTAAGTTAAGGATAGGCTCCGATAGGTGATTTTGAACTAATAGTTTGATTATGTATTTGAACTAAGTTTTCATTTTAAAGTAAAATCCTATCATTGTGGGCACTTGAAGTTAGTATATAGTATAATCCAACTTTAAATGCCTACTCTGATTGGCCTAAAAAGTAAAGTTTCAGATTTTTATTGTCGGCTAAAAATCTAGGATGTTATAGGATGTATCTCAGATAAGGAAGCAATTTGGAGGGGATTGCTGGAGTTTTGATATGAAATCTCTCATCATATTTTACATGCAAGGATCACGTCATGTGGGGAGAAAAAGACTCAATTTGGTGGCGTGACATCAATTCTCTAGGATCGACCTACCCTAGTTTTGATGATATATTTAGAGATGCATTGAATTGCGTGAATGGAAACGGGGAGGAAGTTCTATTTTTGAAGAATTGATGGAATAGATCGGCTCCGTTTCAAGATGTCTTCCTGGAGTTGCTTAGGGTGACAGTAAATCAGAACATCATAGTAGCAGAAGCTTTTTGGTCGTCATCATGGTGTGGCCGGTGGTACTTAGAATGGTTTCGTGAGATATCTGAGGCACGACAAGGCATGTGGACTCTATTTTGAGGGAATTCCATCCAAGTATCGTCCTAGACAGGTGGGAATGGGGGTTTGGAGGACTTCCAAACTTTTCTCTGTTAGATCGGTATATGAGGCATTGATGCAGGATTGTCACATGTTGAAGTTGGAGCCGGAACTTAGGCATATGCTGGGATTGATCTGGATGGTACCCGTACATTTAAAGGTTTGTATTTTTGGTTGGAGATTACTCCTTGTCAGATTACCGACACGATGTGCACTTTTAAATAGGGGGTGGTACTCAACCAACAACGGTATTGCCCTCTATGTTTTGAGTAGGATGATACAACTCCACATTTATTTCTCTGTTGTAGGTTCACCACTCAGGTTTGGCGAGATATCTACTCATGGTTAGGAATTTCACAGTGCACTTCTCTGGATTTGTCAGAGCATTTTCGACATTTTGGAAGTCTAATTCAGGACACTCGAGCTAAGAAGGTGATGTATTTAATTTGGTTGGCATCTTTATGGTGTATTTGGGGGGAGATAAATAATACAATTTTTAGAGGTACTACAACGATATGATGTAAAATTAAGAGTGGTGGTTTGTAAGCAATTTAGGCCGATCATTGGGATTCGCAATTGAGGACCGGTGGTTTAGGCCAAATAGGTTGTATTCAAATTGTATAATTAACCATTGTGTATTGGGTTGAAGCACCTCGGGTACTTCTTATTAACACACTTTTTCTTATAAAAAAATATTACCCATTATTTTCCTTTTTTTCCAAAAAAATTAATATATTTTTTTACGAGTTTGTTAATTAATACTCTCTACGTTCCAAAATTTTGGCATTTTTAATTTGTTATTTTTGTTCCAAAACAATGGTATTTTTCAAAACCCAATGTATAATTCACCATTTTTTTAAATACATCACTTTATATTAATGAGTGTTTTAGAGCTCCAAGATATGGAACATATTAATTTATAAATTTGCAAATATTTATGTTACATTGGAGGGTATTTTGGTACTTAACTTATACACATTAATGAGTGCAATTTCAAAGTTTTGGAATAAAGAGAGTACATGACATACTTTTTTTTTTGACCAAAAGTACATGACATACTTATTTTCATCAAATCTGCCACTTGTCATCACATTATCTGCCACTGGCCCATTCCTTCTTTCCCTCTTCTTGCATCCTAAAATAAAATGTGAATGTAATTTGAAGACTCAAAAATATATTGAAGTCTATATTAATTATGGAAAAATATGTCACAATTAGAAAAAATTCCATGCATATGCAAAAGAGTAGATGTCCCCCCATTGTTTTTGTAAAATTGTATAACTATATTCCCACCAACCTTTTCATACACAGGACAATGAGTGTCATTGTTAGATAGAAAGAACGTGATATGAATATGGTGAGGACTACCGACATCGACAACGATTTAATTTTTTTTTGACAAAACATCGACAACGATTTATATATCCCCACATTCACTACTTCATTTCTCTTCTTGTTTTCTTTTACCAAATTGGCATGTAATGATACTCTACCAAAAAAAATTGGCATGTAATGATTATTATTGGAAGTTGGACACTAAAGAAACAAGAGGGTTAGTTTGAAACTTGGCGAGCTCTGATGAAGTGGAGAATAAACTTTTGTACGCATTAACTATTTCAGTTAATCATCAATTTACCAATTGTTTTACAGTTTTTTTTATTACCTTGTTTTTGGTGCAGAATATTCACCAGTTTTGCCGATTACTAATTTACGCTGGAGAAACTGGCTGACTACGAGTATCCGTCGTTGTCAGTCCATGTGATTCTCCCCCTCCTAATAGAGTTTTTGCAACACTCAAAATTCAAACTTGAGACCTTAAAGTGGATCTGAACCCAATTACCGCTCGGACCAATCATTGTTGGTATCGGTTTACCATTTTGTTTTGTTTGTTAAACAGATTCACGAATTTGTTAAAAGATAGCCTTGTTTTTTTATTTTGGTTCTGGACGGAGTAGCATATGCCACTTAAAATTCACACAAACAACTGTGAGGTTCGTGGCTCAAACCCGAGACATAATATCCAGTCTAACAATATTGGTATTTGCTAGTTGAGGTAGGCCTTACGGATAAAAGATAACCTTGTTAGTTACATTGTTTCTGACTTTTCTCTCTGCTGTATAGAAGGATCATCTTGATCCACGTGTAGTTAAAATTTTCAATTTTACAGAAATGAGAATCAGAGTTTTCTCAATTTTTTTCTCAGACATGTCATTTTGCCTAACAACTCCAACATTAGAGTTCTTGGTAGTGGCACCATTTCTCTAGGTCCAAATTTCACCTTACATAATGTTTTGCATTTTCCCCCTTTTAATGTCAATTTAGTGTTATTCCTTACACACTAATTTTTCTTTCTTTCTTCACCAAAATATTTGTCATGTACAGGAAACCCAAACACAAACAGGCTAGACTTTATCAAGGCCTCTTCATTTATGAGCTGACACTCAAATTCAGAAAATAAACGGATCTCATTTAGAATCTTGTAACACTATTTTAAATTGGGCCTTTCTTAAGGCCATTTTGTTAGATCAAGAATTAGTACATGTAATTCCAAATTGTGTAATTCTGTTAGGGACACAAACCGCTCATCTTTGGCATGCTGGATTAGGACACTTATCGGTCAATAAGGTATATGTTCTGGGCTGGGTCGAGACCGTATCCGTATTAAGCCCAGTAACGGCTTAACAGGGTACCACGGAGCGCGGACTAGGCAATCCGTGCGCTGCGGTCAATCAATGGCCGAGATCACACATCCAACCGCACACAACGCGCCACTTCACACACAAGCTGGAGCATCCAAGGCACCCCACTTGGCACCTATAAATACCAGCTCAGCCTCTGACTTCAACAACAATCTTACCAACTACTCAACCAGGCCTCACCCGTGTCCGAGTAAGGTACTGATCAGTATACATCTTGAGAACTAAAAGCTTCTATTCATGTGAATTTTAAGCCTCATGATTGCCTTGTGTTCTCTTTCTAAACCAAAAAGATTACCTTTTACATCTCACAACTTTTTGCTCACCCATTCGATTTGATTCATCGTGATACATGAGGCTCATTTCCTCGCACAACACATGATGGGAAGCGCTATTTTTTTAACATTAGTGGATGATTGCAATCGTTTCATGTGAATCCATTTAATGAAGGAAAAATCTGAGACACCACAGCTGCTGCAACTCTTCTCTTATGTCAAGAATTAGTCTAATACCTGGATCAAGTCTCTACAGCCTGATAATGCCAAGGACCTTGCCCTAACTGAATTCTTGCAAGCTGTGGGGAAACTTCACCAGTTTTCTTGCCCACATAGACTTAACAAAAATTTCGCATTCAAATGAAACCTCAACGTGGCTAGATCGTTCATGTTTCAAGCCAATATGCCTCTCCTTATGTTTTGGTATTTTATAAACCACCTAAAGACATAAACCTTTCATCTGTGGGTGCTTGTGTTATGCCACTGCATTCCATCCAAAAGAAAGAACTTCTCCCTTTAGGCCACTTCTTGTGTTTTCTTAGGCTACCTCACTGGCTATAAAGGCTATAAGTTGTTAGATCTCACAAGTCATAAACTTCTCATCTCTAAAGATGTCATACTTCATGAACATATCTACCCTTTCCAAACAAAACCTTAAAGTCACACATCAGACCCCTATGTTTTCCTTTTCATTCCCTTATCCACACTTGATCCAGCGTCTGAGCCTGTGTAACACAAATTTCCTAATGACATTTGGTTTATCGAAATACAGCTCTAAATACTTCAGGATTAAATCATAGGGCCTGATCGAGTCAGTGACTTATCTGAGAATACAAAAAGTCGTAATGGTTTATTTCAATAACACACGAATTAGATTACGCTTCAGGTTAATAGACAATGTAGATGTTATTGGTTTTATAATAAAAACCTAAAATAACCTCAGGATTTGGCAACGACTATATCATACACCAGATAGTCGTTACCCTAGCATTCCTAAGAAACAGAAATCTGTTTATACAGTTATTAGCATTACAATTTTTGTTAAAACAGTTACAATTAGTTACACACATTGTAACTAACCATAACAACCCACTGAGGGGTATATCACAATGTATATATCTGGCATACAATCTGTACAGAAAAATACAATCAATAAAATTTCAGTTTTCAATTTTTACATTGCTGTGTTCAGTTCCTTCTCTGCGTTCTTCTCCTTTAGTGCTAGTACTTTAAGTCCTTGGTGAGTATCTCTTCAAAGGTGTTGAAGTACCTCACAAGTCAAAGGAAAGCAAAGTGTTAGTAACCTGTTTCTGTGACTGAAACATAAAGGTAAAGAAAAATAAGAGAGGAAAGAAGTTATACCTTTTTCAGGCTAAGTTGAAGGCTTGAAAGGTGCTATTGTAGTGATTGTTCATCAAGAACAATCACAAATTAACCTGCATCAAGAAAACAGAAAGTTAGGATTTTTGAATATCAAAAACAGAAACATAAAATTCACTGAGAAGAGTGAATACCACCTCTTATGTGTTGCTGACCCTCACTGCTGTTGCAAATCCAGATCTACAACGATCTCAGTGGCTCAACAACAAAGAAACACAACACAGAGATTAGGGTATTATTGTATCAAACAAGAAAAGAAAGATTTCAAAGATCTGTTCAGGGATTTACCTTCGTGGTGGTGACCGGTGGAAAACCTATAAATAAGGAGGCCATTGAAGCTGAGATAAGAAATTAGGGTTTCGTGAAAACCCCTAATTTCGTGTACAACATCAACAGGTTTTTCAGCAAACAACGAGAGCGCAACACCTGCGAAGGATTTGAGTGATTTAGGAGCCTCAAATCACGCAGATCAGAAGAAGCAGAACCAAAGGAGGGGCGAGGAAGAAGAGGAGCAGCTCAGGAAACAAAAAGAGAGCAGCGCGTTCTTGAAAATCTGACCAGTTAGGTCAAAGCAAGGTTTTAAACTACGGGTCAGAAAGGGATCCGCGTGTTGCTCCATCAAAACCGGGTTCGGCAGTGCAAAAACCACTTCCGTATTTTTTGTTTGAAAGGCAGGCAAGTGAAGACTTGGGCTGGGCCAGAATTGGTTATTTCAATAGTTGCACCCAGTTTGTTCTCCATACACCCCTGTAGAGTAAAATCAAGCAAAAGGTCAAAAGTTTAACATGGTATCAATGATCTGGTAACAATCCAGGGAAAACAGGCAAATTTCTATCTCTATATTTTCTTTAAGAGTTTCTTTGAAAGTTCTTTTGATTTCTTTTACCTGCACAATCTGATTGTGCAGTTTTGTGTGTTCTAACAATTTTTGTGTTTTAAGGTGTTTTCAGTTCTAAGAAGATGTCTAGTACTGGGACAGGTTTAAGCACACAAATCCCAAAGCTTGATGGGAAAAATTGGGATAGGTGAAGCCTTCAAAGGAAGGCCATTTTTGGCTGCCACGGTGTTCTCAGAATTGTTAAGAATGGTTTTGAACCATTGGGTGAAGAACCAACTATTGCTGAAACTAATCTTTTCAATGAAAACGAACAAAAGGATTACAAGGCAATTTATCTCATACACCAGGGGTGTGATGAGACAAACTTTGATAGGATCAGAAGCTATGAGTCTTCTAAGGCTGCCTGAGATGCCTTAGAGAGGTATTACACTGGTGCAGCCCCTATCAAAGAAGAAAAATTACAGGCCCTAAGGAGGCAATATGTGATTCTAACTATGAGGGATGGGGAAAATATTTCTGATTTCTTTATAAGGTTAAAGAAAATCACTAATATGATGTCCCAGTATGGTGAAACTCTTACAGAAAATGTGATTTGTAAGAAAGTCCTAAGATCCTTGACTAAGAAGTTTGGCTGGGTAGTCAACAGTATTGAAGATATAACTTCACCAGATGACCTTAAATCTTGTTACAAATGGTTGGATAATTCGAACATTAATAGTGGACAGGTTGATGAGTTAGAAAAGTTGTATGTGTCTATTTAGAGGTGTGTCGCTCCTTCCAAAGTGTCTATCTTCGGGTGGCGGTTGTTTCGTGATTCGTTGCCCACTCGTGGCGCTCTTCTACACCGTAATGTTATTTTGAGTACAACTGATGCAAATCGTCCCTTATGTAGGCTACACTGTGAAGATTCGCATCATTTATTCATGAATTGTTGCTTTGCAAAAGAGGTGTGGCTTAAAATTTATTGTAGGTTAAACATTGACTCTAAGGCTCCCAACACTTTGTTGGATCATTTTCAATGGATGGGCAATTTTGTTATAGGGAGGAAAGCAAAGAAAACAAAGCATTTGATTTGGTTGACATGCAACGTGTTGGTGTTTATGGTTGTCTCGTAACGGTATCATTTTCAAGAATGAGGAAGTAATTGTTGATTACATCATTAGGCGTATCAAATGTCTATCTTGGAGTTGGCTCGTTTATAGAGCGTGCTTTAAATCCAATTTATCTATTTTCACTTGGTGGAATAATCCTCTTCATTGTCTATACAATTTGTAATATGTTGTTTGGGCTTGAGGACCCCAAGTGCTAGCTCCGATTAATGAAGTTTTGCTTATCTAAAAAAAAAATAAGCACATGTGGTATATTTGTAAGGACAAAAAATAAACTTTTTAATTTACAAAGACTAAACTTCAAAGAGTCCACACTTCCTTATTCTCCTGATCATCTTCTATATCGCAGTTTATTTTTCCAATTTTGCAAACTCTATCTTTTACCCCGATGAATCCCCGACTTACACTAGGAATCACTTAATTATGGTTTGACATGTAGTTTTATGTGCCTACCTGGAAAACCAAAAATAGAGGTATCTCTCGAATAAAATCCCAGACATCTCAAAAACTTTTTTTTAATTGAATTGTACTCATGGAATTGACTTTAGGATAGGCTAATGTTTGACCAGTGTTTTTTTTATGAATAGTGTGTGGAGCGTATATATGTTTGAAGGCTTGACTATATGTACAAACCCTGTTGGTAGAGTTTTCTAAATAATATAATATTGGTATTTTTTTTGACACAAAATATTAATATTGGTAAAAATATCAAGAAATTAAAAAATATAGTACTTAAATTCGTAACTTCGAAAAATAATATTTTTCAATAAATGTATACTATTTTTAGGGTTAAATATATTTTTTGTCTCTATAAAATTTGGAGTTTTAGGTTTTAGTCCCTCAAAAACTTTCACTAACTTTTAGTCCCTATAAAATTTAGATTTTTTTGCTTTTAGTCCCTCATGACTTTTAATAGCGCTGCAAGACTTTAAATAACACTTATAAAAGGTCAAAAAAAACACCATGAAACGTTATTAAAACTCATGAGCGACTAAAAGAAAAAAACCAAAATTTTATAGAGATGAAAAGTTGGTGAACAATTTTTAAGGAACTAAAAACAAAAAACTGATATTTTATAAGAACCACAAATATATTTAACCCTTATTCTTATATTCCCAAGCGCTACAATGAGTATTACTAGCTAGTTACGTATTCTTAGTAGTTCATCACTACTATAAAAACTGAAATAACGACGAAAATATACCGCCGAAAAAATAGTAAAATTTGTCTTTAAATGTTAGTGACACAAAAATTTAGAGACTAAATATTTAATTTTTTCCGTATCTAATTTTCGTCGTTATTTCATATTTTTCTCTTTTTTGTTGAGAGTTCACTAATTAAATTTATGGAAAGAAAATTCTTTTGTCTAAAAGTTGTTTTTAAAATGGAATATACATTTAAGCAATATATATAGTGTAAGAAAAGAGTATTAGACCAACTAACACCGTTGGCCCAGTGATTTAATCTACCCTGCGACATATTTAATAATTCACCGGTAAATGATTTGATAGTTCACCGGTAAATCAAAGAGTATTAAACTAGTATTAAATCTCAATTGTTGATGAATTTGTATATTACATCCTACGATCATATTTAATAGTTCACCGGTAAATGATTGATTTGCTCACTCACCCTATAACACCAGTTATAAAAGGTCAAATGATAATAAAATATTTTATCAGAAAAAATAAAAAAATGATGGTTGACACGTTGATAAAATAAGGAAGCAAAACAATAATAGAAAGCGGAAGCAGTGAAGTGGTGCGTAAGTAACAGTGCAACACAGCAAAGTTCACGTGCAATTGCTTACAATCGGTGCAGCGAAGGCGACGGTGGTTGGGTGGTTGCGGAGCCACATTTTCAGGTGTCGACCTCACACGTGCTTTCCATTCACGCGACAACACCACACTCGACACGTGTACACGTGTGGCACCCATTGACCGCTATGCTTTCTTTGTTTTATTTTAATAAAGTGATAAGCAAAATTCTCACTTTCTCTTATAGTCAGTCCCCCACCCACACCACACGTGAGCGTTTCCTTTGTCGGGTCCTCTCAACAGGCCTCACGGGCCCATTCTCTGGCCCATACCCTTTCAATTCAACAGGTGCATTTTGCAACTGCAACTTTGTTTCCCATTAATTCTTTTATATATTTAATAAATTGTTTGTTTGTATATCCCGGAATAATTTGAACCAAAAAATATATGTTCCTGAATCATAACAAGGTTAGTACCCAAATAATTTCCTCTGAGAAATACAGAGACTAAATTGAGAAATAAAATAAGACTAGAAATCGCTGAAAAATTTTCTTATATGGAATAATTTGACCTAAATTTGAGATTATTGAAAATTAAATTGATTTCCATTTTTTTTTGTTATATATTACTCTAGTAAAAATTACACTCGAATACTAAAAATATTGATTTTCTCGGTCAAATTATCCTTTCTTATTTAAAAATATTGATTTTCTCGGTCAAATTATCCTCTCTTTTTTTTGCTTTCTATTGTTTAGTGATCCTATTGACATACAAATTTATTATCCACCAATAAGATCATCATATCGGCGGTGCAACATGAACCTACGTTCTTATGAGATATGATCAGCATTCTTACCAACTGAACTAACTTTAGTAGTTGTCAAATTATCTTATCACCGTATCTTATTTTTAGATATAACCATTTCTTTTGATACTAATTGGGCTCGTGAAATAAATATTTTTTATACCAATATGATGAACAAAATATAATTGAGGGACCTTAAATGTAATTTCTATTATTCAGTAAGAGTATTCTGACAGGAAGCAATTATTGAAGGAAAAAGAGATTATTTTATTTTATTGAAAGGTTGAGCAGAGATGGGCACCCTAATCCAAAACCTACTTCCCAGGGTGCTAGGTTTGTTTGTGGAATGAAGCAGATTAAACTAAGTCAACTCGTGAAACATGTATATCTTAAATTAAGAATTATTGCAAACATTAATTTAGTGATAATATCATAGATGACATAGTGGGATGTTGCTTGAGTTTGTCCTTTTTTGTTGAATATTATCGGATGCCAAACTATGAATCAGCATATATGAAGCATAGCATTTTTCTATCTTTAATTAGGCACTGATGTAGCTATTAGTGCAAGTATATATTTATAATTGCAATGTAAGCAGCTTTGTCTAGTTGATATCAGCATATACATAAGTTAATTTAAGCAGCATTTAAGCAAATACATTAACCTTCGTCGACTCAATTTTGCTTATAATGTGTTACCGGGGAGTACTAATCAAAACTTTCTAAGAAATACACATTTGTTAGTGTATGCATGTTTGGATTCATCTTGGCATGTTTGAGTGCTGTCGAGTAAAATGATTTTGCTTCGAAAGTTGATTTTAACTTGAAGCTAGGATTTGTACCTTTTATTGTAAAATTGATTTTCACTCTCAAATTTGTTTTGAACTCACTTTTACGTGAATTCATCGAAAGATTACATTGAACTCACTTTCATTCAGGTCAGTTTTTCAAAATCAATTATTGGTGTCGCAGAACCAAACACACAAATATAATCAATGTGGTGCCATGTTCCACGTAGTGACTTAAATACCATAATTTATTCTCCTTCTTTTCTTCTTAGCCAACCAAAACATTTTCATTAGTATAATGATACATGTCAGTGTGGAACCATGTTTCATCAGCAGAATAGACAATTCCATTGTTATATCAATAGTTTTTATTATCCTGTTCAAAAGATTTAATCAAAGGAAAGATTTGTGCCTAATGTTTTCCTAACATCTAGCATTGCTGATATCAACTAGACAAAGCTGCTTAAATTGCAAATATATATTTCCACTGATAGCTACATAAATCTAACAGCAAATATTATAAACTAAATGCTTATTTGTTATCAAATTGATGTTGATGGTCATAATAAAAAAAAGTACATAATATATGTATATGCTGTTAAATAGGGATAAGTCATAACCACCACTACACTACACCCCCACCATTCATATGCCTTATATTACTCCCCTTTGTCTCCAATGTTTCTGGACCACCTTGAGAACATTTTCAAAAGGGTTTGGCTTTAATCTCTCATTACCAATGACATGTATTTTGTTTGCTAACATAACTTATTTAAATAGAAACAAATGTTGCAGGCCAAGCCAGGTATTCAATCGAATTTCTTATATATATATATATATATTATCATGTTGCCGGTCTGTGTGGTTCTCCCTTTTATTAGAGTTTTTGCCACACCACAAATTCGAACTTGAGACTATGGGATGGAATCCAAGCCCAATAACACTTAGACCAACCCTTGTTAGTCAGCTTCTTATATGTGTTTTTTTTGTTACTGTATTATTGATGCGTAGTATCCTCGCACTTTGTCGGTAAACTTCTTAAATTGAAACTATGGCATCATGCTTATATTTTACATAAATTATAATTAATGATAATACGGGTGAAATAGCTGACTGAAAGTGATAGAAAGCATTAAAATTGATCTGTTTTAGGCAATGTTTCTATTTTATTTCAACTTTTCTAAGGTTTTCACCTAACCTGACGAAGATTTATATTTGTTAATGACAGAAGGAAAGATTTCTTAAATATGCAGAGAGGGCTTAAAGACAAGCCGGGTGTCAATTCCTGTTCAAGCTGAAACGGTAGCTTTTAGGACCAGTAGAATCATAAGATTTTTTAAATATGAAGAGGGGCTTAAAGATTAATACCAAAGTATCGATTAATACCAAAATATCGTTTGACTCAATTGTAGAGACTAATCATTCGAAGTAACAAAATTGTTTAAGGAGTTGATTTATTTCAACAGATATTTTTTCATATACACTGGCTAGAGATCGAACTCAAGACTAAATGATTAAGAGAGTCATGTATCTACCACTTTTTCCAAATATTGTTAGTTAATATTCCAATAATATTTAGTCATAACTTATTGATCAAAGTTGGTTGCTCTCTCTTTTGATTTAATATTAGTAAGAACATGGCCGCTCTCTTTTTTTTGTTATCTTTCATCTTCAATGGTGTACTCAATTTTACGTATTTAGAAAAAAGTATGGGACCACAATTTAGACCGCGATGTTAATGTTTTGATGTCTCTATGACCACAACACGATCGTAGATGAGGCGGCTTACTCAGTTGCATTTGACTGCAACTTTCTATAATATCAATTAATGATCATGACGTGGCTGCTACCATTACTGCCATTGCGATTTTAAAACCTTGATAATAATAATAATAATAATAATAATAATAATAATAATAATATTGTTATAGAATAGGCAAAAAACCAAGTTCTTAGCATAGCATATCCTTATATTCGATGAAAAATAGGCTTAAAAAATGGTTAGAGATTTCTAGATTTATATTTCTTCCTTTTCATGTATTTTATTTTTTTTTTGACAACATCTTTTCATGTATTTTATTGAATTTGTCTGTTTTTCATTTTTTATTTATTATGGTTCTATCAATGTGTCATGTCAACTAGTCGTACAGAAAATATATTGGCTCAACTAAACGTCTGCTTGTTTTTTTATAAGTAATAATGTATTGGAACCGTGGAGCACAAGGGGTGCTCCTGCTCTTACAAGGAATGGATGGGGCTTCATTAAAACCTACAAGGACCAAAACCCTTAAGAAAAAAGATTTAAGAAGAAAAAAGAGTACCCCTAATTACAAAATCAACAAGCAATCTAGAGGGCATTTCAGCCATTCATCATAAGATAGCTTAGACCTCCTACCCTTCCTAGATATAAACCATTCGCAAGACACATATTTAAAAACTTCTCCTTGTTGTTGAGGCATGCTATCCTATAGACTTCAACAACCCTATAATCCTACAATAGATTGTTAATGGTAAGTTGCATAAAAATTTGACTTTTTTAATCCTTGATGTGTTAGAGCTTCTCATGACTGTACTTGTGCATATACTTTTTTATTGTTTGGGTGTTCAAAATTTCAGAACAATTATCATTTATTAATTATAAGAAAGGCTTGTCAATGTCCTCCAAATAACTAAAACTGCAAAAATTGTCAACCAAACCAATTACTTCACGCTAACAAAAGCCTCTTCAAAACGGACAAAGAAAAAATCAGTAACATATTACCAAATACACAAACGCTTAGGATATAAACCATCATGCACTAAAAGAAAAGTACAAAAATTTGTCAACTGAGAGTCTTAGACACATAAGTTTTCTTCATTCAATACTACCCACCAGAATGATCCTCTTGATGCCTTGTATTATTTAAATTCAACAACAATGGCAGAGTGGCAGGGTTTTAAAAAACACTGAGCAACCGCAATTTAGACCGCGATATAAATATTTTTTATGTCTCAACAATCATAACACAAATGGCGATTGCCGTTACACTAACCCTAACTGATTGTGATTTTCTGTAATATCAAGAATCATAATATCTGAACCGTACCTGATCGTTCCTCGTATAGTGCGAAACATTTACCATTTTTCACTTACATCAAGCTGGCTATACGTCATCAGGGGGTTACTTTTGCTGAGGCGACACAGGAGACACTGGCCAGCAGGGGGCCATATTTCTGCTTTGATTGGCTACTGGAGATAGTTAGGCGTGACGTAGGAGAGGAGGACAAGACTTGTGGTGTCAGGGCATTAACTTGCTTATTTTGGGGTGGAGCATTTTTTGTAGCAAGACTGGCACAAGAGTTGAGGCAAAGTGGTTGCTATTACTAAAGGACGTCACCACAGTGGGCGGATGGGCATGGGGTCCAGTAGCATTAGCTTTCTTATATAACAAGCTGAACTTTGCCTGCTTACACGAGACCATTCAGTTAGGGGGTATGCGACGCTGTTCATGGTAAGTTTATTTTTTAATTTTTAACGAGTTTTTTTTAATGTTATATATTTTATTTTTAACGATATTGTTTATTTGTGCATTTCAGTCATGGATCTTTGAGTACTTCCCTCGGCTAGCTTTGCGGGGGGAGACTGGGACCACGACGGGGCCACAGTGTGGGTTTTGGAAGAGGAGGAAGACGGACCAGGTGAAGCTGGAGGAGTATCGCAGGAGGATTGATGCTTTGACACCTGACGATGTCATCTGGACACCATTTGAGAACCACCGGCACGAGAGAGCCTTTGACGAGATCTCATTATATAGGGGTTTTCTGATATGGGAGGAGATCACCGTTCCCTACATGCCGGATAGGTGCCTCCGGCAATTTGGATACATTCAGGTCATCCCTCGCGACCCGCTTCACAGTCGTCCAGAGTATAGTGACCTCATGATGTGTATGACTAGATAGAGGCACAGTGTTCAGGAGGTTATGAGCACTACTACTGCTGCCAGGGAGGTGGGTGAGGTTCATCGTGATTACTTACCATGGTACGTTAGGGTATCAGTTCCTCGTTTCCTTCCAGCACCACCACCGCCACCAGCACAGAACGAGCACCAGGTGTGAGGGGACCTGAGGAGAGACTGGTGATTGTGAGCGAGCAGCTGCGGTTGGCGCTTGCGTCCGGAGACATTCATCCTGATTAACAAAAAGATTGGGGTTCGAACCCTACTCTACATACTAATAAGCAGAGATATTTAATACTAATAATTTCCATTTAAAATATTTCATAATAGTCCCAATTATTATCTTCAATTAGATTTGGGAACCGTAACGTTTTTTAAAAAGTTCCAAAAATTTGAAATTTTCGGTACACAATGCATTGGGAAAATTTTGAAGTTTGAAATTTCTGAAAATTTTAAAAAATAAAATTACATTTTAGAGTATCGGAGAATTCATAAATGAAATATTCAAAATGTATTTTTGGCGTTTCAAAAATTTTAGAAAATTACTCTTAAGATTCGAAAATTTTGGAGAAAAATCGTGGGTGTGTGGATTTTGGAGAAAAAAAATGAATGAGTAAAACTAGGAAGTCACCAAAATGTGGTGGTATGGGATCAAATTTGAGGGGTATAAAGTAAAATGTCCGGCCATAACTCACTCTTACTATAATGGACTATATGAATGGCCTTTTAGGTTAACATTATTAGTTAGCCCATTACAGAAACTTAAAATATTGTGTTCGGAAGCTAGTTTGCCTTAATTTTCAAGAGGGAATTGGTATATACACCCTCATTTATTATGCCTACACTCCATTTCTATTTTTCTCAAAAATATCCCCATCCGTTCCCTTTTATATGTTCCCTGAATTATATGCTACTTACAATTATAAGTTAAATTTTCAAAATGCATGTAGTGCCAAAGGAGGAGCTTGAGTAAAGTTGGTGGGCCAATCCAGTTATCGAACATAATCGTTGAATACATAATCTATATCGAATGTTTTAAAACTCGGACCGGTGATCGACTAGGTGAAGGTACTGGGTCACTAGGTCAAGGGTCGGACCGAGGGGTTGACAGTTGAACCGCATGACCAAAACCCAGTCCTGATTAAAAAATTCCGAATTTTCAAGACCTATAAATTTCATACCTGTAAAACTTAATTTACTAAAATTACACACCATACCTAAAAAAGTCCAAAAAAATTTCACCACATAAGTATATGGATATATATTTAACATTTATTATAATTGATTATATAATACAATATATATGAAACCAATGGATGATATCTGTTCTGGAGTGGACCAATGGGTCCCATTAGCAAAACCAGGAGGTGCGCTTAGCAAGTAATATGGATCAGCCCAACCGATTCAGGCCATATCCACCTCATGCGAGTCCAACATGCTTGAACGGTCAAGATCGACTCTACCCATCCAACGATCCACGAGAGGGCACGATTTCCTATAAATACGGGCAAACTTTGCCCTAAGAAAGGTTCAATCTCTAATCCTTAGTACCTTCACTCATATATTCGATATACTGACTTGAGCGTCGGAGTGGCTTGCAGGTACCCCCCCGGGCGCTCACTGACCTCCTGCCAGGGCAGCAAGAGACCTACCAACAACAGCCGACCAAAATACTGCTAAGTACAGAACATTGGCGACCACAGTGGGAGATATCTATCTTTCACATCATCACTACTCGAACTTTTCTCTTGCTGCTCCATGGCTCCCAGAGGCAGACCCCGGGTTCAAAGCATTGCCATACCTGCACCCCGACTAGAGGATACCCCTGAGGGCAATGTCGACAGCCCGCCTAAAGAGGGCAACATCATCAGCCAGCCTAAATTAGGGCAACGTCGCCAGCCAGCCTAACGAGGGCACCAGTCAGTCTGCCCAGCCTTCGAATGTGAGTCAGCTTTTGGATCTCCTGGCCAATCGCACTCAAGCTATGCTGCATCAGGAAGACCAGCAGAGTGCTAAGGACATGCCCAACCTGGCACCCATGAGGGCGCCTGGCAGGGCGCCTTGGCAACATCAGACAGCGCCCATGAGGGCGCCTGGCAAGGCACCTTGGCAACATCAGACAGCGCCCATGAGGGCGCCTGACACCCATGAGGGCGCCATGGCAACATCAGGCAGCGCCCATGAGGGCACCTGGCAGGGCGCCTTGGCAACATCAGACAGCGCCCATGTGGGCGCCTGACACCCATGATGGCGCCTGGCAAGGCGCCATGGCAACATCTGCCAGGCGCCATGGCAACATCAGGTAGCGCCCATAAGGGCGCCTGGCAGGGGAACCCTTCCTCCAACAACGGTGACTTCGAGGCACCACCGGGGATCGCCATCGAGGAGATCCCCCAACCGACGCAGGCATCAAAAGTACATGGACTATGAAGAAGATAACATGGCCTACCAAGAGGAGGCCAAGGTTGGCAGCATGAAGGCTGATCTGACTTGTTATGGGCACAGTACCAGCAAATGCAGCACCCCCAGGGATGACATTGAAGAAGGGAAGCTCGCCCAATACGTGAATGAAGAAGAGGATGAAACTCGCGACTCCGAATAAGGATCAGAGCAACAGGACTCGGGCCTAAGGCTAGGCCTAGTTATGAATTTTGTTGTTTGAGCACAAAATCAGAATATCAAGAAAGGAAAAAGGGTCCAACTCCATAGTTAGGAGTGGAGCGAGGCAAGCTTGAGACCCAACTTCCCATGCAGGAAGGGACCGCCTGGATCGCGGGAGAAACCTCAACATTAGCTCAAAGCCAAGTTCATCTCTTCAAGTAGGGGAGTCAAGGGTGTGATGGCGCGCTCATCTTCCTAAAGCAAAGCAGCCAAGTTCACGGCACCCACCTGGCAAGGATCCAAGGTATGAGACCACGATGTCTTGGGTAGCAAGCACTAAGAAAGGCGCGAAAGTCAAGCAAATGACAAGACCATGAGGTCACAGACACCAGAGATACCCACCTACGAGGGTGATCTCTAGTCTGCAGTCCATAACTTCGTCCATTCTTATCCGATGGAGGTGTCTGAGTATGCGTTGGAAAGCTAAGAAGAAGAGCTACAACTCTCATGTTAAGCTCAAAATCCAATTCGGACGTCTCCGCACCCAGGAAAGGGGCCCAAGAGGAGGGCCTCAACATCAAGACGCCGCATCTTGGCACAAGGCGTCCAGGAGGGCGCCAACATCAGAGAGCGGCGTCATGGTGCAGGGCGCCCAGGAGGGCGCCAACATCAGGATGTTGCACTTTGGCTCAAGGCGCCCAGGAGGAGGGCGCCAACTTCAGGATGTTGCACCTTGTCACCCGGCACGCAGGAAGGGGTTCCAGTCTGTAGTCCGTAACTTCATCCATACTTATCCGATGGAGGTGTGTGAGCATGCGTTGGAAAGCTAAGAAGCTTAGCTACAATTCTCATGTTAAGCGCGAAAGCCAATTCATACGTTCCCGCACCCAGGAAGGGAAACAAGCTTACGGCACTCACAAGCTCGTGAGAAAATCAAATGGTGCACGAGCACGTGAGCAAAAAACATAGTGCACGAGCACGTGAGCAAAGAGGAAAAGAAAATGTGGTGTTGCTCACCCATACTCACCAACAGTCATCTCGATCAAGGCAAGTCAGCGAAAAATACCAATAGACGAGTAGGATAATTGCTTTGACCCTCTGACAAAATTAGCAGACCCGACGACGGCATGAGCCATAAGGGCAACCTAACCTACGAGGGCATCCTAAACGACAATGTCAAGTCAAGACCATCCCCCAGGATAATATCGACTTGGGGGGCAACGGTGGAACCAGGTCAATACCCACCAGAGGCACCACCGGGGATCGCCATCGAGGAGATCCCCCGACCAATGCAGGTCGATATCGAACTTTGCCACGAGGCGTGAGGCGACTTTAAACGTGTCGCAACCTCTGATGGGCGTGTTAAATTCAGATCGATTCTGATAAACTGCCCCCAGAGTCACCACGAGATGTTAACTTTGCCACGAGGCGCGAAGCGACTTCAAACGTGTCGCAACCTCTGACGGGAGTTAAATTCAGACCGAGTTCTGATAAACTGCCCCCAGAGTCCCACGAGATGAGAAGCGACTTTAATCGTGTCGCAACCTCTGATGGGCGAGTTAAATTCAGACCGAGTTCTGATAAACTGCCCCAGAGTCCCACGAGGTGAGAAGCGACTTTAATCGTGTCGCAACCTCTGGTTGGCAAGTTAAATTCAGACCGAGTTCTGATAAATTGCCCCCAAAGTCCCGCGAGGTGAGAAGCGACTTTAATCGTGTCGCCACCTCTGATGGGCGAGTTGAAGTCAGACCGAGCTCTGATAAACTGCCCCCGAAGTTGACTTTGCCACGGGGCACGAAGCGATATATCGCAACCTCTGATGGGCAAGTTAGGTTCAGACCCCTCTGACAAACTGCCTCCAGAATAAGAAAACAACCAGCGCCCATGAGGGCGCCAAGTGAAAGCAGCCAGCGCACATGAGGGCGCCTGGCAGGGCGCCAAGTAGAAGCAGCCAGCGCCCAAGAGGGCGCCTGGCAGGGCGCCAAGTGTAACACCCCAAAAATAATAGATTAATTTATTTAATTAATTAAATGAAATTGGGTGGTAGAAAAAATAATATAATTATCATTTATTATTTATTAAAATAATTATAAGGTGCTTTAAATAAAATGAGGAGTGGTATTGTAATTGGAGGTGGTGTTTTAATTAAATTGGGCTTAAGCTGCGGGGAAAGCTTGCAATCCAAGCCCACTAGTCTAGGCGCATATTTAAAGTGAAAAATTAGGTTTTAGCTCATTTTTGTGAAAAGAAAGAAAAGAGGCGAATTGAGAGAGTGAGGAGAGGGTGGAGGCGACGCTCATGAGAGAGGAAGGAGAGAAGAAGGGCGCGCCCAAGAGCAAGAGGAGAGGGGATCATGTTGCGGTGATCTTTGGAGCTTACGTATAAGGGGATAGCGTGTTCGTCATAACCTAAGGTAAGGGTGGGTCTCATCTTCTCTATAATAGGGTTTTATGATGGGGACTAAGTAGGGGTAGGCTCTATGTATGCCGTTTTATGTATTTCTAGTGATTATTGATGAACCCTAGGCATATGATAACTTGTTGTTGAGAAATTGTGATTTGCGCGCTAAGTGCTTGAATACTCATTGATGGTATTGTGATTGATAATGATTTGGGATGAATAAGATAATTCGATGTTCATATTGTTGAATTGAACCTTGATGATGGAATTTGGTGTTTAATATGTTGATGTGATCATATATGTGAATTTTGATGTTTGGTGGATGATTTTTGATGATACTATATGTGTTCATGATTGTTGTAATTGGTGTTGTGATTGATCATGTAAAAATTTGAAAAAAATGCTGAAATTACTGTTCATGGGCGCCATGGGCGCCATAGGTGGTGTTGCACATAAGGTGCTTTAATGTTTGCTCCACGGTTACTGTAGCAGGGCGCCATGGGCGCCATGTGCTGTGTCTAGTGTGTGTTCTGTTTTAGGCTGGGCGCCGTGTGCAAGGATGTTGCCTCTATGTCTTGTTGTGTCCTGGTGCTGTGTGCGTGTTCCTGGGCGCCAAGGGCGCCAAAGCGCTGCCCGCGCCCGTGCTGTGTTGCGCCTGTGTGCGCGTGTTGCGTCTGGGCGCATGGCGCCCGTGCTGCGCCCGCGCTGTGTTGCGCGCTGTTGCCCCTGGGCGCATGGCGCCCGTGTGCGCGCCTGTTGCCTGTGTTTCATGCGATGTCTAAGTTTGTGTCTTAGGCGCCCAGTGCCTGGGAGCCATTTTCAGGATGTTCCCGATTCTTATTGAAAACTGTTTTTGCTATATCTTTTGACTCGGGCGTCCGTTTTAAGTGTTTCAAAAAGCGTTGTGAAGCCTTTTTAGTTGTCTATCTATGTGTCCCATTTTTAAAGATAAAAACTTATTATTCCTGAAGGTTGCTGGGCGCCACAAGTGGCTGTTCCCGGTGGTCGTTGCGGTGACATTAAAAAATCGTTTTGGTGTCTTTAAAAATCCCCTTTTGCGTATAACCAGTGGTTTTAGCGTCCAAGTGTCAAAAGTGATGATTTTGACGATGATGCCCTTAGTGGCTAGTTAAATGACGTTTTTGCCCTTAGTGGCCAATATTATTGATGATGATGTGTAAATGACGATGATGCCCTTAGTGGCTAGTTAAATGACGTTTTTGCCGTTAGTGGCCAATATTATTGATGATGATGTGTAAATGACGATGATGCCCTTAGTGGCTAGTTAAATGACCTTTTTGCCTTTAGTGGCCAATGTTGTTGATAATAATGTGTAAATGACGATGATGCCCTTGGTGGCTAGTAAATGACGTTTTTGCCTCAGTGGCTATTGTTTGAATTGGTGTTTATGAATAAGTGACGATGAAAGTAAGTGACGTTGAGGCCCAAAAGGATAAGTGACGATAAGGCCCAAAAAGGCTAAGTGACGATAAGCCCCAAAAGGCTAAGTGACGATAAGGCCCAAAGGGCTAAGTGACGTTGTTGTGTGTAATTATAAATTGACAGGTGCTGTGCCTCTTATTTGGCAAATTGGTAAGTGATGGGTCACATAGTTGACTGTGATTGTGTGTGTTTGTGTGTGATGCATGTCATAGTGTCTCATGTATTCCATGTGCATGAACCCAGCGACGATGAGGCCATAAAGGCTAAGCGACGATGAGGCCATAAAGGCTAAGCGACGTTTGTGAAAAGGTACCTCATGCATATGCCCGCGAGTGGGTTGCATTTCATACTCCTGCATGACATTGTGACGACTCGTTGTGCCGAGTAACTTGATGATGAGATTGACTGTTTACCCTTGCTGATGGAATTGACTGTTTTATCCTTGATGATTGACTTGATGTTTCGTGGTGTGGTCGATATAGTGTCATAACTCTAGCTTAGTGCTTATCATATGCTTTATTATATGGTTAGATGAACTCACCCCTTCTGTTTGAATGTTACCCCTATGCGGTAACGTGCAGGTGAGCACAAGTGAAGGCTTAGGAACCTTCGCTAGCTGAGTCGGGTCGTCTGCTCTGAGATGTAACACTTGGGGGAAATAGAACGTTGTTTTAGTTTATTCAAGACTGTGTATAATTGTTGTACTTTCCGTTGTGAAGTTGTATTTTAATTGACAATGACGTTTTGAAAGTATTATAAGACTATTTTCGAAAAGCGAGTA
The DNA here is from genome assembly GCA_039519185.1 of Astragalus membranaceus. Classification (NCBI taxonomy): domain Eukaryota; kingdom Viridiplantae; phylum Streptophyta; class Magnoliopsida; order Fabales; family Fabaceae; genus Astragalus; species Astragalus membranaceus. The sequence goes on from CM076846.1 coordinate 92,562,811, forward strand.
ATTCGGCGTGTGATGTTTAACGAAGTAAGTGTGACATCCCTTGTGGTGTAATTAAAAATTTGAAACTCTGATTTTACAAACAACTTAGCAGGTAGAAAAGGGGTGTTACACCAAGTAGAAGCAGCCAGCGCCCAAGAGCGCGCCTGGCAGGGCGGCAAGTGAAGGCAGACAGCGCCCATGAGAGCGCCTGGCAGGGCGCCAAGTGAACAGCCAGCGCCCATGAGGGCGCCTGGAAGGGCGCCAAGTGAAAGCAGCCAGCGCCCATTAGGGTGCCTGGCAGGGCGCCAATTGAAAAGCAGACTGCGCCCATGAGGGGGCCAAGTGAAGAGCAGCCAACGCCCATAAGGGCGCCTGGCAGGGCACCAAGTGAACAGCCAGCGCCCATGAGGGCACCTGGCAGGGCACCAAGTGAAAAGCAGCCAGCGCCCATGAGGGCACCTGGCAGGGCGGCAAGTGAAGAGCAGCCAGTGCCCATGAGGGCACCTAGCAAGAGGGCATCTGACAGAAGGTGATCTGGAAGCAAATCCTTCGCAAGGGGCCAGACAGCACTGTGCAACAAGCCGCATAAGGTACCCGTGAGGGCACCAAACCCTGTCTCGTAAAATTAAAGGATGCATGGGCATCTGAGTGCATGAGCATGTGAGAAAATAAAAGAGTGCAGGAGCACATAAGAAAATTAAAGGATGCATGAGCATGTGAGTGCATGAGCATGGAAGGAAATAAAATAGTGCACGAGCACGTGAACAAAAAGCAGAGTGCCAAGCACACGTTCAGACAAGCCAGCGCCCATTAGGGCGCTTGGCAAGGAAGCAACCAACGCCTATGAGGGCGCCTGGCAGGGCGCCAAGCACCAAGGCAGCGCCCATGAGGGCGCCTGGCAAGGCGCCAATGCTGGAGCAGGCAGCGCCCATGAGGGCGCCAATGAAGAGAAGCAGCGCCCATGAGGGCGCCAAGCACCAAGGCAGCGCCCATGAAGGCGCCTGGCAGGGCGCCAATGAAGAGCAGCAGCGCCCATGAGGGCACCTGGCAGGGCGCCAATGAAGAGCAGCAGCGCCCATGAGGGCACCTGGCAGGGCGCCAAGCACCAAGGCAGCGCCCATGAGGGCGCCTGGCAGGGCGCCAATGAAGAGCAGCAGCGCCCATGAGGGAGCCTGGCAGGGAGCCAAGCACTAAGGCAGCACCCATGAGGGCGCCTGGCAGGGCACCAATGATAAAGCAAGAAGCGCCCATGAGGGCGCCTGGCAGGGGAACAATGCAAATCCTTCGCAAGGGGGCGGCCAGCACTGCGCAACAAGGCATCCAAGGTGCCCTAGAGGGGGCCAAAACTTGTTCTGCAGGATGGCACCAAGCGCATCCAGGCCGGGACCTAGGCGCCCTAGAGGGCCCCAAAACATGTTTCGCAGGATGGCACTAAGCACATCCAGACTGGCACCAAGGCGTCCTAGAGGGCGCCAAAACATGTTCTGCAGGATGGCACCAAGCACATCCAGGCTGGCACCAAGCACATCCAGGCTGGCTCCAAGGCGCCCTAGAGGGCCCCAAAACATGTTTCTGCAGGATGGCACCAAGCACATCCAAGAAGGCACCAAGGCGCCCTAGGGGGCGCCAAAACATGTTTCGCAGGAGGGCGCCAACATCAGGAGTCCTGGCACAAGGCGCCCATGGCGCCCATGAGGGCGCCAGATCCTGCTCCCAACGCAACAAGGCGCCCATGAGGGCGCCAGATCCTGCTCCAAACGCAACAAAGCGCCCATGGCGCCCATGAGGGCGCCAGATCCTGCTCAAAGAGGCGGCAGCCAGATCAACGCAACAAGGCTCCCATGAGGGCGCCAGATGCTGCTCCAGGCGCAACAAGGCGCCCATGGCGCCCATGAGGGCGCCAGATCCTGCTCCAAGAGGAGGCAGCCAGATCAACGCAACAAGGCGCCCATGGCGCCATGAGGGCGCCAAATCTGCTCCTGACGCAACAAGGCGCCCATGGCGCCCATGAGGGCGTCAGATCCTGCTCCAAGAGGCGGCAGCCAAGACAACATGACAAGGCCCCCATGGCCCCCATGAGGGCGCCGAATCCTGCTCCACGAGGAGACACCCAGCACACGCACGCAGCGAACAACACCAAGGGCACCCAGGAGGGTGCCAACTCTTAGGAACAAACAAGCGCCCAGCAAGGCGCCTAGGAGAGCGCCAACCGCAGAACTTAGCACTTTGGCTCAAGGCGCCCAGGGAGGCGCCAACACCAGGAGATGAGTCACGGTCACGACAAAGAGATATTGCACAATTCAACGAGCCAAAAGAAAGGGTGAATAAAGATAAAATCATGTATGGCATAGAAGTCATCATCGAAACAGCAAAATCCAGCCATCCAGCAAATAAAAGAAAAAGTACAGGTGAAAAGCAAATCAACCAAAGAGAAATGGTCAGGGGGCAAGGACATCGGAGTCAACACTATTGAGATGATATCTGACAGTCCCCCCGCCTAGAACCCAGGAGGGCGCCTGGCAAGTTGGCGCCTGGCAGGAGGGTGTCTGGCAAGAGCACTTTGACACAAGGCGCCAACATCGGGATGACTTAGCACTCCGGCACTTTGGCAAGCGGTTTCCAACGCTCCATGTAGGTCCACCTGAAGCCGGTTCTTATCCAAGATAAACCGATTCCCCTCTTCATTCACCCCTACATAGTACAACAAGGTTAAAAGACCACCTCAAAGAATAAGTTAAAAGTTCCAAGAGATCACCCAAAAAGGACTACCGGAATGAGGTCGACACCCCATGTGTCAAGGCTGTCTCCATCATCCTCACCATCTCCCAACCTGCTGAACAGGGGGCAACACAAACAGTTAAGTACCAGTCAAATAACACCCTATCCCGAGGTGGGAGACTTCAAAGAAACGAGACGAACTCGAAAGCCAAGAGGCTAAGAAAAGAAACTAAGTGTCACCACAATTACCAAGTGATAGAGAAGCAGCAAGGTCGGGCGAACAATCAGGAAAAAGGCAAGTCCCCTTGATGGCAAGAAGCCTGAAAATATCAAATCAAAGAGCAAGTCAAAACAAGCAACAAAACCAGCAACAAAGAAGGAACTACAAAGCGAAACCTAAGGTCGAAACCGATGCCTAAGGGGGCACCCGGCAGGGCGCCAAGTCAGATAACACAAGTCACTCAACACAAGGCGCCCATGAGGGCGCCAGTTCCCTTCTCGCCGATCATCAACCGCAAGACGCCCCCGAGGGCGCCACTCTCCCCGATGTGCGATTCATCAAGTGCAAGGCACCCACGAGGGTGCCAACCTTTCTGGTGCAAATCATCAAGCACGTGGCACCCACGAGGGCACCACTCTCCCCGATGGGCGATTCATCAAGTGCAAGGAACCCACGAGGGCGCCAATCTCTCTTGTGAAAACCATCGAGCACATGGCACCCACTAGGGCGCCACTCTCCCCGATGGGCGATTCATCAAGTGCAAGGTACCCACGAGGGCGCCAACCTCTCTTGTACAAATCGTCGAGCACGTGGCACCCACGAGGGCGCCACTCTCCCCGATGGGCGATTCTTCAAGTGCGAGGCACCCACGAGGGCGCCAATCTCTCTTGTGCAAATCATCGAGCACGTGGCACCCACGAGGGCACCACTCTCCCCGATGGGTGATTCATCAAGTGCAAGGCACCCACGAGGGCGCCAATTTCTCTTGCGCAAATTATCGAGCACAAGGCGCCCACGAGGGCACTACTCCCCTTTTGCAAAACGCCCAGCACAAGGCGCCCCTGAGCGCGCCACCCTCCATTTGCAAATCACCAGTTACAAGGCATGGGGCACCATCAGCGAAAGGGAAGCAAACACTTACCAAGGAGAAAAGGTGTCAGAGCAAGAGGATCCGATCGTCTGTCTCCTCTCCAAATAAGTGCTTCGAGGATCCGACTTTCCTCTCCAAGCAGGCGCCCCAAAGAAAACTTTTCTTCACCCCTCAGCAAAATTTTCATCCACCTATTTATTAGTAGGTCAAGCAGGTGAAGGAGAAGGCCCTGAAACGCAGCTATCACAGAGGCAGTATCCCTGGCCACTTCACAAATTCGACGAGCCGACAAATCTTCGTCAAGCCAAGACCATCCACCAGAATAATCTCGGCTTGGGGGGCAACTGTTCTGGAGTGGACCAAGGGGAACCATTAGCAAAATCAGGAGGTGCGCTTAGCAAGTAATATGGATCAGCCCAAACGATTCAGCCCATATCCACCTCATGCGAGCCCAACATGCTTGGACGGTCAAGATCGACTCTACCCATCCAACGATCCACGAGAGGGCACGATTTCCTATAAATACAGGCAAACTTTGCCCTAAGAAAGGTTCAATCTCTAATCCTTAGTACCTTCACTCATATATTCGATATACTGACTTGAGCGTCGGAGTGGCTTGCAGGTACCCCCCGGGCGCTCACTGACCTCCTGCCAGGGCAGCAAGAGACCTACCAACAGCAGCCGACCAAAATACTGCTAGGTAGAGAACAATATCACAGGGAATTGTGTTGGCGCAATGGTAAGGAATGAAACAGGTTACCAGCCCGAACAAGGTTCAATTCCCAACTAAACGTATATTTCTTTCAATACTATTTTATAATGTACGATAATAAAATAAATGTGCACACCATCCGGTTGACTCGGAGCCGAATTATCACGAAATCCGGCCGGTTTTCAACGAGTCAAACCGAGTCACATGCATAGGCGATCCATAAGGCGGCTCGACCCAGCTATGTCATCGATTCCCGGTTCGACCTGTCGGGCCGAGCCGGGTTTTAAAACACTATCTATATCTATATTTATATTTATAAACAACAGAAATAAAAATAATCTCATTAAATCATTTCACACATGTCAATCTCTAATTCATCTAGAAGTTAATACTAATATTTCAATTTACAATTTGCACCAAATTTGTTTTGAAACTAATGAAAAAAATAAACGGCTCGTGTTGGCTTAATGTCATCAGTCATATTTCTTATATGAATTCATGAAAATCATAATAAATATAAATTAATTAGTTTATATATAACAGACATATCCTTCATTTTCATGATAATTATATTGAAAAAAACTTAAATATGATTTAGGCCCCTGCAAATATAGCGTGTTTTGGTTTAAGTCCCTGTAAATTTTTTGTTTAGTAAAAAGTTCTTGCAAAATACACTGTTTTGATATTAGCCCTTATGTTAAAGCTCTGTTAGTCAAACGTTACAAAAAAAGTACACGTGACTAACAGAATTGTGATTTTACATTTTTTTTCTATTATTTTTATACTGAGGACCCACTTCACCATTTCTGCGGCGGTTGGTAGGCATTTTGCGGCAGTTTGGTATTTGCGGCGGTTTAGAACCGCCACTAAACAATTCCTAAAGCCAGTATCCTTAGCCAGCTGCGACTGTTTTGTGGGTGTTTGTGGCGATTCAGAACCACCACTAAACCATTTCTGTGATGGTATACTCGTTACTTATCTGGAGCGATGTTTGCGGTGGTTCAAAACCTGAAGACAAAATTACTTTTAGTTTAACGGCTCAAAAATTGTTTTGTTATTTATAACAATATTTTCTCAAATTATTTAAAGACATAAAATTATAAAGTCATTCATTCATACTTTTAAAGTAAAATAACAATAATATCAAAAGGTACTACGTACTGTCCCAAAATATCAAAAGATACGGGGTTTAGGAGTATAAATAAATTTCCCCAATATAAGAACATGTTTTTCAACATTACTAGTTAATAACAAATCCTAAATCTAAAGAGTAGATGTTGGTCCATGATGTGTTGGGGCATGACTAGCAGATGAAGAGCGCATTGCTTCAGCAGGTGAACGTAAATCTGCAGCCTGAAGTTAAACAAAAATAATTATAAAAATTAGTCTTAAAAGATTTAGTAAAATATCAGTTAACGAAACAAAAGATTCCATGAAAATCTCCAGTTAAGGAAGCTTAGATGTTAAAACTTAGATGTGACCAATATAGTTACTAAAACCAATGAAGTCATGAAAGCAAAATAAAACCAATAGTTTAATTCCAGAATAAAGTTATGACATCATAATAGTTTAATGAATAAAGTTATGACAGCATAATAGTTTAATCTTCAGTACAATGAAAACTAAAACCGACAAAATAAAGTTATGACAGCATAATAGTTTAATTCCAGAAATAGAGTATCAAACAGGTTAAACTATACTCAATGTTCATGTTTCAAACTATTGGCTAAAAAGCAACACCAAAAATTGAGTATCACAGGTTAGGACAAACTTGAAATAATGCATCAACTCTAGCTAACAGCAACAAACAAATTAGCACCAGTTAAGGAAGCTTAGATGTTAAAACTTAGATGTGACCAATATAGTTACTAAAACCAATGAAGTCATGAAAGCAAAATAAAACCAATAGTTTAATTCCAGAATAAAGTTATGACATCATAATAGTTTAATGAATAAAGTTATGACAGCATAATAGTTTAATCTTCAGTACAATGAAAACTAAAACCGACAAAATAAAGTTATGACAGCATAATAGTTTAATTCCAGAAATAGAGTATCAAACAGGTTAAACTATACTCAATGTTCATGTTTCAAACTATATCCATGCATGGCTAAAAAGCAACACCAAAAATTGAGTATCACAGGTTAGGACAAACTTGAAATAATGCATCAACTCTAGCTAACAGCAACAAACAAATTAGCACCATTCTTTAAGGCAACTTCCTCAACTCTACAACACACAAAGACGACGACGACGACAACAACAACTACTAACATTAAACCAAATTATTCTTCTCCTTGCCCAGCATCTGTAGGATATGTGGTCCACAAAGACTATTCTGTAACAAAGCCAAACCTCAAAGTTTCTATTGTTGTGGCAGATTGCTGGAGTTATAACTTTCCTACTGATGAGAGTGTGGATATCAAAGCTGGACTTTATATTTCTATGGTTCATCAACAATAGCATGATTATAGCCTAATTATAGCTCTATCATAACTGGAGTGATAAGTTTCTATTGTTGTGGCAGATTGTTGGAGTGTGGATAACTTGCTATTTTAGTTATAGCATGATTATAGCCTAATTATAGCTCTATCATAAGGTGTGATTATAGCCTAATTATGGCTAAAAAGCAACACCAGAAATTGAGTATCACAGGTTAGGACAAACTTGAAATAATGCATCAACTCTAGCTAACAGCAAGAAAAAGCAAAGGGATTTTGTCTATTTTGTTGCTAAGAAACGACAACTCTAGTTTTTTTAGGATTTTGTCTAACAGCAAGAAACAGCAAGAAAAACTAATAGGGTACCTAAATTACAGGATTTGTGGTATTGATTTACTTAACCAAAACAAAAACTAATAGGGTAAGTAACTTGGTTTACTTATCCAACTAATAGGGTACCTGAATTACATGATTTGTGGTATTGATTTACTTAACAAAAACAAAAACTAATAGGGTAAGTAACAACAACCAAGTTATGCAGGACCAGCCAATAAAGGATCGCATTAGACCACCAAAACAGTCTATCATTAGAAAATCCAGACAGGTTATGCAGGTACCTCATTAGATCTAGTCGGACATTGACCACGAGCTTGCTGCATTAGAAAAGCTACTTGTTCCTCTAAAGTTCGAACTTTAGCTACTTCTCCCTCTAAAGCTTCAACTCTTGCATTACTCACTTGCAATTCCAACTTTAGCCTATCATAGTCAGCCGTTGTGGGACCACCTGATGAAATGGTTGAGCTCCCATTACGAGAATCAGATGATAGGTATTGAGCGGGGGTTGGGCCAAATCCCATGCCACGCATACGTCCGGGATGCTCTTTGCCACATATTTGAATATAAATATCTTCGCCAGAAGATGTCTCATCTACTTTGTCCAACAAATCCTACACAAAGTTAACCAACATTCAGTTGAACACATAAATGTTAAATATAATTATCCTTAACTTTCAATAAAAATAGAAATAAATACAGATTATACTCACACTCTTTTGTCTAGCCTCTTCATTGACAAATGATCCATCTTTTTTTTTTGTGTGCGATGGAATACATCTTTGCTCGACCAAAAGGCTTCCCAGTTTTAGCTTCCCAGTTTTTATTGTCACAGCTAACTTGTGTATACATACTACAATTGGCTTTTATTACCAATGTTGGTAAACTTAAAGAAAGAAATACCAATTCATGTCTTTTCCTAGCAATTGTTTTTGACCCAAGTGTATGAGGAGTATTTTGCTTAGCCCTATTTGCCGTGTTTTTTTCACAAATTTCCTGCATTATTAAATAAAACGATTAGTAAATGAATAATCTTATCACAACATTGTCAACACATCATTTATTACCTGAGTTTCAGGCTTCAAGCGATATTCCAAAAAAGCTGCCCATTGATCTACACGGATGCCATCAGGGCGAAACTCAAGATTTTGTTCCCAGCTACGTGTTTCATCATAAAAATCAGTAAACAGCCGACAACGAGTGTCTTTCCATTTCTTTCCTATATTCCCCAATATCCATTTCTTGCGACAATCATCGATTAGGAATACTTTCTACAATAGGCAAATTAAGTTTTGGTAAGCTATATATATAAAAGAATTATGTTATATTTATTGTTCATACCTTTATCATCTTGTCCCACACGTCATTCTTGGGTTTCTCTGGAACCTTTGGCCATTTTACCTAATTGATAGGGAAGATCTCATAGCTAGCTGCAAGAGCTCCTAAATAACCCCCTAAAAGACCAGCAGCATGTCCAATTGGTGGACCCTCTCGATTCCAATCTAGGATCACTTTCTTCTCATTAGGAAACGAAAACAAGTCCTGAACTCTTAGACGATCTTCTCTAGGTTCTCCATCCCCAACTGAATATAAGATAAAAAAAATGAAAGTTAAAATTTGTAACTCATTAGAAATTATTAATTAATCCAAACTAATAAGAAGTAAATTGCATACCAATGACATTAACCGGCCAATATTTAGTGGGCTTTTTCGTGTCAGTGGGGAAAAAACTTTCATCGTCAGTGTCAAAGGAATTGTCAAAGTCAAGAGATGGGTCAATATCACCTAGAGGATCACTTTGTGGTGATAGGTGAGATCCAATTTGATTCATATTTGCAGCATTCTCTTGAACTTGAACAGGTGCGGACTGAGTTCTGGGAGTAAACCTCTTTCTCTTAGCCATTGCTGCAAAACCATATTTAGATAATGAGAGTATGTTTTAGACATAAATAAAATGTTCAATCATTAATTTAACAGTGGACATATGCAAATACAAGTGGTCTAACATAACTATAATTTTAGTGTAGGAGCATCATTCTTCTAATAGGACTTGACAACTAAACTAACTTTAACACCATAAAAGAAATCAGTAGTTAATAATTAAGATGCTCTATTAATGTAAGGGAGATTTTAGTTTATCACTTTCCCTTAAAGAAAATAATCACACAATATCATTTGAAGAAAATAATCATAATAATAATAATAACAACAACAACACAACAAAACAATGTCTAGAAATTTTACCAGTGCTTGTTATGTAACACCCCGTTAATTTCTATCTTGTAGAAATTACCGAAGCGCACGACTGGCATACATCAGAGTAACTTCCTTTTTAAATACTGAACACATACTAATACTCGATGCTAAAAACCCATCAAGTTCGCTTACATAACTTAACATAAAATACATAAAGTCGGTCCTTACACCACTCAACTAGTGTTCAGTACCAAAATAGAAAGTCTGCGGAAGCGATTTACAACTTGAAAGACATAAGTCGTACAATCGAATAGTCTTAAGATACTGAATAGAAATACAGAAATACAAAGGAAACTGAAATACAAGACATAATGAAATAAAGATAGTGGCTGCTCCTCAAGCGTCTCCATAGCCGTGCCTCACGGCCTACAACTTCCCCTGCTTAACTGAAAAACAACAACAATGGATTGGGTGAGACAACTTGTCTCAGTGAGTTCTATCGCGACCCCTTACTAACTCTCTAGGTTCAATTATGCTTGATTCATTATTCTGATTCTAACTCATAGTCCTCAAAATTGACTATGTGGCTAACTAACTGAAGTTGTCCTTATAACCCTTAAGCCGGTTACAAGACGCAACTCCTAAACTGAACTAAACGTTGTCCTCATAACCCTTAAGCCGGTTACAAGAAACAACACATAAACTGAACTGATATTTTAGCGTGTCACCGGTCACTTGGCATAATAAGCTTCCGGTGAACCCGTCCCCACTAATCGGCTGGGTCCCAGATGGGGCCTAGGTTCATAGGGCTCATGACTTCCCCTCCCCTAGAACACTAAACTGAAATAGGGTCGTCACCCTAACTGAACTGATGTATATATCTTAATATACCTGAACTGAACTGAACTGAATAATTAACTGAACTTAAAATAAACTTAACTTAACAATGAACTGAACTTATCATAAACTTATTACTAAAGTGATCTAATTACTAACTTAGTCTAAATATTAAGTGATCTCTCATGGGTTACTAAGGTTCGCTAACTTAACTTATCAATCTTACTAAACCAGTCAGTCCAGCACAATACATCAATCACAAAGTCATAACATGAAACCAATGGTCAATCACATGAGCATTCACTTAACCTGAACATAATCCAAACATAACCGATCATAAGGTACTAACATAACTTGGGTCCAATCACAGTCAATTACCACTCAATTCAAGGCATTTCAATTATAGTATCATTGGGGAAGATGGAAGAAAGGATTAGAAAGCAATTGGAATCGTTCGGAATGATTTAAAGCACTTTTTAAAATAGGCAATCCGAGAGTTACGCACGACCCGTGCGCCCATACGCACGATCCGTGCGTGTCCAAAATTCATTCCCAGGCTTCCCATGAACAAACAGCACGACCCGTGCTCCCATAACGCACGATCCGTGCGTTGTTCACGGTGGCCCAGATTTTTATTTTCCTTGAATCGTATCATTCCGTCCCGAACCCGAATTACTTCCCGATCGATACTACCACTTCACACGCACATAACCACAGTCAAACCGATCAACAACCAGTACATATCAAACCACAATCATGACATGCAAATTCATAAGTTCAGCCCAACATTCCAATTCAACAATTGCATGACTTAACAACTCAACAAAGTTTTACCTTAACTTGTGGAGCCTACAACTTGAGCTACACACTTCCAAATTAAACCAAATTAGAACCACATTAACGGGCATTGAGTCTAGCTTCTAAAACAATTTACCACATAATTTTTGGATACCTATATCATCCCTAGATACCCAGAAACCGAACCTATTCTCAAACTGTCTCCAGAATTCTACCATAACTTGTGATGCTCGTATCTTGAGCTACACAAGCCCAAATGTCACCATTCCAAATCCAAAATGACAAGTATTCAATCTAGTTTCTAAAAAGGTAGGTTATATAATTTTTGGATACGTATATCATTCCCAGTTTCAGAAAGACAGCACCTATATCCAAATTATCTCCAGAATTCTACCCTAACTTGTAATGCTCATATCTTGAGCTACACAAGTCCAAATATCACCAATCCAAATCCATAATGACAAGTATTCAATCTAGTTTCTAAGGAAATAAGCCCCATAATTTTTGGACTGACATATCGTTCCCAGTTTCAAAACAATCGCACCTATGTCCAGAATGCCTATACAATGATTTTGCTAACAATAATTGCACCAAATTTCGTACCAACAAGTACAACAACAACACAAACAGAATTCAATCAACCATGCAACATAAACAGAAATCCTAAGTGAGTAGAACTCGCCTTTTTGAAGACAATAGCAATTAAACACCGAGACTTTGTGCACACGAACAAATAGAGGGTCACGAACTATCTCCAATCCGATTCTAAACAACCCAAAACTGAACACCCAGCTTCCTAAGGCTTGAACTTCGAACCAAGCTACTGAATAAGTCCCTAGGTTGTTCCAAATTCGTAATCAAGCTTCAGAATTTGGTTCTTATGCACTCTAGTTGAACATGCAAGTGACATACATGGTGTTTGGCCAAGTGGAGCTCAAGGTGGTCTTCAATGGTGGTTTGTGGAGGAGGTGGAGGGTGGCCACGATTTTGGTAGCAGTAGAATGTGGAAGAGAAGCTGATTTTGTTGGTATGGTTAGATCACACATGCATTGAAAATTTTTGGGATTCTCTCCTCTTCTCCTCTCGCCCTCTCCCCTCTCATTCTTGTTGGTTCTGAAATTCTGAATTGAGGAATGAAGTGTATTCATTTGTTCCAGCTGATTGGGTTATTATATAGACTAGGACAATTACCACTATGCCCCTCATTTAACATTTCTTTCCTAATGACTCCCACCAGCTCTAACTAACTAAATATGGTGCAATTAACTCAATTTGGCACACAATTCTCTCAATTAACCAATCAAGTAAATCACTTTCAATTTATTTTATTTCTATTCAAGACAAGAATTCACAAAAATAATAATTCACGCCAAATTATTTAAATAGCGAAAATTGGGGCTATTACAATCACCCCAACTTTTAAAAATTTTGTCCTCAAAATTGGACCAATCAAAACAAATAGCTCACAACATACCTTTCGCCGATCCGACATCAGCTTCGCCTTTCTGAGCGTCCAACACAAAGACTTTTCCGCTCGCGGAGTTAGCATTCTCTTCTCGATTCCTCTTCTTCATCGGGCACTCGTTAGCATAATGCCCTTCTTTCTTATAGTAGTAACACACAGTGGATCCTAGACGACACTCTCCAGTGTGAGGCCTTCCGCATTTCGGACACTTACCGGACCTTAGTAGTTCGGATGCTGTAGCTTGCTTTCCTTTGTTATAGATACCCTTCGGCTCATCACTTGGGGTTGGCAATTCCAATGCTTTCTTCTTCTCTTTCCGATACGCTTTCCTTTCCTCATACATCCTGTTAAGATCTGCCTCTGCAACATAAGCTTGCTGCACCAATCTAGCATAACTGGTCATAGCATAAGAGCTAAGACCTTGGGCCACATCCGCACGAAGACCTGCCTTGTACATCTGCATCTTCCAATCATCATTCGGAGCATGTTTTGCCAACTGATAAAAATGCGACAACCTTTCGAACTTGGCGGTGAACTCACCCACCGACATCTCTCCTTGCCTCAGATTGATAAACCCGGCTTGCTTGCTTAACTTCATCACCGGAGGGAAAAAGTGACCAATAAACATCTCCTTGAAGTTAACCCAGGTAACAGGAGTTCCCTGGTTCACCATCAAATCATGAGCATTGGTCCACCAGGTTTGAGCATCTTCCTCGAGCATATGGGCGGCAAAGAGAACCTTCTCTTCTTCGCTGCATTGAAGAGTCCTAAAAATCTTCTTCATAGAATCCAACCAGAAATGTGATACCATTACCTCAGGTCCTCCTTTGAAACTTTGAGGATTCATCTTCTGAAAACGAAAGTAAGCCCTATTCGGATCTTCCAGAGGAGGTTGTTGAACATTCGATTGTTGCTGATTCATCCTCTCATGATGCATTTGGGCCATTTGAGCCATCTGCTGCTGCTGCATTTGCATCATGTCATTCATCATCTTCTGTTGCGTCTCGATGACATTCTGCATCCATTCGGTATGAGGATCGACAGGGACGCTTCTCCTACTTCCACCAGCCATGATTCTGCGAAATATGCACAAAGTGTTTAGTTGATCAGGGTAAACATCTAATAGCATACTAAGAGGAATCACACTTAGAGGACTTAAGAGACTCATGATTCTAAGTCCGACAAGGTCGAACTGCTCTGATACCAATTGTAACACCCCGTTAATTTCTATCTTGTAGAAATTACCGAAGCGCACGACTGGCATACATCAGAGTAACTTCCTTTTTAAATACTGAACACATACTAATACTCGATGCTAAAAACCCATCAAGTTCGCTTACATAACTTAACATAAAATACATAAAGTCGGTCCTTACACCACTCAACTAGTGTTCAGTACCAAAATAGAAAGTCTGCGGAAGCGATTTACAACTTGAAAGACATAAGTCGTACAATCGAATAGTCTTAAGATACTGAATAGAAATACAGAAATACAAAGGAAACTGAAATACAAGACATAATGAAATAAAGATAGCGGCTGCTCCTCAAGCGTCTCCATAGCCGTGCCTCACGGTCTACAACTTCCCCTGCTTAACTGAAAAACAACAACAATGGATTGGGTGAGACAACTTGTCTCAGTGAGTTCTATCGCGACCCCTTACTAACTCTCTAGGTTCAATTATGCTTGATTCATTATTCTGATTCTAACTCATAGTCCTCAAAATTGACTATGTGGCTAACTAACTGAAGTTGTCCTTATAACCCTTAAGCCGGTTACAAGACGCAACTCCTAAACTGAACTAAACGTTGTCCTCATAACCCTTAAGCCGGTTACAAGAAACAACACATAAACTGAACTGATATTTTAGCGTGTCACCGGTCACTTGGCATAATAAGCTTCCGGTGAACCCGTCCCCACTAATCGGCTGGGTCCCAGATGGGGCCTAGGTTCATAGGGCTCATGACTTCCCCTCCCCTAGCACACTAAACTGAAATAGGGTCGTCACCCTAACTGAACTGATGTATATAAATTAATATACCTGAACTGAACTGAACTGAACAATGAACTGAACTTAACATAAACTTAACTTAACAATGAACTGAACTTATCATAAACTTATTACTAAAGTGATCTAATTACTAACTTAGTCTAAATATTAAGTGATCTCTCATGGGTTACTAAGGTTCGCTAACTTAACTTATCAATCTTACTAAACCAGTCAGTCCAGCACAATACATCAATCACAAAGTCATAACATGAAACCAATGGTCAATCACATGAGCATTCACTTAACCTGAACATAATCCAAACATAACCGATCATAAGGTACTAACATAACTTGGGTCCAATCACAGTCAATTACCACTCAATTCAAGGCAATTCAATTATAGTATCATTGGGGAAGGTGGAAGAAAGGATTAGAAAGCAATTGGAATCGTTCGATTTAAAGCACTTTTTAAAATAGGCAATCCGAGAGTTACGCACGACCCGTGCGCCCATACGCACGATCCGTGCGTGTCCAAAATTCATTCCCAGGCTTCCCATGAACAAACAGCACGACCCGTGCTCCCATAACGCACGATTCGTGCGTTGTTCACGGTGGCCCAGATTTTTATTTTCCTTGAATCGTATCATTCCGTCCCGAACCCGAATTACTTCCCGATCGATACTACCACTTCACACGCACATAACCACAGTCAAACCAATCAACAACCAGTACATATCAAACCACAATCATGACATGCAAATTCATAAGTTCAGCCCAACATTCCAATTCAACAATTGCATGACTTAACAACTCAACAAAGTTTTACCTTAACTTGTGGAGCCTACACCTTGAGCTACACACTTCCAAATTAAACCAAATTAGAACCACATTAACGGGCATTGAGTCTAGTTTCTAAAACAATTGACCACATAATTTTTGGATACCTATATCATCCCTAGATACCCAGAAACCGAACCTATTCTCAAACTGTCTCCAGAATTCTACCATAACTTGTGATGCTCATATCTTGAGCTACACAAGCCCAAATGTCACCATTCCAAATCCAAAATGACAAGTATTCAATCTAGTTTCTAAAAAGGTATGTTATATAATTTCTGGATACGTAGATCATTCCCAGTTTCGGAAAGACAGCACCTGTATCCAAACTATCTCCAGAATTCTACCCTAACTTGTAATGCTCATATCTTGAGCTACACAAGTCCAAATATCACCAATCGAAATCCAAAATGACAAGTATTCAATCTAGTTTCTAAGAAAATAAGCCCCATAATTTTTGGACTAACATATCGTTCCCAGTTTCAAAACAATCGCACCTATGTCCAGAATGCCTATACAATGATTTTGCTAACAATAATTGCACCAAATTTCGTACCAACAAGTACAACAACAACACAAACAGAATTCAATCAACCATGCAACATAAACAGAAATCCTAAGTGAGTAGAACTCACCTTTTTGAAGACAATAGCAATTAAACACCGAGACTTTGTGCACACGAACAAATAGAGGGTCACGAACTATCTCCAATCCGATTCTAAACAACCCAAAACTGAACACCCAGCTTCCTAAGGCTTGAACTTCGAACCCAGCTACTGAATAAGTCCCTAGGTTGTTCCAAATTCGTAATCAAGCTTCAGAATTTGGTTCTTATGCACTCTAGTTGAACATGCAAGTGACATACATGGTGTTTGGCCAAGTGGAGCTCAAGGTGGTCTTCAATGGTGGTTTGTGGAGAAGGTGGAGGGTGGCCACGATTTTGGTAGTAGTAGAATGAGGAAGAGAAGCTGATTTTGTTGGTATGGTTAGATCACACATGCATTGAAAATTTTTGGGATTCTCTCCTCTTCTCCTCTCGCCCTCTCCCCTCTCATTCTTGTTGGTTCTGAAATTCTGAATTGAGGAATGAAGTGTATTCATTTGTTCCAGCTGATTGGGTTATTATATAGACTAGGACAATTACCACTATGCCCCTCACTTAACATTTCTTTCCTAATGACTCCCACCAGCTCTAACTAACTAAATATGGTGCAATTAACTCAATTTGGCACACAATTCTCTCAATTAACCAATCAAGTAAATCACTTTCAATTTATTTTATTTCTAATCAAGACAAGAATTCACAAAAATAATAATTCACGCCAAATTATTTAAATAGCGAAAATTGGGGATATTACATGTTACATATCCATGTTGTCATTACAATCATCAACATTTTCATTCAATGTTAATGTTGGAGGATCATCATCTATATCAGCTCTTGCTAATTGTATGTATGGTGTATCATTAGGAAACATTTGTTCTAAGTTTTGTGTTTCATGAAGCCCATTAGACATCATTATCTCTTCATCATCTTCTCCCATGTCATACAAGTCTCTTGGCTTCAAATGAATAGGTATGCTCCATCCCTTTTCTTTCTCATCACCTACATAATAAACCATTTGGGTTTCCGATGCTTTAATATATGGCTCATCACTTTCATGGACACCAGTATCTCTTAACCTCAAAAATTTGATTGAGGTAAAACCCAAATTATCTTTTTTCATGCCTCTAGAAGTAGTGGTATTAGCCCATTGACATTTAAATAAAGTAACCGTAAATACACCATTATAGCTAACCTCAATGATGTTTATTAATTTACCATAGTAAGGTACCCCTCCAAACCTCATTTGGGTATCGTGGTTACTTGAATAACTTCTAGTTCCAAATGTGCAAAAATCCCCACTATTTTGAGTTTTTAATCTTTCATCTCGTTCCAAGGTTCGAAATTTATATCTGTTGACATTATATGCAGTGAATCTTCTAGCTTTGTCAATAGGACCTCTAGCAAGCCAAAGAAGAACATGTTTATCTGATTCAACAAGATTGTCCATCTCTTTAAAAATCTGAAATTAGAATTCTGTTGTGTTAGTGACATGCATATTACCAATACACTTGGCATCGAGTGAATTTTTGCTTACATGATTAGAGAACCAACTAACGAACTCTCTATGGACCTTCTTGTCTATCTCATTAGCACTCCTTGTGCGACTCCTTAGTTGTCTCCGGATAATTTCTCTATATTCCGTATATAGATTAAAGTTAATAGACGCACTAAAGAATAATCTAGGTACTTAAATTTCATCAAGTACTTACTGGAGATAGCGATCAACTGCAGAGCAGTTGGTTAGCACATGTCGGTGAGCTTGTAATTTTTCAGTGGATGTAAGAGTGAAGTGTGAACAACCGCCAACAGGTTTTCCTTCTCGCGGGAACAGTTCATCTTTTCGTGTTTTAGGTTGTATATCACTAGGTTCATCATCTACACGACCAGCTCGATTCCATCTTGTCTCAATATTATCAATATACCTTGAACAAAATGTTAAGATCTCTTGCATTAGGTATCCTTCTGCTATAGAGCCTTCTGGTCGCGCCCTGTTACGTACATATGACTTTAATGATCCTAAGTACCTATCAAATCATAACAACGATTTTAATTAATATAATCATCCAAAGCATTATTTGATTTAAAATGACAGGAAAGTTACCTCTCAATAGGATACATCCATCGATAATGTACCGGGCCTCCAAGCTTAGCTTCTTCAACAAGGTGAACAATTAGGTGAACCATCACGGTGAAGAATGAAGGGGGAAATAACATTTCCATGTGGCATAAAGTGATCACAACATCATGTTGCATTTTGTCTAAAGTTGAAACGCTCAACACTTTATCACATAGTTGCCTAAAGAATGAGCACAAATCATTTAAAACTACCGATACCTCTTTAGGCAATCCTACTCGCATGGCCAGCGGTAGAAATTGCTCTACTAATACATGACAATCATGACTTTTTAGCATCCCATTCAGCCGAAGGTTGTCCACATCAATGCACCTAGAAAAGTTGCTCGAATAACCATCTGGCACAGCGATATTCTTTAAAGTTCTTAAAAAAGACTTCTTTCCTTGTTTAGTCATTGTATAAATTGCTAGAGGATACGTTCCATTTTCATCTGGCCAAAGATCATGCCTAAAGCCCATTGATTGTAGTTCTATTCGAGCTCCAATGTGATCTTTTGACTTTGCACTATCATTTAGCATGGTATAAATAATAGTGTCGCACACATTCTTCTCAATATGCATAACATCAAGATTATGACGTAACAAATTATGCTCCCAATACGGAAGCTCAAAAAGTATACTTTTCTTTTTCCACTGTTGAGTACCATCTTGCAAGGTACGTCCATCACCACGTGATTTTTTCCCCTTCCACTTGTTTCAGCTGTTTGACCAAAGGTGACATTGATATTCTTAACTTGTTCAGGGATTTCAGAACCAGATAAAAGTTGAGGTGGATTGCGCATATCTTGTTCTCCATTAAACCGAATCCTATTCAGTCTAAATCTGTGTCTGCGATCGAGAAAACGACAGTGACCCATAAAACACCACTTCCTACTATGTGGCAAGCGGCAAGGAATATAGTCAAAGTTACAAGTTGGACAAGCTCGTCCGGTATATGTGTTCCACCCAGAGAGAGTTCCCAACCCAGGAAAGTCACTAACTGTCCACATCAAAGCTGCGTGCAATTTGAACATCTCTCGAGTATAAGCATCATAGGCATCTACACCGTCGTGCCATAACTCCTTAAGCTCTTTAACTAAAGGTTGCATGTAAACATCTATATTATTTCCAGGCATTTTTTTACTAGGAATTATCGTTGAAAGGATAAATGATGTCGACTTCATACAGACCCATGGTGGGGTGTTGTAAGGTATGAGAATAATTGGCCAAATGTTGTAACTTGTACTTAAATTACCAAATGGATTAAAACCATCAGTAGCTAATCCAAGGCGAACATTACGTGGATCTGATGCAAATGACATGTTTGTTGAGTCAAATGTCTTCCAAGCCATTGAATCTCTTGGATGTCTCATCATGCCATCATTGTTATTATTCACAGCATGCCATCTCATATCCTCAGCTGTCTTTGAAGACAAAAACAATCTCTGCAAGCGCAGTTTAAGAGGAAAGTAACGAAGAACTTTTGCAGGCACCTTCTTCTTACCATTTTCATCATCGAACGCCTCAATCTCATCATCTTTTTTCCTGGATTTCCATCTGCCCTTGTTATATTCATCTTCACCCCAATATAACATACAGTTATTTGGACATGCATGTATCTTTTCACAATCCAAACCAAGCTTCGATATAGTTTTCTTTGTCTCATAGAATGAACTTGGAATTTTTGCATGCTCAAATGCATCATTTAGTAGTTCTAAGATCATTGTCATAGCCTTATCGATCATCCCGAAAAGGCATTTGATATGATACAACTTCACTATAAAAGCAAGTCTAGTATACTTTGTGCACCCTTCATACAAAGGTTGTTGTCCATCCCTAGCTAATTCATAAAATTCTCTAGCTTCCCTCCCTTCTTGAGTTACATTTGGAGTCACTCTTTCACCTTGTGCAGTGTCTTCATTTGTATCATTTGCGAGATTCCTATCAACTCCAAAAGCATCGTTAATAATGTTCTGAATTGGATCTTGAACGACCACAGTTTCTTGTGCCGTATTTGGTACATTTCCACTTGCAACATTACTAGTATGTCCTTGGTTAGACTCCCCATGAAATAACCAAGTGGTGTATCCTCTTGGGAATGGTTTACAAACTAAATGGTCGTACACATCTTGCCTAGTTTGGCGTCTTCTAAAACCACACAAGGAACAAGGACATTTTATTTTGCCATCAACAGCAGTACGTTCATAAGCAAATTGAATAAGTCCCCGAACCCCTTGCTTATACTCACGTGAATCTTGTGGCATTGTAATCCATGACTTATCCATTGTCATACAATCTTGTTTCTGAATTAAGAAATATGAAACAAGACATAAAGTACTCAACAATAAAGGAACTACAAGTTAATATAATCTCAAA
Organism: Astragalus membranaceus; assembly: GCA_039519185.1. Taxonomy (NCBI): domain Eukaryota; kingdom Viridiplantae; phylum Streptophyta; class Magnoliopsida; order Fabales; family Fabaceae; genus Astragalus; species Astragalus membranaceus. The sequence continues at coordinate 92,583,302 of CM076846.1, forward strand.
CATTTATATAGGATCGTTGGTAACTACTAAAAGGCAGATTGTAGTAAAATATAAAATGTAGCTGCATAGTCAAACATAACCAACTAACAGTGGGCATATGCAAATACAAGTAGTGTAACATAACTATAATTTCAGTGTAGTAGCATCATTCTTCTAATAGAACTTGACAACTAAACCAACTTTAACACCATAAAAGAAATCAATAGTTAATAATTAAGATGCTCTATTAATATCATACCAGCAATATCATACCAGCAATAACACTTATGAAGATTCATCACATACACAAACTAATTGCGATTCAATTGATATATTCTGAACTACTATCTAAATTGGACCATGAAATAACAAGAGAGGAAAAAAAACTGTTTTTCCAGTTTGTTTAAGCATAAATAATAAAGAGATAATCAATACAAAAACAAACACGTCACACAGAACAACATAAAGAAATCAAAGTCTGAAACAATCAACACTTAAACTCCACTTAACAAACTTTAATCCACAAAATAATAAAAGCAAATAACAAGGAAACTTTGAGATAGAGAATAGCACCACCCATAAAAGAAATGGGGAACTCTAAATCCAACTAAACAACATAGGAAAAACCAAACAAAATACCTTGAGCCAATTTTTGTGTGTTAGTTGAGTTCTTATCCTTACACAAATCCAATAGGCTCTTTAATGGTAGTTGAAGTTTCCTATTTACAAAATGAGATATTTCAATACTCAATAAATAAAATTGTAACAAATCTTAACCCACAATAAGGAAGATTTCTTCTCAGAAGTATATACAAATCAAGAATGATGCATTATTATAAAAAAAATAGAAAAGAAAATGAAGGAAAAATTTACCTGGGGTAGGAGATTCAAGTGGCTAGAGTCTGTGATAAGCTCCAATTTAGTGCATTTTTAGAGACACTTTGGAGTCATTTTTAGAGCTAGTATTATTATCTAAATAAATTTCTTTCCTCAAATTGCTATTTATTTTGTAGGAAAGAAGATAAATAAAGAAGTTGTTTATCTAAATAAATAAGTGACTCAAATCAATGAGTTGTTTGAAGTAAAATGGGGGTGCCATTAGCAAAAGAAGCATTGGGCTTGAAACAATACAAAAGTAATCCATTGGTTTAAAAGAAAGTGAAGCTCATGCCATTGAATTAATTTTTGCATTTTATTATTGTTATTTATTTCTTTTTTATTTGTTCCATTACAATTCAAATATTTGTTCGTCTAAATAATAAATAATCTCGATTAGTTTGGTACTTGCTAATTAATCCCTGTGGACACGATAATCTTTTATACTACTTTTGCGATAGAGTACACTTGCTCTAAGTGTGTTTTTAACGCAACAAGTTTTTGGCGCCGTTGCCGGGGATTAATTTAGCAATATTAAACGAAAAAGATTTTTATTGCTTTAGACATTTTTTTATGCACTAGTTTTATTTTTTTTTGTTTTTCTTATTGAAAAAAATACAAAAAAAAGCTGCTAATACTTTCCCAAGAGACCGCTGCAGTTCACCTTTTTTGCAGATAAAAGTTTAAATCATGGTTAAGACAATTGGAGATTATATTAGAGAGGCAGAGGCACAAAGGAATTTGGATAACTCGTCTTGGTATATGCCTCAATGTCAGATCCCATTTCCTCCTCCTCCTCCTCCTCCTCCTCCTCCTTATGAGCCTTATTCAAACTATTGGGATGACTATGAGCCACCTCCCTATTCCTCCAGCTGGGATAATTGCAGCAAACAAATGAAAACTTTGGAATCCTGAAGGGTCAAATCTCAAGTCTCATTGCTTTGTTATCTCAAGAGGTCCAAGAAACTCCTTCACAAACTAAGTCTACCCAAAATGAAGAAGGTGAGCAATACAAAGAAAGTATTCCAACGAGAGATGAAGGTATCTCCATGGAATATAATCTGGAGGAAGAAGCTCTCAAGAAAGATGAGGAGACTCCAACTGAAGGGAGTCAAATCAAAATAGTAGCTCCTACTGAATGGAGTCATATTGAAACAAAAGATCCTACTAAGGGGAGCATTTGTGAGGACAGTGAGAAAGATCCCATGGTTCCGGATTTGGAGAAAGAGGAGAAAGTGCCCATTTTTGGGCAAATTATTTTAACCATTGGTGATGCTGTGATTGAGGTTCACCGGGGAAAGGTAACTTTAAGGAGTGGTAAAGAAGATGATGTTATTAAAGCTTTAAATTTCAATGAAATTTTCTCTTCTTTAACTTTTCCTTATTTGTATGATGTGGTTGAAACTAACATTTTTAGTGAATTAAAGATGCAGGACCTTTTGGAAAAAAGTGTTATTTTGCAGGATCCTAGCATAATGGTGGATGGAGATAAAGTAAAAACTTCACCATCCTTCGAAGTTCACCCACCACGTGGAAAAAGAAAGAACAATGTGAACCACGTGGTTAGAAAGTTAAGAAGGTGTACTGCGTTAGATGTTAAATTTGCTCTTGGAGAGCCACCTAATTAAGCACTAAATATCGTCAGGCTCACGACGTTAAACAAGCGCTTCGCAGGAGGAAACCTGTGTTTTATTTTCAGTTATTTTTATTTTGTTTTGTTTTGTTTTTAGGAATAAGCTCAGACTACAAGCTCTCTCCGGGAAGTCACTCTTACTCTCTCATTTATTTATTTTTGTGCCAATTTGATATTTTGCATTGAAGACCATGCTTTATGCTAGTGTGGGGGAGGGAAGTTTAACTTTGTCAATTCATCTCTATTAATGCACGTACCCACTGTATATGTTGATAGCATTTTTTCTGGCTTATTTTAGCGACTTATGCTTCAAGTTGATAAAAAAAAAAGAGATTTTGCCTTTAGGGGATCCCAAAATTAATTTACTTGACAGACTTGTGCTTAATTGTAACTGTGAGGATGTCCTTAGGAAGCTGATAATTATCATATGTGCCTGTTGAGTACTTTTTGTAAACTAGCTTCTAAATGTGAGATTTGAGCCTTCATAAGGGGATTGACACTAAATCATAAATTTTTACCCCTTTTCTTTCTATGAGTGTGTTTCCCAATTTGCTACATTCTAGAATTTGTCTTTTGACCATTTCAAGGCGAAAATTGATTTGCATTATGTAAAAAGATTTGGGGAATTTAGGTATTTTTTTGGCCTCAGAGTTGTTTGTTGAATTTATCCATTAGTTGCCCCCTTTGAGCTTATTTGTTATACTTTTTCTTTGGTACCCAGATATAATTTTTCTTTTTTTTTGTTTGTGGTAACCATTTGGAATTAAATGTGGAGCAACTATTGAAAATTACAATTTCGTCCAATACTTTTAGTTGTCTATCTTGTCAGGATGAAAAAAAAACAAAAACAAAATAGGAGTTTTCATGTACTTACCTTTTCCTCCTAAAAAAAATGAAAAAAAAAGGAAAGCAAGAAGGAGGAAAAGGCACATCAAAAGAATGAAAGAGCCATAGGGCAAATCCAAAAAAAAAAAAGAGACTACTCAAGAGCAAAAAGCAAATCAAAAAGAGTCGACTCAATAGAAAAAGATTGAAGAATGGAAGTGATATTAATGTGGAGTTTGGACAAAAATTGTAAAATAGATAGGAGCTCCATATTTGGTTTCAAATGTTACTATTTATTTCTTATTTGTTTTTAGCCCTTTGATTATCCCTTTCTTCTTATATCCTACCCAGCATGAATTCACCCTGGCCCCATTACAACCCTTAACACCCCATCTTTTGCATGCATGTGAACTATTTAGTGGAGATTTGGTCAAATTACAAGCATATGGTAATGTGCATTTTGTGGAAACTTAAGTGTATATTTCCCTAGTCCCTAAAACACTTAGAGAGATTGTGAGCGAGTGCCTTTGTTCACAAAAATGTATTCTTCAGGGACAAGAGCCTCTAATTGGGCAACCTTTTGACACCTCATATGTGTTATATTGTCTATTGTCTGTCATTGTGCTTCTAATTGTGGATCTCTTATTTGGCTGTCTCTATTTATTTGAAAAATTTCTTGAGCTAGAAAATTTGCTTGAGGACAAGCAAAGGTTAAGTGTGGGGGAGTTGATAAGCTCCAATTTAGTGCATTTTTAGAGACACTTTTGAGTCATTTTTAGAGCTAGTATTATTATCTAAATAAATTTCTTTCCTCAAATTGCTATTTATTTTGTAGGAAAGAAAATAAATAAAGAAGTTGTTTATCTAAATAAATAAGTGACTCAAATCAATGAGTTGTTTGAAGTAAAATGGGGGTGCCATTGGCAAAAGAAGCATTGGGCTTGAAACAATACAAAAGTAATCCATTGGTTTAAAAGAAAGTGAAGCTCATGCCATTGAATTAATTCTTGCATTTGATTATTGTTATTTATTTCTTTTTTATTTGTTCCATTACAATTCAAATATTTGTTCGTCTAAATAATAAATAATCTCGATTAGTTTGGTACTTGCTAATTAATCCCTGTGGACACGATAATCTTTTATACTACTTCTGCGATAGAGTACACTTGCTCTAAGTGTGTTTTTAACGCAACAGTCTGCTTGCACTAAAGCCTGACACAAAACAAAAGAAGAAGATTTAGAAAACTCAAAGATCACTTTCACTATCACTCCTACACCAAAAAAAAACAAAAAATCTTTCAAAGGCAGTAACATCTTCAATATACTCTTGCTTGGCTATTCAAAAAAGAAACCAAAATCATCACCAAATAAACAACCAAAACAAAGAATTTCTTGAAAAAGAAAACCAAAGAGAATGAAAAACTTACTGGAAGGAGACCCATAGGAACCAAGACAATCAGTGTAAAGAACAATCGGAGCAACAACAGTAATGCACAGTAACAACAACACAATGTTTCTCACACCCACCATTGTAAAACCGTACAGAGAGAGGGCATGAAGAAAAGAAAAAACAGCAAGAAACAGCAAGAAAAAACACCAAGAAACAGCAAGAGAGGAAGAAAGAAGAGGAACCTGGTTCAATTGAGGGTTCTTTGTTATGAGGTTCTCTGAAAACCCTAAAGAAAGGGGATTAAAGAATCAAACAGTATCCATTGTAATAATTAAGAGGCAATTGCAAACTGGGAAAAAAAATAAGAAAGTGGAAAAGAAGGGAAGCATCAAGCATCTCACAATCTCAACTCTCAACCCTGAATTTCCCAATTTGACGCACATATAAATCTTAGAATGATAATCCCTCTTTGTGCAGCAAACAAAACAAAACCAGAAAAAAATTAAAATTATTATGCAATTAAGGGGAACCGAATCAAATGGTTTTCTAGCATGTTGTACATGCAAAGCATCTGGTATCATTAATTAGAGCTAAAGATATCCAGCTCATCAAGCAACTTTTCCAAAAGAAGAAATAATAGTTAGATGTAAATTGTTAAGCATTGGTTCCTCTCCCTTTTTGTTTCAATAATTTTAACTAGTATGAACTAAATCAAGTAATCAACCATAAAAGCCTCTGTCAAAAAAAATAAACCATAAAAGCCAAGAATAAAGAGCATACTCTGTAACCCCGAAGATTTCCTTGACAACTAATGAACTATCTCTTGAACAAAACTCCGGCAGCTGGAATAAAAATAACAGGAGAAAAGTGTAATCAAGCCATATATTAAAACATAATAGACACAATGACAAATAATGGACATTAGCCTTTTGCCAAAAAGAAAAAGCATCCAAAAATTTCAGAGCAGCAAGCAATTACATCATTCAACGTAAAAGGTTAATATATGCCCAAGAGTTAGTGTTATGGTTTCTCCCTGAAACCAGAAAATAAAACCACTTTTTTCAAAATGAACTAGATGAGACCTTTTGAGCACTTCCCTAAAACAAACATTACAACAATCATAGCTTTTTTCCCACTAAGTGACATCAACCATATAGATCAAACGACACCATCTCAAGCACCATGCCAATATTTACTATTTTTTATACCTTAAGCATCATGTCTCAATGCACAAATCTATGAGGGGACCAGGAAAAGAGAGCAGGATAAAAAAATAGATTTGAAGAACTTTATTTTAATTCTGGAATCTTCCTACATTGTTTATCAACATTACCCTTAGTAGAGAAACCAGATTCAGATGGCAAACAGAATTGAAATATTGAACTATATGTACCAGAATTGAAACAAAGGCTGAAAGAATTTGTAGATTCTAGGATCAAAATAAGGAGTTCAATCATTAGTTTGCAACTGAAAAGAATCTCTCCCTAATTGACCTTAACAACAATATTCAAGATCAAAATCTGCACATAAAGTTAGTCATTCTTAATCATCTTATTATTCTAGATTTCTCATTCATCATTGAAACATGAACCAGACAAATAAGAAGATCCAATATTAAATTAAATATCAAAACAAAACAACAGAAAAGACAACAATTTCAGCTCCAAATGGCAAACCATGTAATTTCAAATCCTTCTTCATGGAAGGAAGAAAGAAGCTTAAATGGGTAAAGGGCAGGTGAAAATTAAGGTTCTCGCTCAACATGCTCAAATGAGGGTTCTGAGTGAAAATTAGGGTTCTGAGTTTGTGGCTACTACACAGAGAAGTGAAAATTATGGAGGGTTTTCACTCAACACGCTCTAATGGGAAAAAGAAAAGGGATTAAAACCCAAAACCCTAAAGAAAGAGAGAATTTTAGAGAGAGAGAGGGAGAGAGAGAGAGGAAGAAAGAAGACGCACCTGGTTGGGTGTGGCGGAGGCGAGAGAGTTCGAGAGACAGAGAGAGAGCGAAACTGAGGGTCGTGAGAGAAGAAGAACTGCAACTGAGAATCGTGAGCGAAACTGAGAGTCGTCGTGGGTGAAGTTGAGAGTTGAAACTGAGAATCGTGAGAGAGAGAAATGAAGCGCTTCGAGAGAGAAAAGAAACTGAGGGTTTTGTTATTTTAATTTTTTTATTAAAATAAAATAAAAAGAAAAGAAGCGCTTTGGTCAAAAAAATGGGGGGGAGGAGTTTTTTTTTTAACAAAAAAGGGAGGGAGAGTTGTTTTTGGCACGAAAATTTCGAAACCGCCGCGGTATAAGCCCATAACCGCCGCAGCATGAATCCCATTATTTATATTTACAAAACCGCCGCAGTATTCCTCCAAACCGTTGCAGTTTACGTGCTTATTGAAGCGGTTAACTTCACCGCCGCGTAAACCGCCCCAAGATTTACACCGGCGGCGGTTTTGCCATAACCGCCGCCGGTTGCCATTTTTGTTGTAGTGTTTGGTGTCCATGCTCATGATTTGTCTTTAAGCATATTTTTTTGAGCTCTTCCTCCAAATTTCCTACCCTTAATTATTCCTTGTTTTGCACGGCAAGCCTTTCTTTGTTAATGCCCCAATACATTAAACCTGCTCTTGGTTCTATTCCACCGAGACTACCGTCATGGAATATATGGTTTCACTCACTAGAAATAAAAGGTAAAAACTGGAAGGATAGGGTAAATTACGTACATTAAGAAATCCGCCCTTTCTTTCATGTGGCTCGGCCTATATATACTCGATAGCTTCGGCTGGGCTTTTCTCCTCGGCCAACAACTTAGCAGATTTTTTGTGTTAACAAAGTGTTTTGAGGGTGGGGTTGATTCTGATGTTGGAATAGAAGATGAAGTAGAAGGTATTGGAGCTTGGTGATGGTGAGTGCATAATAATGTAGGGCTGAGTTTCCTCTCCCTTTTATTCCTCTCCTCTCACACCACTCTCTCTTTTCTCTACTTTCTTTCTCTAATTTTTGCTTTCTATTTCTGAAAAATAATAACCGAAGTGGTAATATGAGGTTTAAATGTAGCTGAAGGTAGTTATAGAGTGAGATGGTAGGGCTGTGTTTTATTGAGCTGTTTTGCAATTCATTTAATTGCAAAATAGTCCCTTTTTATTTAGGAATACTAAAGTAAAACTATAGTCCCTAAATTATTTTTAAATCTCATTAAATATTCCTACCCTTTAATCAAATCAAAGAAAAATAAATTAACTTAATATCACTTAACAAGTATGAATAAATCATCACAACAAAATAATTAGATTATGCTAACATAGAATTCTCATATCTTACACTCTTTTCGTCAAATAATACCTTATACTAAGTACTAAATTATCATAGAACAATATTCATTATTAGAACGTAAAATCTTCTAAAGGGATTTCACTTGAGACCTATTCCTAACCTAGTGGGTTGATTTTAGGGTGTTACATTCACCTTACTCAATTATGCTTTTTGTGAAGCTATCAATAGACAATGCTAAAAACTTTCTATACACTACAACAGATTTGGGGATTGGGAGCGCTTTTTTTTGGCCATCAGTAGAGCTTGCGGGCGCTCCTAAAGCTTGCGCTCCTGTTGCCAATCCCCCAAAGATAGCGCTCAAAAAGTGCTACCAATGAACAGGCAAGAGGAGCGCTTTTTAGTGTAAGCGCTCCTTATTCCCGGATGCGCTTAGACCATAGGTAGCGCTTTTTGTATCAAGCGGTGCTTATGGCCTTAGCGCATGTAACCAAGAGTAGCGCTTTCTCGTTATATATAAAGATGATCAATATCTCATTCATTTCTTGTTTTAATATGATATTCATTTGGACAGTTATCCTTAAAACTTAATAAATTTCTATGAAACATGAGACATTATAATATGGTATCAATGTGTGAAAAAAAAATTCTCTAGGTAGTTATCAATACACTAGCTCTTCAGGAGTCTTCAATTACATTTTGCAAACTTCTAGTTACAAATTGAAAACAAGTACACATGCTACCATATGACTTCAGCCCATAACAAGATAATGTACATAATTTAATATAAAATCCACATATAATGTTAGTTACACTTAAATAAACTTAGAATGTCTTATAATTAGCATGCATTAAGAATAAAGGACAGATAAAAATTCATTTTATTGAAAAATATTTTTGCCCGTCAAAATACCAATATGGGATGTCATTGCTACTTCAAGATAATCTTGCGAAACGTATACTAAATAGTAAAACTATGCCGACTACTAAAATTTAGGTTTGAAACAACACTTTATTTTGTATAAGTGCATATTAAACTTCTTGGTTTACATAGTATAATTTTAGCCGCGCTCATATTTATTTAAAAAAATAGTGTATTAAACTTTGACCATTCAAAAAACAAAATATAAAACGACGATCTTGTAATCTCATGTTACCATAATGTTATAGCACATATGAAATGACATGGATCATACCTATTAAAAATTAGTATTTCTAAAATTTTACTAGATCTTGCAAATTTTAGAAATACTAGTTTTGCAAGATCTAGTGAACAAAGGTTACAATCACAATGATACAAGTGATGTAACACCACATTGGCTTCATGGAAACAATAGACGGTTTAATTCGCTTTTTGAAAACAGATACATAGCGCTTTCGGATGAACCGATAAAACGACATCTCAAAACAAGTCAAACTTCTTTTAACTACGCAGCGGAAATTCAAATAGTTCAACTAAACAATCGTGGCAACTATGCAAAATTCATAACTCAAAATCCAACAGTAAACAACTTAAATAACATAAATAAACGTTCATCCCCCCGAGTGCTACGTATCAGAGCGACGACACTGACTCGATCAAATGAAGGTACAACGGCATTCATTCGAGGTTACCTGCACGTTACCGATATAGGGGTAACATTCAAACAGAAGGGGTGAGATATCGAACGATATAATGAATCATATGAAAGACAATATATATCAGGTCAGGACATCAAATCATCATTTCACAGTAGTCAATATCATCATATCACAACGGTCAATATCATCATATCACAACGGTTAATATAATTTGTTTTCAATCTATTAACTATTAAACTGTCTTCTTCTTACATAGTCTTCTAAGAAGACGTAAAAGGTCACAATTCCAACCCGCATTCTTTGTGACTACAATTTACTTCAATTGGCAATAGAGCTCGGCCTCTGGTTGAGCACACTTTAAAAGTGTCAGGAAAGATCTTGGAAGAAATCGTGAGTAAATGATGTTCTGTGGCATTTTTATCAGAAGAAGCTTTATCTAACAGACCACCTAAATTCATATGAGAACACTACTACTACTAGAAAAATCAAGTGAAGTTGTTCTTGCAATCCCAGGATACTGAGACATGGGACATTATTGAAAATGGACCATATGTTCCTATGGTTACTTATAATGATGGCACCACTGGAGTAAAGCCTAAAGTTTCATAGAATGTAGATGACAAACACAAGGTACTGTTGAACTCGAAAGCCAAGTACTATCTTATTTATGCTTTAGGTAGAGCTGAATATGAAAAGATAGTGGGAAAAGAAACTGTCAAGGAAATATGGGGTACATTACATACTTGTCATAAAGAAACTGATCAATTGAAAGAATCAAAGACAACTATTCGCATTCAGAATTTTGAAATGTTCAAAATGAATGAGGATGACTCAAAATATGAGATGTTTAGCAGGTTCACTAGAATTGCTCTCAGAAAGTACATGAACATGTGATAATCAAAGAACTTCATTAAAAAAAAGAACGGAACAATTGCTCTCAAAGCTTCTAAGGAGATAGGAAACCCATCATCTAAAAAAGGAAAAGCTTATGATCTTAAGTCTTCTCAAGAAACTGATGAAGTGGGAGATGATAGTGAAGAAGCAACTCGAGGAGAATAACTGTCATTAATTTCAAGTAGAATTAGTAGATAGCTAACAAATATAAAGAAAGGGAAAACATCACTTCAAGACATACAGAACACATTCAAAGGTAAAAGAAGTAAATCAAAGTTCACTTGCTTTGAATGTAGGCATACTTACTAGTTGGCTTCGACCAATACACCTATAGGGGAAAGGTGACTCTTTTTGTGTTCTTTCCTCTTGAACACTTTTGATCACGGAGTCCAAAACAAAATCGTTCAATCACTTGGCTATTCTTAAGCGTGAAAAACATTCTTTTCCTTTTTCTTTTTCTTTTAACTTCACATCTTTAACTTTCTGAATACAACTAAAAACCTTTAAATTAGAACTATTTTCACAGTTAAATCTTTTCTCCGGTAGTTTCGTTCTTAAACATTTTCAAGTTGTAAAACTCTAAGTTTTTCATAAAATCAAAACTTTCTTTGTATCAAAACTTAATCCTTTTCCTTCCAAGCCAATTAAACTGAGCTATTTTTTATAAACAAAAATGGATTTAAGTGAAAATCACCAAGATTCAACCCAAAGACTAAGTTTTATCAACACACCTACTCCATCCGTTATAGAATATAAGCAAAACTCGTCGACAGAAGTTGATCTATCTAGTTAAAAATATGAACCAGATACAAGTTTCTCTCTTCCCTTTTTTCACTAGGAGCCCACGGTTTTGACCAAGAGTACAGAGGAAAAGTTTTAGACTTTTTGGTTTGAAATGAAATACTTATATGGAAAGTGTTAGAAAACTCTAGTGTTTTAGGTGGTGAAAATGAAATCATACAAATCACTATTTGCACCTTCATCCATTTTATGATCAAAATGGTATTGATGAAAAGAAAAGATGATAATAGTTTTTCTCACCTAAAAGAGAAGTATAAGGCGTGAGTTCTAGGCTGGGTTAGGGAGAGGATGTTCTTTCGGTTGGAAATTTTGTATTAAAATAAATATTGTTGAGAATAAAAGGAGAAGAATTAGAAGTTGTGGCATGGCAAAAGCCACTGCCTTGAAAGCAAATTCTGGTAGACCTCCAGTGCAACCCAATATTCGGTTTACTTCCCAAGGTTTTCACAACACCATGTCCGAACCCGTACACTCGAGGCCAGAATCACGTTGGAGCCTCACAAACAATGCCCAAACAATGCCCAAAAGATAAAACCAAGAGGAAGTAAAGTTTTACAAAAACTCATATCTAAATAACAACATTTTCTTCTTCTCTGTAGTTGAAGTCTCACACCATGTTGTATATATTATATGTATATATATACGTATGAATTGGCTATTAATTTGCTTTTAATAGCATTAGTATACAATCATAAAAACAAACGGCTAATTGATCATAAAAGCCAATTATCATAGCAATAATATACTGTCATAATACCGAACGGCTATATACATATATATATATATATATATATATATATATATATATATATATATATATATATATATATATATAACAAAGCAGTAGTTGTGGGTCGTTATAATTGCCATAAATGGATATTAATTCTATAATTAATTTAAAGGTTATACTATTAGTGTACTCTTTGACTATAGCTAAATGCCGCAAGCGTACGTCAATACAGGCGTCTGGCAAGGGCAATTGAAATGTGCCGTATTTATTCGCCTCGATCGGATAATCCTATAGTCAACCAGTCCACTATTTTATAACTATTTAAAATGAACGTAATAATATTTGAATAATTTAATTATTCATCTATGTTTATATTTTGCAGTAAATACTTGTGTTCTCAGTATTATTATTGTAAAATACTGCTGTAAATTATACTAAGATACACTTTTAAGTTCTTTGTTATACCTTTGCACTTAAAATGTTTATGATCAAAATACTTCTAAAGCTTTTCAAAAGAAAAATTTTATATACTCCAAGGACCGTAGAATATTAGTAAGGATATCTGGGTACCTCACTAGCGACGAAATGGTAGCGAAGTACGTAAGACCCTGCAGGTTGACTGGGCGGTCATATACCATAATTTGAGGTTTATTATCCTAAAGTATTCTAATCCTAAATAGAGAAAAAATATTTCGAAAATACTTTATTTTTGATCATATACATGTTTAAAGCAAGGAATAACTTAGACTTTGAGTGTTTAAATCTGGTTTAATATATTTCAGTATTTACTTTGATTTTCTCTGAACTATGGTAACTTCTACTCCGAAATATAAAATAGAAAATAATTTCAGTATTCAAGCTTTGATATCCGGCAACATGGCATTATGAACTGAGTTTTGGACAAAACATGGTTAACCTAACGACATTTCCCAGAAGGTGATTAACTAGTTCAATTTTAATACTTATATTTCTGCAAGTAACCAGATGAAGGCAATGATGCTTACGGGTGAGGAAATATTGTTTTATAGATGTTTAAAGCCTTTTCCTCACGTTTCTCTTGCAGCTCTAGTAGACCTTCGTCTTCATCCCAATCCCCTTCGTTTAACGAAGACCAATCAAGACAATCTCTTTCAAACAAGATTTTCAAAGAAGAAATTCATTTTGAAAATATCAATCAAGATCTTGATAATTGGGATATTCCAAAGATATCTCACAAAGATCTTTATAAACCAAAAACATCTTTTTTCTCTAAATCTGATTACATCATCAGAACGGTTGAACAAAAAATCATACTTCGAAAAGATGATGAAGAACTTGATCATCTTCTCTCTGAGAAAAGTGTGAAAACCCATCAACTGGACAATTTTAACTACTTGCACATAGGAAGTGTCCAGGTAGGTATGAAACCCTTGACTAGAGAATCCCTTAACGTAGCAGTGTTGCTTTGTTTGAGAGATGCTCGTCACAACCAGTTTCATGATTCCCTATTAGGAACCGTTGAAACCAGCCTTATACATGGGCCTATCTTTTTCAATTGCTTCCCTGACCTAACTGTTAGTTTGGATGACAAGAACATCCTTGACGTTCTATTTCTTAATGTCAAATGCCATGGCTATGACATGAAGGAAGGATCTGTCCCAATCACTCTGATATACAGAGTTCAATACAAAGTAATGAACTCTATCAGATCCAACTTCCTCAAAACAAAATGTCACAAATCAGGGGAAACCACTTTGTTTCTCACTGACAATAGTAAGGCCAATATTATTGTGCCTAAAACTATCCAATGGAGTGACATCACCTTACCAGAAACTTGGACCCTAGAAAAGGCTGCTCCTGCGGCACCTAGGTTAACACCTGAGTTTCAAGATGTCATACAATACCAATCTGGAAAAGTTGACCTTGTCTTCAATAGGAGTAACTCCTTTTCCATCCCTAGATCTTTACATTCTGAAGAAAGCTTCAGAACGGCCATGTCTAGGGGAACCCTGTCTAGAAGGTCCTTTTCAACAGAACCTTCCAAACCTCATATTGGAACATCCCATGATGGTTCTACTATCCATTTACAGGGATTCAAAACAACAACCCCTGTAACAACTTCTTATCAAAAGGATGAGGAGGAACCCAGATCTATCCAATCTCCAACCTACTCTTCCCTTAATGAACCTTATGATATCTGAGTTCATTATTGATAAGAAAACCCTTAAGAAAGACTTATACTCTGAGGAATGGTCTCCTCAAAGAGAGTGGTTCTTTCTGCATTATCAGGGTCCCAAAGCTAAGGAAATCCAGGAGAAATTCTATAAATTTCTCAGAAAAATCAAACGTAATGTTCCTTTCTTTTACTGGTTCCGCAAGTATACCATTAGGAAAGGTATTGATTACCCTTTCAAATCCAAATTAGCAGGTAAACAGGAAGTCCCTGTTGACGCTACCAAAGGTTCCACAGATACCTTAGAACAGAATAAGTATCTTCAGGCCTTAGATAGCCCTACCCAGAAAAATGATTCCACTATCAACCATGGCCTTCAAAATGATAGTAGGAATGAACTCCTAGCCATTGTCAAAAGGGAGCTTGACCTACTCAAGGCTATAAAACTCAAACCTAACAAGAATAAATCCATCAATATGGTTAAAAACGACCCCTCTAACAATGATAGGGTCATCTGTTTCAAATGCAATATGCCTGGCCACATCAGCAGACATTGCCCTAACCATCCCCAACCTGGTTATATGCCTAAACACCGAAAGGGAAAGAAGGCAAACCATGAGGCTAACCAAGAACCTGATGTCCAGAACAAACCCCAAACTACTCCTAGCATTTGTACTTGTGGTAAGTGCACTTGTGGAAAGAACAAAACCGAAACCCAGGCTACCAACCAATCGCCTGAAAAGCAAAGGGTTAAACCCAGAAAAATTACCACTTGCTTTATCTGTGGCAAAATTGGTCACAAAAGCAGAACTTGTAGGATCATTAGGAAGCTAAAAGCCCTTAAGATAGATCCTAATACCAAAGCCAATATCATTACCCACTGTAAGGATAACAAACCCAGTAGGTATGATAATATCCAAAATTATCTTAAAACCCTGAACCTTGATCCCAGAACCAGCAGCAAAGTTTATAAATGGTTATGTCAATCATTTAGAAAACCATGCTCTGATTCTTATCTTTTTAGTCTTTCAACCGCAATTAATAGGTTCAATATTAGTATGTTGTCCCTTATTAAGAATATTGAAAGCAGAATTATCTGGGAATCCCCAGTTATACCACTCTACTTTCATCCTTCTATAAAAGGCATAAATATCCTCTATTCAGGACAACCCGTAATGTTTAATTCTTTGGATCTTAACCACAATATTATCTCTAACTTTGATATTTATTCTGGCCTAAAACAGAACTATATCAAAATAGGGACCAATAGGGGTACCAATAGGATTACTAATAGACCAGTCAATAGACCAGTCTCCAGTATCGGTTCTTGTACTGATTCTTACGTTTATCCCTATTATCTTGCTAAAACCTTCTCTGACAAAAAGAAGGATTTCACCACCATTGGTTTCATTCCTGATAAACAAATTAATTTATCTTTTAATCCTGTTAAAACCTTTTTTAACAGAAGTGTTTTAACTATCAAATTTCTTGAACCAAGAAATCAATTTAGATTGTCTTTTAAATATAAACTGGTTACATATTATGTTTATATCAAAAGGCACAATATCCGAAGTATTTTTAATATTTTAAGCTTATTTGATTTTGATATATTAAGAATTCAAGTAATGCTTTCCTTGCCTAACTCTTCTATGGTTAATTGTAGGGCTACAATCAGTATGACTTCCAGAGCTTCCTCCTCGAGAGGAAGAGGAAGAGGTGGTAGAGGTAAACCTAATCCTAGCATCCTACCAGTCACTACGGAAACTCCTATCATTAACCAATCAGGGCCTTCTACCCAGAATTCCCAAAATCAAAACAAACAAACAAAATCGGACTATGCATTCCCTGTCCAAACCCTCCTTGCCTTTCAGGAACAAGGATTAACCAATCTTCCAACAAAAACTTGGGCTAGTATAGCTGAAGACAGTGACCAAGACATCCCTGCCTTAGACCTTGCCATACAAACTCAGAAAACTCAAATAACCCAACAAAAACAATCACAGATTATCCCTGATCAAAACCAATCTCAAATGGTTCTTACTCAATCACCCCAAATCCCCCCGGCTCAGACCCAGTATGTACCAAAAGAAAACTTCTTCTTCTTGGCCCATCTTGAACCAGAGTTCTGGGACAAAGATCCTAACAAAATTCCTTCAAAAATCTTTCCATCTCAATTCCATTTCTTACCTTTTACCCCAAACAAAACTCAAAGATTTTATGAATTCATCCTAGTTGATACTGAATCTGTCTCTATCAAACACTACAAGGATCCCAGAGATAATTCTTTCATCACCCATTCAACTCTCCAAATCCTGAGTATCCTGACACCTTCAGCCTTTGGACAAAACCCAAACAAAACAAAAAAGTTTTCTCAGTTATTTGACCCTATAGGCTATAACTACTGGGATTACATCAAAGCCTGGGATTATGTTATCCTTGGCTTACAAAATAAATCTTTTAAACATTCTTGGTTGATCTACTTTAAAAAGACAACCAAGTACTCATTCCCTAGTTGGTTCCTTCAGTGGTGGGACTTCTTTGGGCCTGTCCCAGAAATCTTACCTATTGAGGTCCAAGGAGGATTTCAAGTTTTTTCAAAAAGATTCAACAAAGATCTCAATAGTTACCCAATCATTTTAAATTTCTTCACCACGTTTTCACTCTCATGGATATTTTCATGGCAGTATAAAACTGGCAATTTCCATCTTCCAAAATCTTTATCATCCTTTTATAAACAAGCTTTTGTAAAGTGGTGGCCTCGCTTTGATGCTTCTATGGCATCACCAGATAGTGTAACCACCTGGTTTAAAAACAATCCTAGGGCTTTGCAAGTAGCTGACCCGGACACCTGTAAATTCCTCAATCAAAAGGCTAGAATTTCTGCAGCTCTCGCAGCTTCTACCTCAGAAGAAGATGTCCTGGAAAAACTCCAGAATATTATGAAACTTCTTCAAAACCAAACTGAGGATAAAGACATCCCTTCATCTTCCAAAAGCGACAGCAAGAAGAAACAGGTCCAAACCTTGTCTTCTTCATCTTCTTCAATAGATGCGTTCTATCAAAATGAAGAAGGCTGCTCTGACAATTACTCTCCTGATGATCTCCATTGATGTTGATCAACAAAAGTTTTATTAATCTCAATCATAGTTTTATTTTTTCCAATCATTTTCTTAAAAATGTCCTTGAGCAAGAAAATTGTATCACTCTCAGTGAGAAAAACTGCTCATTTACCCTGGATCATGGTAATTGTAGTGTCAGCATTGACACGAAAAACTGTTCCTTCAACACCCTGGAATATGGTGATAGTAATACCACTTGTGGTATGAAAAACTATTCCTCCACCCTTGAACATGGTGATCGTAGTGTCTGTAGAGGCATGAAAAACTGTTCAATTATTAACCTTTTATTTTCCCTAACCTTCGTTGCAGGTTGTTTCCCTCTCTGCAGGTTTGGTCAAAGGAATCTTTCTTTTCAAACAAAACTTTGGTGGAACTCACCTTGTCCCCCACCATCAAAAGCATCAATCATGCTTATTCCCTCAATTATGGTGGCTTGCGCATTATTTTCCTTGGTGGGCCTCCTTGTTCCCCACTATCAAGGACACCAATCTTGTCTTTTGAAGACTTTCGCATGCTCCTCAAACAGTTCCTTCTTGGTTTCCCTCCGTTACCTAACAGTACCAGTCAATCTAGTGCACAGTACCGGTCACAAGCATTGGATGCCAAACAGTGCCGGTTACCTCTTTTTTATCTATTTAAGCGTGGTTAGGCTTCTGTTAGAGGACACGCTTCAATTTACTCTTCAATTCATTTCTCTCTCTAGTTCTAGTAAGAAGGCAGAGCACTTGTAAGCTCCTCTCTTCTTCTTCTTCAATCTCTTCTGCAATCTTGTAAGATCTTCTTGAATCTTCAATCTTGTAACTCATAGACAGTTCTCTGTCTTTATGGAAGGCTTTGCCTCCTAATCTATCTTATTGTTTTCTGTATTTATTTCTTGTTTAGCATTCCGCATGCTACCTACTTCCCCTCTGTCTCTTTAATTTCTTTTATCTTCTGATTCCGATCCCCTCTTGGTATCAGAGCCAGATGGTGGAAGTAGGAATGTAGATATTAACTTCGAACTGTTGGTTACATCTCTGGTTATGCTTTTAATTTAATCATACACTTGTTCATACTCATATAATTGCCATAAATGGATATTAATTCTATAATTAATTTAAAGGTTATACTATTAGTGTACTCTTTGACTATAGCTAAATGCCGCAAGCGTACGTCAATACAGGCGTCTGGCAAGGGCAATTGAAATGTGCCGTATTTATCCGCCTCGATCGGATAATCCTATAGTCAACCAGTCCACTATTTTATAACTATTTAAAATGAAAGTAATAATATTTGAATAATTTAATTATTCATCTATGTTTATATTTTGCAGTAAATACTTGTGTTCTCAGTATTATTATTGTAAAATACTGCTGTAAATTATACTAAGATACACTTTTAAGTTCTTTGTTATACCTTTGCACTTAAAATGTTTATGATCAAAATACTTCTGATCAAAATACTTCTAAAGCTTTTCAAAAGAAAAATTTTATATACTCCAAGGACCGTAGAATATTAGTAAGGATATCTGGGTACCTCACTAGCGACGAAATGGTAGCGAAGTACGTAAGACCCTGCAGGTTGACTGGGCGGTCATATACCATAATTTGAGGTTTATTATCCTAAAGTATTCTAATCCTAAATAGAGAAAAAATATTTCGAAAATACTTTATTTTTGATCATATACATGTTTAAAGCAAGGAATAACTTAGACTTTGAGTGTTTAAATCTGGTTTAATATATTTCAGTATTTACTTTGATTTTCTCTGAACTATGGTAACTTCTACTCCGAAATATAAAATAGAAAATAATTTCAGTATTCAAGCTTTGATATCCGGCAACATGGCATTATGAACTGAGTTTTGGACAAAACATGGTTAACCTAACGACATTTCCCAGAAGGTGATTAACTAGTTCAATTTTAATACTTATATTTCTGCAAGTAACCAGATGAAGGCAATGATGCTTACGGGTGAGGAAATATTGTTTTATAGATGTTTAAAGCCTTTTCCTCACGTTTCTCTTGCAGCTCTAGTAGACCTTCGTCTTCATCCCAATCCCCTTCGTTTAACGAAGACCAATCAAGACAATCTCTTTCAAACAAGATTTTCAAAGAAGAAATTCATTTTGAAAATATCAATCAAGATCTTGATAATTGGGATATTCCAAAGATATCTCACAAAGATCTTTATAAACCAAAAACATCTTTTTTCTCTAAATCTGATTACATCATCAGAACGGTTGAACAAAAAATCATACTTCGAAAAGATGATGAAGAACTTCATCTTCTCTCTGAGAAAAGTGTGAAAACCCATCAACTGGACAATTTTAACTACTTGCACATAGGAAGTGTCCAGGTAGGTATGAAACCCTTGACTAGAGAATCCCTTAACGTAGCAGTGTTGCTATGTTTGAGAGATGCTCGTCACAACCAGTTTCATGATTCCCTATTAGGAACCGTTGAAACCAGCCTTATACATGGGCCTATCTTTTTCAATTGCTTTCCTGACCTAACTGTTAGTTTGGATGACAAGAACATCCTTGACGTTCTATTTCTTAATGTCAAATGCCATGGCTATGACATGAAGGAAGGATCTGTCCCAATCACTCTGATATACAGAGTTCAATACAAAGTAATGAACTCTATCAGATCCAACTTCCTCAAAACAAAATGTCACAAATCAGGGGAAACCACTTTGTTTCTCACTGACAATAGTAAGGCCAATATTATTGTGCCTAAAACTATCCAATGGAGTGACATCACCTTACCAGAAACTTGGACCCTAGAAAAGGCTGCTCCTGCGGCACCTAGGTTAACACCTGAGTTTCAAGATGTCATACAATACCAATCTGGAAAAGTTGACCTTGTCTTCAATAGGAGTAACTCCTTTTCCATCCCTAGATCTTTACATTCTGAAGAAAGCTTCAGAACGGCCATGTCTAGGGGAACCCTGTCTAGAAGGTCCTTTTCAACAGAAACTTCCAAACCTCATATTGGAACATCCCATGATGGTTCTACTATCCATTTACAGGGATTCAAAACAACAACCCCTGTAACAACTTCTTATCAAAAGGATGAGAAGGAACCCAGATCTATCCAATCTCCAACCTACTCTTCCCTTAATGAACCTTATGATATCTGAGTTCATTATTGATAAGAAAACCCTTAAGAAAGACTTATACTCTGAGGAATGGTCTCCTCAAAGAGAGTGGTTCTTTCTGCATTATCAGGGTCCCAAAGCTAAGGAAATCCAGGAGAAATTCTATAAATTTCTCAGAAAAATCAAACGTAATGTTCCTTTCTTTTACTGGTTCCGCAAGTATACCATTAGGAAAGGTATTGATTACCCTTTCAAATCCAAATTAGCAGGTAAATAGGAAGTCCCTGTTGACGCTACCAAAGGTTCCACAGATACCTTAGAACAGAATAAGTATCTTCAGGCCTTAGATAGCCCTGCCCAGAAAAATGATTCCACTATCAACCATGGCCTTCAAAATGATAGTAGGAATGAACTCCTAGCCATTGTCAAAAGGGAGCTTGACCTACTCAAGGCTATAAAACTCAAACCTAACAAGAATAAATCCATCAATATGGTTAAAAACGACCCCTCTAACAATGATAGGGTCATCTGTTTCAAATGCAATATGCCTGGCCACATCAGCAGACATTGCCCTAACCATCCCCAACCTGGTTATATGCCTAAACACCGAAAGGGAAAGAAGGCAAACCATGAGGCTAACCAAGAACCTGATGTCCAGAACAAACCCCAAACTACTCCTAGCATTTGTACTTGTGGTAAGTGCACTTGTGGCAAGAACAAAACCGAAACCCAGGCTACCAACCAATCGCCTGAAAAGCAAAGGGTTAAACCCAGAAAAATTACCACTTGCTTTATCTGTGGCAAAATTGGTCACAAAAGCAGAACTTGTAGGATCATTAGGAAGCTAAAAGCCCTTAAGATAGATCCTAATACCAAAGCCAATATCATTACCCACTGTAAGGATAACAAACCCAGTAGGTATGATAATATCCAAAATTATCTTAAAACCCTGAACCTTGATCCCAGAACCAGCAGCAAAGTTTATAAATGGTTATGTCAATCATTTAGAAAACCATGCTCTGATTCTTATCTTTGTAGTCTTTCAACCGCAATTAATAGGTTCAATATTAGTATGTTGTCCCTTATTAAGAATATTGAAAGCAGAATTATCTGGGAATCCCCAGTTATACCACTCTACTTTCATCCTTCTATAAAAGGCATAAATATCCTCTATTCAGGACAACCCGTAATGTTTAATTCTTTGGATCTTAACCACAATATTATCTCTAACTTTGATATTTATTCTGGCCTAAAACAGAACTATATCAAAATAGGGACCAATAGGGGTACCAATAGGATTACTAATAGACCAGTCAATAGACCAGTCTCCAGTATCGGTTCTTGTACTGATTCTTACGTTTATCCCTATTATCTTGCTAAAACCTTCTCTGACAAAAAGAAGGATTTCACCACCATTGGTTTCATTCCTGATAAACAAATTAATTTATCTTTTAATCCTGTTAAAACCTTTTTTAACAGAAGTGTTTTAACTATCAAATTTCTTGAACCAAGAAATCAATTTAGATTGTCTTTTAAATATAAACTGGTTACATATTATGTTTATATCAAAAGGCACAATATCCGAAGTATTTTTAATATTTTAAGCTTATTTGATTTTGATATATTAAGAATTCAAGTAATGCTTTCCTTGCCTAACTCTTCTATGGTTAATTGTAGGGCTACAATCAGTATGACTTCCAGAGCTTCCTCCTCGAGAGGAAGAGGAAGAGGTGGTAGAGGTAAACCTAATCCTAGCATCCTACCAGTCACTACGGAAACTCCTATCATTAACCAATCAGGGCCTTCTACCCAGAATTCCCAAAATCAAAACAAACAAACAAAATCGGACTATGCATTCCCTGTCCAAACCCTCCTTGCCTTTCAGGAACAAGGATTAACCAATCTTCCAACAAAAACTTGGGCTAGTATAGCTGAAGACAGTGACCAAGACATCCCTGCCTTAGACCTTGCCATACAAACTCAGAAAACTCAAATAACCCAACAAAAACAATCACAGATTATCCCTGATCAAAACCAATCTCAAATGGTTCTTACTCAATCACCCCAAATCCCCCCGGCTCAGACCCAGTATGTACCAAAAGAAAACTTCTTCTTCTTGGCCCATCTTGAACCAGAGTTCTGGGACAAAGATCCTAACAAAATTCCTTCAAAAATCTTTCCATCTCAATTCCATTTCTTACCTTTTACCCAAAACAAAACTCAAAGATTTTATGAATTCATCCTAGTTGATACTGAATCTGTCTCTATCAAACACTACAAGGATCCCAGAGATAATTCTTTCATCACCCATTCAACTCTCCAAATCCTGAGTATCCTGACACCTTCAGCCTTTGGACAAAACCCAAACAAAACAAAAAAGTTTTCTCAGTTATTTGACCCTATAGGCTATAACTACTGGGATTACATCAAAGCCTGGGATTATGTTATCCTTGGCTTACAAAATAAATCTTTTAAACATTCTTGGTTGATCTACTTTAAAAAGACAACCAAGTACTCATTCCCTAGTTGGTTCCTTCAGTGGTGGGACTTCTTTGGGCCTGTCCCAGAAATCTTACCTATTGAGGTCCAAGGAGGATTTCAAATTTTTTCAAAAAGATTCAACAAAGATCTCAATAGTTACCCAATCATTTTAAATTTCTTCACCACGTTTTCACTCTCATGGATATTTTCATGGCAGTATAAAACTGGCAATTTCCATCTTCCAAAATCTTTATCATCCTTTTATAAACAAGCTTTTGTAAAGTGGTGGCCTCGCTTTGATGCTTCTATGGCATCACCAGATAGTGTAACCACCTGGTTTAAAAACAATCCTAGGGCTTTGCAAGTAGCTGACCCGGACACCTGTAAATTCCTCAATCAAAAGGCTAGAATTTCTGCAGCTCTCGCAGCTTCTACCTCAGAAGAAGATGTCCTGGAAAAACTCCAGAATATTATGAAACTTCATCAAAACCAAACTGAGGATAAAGACATCCCTTCATCTTCCAAAAGCGACAGCAAGAAGAAACAGGTCCAAACCTTGTCTTTTTCATCTTCTTCAATAGATTCGTTCTATCAAAATGAAGAAGGCTGCTCTGACAATTACTCTCCTGATGATCTCCATTGATGTTGATCAACAAAAGTTTTATTAATCTCAATCATAGTTTTATTTTTTCCAATCATTTTCTTAAAAATGTCCTTGAGCAAGACAATTGTATCACTCTCAGTGAGAAAAACTGCTCATTTACCCTGGATCATGGTAATTGTAGTGTCAGCATTGACACGAAAAACTGTTCCTTCAACACCCTGGAATATGGTGATAGTAATACCACTTGTGGTATGAAAAACTATTCCTCCACCCTTGAACATGGTGATCGTAGTGTCTGTAGAGGCATGAAAAACTGTTCAATTATTAACCTTTTATTTTCCCTAACCTTCGTTGCAGGTTGTTTCCCTCTCTGCAGGTTTGGTCAAAGGAATCTTTCTTTTCAAACAAAACTTTGGTGGAACTCACCTTGTCCCCCACCATCAAAAGCATCAATCATGCTTATTCCCTCAATTATGGTGGCTTGCGCATTATTTTCCTTGGTGGGCCTCCTTGTTCCCCACTATCAAGGACACCAATCTTGTCTTTTGAAGACTTTCGCATGCTCCTCAAACAGTTCCTTCTTGGTTTCCCTCCGTTACCTAACAGTACCAGTCAATCTAGTGCACAGTACCGGTCACAAGCATTGGATGCCAAACAGTGCCGGTTACCTCTTTTTTATCTATTTAAGCGTGGTTAGGCTTCTGTTAGAGGACATGCTTCAATTTACTCTTCAATTCATTTCTCTCTCTAGTTCTAGTAAGAAGGCAGAGCACTTGTAAGCTCCTCTCTTCTTCTTCTTCAATCTCTTCTGCAATCTTGTAAGATCTTCTTCAATCTTCAATCTTGTAACTCATAGACAGTTCTCTGTCTTTATGGAAGGCTTTGCCTCCTAATCTATCTTATTGTTTTCTGTATTTATTTCTTGTTTAGCATTCCGCATGCTACCTACTTCCCCTCTGTCTCTTTAATTTCTTTTATCTTCTGATTCCGATCCCCTCTTGGTATCAGAGCCAGATGGTGGAAGTAGGAATGTAGATATTAACTTCGAACTGTTGGTTACATCTCTGGTTATGCTTTTAATTTAATCATACACTTGTTCATACTCATATAATTGCCATAAATGGATATTAATTCTATAATTAATTTAAAGGTTATACTATTAGTGTACTCTTTGACTATAGCTAAATGCCGCAAGCGTACGTCAATACAGGCGTCTGGCAAGGGCAATTGAAATGTGCCGTATTTATCCGCCTCGATCGGATAATCCTATAGTCAACCAGTCCACTATTTTATAACTATTTAAAATGAACGTAATAATATTTGAATAATTTAATTATTCATCTATGTTTATATTTTGCAGTAAATACTTGTGTTCTCAGTATTATTATTGTAAAATACTGCTGTAAATTATACTAAGATACACTTTTAAGTTCTTTGTTATACCTTTGCACTTAAAATGTTTATGATCAAAATACTTCTAAATCTTTTCAAAAGAAAAATTTTATATACTCCAAGGACCGTAGAATATTAGTAAGGATATCTGGGTACCTCACTAGCGACGAAATGGTAGCGAAGTACGTAAGACCCTGCAGGTTGACTGGGCGGTCATATACCATAATTTGAGGTTTATTATCCTAAAGTATTCTAATCCTAAATAGAGAAAAAATATTTCGAAAATACTTTATTTTTGATCATATACATGTTTAAAGCAAGGAATAACTTAGACTTTGAGTGTTTAAATCTGGTTTAATATATTTCAGTATTTACTTTGATTTTCTCTGAACTATGGTAACTTCTACTTCGAAATATAAAATAGAAAATAATTTCAGTATTCAAGCTTTGATATCCGGCAACATGGCATTATGAACTGAGTTTTGGACAAAACATGGTTAACCTAACGACATTTCCCAGAAGGTAATTAACTAGTTCAATTTTAATACTTATATTTCTGCAAGTAACCAGATGAAGGCAATGATACTTACGGGTGAGGAATACCTTACATCTTTTCTAAACAAAAGCTTTTTCCTCACCACTATGTCTTCTACACCCTCTTCTCCTCCTACCTCTGTGATATCATCCACTGGTAGTAACATTTGCCAGAATCAATCTGTTCGTAACCACAATCGAGATCTTGAAAAGGATCTTACCAATCAGGAAGTAACTTCCCCCAGTTTTATCATAGACAAAAAATCTCTCAAAAAGGACTTTTTTTCTGAGGAATGGTCTCCTCATAGGGAATGGTTCCTCCAAAATTTTGAAGGGAATAAAGGATACCGTGTCCAACAAAAATTTTATAGGTTCGTTAAAAGGGTCAAGTTCAATATCCCTTTTTTTCACTGGTTTCGTGCCTACGCCATAGTAAAAGATATGGATTATCCCTTTCGAAATGACCAGGACGAGCCCAAAACCAATACTATTTGGCACCTCAAAGATGGCCAAATGGTCCAATCCGAATTACCTCCCAAAATACCCTTTGCTCTTAACAGCAAAGACCAAGCCACCCCTGTCATGGCCGCCCCTTTTAAAACCAAAATTGATGGGAAACCAGTCACAGCCAGAGACATCAAAGATCTTATGGAACAATCCAATTACACAAACAAATACCTCCAAGCCTTAGGAGACTCCAGTAGAACTAAAGGTAAGGAAGTTAACGACAAACCAGAGTCATCTTCTTCCTCTAAAAAGATTGAGAAGCCTCTCTTTAAACCTTACAGAGTCTCAAAAACTTTTAAAGAATCCCAAAGTAATAATTCCAAAAGTCAAGTCAAAAAAGAAGTTGACAATGCCAACGATGAGCTTCTGGCTAAGGTCAAAGAACAGATAGCCCTTCTTAAGACTACTATCCCAGAAACACCTTCTCCTGGCACCCCTCCCCCTAAAAATACCAGGACTATCAACATGATTGATGAAGCCTCCTCTGACCACTCTGAGAGTATCAAAGATGGTATCAGTCCTGTTATCTACAACCCAAACAACCAGTGGCGCAAAGAAACCAAGCTCTACTATCCCAGAGCCACTGCCCCTGACCTCCTCTTAGAGGAAAAGGAAACCAATATCAAAAGCTTCAGTGCAAACAACGTCTATGAATGGAACATAGACGGAGAAAATGAATATGGCATAACCAAAATCTTACAAAATATGACCATGGTAGCTACTGCCTATGAAACTGCCAACAATTGTCCTGAAGCTATGATCGTAGAAATCCTCATCTCAGGTTTCTGTGGTCAGCTCAAAGGATGGTGGGACAACTATCTCACCGAAGACTGTAAACAGTCTATCCTTACAGCAGTCAAAAGGGAACCCAACGGTGAACCCATCCTTGACGGTGACACCCATATCCCTGATTCCGTCAACACCCTTATCTTCACCATTGCCCAACATTTCATCGGAGATCCCTCTCTCATAAAAGACAGATCTGCCGAGCTATTGTCAAACCTTAGGTGTAAAACCTTGGGTGATTTCAGGTGGTACAAAGACACGTTCCTAACCAGGGTTTACACCAGGGAGGATAGTCAACAAGCCTTCTGGAAGGAGAAATTTCTTGCTGGTCTTCCAAAATCTTTGGGAGATAAGGTCAGAGATAAACTCCGAAGTCATAACCCTGACGGAAACATTCCCTATCAGCAACTAAGCTATGGACAGCTTATTGCTATTATCCAAAGAGTGGCCTTAAAGATTTGTCAGGATGACAAAATCCAACGCCAGCTATCTAAAGAAAAGGCTCAGAATCGCAGAGATCTTGGAACTTTCTGCGAGCAATTTGGCCTCCCCTGTGCGGAGAAGGCCAGAGCCAAAGCCAAACATAAAACTAGCAAGCTCTTACCCAGACCTGACTACTACAAAGAAAGGCATTTGAGAAAACCCAGGCCTAGACCTACCAATCAAAATATCAAGAATCATTATGAAAATAATGATAAGACCAAAAAACCTATTATCTGTTACAATTGTGGCAAGCCAGGACACTACAGCAAAAATTGCAAAGTAGTAGGAAAACTCAAAACCCTAAATCTTGGCTCCGACATCGAGGACAAGATTAACAATCTGTTAAATCAATCTTCTGAAAGTTCATCTGACCATCCTTCAGATAACCTAAACCAAATCCAGGATGATGACCTGACAGATTCCTCTAGCAATTCCTCTAAACAGATCAATGTCCTCACCCAAGATCATGACCTGCTCCTCGAAGCCATAAACGCCATTTCCGATCAACACGAAAGGAAGAGTTACCTTGACAAGCTTATGGCTTCCCTTGAGGCAAAACCTCCCCCTGAGACAAAACCTCCTAGAAATCCCCTTGTAACCAATAAGTTTAATCTCAAAGATACCCTCAAGAGGCTAGAAAACGCCAGCATCAAACCTACCACTATCCAAGATCTTCAAACTGAAATTAACTTCTTAAAACACGAAGTTAAAGATCTGAAAAGTAAGCATGCTGATCACCAGCTTATCATTAACCAATGGAGGGACCATGGTAATGATTCTCATGTCTCCAACACGGACACCGAAGATGGTGATGAACCTAAAGACGATGACATTCTTGGCCTCATCAACCACATTAAAATTTAAAAGTTTTTTATCAAAATAAAAATTGTTATTAATGATTTTACTCTTGAAACTACTGCTTTGTTCGATACAGGAGCAGATTCCAATTGCATCTTAGAGGGGCTTATCCCTACTAAGTATTTTGAAAAGACCTCTGAACGTCTTAGCACTGCTAATGGTTCTAGGTTAAAAATCAATTACAAATTATCTTCTGCAATTATTGAAAACGCAGGTTTCAAAATCAATACCCCTTTTCTTCTTGTCAAAGATTTAAAAAACAAGGTGATCTTAGGGACACCCTTCATAAGATCTCTCTTCCCTTTTCAAATCACTAAAGATGGTATAATTGCCCAGCACTTGGGACAACCTATCATCTTTAATTTCTTAAGGAAACCTTTGGTTAGGGATTTGAACTCTATTTCTTACAAAGAAAATCAGATCAATTTCCTTAAAGAGGAATTTTCTTTTATGTTTATTGACCATCAATTACTCAGAAGAGAAAACCAACTTAAAGTCAAAGGAATCCTAGAACAAATCCAAACCACCATTTGTTCTGACCTTCCTAATGCTTTTTGGGAAAGGAAGCATCACATAGTTGATCTTCCTTACGAAAAGGATTTCCATGACAGACAAATCCCTACCAAAGCCAGACCTATTCAAATGAACCAAGATCTCCTCCTTATGTGCCAGAAGGAAATCAAGGATCTCTTGGACAAAGGTCTTATTCGCAAAAGTAAAAGTCCCTGGTCTTGTTCTGCCTTTTATGTCAACAAGCAGGCTGAGATCGAAAGAGGAACCCCTAGGTTGGTCATCAATTACAAACCCCTCAATCAAGCTCTTTGTTGGATTAGGTATCCTATCCCCAACAAGAAGGATCTCCTAAAAAGACTCCATGATGCAAAAATCTTTTCAAAATTTGATATGAAATCTGGTTTCTGGCAAATCCAGATAAAAGAAGAGGACAGGTATAAAACTGCTTTCACTGTCCCCTTTGGTCAATATGAATGGAACGTCATGCCTTTTGGCTTAAAAAATGCTCCTTCTGAATTCCAGAGGATCATGAATGACATTTTCAATAATTATGCAAATTTTGCAATTGTCTATATTGATGATGTCTTGATTTACTCTCAATCTTTTGAACAGCATGTCAAACACATTAGCACTTTCATTTCCATAATCAAAAAAAATGGCCTTGCTGTCTCAAAAACTAAGATCAATCTTTTTCAGACAAAAATTAGGTTTCTTGGTCATAACATCCATCAAGGAACTATTATCCCAATCAGTAGGGCTATTGAGTTCTCTGATAAATTTCCTAACCAAATTATTGACAAAACTCAACTTCAGAGATTCCTAGGTTGCCTCAATTATGTCTCAGATTTCTTTCCACAACTCAGCAATCTCACCAAACCTCTCCATGATCGTCTAAAAAAGGATCCCCCTCCTTGGACAGACATTCATACCAATGTTGTCAAACAAATCAAATCCCAGGTTAAAGAACTTCCTTGTCTTTACCTTCCCAACCCAGAGGCCTTTAAAATTGTTGAGACTGATGCCTCTGACATTGGTTACGGTGGTATTTTAAAACAAAGAATCTCTGGGAAAGAGCAAGTCATAACCTTCACTTCTAAACACTGGAATCCTGCCCAGCAGAATTACTCCACTGTCAAAAAGGAAGTCTTGGCAATTATTCTATCTATTTCAAAATTCCAATCTGATTTATTAAATCAAAAATTCCTTGTTCGTATTGATTGCAAATCTGCAAAGGATATCTTGCAAAAGGATGTAAAAAATCTTGCATCAAAACAAATTTTTGCTAGATGGCAAGCTATCTTAAGCATTTTTGATTTTGACATTGAGTATCTCAAAGGTTCTGATAATGCTCTCCCTGATTACCTCACTCGTGAATATTTACAGGGAAGTAGTTAGTTCCTCCTTAAAGAAATTTAAATCTTTTCAAAATTGTGTCCTTGAGCAAGACAATTGTATCACCTTCAGTGAGAAAAACTACTCATCTACCCTAGAACATGGTAACTGTAGTGTCAGCAATGGCATGAAAAACTGTTCTTTCAACACCCTAGAATATGGTGATGGTAATGCCATTTTGGTATGAAAAACTGTTCCTCCACCCTTGAACACGGTGATCGTAGTGTCTGCAAAGGCATGAAAAACTGTTCAATTTTATTATTAATCAATTTTTATCTTACTCTTCGTTTTGCAGTTTTACTCCTCTGAGGGAGTTTGCCAAAATAAGAATTCTCATGGTCAACAAATGATGGTGGATTGCACTTTGTTTCCCACCACCAAAACAATCATCATGATTATTTCTTTAATCAATGTAACATGCGCACTATGCTTCATGGTGGACCTCACCATCCATTATCAAAGGCATCTTTTAATTAGTTATTTTGAAGACTTTCGCATGCTCCTCAACAGCTCTTTTTGGATTCCCTCCGTTACCGAACATTACCGGTCAATCTAGTGCACAGTACCGGTCACAAGCATTGGATGCCAAACAGTGCCGGTTACCTCTTTTATCTATTTAAGCGTGGTTAGGCTTCTGTTAGAGGACACGCTTCAATTTACTCTTCAATTCATTTCTCTCTCTAGTTCTAGTAAGAAGGCAGAGCACTTGTAAGCTCCTCTCTTCTTCTTCTTCAATCTCTTCTGCAATCTTGTAAGATCTTCTTGAATCTTCAATCTTGTAACTCATAGACAGTTCTCTGTCTTTATGGAAGGCTTTGCCTCCTAATCTATCTTATTGTTTTCTGTATTTATTTCTTGTTTAGCATTCCGCATGCTACCTACTTCCCCTCTGTCTCTTTAATTTCTTTTATCTTCTGATTCCGATCCCCTCTTGGTATCAGAGCCAGATGGTGGAAGTAGGAATGTAGATATTAACTTCGAAGTGTTGGTTACATCTCTGGTTATGCTTTTAATTTAATCATACACTTGTTCATACTCATATAATTGCCATAAATGGATATTAATTCTATAATTAATTTAAAGGTTATACTATTAGTGTACTCTTTGACTATAGCTAAATGCCGCAAGCGTACGTCAATACAGGCGTCTGGCAAGGGCAATTGAAATGTGCCGTATTTATCCGCCTCGATCGGATAATCCTATAGTCAACCAGTCCACTATTTTATAACTATTTAAAATGAACGTAATAATATTTGAATAATTTAATTATTCATCTATGTTTGTATTTTGCAGTAAATACTTGTGTTCTCAGTATTATTATTGTAAAATACTGCTGTAAACTATACTAAGATACACTTTTATGTTCTTTGTTATACCTTTGCACTTAAAATGTTTATGATCAAAATACTTCTAAAGCTTTTCAAAAGAAAAATTTTATATACTCCAAGGACCGTAGAATATTAGTAAGGATATCTGGGTACCTCACTAGCGACGAAATGGTAGCGAAGTACGTAAGACTCTGCAGGTTGACTGGGCGGTCATATACCATAATTTGAGGTTTATTATCCTAAAGTATTCTAATCCTAAATAGAGAAAAAATATTTCGAAAATACTTTATTTTTGATCATATACATGTTTAAAGCAAGGAATAACTTAGACTTTGAGTGTTTAAATCTGGTTTAATATATTTCAGTATTTACTTTGATTTTCTCTGAACTATGGTAACTTCTACTCCGAAATATAAAATAGAAAATAATTTCAGTATTCAAGCTTTGATATTCGGCAACATGGCATTATGAACTGAGTTTTGGACAAAACATGGTTAACCTAACGACATTTCCCAGAAGGTGATTAACTAGTTCAATTTTAATACTTATATTTCTGCAAGTAACCAGATGAAGGCAATGATGCTTACGGGTGAGGAAATATTGTTTTATAGATGTTTAAAGCCTTTTCCTCACGTTTCTCTTGCAGCTCTAGTAGACCTTCGTCTTCATCCCAATCCCCTTCGTTTAACGAAGACAAATCAAGACAATCTCTTTCAAACAAGATTTTCAAAGAAGAAATTCATTTTGAAAATATCAATCAAGATCTTGATAATTGGGATATTCCAAAGATATCTCACAAAGATCTTTATAAACCAAAAACATCTTTTTTCTCTAAATCTGATTACATCATCAGAACGGTTGAACAAAAAATCATACTTCGAAAAGATGATGAAGAACTTCATCTTCTCTCTGAGAAAACTGTGAAAACCCATCAACTGGACAATTTTAACTACTTGCACATAGGAAGTGTCCAGGTAGGTATGAAACCCTTGACTAGAGAATCCCTTAACGTAGCAGTGTTGCTATGTTTGAGAGATGCTCGTCACTACCAGTTTCATGATTCCCTATTAGGAACCGTTGAAACCAGCCTTATACATGGGCCTATCTTTTTCAATTGCTTCCCTGACCTAACTGTTAGTCTGGATGACAAGAACATCCTTGACGTTCTATTTCTTAATGTCAAATACCATGGCTATGACATGAAGGAAGGATCTGTCCCAATCACTCTGATATACAGAGTTCAATACAAAGTAATGAACTCTATCAGATCCAACTTCCTCAAAACAAAATGTCACAAATCAGGGGAAACCACTTTGTTTCTCACTGACAATAGTAAGGCCAATATTATTGTGCCTAAAACTATCCAATGGAGTGACATCACCTTACCAGAAACTTGGACCCTAGAAAAGGCTGCTCCTGCGGCACATAGGTTAACACCTGAGTTTCAAGATGTCATACAATACCAATCTGGAAAAGTTGACCTTGTCTTCAATAGGAGTAACTCCTTTTCCATCCCTAGATCTTTACATTCTGAAGAAAGCTTCAGAACGGCCATGTCTAGGGGAACCCTGTCTAGAAGGTCCTTTTCAACAGAACCTTCCAAACCTCATATTGGAACATCCCATGATGGTTCTACTATCCATTTACAGGGATTCAAAACAACAACCCCTGTAACAACTTCTTATCAAAAGGATGAGGAGGAACCCAGATCTATCCAATCTCCAACCTACTCTTCCCTTAATGAACCTTATGATATCTGAGTTCATTATTGATAAGAAAACCCTTAAGAAAGACTTATACTCTGAGGAATGGTCTCCTCAAAGAGAGTGGTTCTTTCTGCATTATCAGGGTCCCAAAGCTAAGGAAATCCAGGAGAAATTCTATAAATTTCTCAGAAAAATCAAACGTAATGTTCCTTTCTTTTACTGGTTCCGCAAGTATACCATTAGGAAAGGTATTGATTACCCTTTCAAATCCATATTAGCAGGTAAACAGGAAGTCCCTGTTGACGCTACCAAAGGTTCCACAGATACCTTAGAACAAAATAAGTATCTTCAGGCCTTAGATAGCCCTGCCCAAAAAATGATTCCACTATCAACCATGGCCTTCAAAATGATAGTAGGAATGAACTCCTAGCCATTGTCAAAAGGGAGCTTGACCTACTCAAGGCTATAAAACTCAAACCTAACAAGAATAAATCCATCAATATGGTTAAAAACGACCCCTCTAACAATGATAGGGTCATCTGTTTCAAATGCAATATGCCTGGCCACATCAGCAGACATTGCCCTAACCATCCCCAACCTGGTTATATGCCTAAACACCGAAAGGGAAAGAAGGCAAACCATGAGGCTAACCAAGAACCTGATGTCCAGAACAAACCCCAAACTACTCCTAGCATTTGTACTTGTGGTAAGTGCACTTGTGGCAAGAACAAAACCGAAACCCAGGCTACCAACCAATCGCCTGAAAAGCAAAGGGTTAAACCCAGAAAAATTACCACTTTCTTTATCTGTGGCAAAATTGGTCACAAAAGCAGAACTTGTAGGATCATTAGGAAGCTAAAAGCCCTTAAGATAGATCCTAATACCAAAGCCAATATCATTACCCACTGTTAGGATAACAAACCCAGTAGATATGATAATATCCAAAATTATCTTAAAACCCTGAACCTTGATCCCAGAACCAGCAGCAAAGTTTATAAATGGTTATGTCAATCATTTAGAAAACCCTGCTCTGATTCTTATCTTTTTAGTCTTTCAACCGCAATTAATAGGTTCAATATTAGTATGTTGTCCCTTATTAAGAATATTGAAAGCAGAATTATCTGGGAATCCCCAGTTATACCACTCTACTTTCATCCTTCTATAAAAGGCATAAATATCCTCTATTCAGGACAACCCGTAATGTTTAATTCTTTGGATCTTAACCACAATATTATCTCTAACTTTGATATTTATTCTGGCCTAAAACAGAACTATATCAAAATAGGGACCAATAGGGGTACCAATAGGATTACTAATAGACCAGTCAATAGACCAGTCTCCAGTATCGGTTCTTGTACTGATTCTTACGTTTATCCCTATTATCTTGCTAAAACCTTCTCTGACAAAAAGAAGGATTTCACCACCATTGGTTTCATTCCTGATAAACAAATTAATTTATCTTTTAATCCTGTTAAAACCTTTTTTAACAGAAGTGTTTTAACTATCAAATTTCTTGAACCAAGAAATCAATTTAGATTGTCTTTTAAATATAAACTGGTTACATATTATGTTTATATCAAAAGGCACAATATCCGAAGTATTTTTAATATTTTAAGCTTTTTTGATTTTGATATATTAAGAATTCAAGTAATGCTTTCCTTGCCTAACTCTTCTATGGTTAATTGCAGGGCTACAATCAGTATGACTTCCAGAGCTTCCTCCTCGAGAGGAAGAGGAAGAGGTGGTAGAGGTAAACCTAATCCTAGCATCCTACCAGTCACTACGGAAACTCCTATCATTAACCAATCAGGGCCTTCTACCCAGAATTCCCAAAATCAAAACAAATAAACAAAACCGGACTATGCATTCCCTGTCCAAACCCTCCTTGCCTTTCAGGAACAAGGATTAACCAATCTTCCAACAAAAACTTGGGCTAGTATAGCTGAAGACAGTGACCAAGACATCCCTGCCTTAGACCTTGCCATACAAACTCAGAAAACTCAAATAACCCAACAAAAACAATCACAGATTATCCCTGATCAAAACCAATCTCAAATGGTTCTTACTCAATCACCCCAAATCCCCCCGGCTCAGACCCAGTATGTACCAAAAGAAAACTTCTTCTTCTTGGCCCATCTTGAACCAGAGTTCTGGGACAAAGATCCTAACAAAATTCCTTCAAAAATCTTTCCATCTCAATTCCATTTCTTACCTTTTACCCCAAACAAAACTCAAAGATTTTATGAATTCATCCTAGTTGATACTGAATCTGTCTCTATCAAACACTACAAGGATCCCAGAGATAATTCTTTCATCACCCATTCAACTCTCCAAATCCTGAGTATCCTGACACCTTCAGCCTTTGGACAAAACCCAAACAAAACAAAAAGTTTTCTCAGTTATTTGACCCTATAGGCTATAACTACTGGGATTACATCAAAGCCTGGGATTATGTTATCCTTGGCTTACAAAATAAATCTTTTAAACATTCTTGGTTGATCTACTTTAAAAAGACAACCAAGTACTCATTCCCTAGTTGGTTCCTTCAGTGGTGGGACTTCTTTGGGCCTGTCCCAGAAATCTTACCTATTGAGGTCCAAGGAGGATTTCAAATTTTTTCAAAAAGATTCAACAAAGATCTCAATAGTTACCCAATCATTTTAAATTTCTTCACCACGTTTTCACTCTCATGGATATTTTCATGGCAGTATAAAACTGGCAATTTCCATCTTCCAAAATCTTTATCATCCTTTTATAAACAAGCTTTTGTAAAGTGGTGGCCTCGCTTTGATGCTTCTATGGCATCACCAGATAGTGTAACCACCTGGTTTAAAAACAATCCTAGGGCTTTGCAAGTAGCTGACCCGGACACCTGTAAATTCCTCAATCAAAAGGCTAGAATTTCTGCAGCTCTCACAGCTTCTACCTCAGAAGAAGATGTCCTGGAAAAACTCCAGAATATTATGAAACTTCTTCAAAACCAAACTGAGGATAAAGACATCCCTTCATCTTCCAAAAGCGACAGCAAGAAGAAACAGGTCCAAACCTTGTCTTCTTCATCTTCTTCAATAGATTCGTTCTATCAAAATGAAGAAGGCTACTCTGACAATTACTCTCCTGATGATCTCCATTGATGTTGATCAACAAAAGTTTTATTAATCTCAATCATAGTTTTATTTTTTCCAATCATTTTCTTAAAAATGTCCTTGAGCAAGACAATTGTATCACTCTCAGTGAGAAAAACTGCTCATTTACCTTGGATCATGGTAATTGTAGTGTCAACATTGACACGAAAAACTGTTCCTTCAACACCCTGGAATATGGTGATAGTAATACCACTTGTGGTATGAAAAACTATTCCTCCACCCTTGAACATGGTGATCGTAGTGTCTGTAGAGGCATGAAAAACTGTTCAATTATTAACCTTTTATTTTCCCTAACCTTCGTTGCAGGTTGTTTCCCTCTCTGCAGGTTTGGTCAAAGGAATCTTTCTTTTCAAACAAAACTTTGGTGGAACTCACCTTGTCCCCCACCATCAAAAGCATCAATCATGCTTATTCCCTCAATTATGGTGGCTTGCGCATTATTTTCCTTGGTGGGCCTCCTTGTTCCCCACTATCAAGGACACCAATCTTGTCTTTTGAAGACTTTCGCATGCTCCTCAACAGCTCTTTCTTGGATTCCCTCCGTTACCGAACAGTACCGGTCAATCTAGTGCACAGTACCGGTCACAAGCATTGGATACCAAACAGTGCCGGTTACCTCTTTTATCTATTTAAGCGTGGTTAGGCTTCTGTTAGAGGACACGCTTCAATTTACTCTTCAATTCATTTCTCTCTCTACTTCTAGTAAGAAGGCAGAGCACTTGTAAGCTCCTCTCTTCTTCTTCTTCTTCAATCTCTTCTGCAATCTTGTAAGATCTTCTTCAATCTTCAATCTTGTAACTCATAGACAGTTCTCTGTCTTTATGGAAGGCTTTGCCTCCTAATCTATCTTATTGTTTTCTGTATTTATTTCTTGTTTAGCATTCCGCATGCTACCTACTTCCCCTCTGTCTCTTTAATTTCTTTTATCTTCTGATTCCGATCCCCTCTTGGTATCAGAGCCAGATGGTGGAAGTAGGAATGTAGATATTAACTTCGAACTGTTGGTTACATCTCTGGTTATGCTTTTAATTTAATCATACACTTGTTCATACTCATATAATTGCCATAACTGGATATTAATTCTATAATTAATTTAAAGGTTATACTATTAGTGTACTCTTTGACTATAGCTAAATGCCGCAAGCGTACGTCAATACAGGCGTCTGGCAAGGGCAATTGAAATGTGCCGTATTTATCCGCCTCGATCGGATAATCCTATAGTCAACCAGTCCACTATTTTATAACTATTTAAAATGAACGTAATAATATTTGAATAATTTAATTATTCATCTATGTTTATATTTTGCAGTAAATACTTGTGTTCTCAGTACTATTATTGTAAAATACTGCTGTGAATTATACTAAGATACACTTTTAAGTTCTTTGTTATACCTTTGCACTTAAAATGTTTATGATCAAAATACTTCTAAATCTTTTCAAAAGAAAAATATTATATACTCCAAGGACCGTAGAATATTAGTAAGGATATCTGGGTACCTCACTAGCGACGAAATGGTAGCGAAGTACGTAAGACCCTGCAGGTTGACTGGGCGGTCATATACCATAATTTGAGGTTTATTATCCTAAAGTATTCTAATCCTAAATAGAGAAAAAATATTTCGAAAATACTTTATTTTTGATCATATACATGTTTAAAGCATGGAATAACTTAGACTTTGAGTGTTTAAATCTGGTTTAATAAATTTCAGTATTTACTTTGATTTTCTCTGAACTATGGTAACTTCTACTCCAGAATATAAAATAGAAAATAATTTCAGTATTCAAGCTTTGATATCCGGCAACATGGCATTATGAACTGAGTTTTGGACAAAACATGGTTAACCTAACGGCATTCCCCAGAAGGTAATTAACTAGTTCAATTTTAATACTTATATTTCTGCAAGTAACCAGATGAAGGCAATGATACTTACGGGTGAGGAATACCTTACATCTTTTCTAAACAAAAGCTTTTTCCTCACCACTATGTCTTCTACACCCTCTTCTCCTCCTACCTCTGTGATATCATCCACTGGTAGTAACATTTGCCAGAATCAATCTGTTAGTAACCACAATAGAGATCTTGAAAAGGATCTTACCAATCAGGAAGTAACTTCCCCCAGTTTTATCATAGACAAAAAATCTCTCAAAAAGGACTTTTTTTCTGAGGAATGGTCTCCTCATAGGGAATGGTTCCTCCAAAATTTTGAAGGGAATAAAGGATACCGTGTCCAACAAAAATTTTATAGGTTCGTTAAAAGGGTCAAGTTCAATATCCCTTTTTTTCACTGGTTTCGTGCCTACGCCATAGTAAAAGATATGGATTATCCCTTTCGTAATGACCAGGACGAGCCCAAAACCAATACTATTTGGCACCTCAAAGATGGCCAAATGGTCCAATCTGAATTACCTCCCAAAATACCCTTTGCTCTTAACAGCAAAGACCAAGCCACCCCTGTCATGGCCGCCCCTTTTAAAACCAAAATTGATGGGGAACCAGTCACAGCCAGAGACATCAAAGATATTATGGAACAATCCAATTACACAAAAAAATACCTCCAAGCCTTAGGAGACTCCAGTAGAACTAAAGGTAAGGAAGTTAACGACAAACCAGAGTCATCTTCTTCCTCTAAAAAGATTGAGAAGCCTCTCTTTAAACCTTACAGAGTCTCAAAAACTTTTAAAGAATCCCAAAGTAATAATTCCAAAAGTCAAGTCAAAAAAGAAGTTGACAATGCCAACGATGAGCTTCTGGCTAAGGTCAAAGAACAGATAGCCCTTCTTAAGACTACTATCCCAGAAACACCTTCTCCTGGCACCCCTCCCCCTAAAAATACCAGGACTATCAACATGATTGATGAAGCCTCCTCTGACCACTCTGAGAGTATCAAAGATGGTATCAGTCCTGTTATCTACAACCCAAACAACCAGTGGCGCAAAGAAACCAAGCTCTACTATCCCAGAGCCACTGCCCCTGACCTCCTCTTAGAGGAAAAGGAAACCAATATCAAAAGCTTCAGTGCAAACAACGTCTATGAATGGAACATAGACGGAGAAAATGAATATGGCATAACCAAAATCTTACAAAATATGACCATGGTAGCTACTGCCTATGAAACTGCCAACAATTGTCCTGAAGCTATGATCGTAGAAATCCTCATCTCAGGTTTCTGTGGTCAGCTCAAAGGATGGTGGGACAACTATCTCACCGAAGACTGTAAACAGTCTATCCTTACAGCAGTCAAAAGGGAACCCAACGGTGAACCCATCCTTGACGGTGACACCCATATCCCTGATTCCGTCAAAACCCTTATCTTCACCATTGCCCAACATTTCATCGGAGATCCCTCTCTCATAAAAGACAGATCTGCCGAGCTATTGTCAAACCTTAGGTGTAAAACCTTGGGTGATTTCAGGTGGTACAAAGACACGTTCCTAACCAGGGTTTACACCAGGGAGGATAGTCAACAAGCCTTCTGGAAGGAGAAATTTCTTGCTGGTCTTCCAAAATCTTTGGGAGATAAGGTCAGAGATAAACTCCGAAGTCATAACCCTGACGGAAACATTCCCTATCAGCAACTAAGCTATGGACAGCTTATTGCTATTATCCAAAGAGTGGCCTTAAAGATTTGTCAGGATGACAAAATCCAACGCCAGCTATCTAAAGAAAAGGCTCAGAATCGCAGAGATCTTGGAACTTTCTGCGAGCAATTTGGCCTCCCCTGTGCGGAGAAGGCCAGAGCCAAAGCCAAACATAAAACTAGCAAGCTCTTACCCAGACCTGACTACTACAAAGAAAGGCATTTGAGAAAACCCAGGCCTAGACCTACCAATCAAAATATCAAGAATCATTATGAAAATAATGATAAGACCAAAAAACCTATTATCTGTTACAATTGTGGCAAGCCAGGACACTACAGCAAAAATTGCAAAGTAGTAGGAAAACTCAAAACCCTAAATCTTGGCTCCGACATCGAGGACAAGATTAACAATCTGTTAAATCAATCTTCTGAAAGTTCATCTGACCATCCTTCAGATAACCTAAACCAAATCCAGGATGATGACCTGACAGATTCCTCTAGCAATTCCTCTAAACAGATCAATGTCCTCACCCAAGATCATGACCTGCTCCTCGAAGCCATAAACGCCATTTCCGATCAACAGGAAAGGAAGAGTTACCTTGACAAGCTTATGGCTTCCCTTGAGGCAAAACCTCCCCCTGAGACAAAACCTCCTAGAAATCCCCTTGTAACCAATAAGTTTAATCTCAAAGATACCCTCAAGAGGCTAGAAAACGCCAGCATCAAACCTACCACTATCCAAGATCTTCAAACTGAAATTAACTTCTTAAAACACAAAGTTAAAGATCTGAAAAGTAAGCATGCTGATCACCAGCTTATCATTAACCAATGGAGGGACCATGGTAATGATTCTCATGTCTCCAACACGGACACCGAAGATGGTGATGAACCTAAAGACGATGATATTCTTGGCCTCATCAACCACATTAAAATTCAAAAGTTTTTTATCAAAATAAAAATTGTTATTAATGATTTTACTCTTGAAACTACTGCTTTGTTCGATACGGGAGCAGATTCCAATTGCATCTTAGAGGGGCTTATCCCTACTAAGTATTTTGAAAAGACCTCTGAACGTCTTAGCACTGCTAATGGTTCTAGGTTAAAAATCAATTACAAATTATCTTCTGCAATTATTGAAAACGCAGGTTTCAAAATCAATACCCCTTTTCTTCTTGTCAAAGATTTAAAAAACAAGGTGATCTTAGGGACACCCTTCATAAGATCTCTCTTCCCTTTTCAAATCACTAAAGATGGTATAATTTCCCAGCACTTGGGACAACCTATCATCTTTAATTTCTTAAGGAAACCTTTAGTTAGGGATTTGAACTCTATTTCTTACAAAGAAAATCAGATCAATTTCCTTAAAGAAGAATTTTCTTTTAAGTTTATTGACCATCAATTACTCAGAAGAGAAAACCAACTTAAAGTCAAAGGAATCCTAGAACAAATCCAAACCACCATTTGTTCTGACCTTCCTAATGCTTTTTGGGAAAGGAAGCATCACATAGTTGATCTTCCTTACGAAAAGGATTTCCATGACAGACAAATCCCTACCAAAGCCAGACCTATTCAAATGAACCAAGATCTCCTCCTTATGTGCCAGAAGGAAATCAAGGATCTCTTGGACAAAGGTCTTATTCGCAAAAGTAAAAGTCCCTGGTCTTGTTCTGCCTTTTATGTCAACAAGCAGGCTGAGATCGAAAGAGGAACCCCTAGGTTGGTCATCAATTACAAACCCCTCAATCAAGCTCTTTGTTGGATTAGGTATCCTATCCCCAACAAGAAGGATCTCCTAAAAAGACTCCATGATGCAAAAATCTTTTCAAAATTTGATATGAAATCTGGTTTCTGGCAAATCCAGATAAAAGAAGAGGACAGGTATAAAACTGCTTTCACTGTCCCCTTTGGTCAATATGAATGGAACGTCATGCCTTTTGGCTTAAAAAACGCTCCTTCTGAATTCCAGAGGATCATGAATGACATTTTCAATAATTATGCAAATTTTGCAATTGTCTATATTGATGATGTCTTGATTTACTCTCAATCTTTTGAACAGCATGTCAAACACATTAGCACTTTCATTTCCATAATAAAAAAAAATGGCCTTGCTGTCTCAAAAACTAAGATCAATCTTTTTCAGACAAAAATTAGGTTTCTTGGTCATAACATCCATCAAGGAACTATTATCCCAATCAGTAGGGCTATTGAGTTCTCTGATAAATTTCCTAACCAAATTATTGACAAAACTCAACTTCAGAGATTCCTAGGTTGCCTCAATTATGTCTCAGATTTCTTTCCACAACTCAGCAATCTCACCAAACCTCTCCAT
Source organism: Astragalus membranaceus (assembly GCA_039519185.1). Lineage (NCBI taxonomy): Eukaryota > Viridiplantae > Streptophyta > Magnoliopsida > Fabales > Fabaceae > Astragalus > Astragalus membranaceus. The sequence continues at coordinate 92,625,263 of CM076846.1, forward strand.
GATCGTCTAAAAAAGGATCCCCCTCCTTGGACAGACATTCATACCAATGTTGTCAAACAAATCAAATCCCAGGTTAAAGAACTTCCTTGTCTTTACCTTCCCAACCCAGAGGCCTTTAAAATTGTTGAGACTGATGCCTCTGACATTGGTTACGGTGGTATTTTAAAACAAAGAATCTCTGGGAAAGAGCAAGTCATAACCTTCACTTCTAAACACTGGAATCCTGCCCAGCAGAATTACTCCACTGTCAAAAAGGAAGTCTTGGCAATTGTTCTATCTATTTCAAAATTCCAATCTGATTTATTAAATCAAAAATTCCTTGTTCGTATTGATTGCAAATCTGCAAAGGATATCTTGCAAAAGGATGTAAAAAATCTTGCTTCAAAACAAATTTTTGCTAGATGGCAAGCTATCTTAAGCATTTTTGATTTTGACATTGAGTATCTCAAAGGTTCTGATAATGCTCTCCCTGATTACCTCACTCGTGAATATTTACAGGGAAGTAGTTAGTTCCTCCTTAAAGAAATTTAAATCTTTTCAAAATTGTGTCCTTGAGCAAGACAATTGTATCACCTTCAGTGAGAAAAACTGCTCATCTACCCTAGAACATGGTAACTGTAGTGTCAGCAATGGCATGAAAAACTGTTCTTTCAACACCCTGGAATATGGTGATGGTAATGCCATTTTGGTATGAAAAACTGTTCCTCCACCCTTGAACACGGTGATCGTAGTGTCTGCAAAGGCATGAAAAACTGTTCAATTTTATTATTAATCAATTTTTATCTTACTCTTCGTTTTGCAGTTTTACTCCTCTGAGGGAGTTTGCCAAAATAAGAATTCTCATGGTCAACAAATGATGGTGGATTGCACTTTGTTTCCCACCACCAAAACAATCATCATGATTATTTCTTTAATATGCGCACTATGCTTCATGGTGGACCTCACCATCCATTATCAAAGGCATCTTTTAATTAATTTTTTTGAAGACTTTCGCATGCTCCTCAACAGCTCTTTCTTGGATTCCCTCCGTTACCGAACAGTACCGGTCAATCTAGTGCACAGTACCGGTCACAAGCATTGGATACCAAACAGTGCCGGTTACCTCTTTTATCTATTTAAGCGTGGTTAGGCTTCTGTTAGAGGACACGCTTCAATTTACTCTTCAATTCATTTCTCTCTCTAGTTCTAGTAAGAAGGCAGAGCACTTGTAAGCTCCTCTCTTCTTCTTCTTCAATCTCTTATGCAATTTTGTAAGATCTTCTTCAATCTTCAATCTTGTAACTCATAGACAGTTCTCTGCCTTTATGGAAGGCTTTGCCTCCTAATCTATCTTATTGTTTTCTGTATTTATTTCTTGTTTAGCATTCCGCATGCTACCTACTTCCCCTCTGTCTCTTTAATTTCTTTTATCTTCTGATTCCGATCCCCTCTTGGTATCAGAGCCAGATGGTGGAAGTAGGAATGTAGATATTAACTTCGAACTGTTGGTTACATCTCTGGTTATGCTTTTAATTTAATCATACACTTGTTCATACTCATATAATTGCCATAAATGGATATTAGTTCTATAATTAATTTAAAGGTTATACTATTAGTGTACTCTTTGACTATAGCTAAATGCCGCAAGCGTACGTCAATACAGGCGTCTGGCAAGGGCAATTGAAATGTGCCGTATTTATCCGCCTCGATCGGATAATCCTATAGTCAACCAGTCCACTATTTTATAACTATTTAAAATGAACGTAATAATATTTGAATAATTTAATTATTCATCTATGTTTATATTTTGCAGTAAATACTTGTGTTCTCAGTACTATTATTGTAAAATACTGCTGTGAATTATACTAAGATACACTTTTAAGTTCTTTGTTATACCTTTGGACTTAAAATGTTTATGATCAAAATACTTCTAAAGCTTTTCAAAAGAAAAATTTTATATACTCCAAGGACCGTAGGATATTAGTAAGGATATCTGGGTACCTCACTAGCGACGAAATGGTAGCGAAGTACGTAAGACCCTGCAGGTTGACTGGGCGGTCATATACCATAATTTGAGGTTTATTATCCTAAAGTATTCTAATCCTAAATGGAGAAAAAATATTTCGAAAATACTTTATTTTTGATCATATACATGTTTAAAGCATGGAATAACTTAGACTTTGAGTGTTTAAATCTGGTTTAATAAATTTCAGTATTTACTTTGATTTTCTCTGAACTATGGTAACTTCTACTCCAGAATATAAAATAGAAAATAATTTCAGTATTCAAGCTTTGATATCCGGCAACATGGCATTATGAACTGAGTTTTGGACAAAACATGGTTAACCTAACGGCATTCCCCAGAAGGTAATTAACTAGTTCAATTTTAATACTTATATTTCTGCAAGTAACCAGATGAAGGCAATGATACTTACGGGTGAGGAATACCTTACATCTTTTCTAAACAAAAGCTTTTTCCTCACCACTATGTCTTCTACACCCTCTTCTCCTCCTACCTCTGTGATATCATCCACTGGTAGTAACATTTGCCAGAATCAATCTGTTCGTAACTACAATCGAGATCTTGAAAAGGATATTACCAATCAGGAAGTAACTTCCCCCAGTTTTATCATAGACAAAAAATCTCTCAAAAAGGACTTTTTTTCTGAGGAATGGTCTCCTCATAGGGAATGGTTCCTCCAAAATTTTGATGGGAATAAAGGATACCGTGTCCAACAAAAATTTTATAGGTTCGTTAAAAGGGTCAAGTTCAATATCCCTTTTTTTCACTTGTTTCGTGCCTACGCCATAGTGAAAGATATGGATTATCCCTTTCGTAATGACCAGGACGAGCCCAAAACCAATACTATTTGGCACCTCAAAGATGGCCAAATGGTCCAATCCGAATTACCTCCCAAAATACCCTTTGCTCTTAACAGCAAAGACCAAGCCACCCCTGTCATGGCCGCCCCTTTTAAAACCAAAATTGATGGGGAACCAGTCACAGCCAGAGACATCAAAGATCTTATGGAACAATCCAATTACACAAACAAATACCTCCAAGCCTTAGGAGACTCCAGTAGAACTAAAGGTAAGGAAGTTAACGACAAACCAGAGTCATCTTCTTCCTCTAAAAAGATTGAGAAGCCTCTCTTTAAACCTTACAGAGTCTCAAAAACCTTTAAAGAATCCCAAAGTAATAATTCCAAAAGTCAAGTCAAAAAAGAAGTTGACAATGCCAACGATGAGCTTCTGGCTAAGGTCAAAGAACAGATAGCCCTTCTTAAGACTACTATCCCAGAAACACCTTCTCCTGGCACCCCTCCCCCTAAAAATACCAGGACTATCAACATGATTGATGAAGCCTCCTCTGACCACTCTGAGAGTATCAAAGATGGTATCAGTCCTGTTATCTACAACCCAAACAACCAGTGGCGCAAAGAAACCAAGCTCTACTATCCCAGAGCCACTGCCCCTGACCTCCTCTTAGAGGAAAAGGAAACCAATATCTAAAGCTTCAGTGCAAACAACGTCTATGAATGGAACATAGACGGAGAAAATGAATATGGCATAACCAAAATCTTACAAAATATGACCATGGTAGCTACTGCCTATGAAACTGCCAACAATTGTCCTGAAGCTATGATCGTAGAAATCCTCATCTCAGGTTTCTGTGGTCAGCTCAAAGGATGGTGGGACAACTATCTCACCGAAGACTGTAAACAGTCTATCCTTACAGCAGTCAAAAGGGAACCCAACGGTGAACCCATCCTTGACAGTGACACCCATATCCCTGATTCCGTCAACACCCTTATCTTCACCATTGCCCAACATTTCATCGGAGATCCCTCTCTCATAAAAGACAGATCTGCCGAGCTATTGTCAAACCTTAGGTGTAAAACCTTGGGTGATTTCAGGTGGTACAAAGACACGTTCCTAACCAGGGTTTACACCAGGGAGGATAGTCAACAAGCCTTCTGGAAGGAGAAATTTCTTGCTGGTCTTCCAAAATCTTTGGGAGATAAGGTCAGAGATAAACTCCGAAGTCATAACCCTGACGGAAACATTCCCTATCAGCAACTAAGCTATGGACAGCTTATTGCTATTATCCAAAGAGTGGCCTTAAAGATTTGTCAGGATGACAAAATCCAACGCCAGCTATCTAAAGAAAAGGCTCAGAATCGCAGAGATCTTGGAACTTTCTGCGAGCAATTTGGCCTCCCCTGTGCGGAGAAGGCCAGAGCCAAAGCCAAACATAAAACTAGCAAGCTCTTACCCAGACCTGACTACTACAAAGAAAGGCATTTGAGAAAACCCAGGCCTAGACCTACCAATCAAAATATCAAGAATCATTATGAAAATAATGATAAGACCAAAAAACCTATTATCTGTTACAATTGTGGCAAGCCAGGACACTAGAGCAAAAATTGCAAAGTAGTAGGAAAACTCAAAACCCTAAATCTTGGCTCCGACATCGAGGACAAGATTAACAATCTGTTAAATCAATCTTCTGAAAGTTCATCTGACCATCCTTCAGATAACCTAAACCAAATCCAGGATGATGACCTGACAGATTCCTCTAGCAATTCCTCTAAACAGATCAATGTCCTCACCCAAGATCATGACCTGCTCCTCGAAGCCATAAACGCCATTTCCGATCAACACGAAAGGAAGAGTTACCTTGACAAGCTTATGGCTTCCCTTGAGGCAAAACCTCCCCCTGAGACAAAACCTCCTAGAAATCCCCTTGTAACCAATAAGTTTAATCTCAAAGATACCCTCAAGAGGCTAGAAAACGCCAGCATCAAACCTACCACTATCCAAGATCTTCAAACTGAAATTAACTTCTTAAAACACAAAGTTAAAGATCTGAAAAGTAAGCATGCTGATCACCAGCTTATCATTAACCAATGGAGGGACCATGGTAATGATTCTCATGTCTCCAACACGGACACCGAAGATGGTGATGAACCTAAAGACGATGATATTCTTGGCCTCATCAACCACATTAAAATTCAAAAGTTTTTTATCAAAATAAAAATTGTTATTAATGATTTTACTCTTGAAACTACTGCTTTGTTCGATACGGGAGCAGATTCCAATTGCATCTTAGAGGGGCTTATCCCTACTAAGTATTTTGAAAAGACCTCTGAACGTCTTAGCACTGCTAATGGTTCTAGGTTAAAAATCAATTACAAATTATCTTCTGCAATTATTGAAAACGCAGGTTTCAAAATCAATACCCCTTTTCTTCTTGTCAAAGATTTAAAAAACAAGGTGATCTTAGGGACACCCTTCATAAGATCTCTCTTCCCTTTTCAAATCACTAAAGATGGTATAATTGCCCAGCACTTGGGACAACCTATCATCTTTAATTTCTTAAGGAAACCTTTGGTTAGGGATTTGAACTCTATTTCTTACAAAGAAAATCAGATCAATTTCCTTAAAGAAGAATTTTCTTTTAAGTTTATTGACCATCAATTACTCAGAAGAGAAAACCAACTTAAAGTCAAAGGAATCCTAGAACAAATCCAAACCACCATTTGTTCTGACCTTCCTGATGCTTTTTGGGAAAGGAAGCATCACATAGTTGATCTTCCTTACGAAAAGGATTTCCATGACAGACAAATCCCTACCAAAGCCAGACCTATTCAAATGAACCAAGATCTCCTCCTTATGTGCCAGAAGGAAATCAAGGATCTCTTGGACAAAGGTCTTATTCGCAAAAGTAAAAGTCCCTGGTCTTGTTCTGCCTTTTATGTCAACAAGCAGGCTGAGATCGAAAGAGGAACCCCTAGGTTGGTCATCAATTACAAACCCCTCAATCAAGCTCTTTGTTGGATTAGGTATCCTATCCCCAACAAGAAGGATCTCCTAAAAAGACTCCATGATGCAAAAATCTTTTCAAAATTTGATATGAAATCTGGTTTCTGGCAAATCCAGATAAAAGAAGAGGACAGGTATAAAACTGCTTTCACTGTCCCCTTTGGTCAATATGAATGGAACGTCATGCCTTTTGGCTTAAAAAACGCTCCTTCTGAATTCCAGAGGATCATGAATGACATTTTCAATAATTATGCAAATTTTGCAATTGTCTATATTGATGATGTCTTGATTTACTCTCAATCTTTTGAACAGCATGTCAAACACATTAGCACTTTCATTTCCATAATAAAAAAAAATGGCCTTGCTGTCTCAAAAACTAAGATCAATCTTTTTCAGACAAAAATTAGGTTTCTTGGTCATAACATCCATCAAGGAACTATTATCCCAATCAGTAGGGCTATTGAGTTCTCTGATAAATTTCCTAACCAAATTATTGACAAAACTCAACTTCAGAGATTCCTAGGTTGCCTCAATTATGTCTCAGATTTCTTTCCACAACTCAGCAATCTCACCAAACCTCTCCATGATCGTCTAAAAAAGGATCCCCCTCCTTGGACAGACATTCATACCAATGTTGTCAAACAAATCAAATCCCAGGTTAAAGAACTTCCTTGTCTTTACCTTCCCAACCCAGAGGCCTTTAAAATTGTTGAGACTGATGCCTCTGACATTGGTTACGGTGGTATTTTAAAACAAAGAATCTCTGGGAAAGAGCAAGTCATAACCTTCACTTCTAAACACTGGAATCCTGCCCAGCAGAATTACTCCACTGTCAAAAAGGAAGTCTTGGCAATTGTTCTCTCTATTTCAAAATTCCAATCTGATTTATTAAATCAAAAATTCCTTGTTCGTATTGATTGCAAATCTGCAAAGGATATCTTGCAAAAGGATGTAAAAAATCTTGCATCAAAACAAATTTTTGCTAGATGGCAAGCTATCTTAAGCATTTTTGATTTTGACATTGAGTATCTCAAAGGTTCTGATAATGCTCTCCCTGATTACCTCACTCGTGAATATTTACAGGGAAGTAGTTAGTTCCTCCTTAAAGAAATTTAAATCTTTTCAAAATTGTGTTCTTGAGCAAGACAATTGTATCACCTTCAGTGAGAAAAACTGCTCATCTACCCTAGAACATGGTAACTGTAGTGTCAGCAATGGCATGAAAAACTGTTCTTTCAACACCCTGGAATATGGTGATGGTAATGCCATTTTGGTATGAAAAACTGTTCCTCCACCCTTGAACACGGTGATCGTAGTGTCTGCAAAGGCATGAAAAACTGTTCAATTTTATTATTAATCAATTTTTATCTTACTCTTCGTTTTGCAGTTTTACTCCTCTGAGGGAGTTTGCCAAAATAAGAATTCTCATGGTCAACAAATGATGGTGGATTGCACTTTGTTTCCCACCACCAAAACAATCATCATGATTATTTCTTTAATATGCGCACTATGCTTCATGGTGGACCTCACCATCCATTATCAAAGGCATCTTTTAATTAGTTATTTTGAAGACTTTCGCATGCTCCTCAACAGCTCTTTCTTGGATTCCCTCCGTTACCGAAAGTACCGGTCAATCTAGTGCACAGTACCGGTCACAAGCATTGGATGCCAAACAGTGCCGGTTACCTCTTTTATCTATTTAAGCGTGGTTAGGCTTCTGTTAGAGGACACGCTTCAATTTACTCTTCAATTCATTTCTCTCTCTAGTTCTAGTAAGAAGGCAGAGCACTTGTAAGCTCATCTCTTCTTCTTCTTCAATCTCTTCTGCAATCTTGTAAGATCTTCTTCAATCTTCAATCTTGTAACTCATAGACAGTTCTCTGTCTTTATGGAAGGCTTTGCCTCCTAATCTATCTTATTGTTTTCTGTATTTATTTCTTGTTTAGCATTCCGCATGCTACCTACTTCCCCTCTGTCTCTTTAATTTCTTTTATCTTCTGATTCCGATCCCCTCTTGGTATCAGAGCCAGATGGTGGAAGTAGGAATGTAGATATTAACTTCGAACTGTTGGTTACATCTCTGGTTATGCTTTTAATTTAATCATACACTTGTTCATACTCATATAATTGCCATAAATGGATATTAATTCTATAATTAATTTAAAGGTTATACTATTAGTGTACTCTTTGACTATAGCTAAATGCCGCAAGCGTACGTCAATACAGGCGTCTGGCAAGGGCAATTGAAATGTGCCGTATTTATCCGCCTCGATCGGATAATCCTATAGTCAACCAGTCCACTATTTTATAACTATTTAAAATGAACGTAATAATATTTGAATAATTTAATTATTCATCTATGTTTATATTTTGCAGTAAATACTTGTGTTCTCAGTACAATTATTGTAAAATACTGCTGTGAATTATACTAAGATACACTTTTAAGTTCTTTGTTATACCTTTGCACTTAAAATGTTTATGATCAAAATACTTCTAAAGCTTTTCAAAAGAAAAATTTTATATACTCCAAGGACCGTAGAATATTAGTAAGGATATCTGGGTACCTCACTAGCGACGAAATGGTAGCGAAGTACGTAAGACCCTGCAGGTTGACTGGGCGGTCATATACCATAATTTGAGGTTTATTATCCTAAAGTATTCTAATCCTAAATGGAGAAAAAATATTTCGAAAATACTTTATTTTTGATCATATACATGTTTAAAGCATGGAATAACTTAGACTTTGAGTGTTTAAATCTGGTTTAATAAATTTCAGTATTTACTTTGATTTTCTCTGAACTATGGTAACTTCTACTCCAGAATATAAAATAGAAAATAATTTCAGTATTCAAGCTTTGATATCCGGCAACATGGCATTATGAACTGAGTTTTGGACAAAACATGGTTAACCTAACGGCATTCCCCAGAAGGTAATTAACTAGTTCAATTTTAATACTTATATTTCTGCAAGTAACCAGATGAAGGCAATGATACTTACGGGTGAGGAATACCTTACATCTTTTCTAAACAAAAGCTTTTTCCTCACCACTATGTCTTCTACACCCTCTTCTCCTCCTACCTCTGTGATATCATCCACTGGTAGTAACATTTGCCAGAATCAATCTGTTCGTAACCACAATCGAGATCTTGAAAAGGATCTTACCAATCAGGAAGTAACTTCCCCCAGTTTTATCATAGACAAAAAATCTCTCAAAAAGGACTTTTTTTCTGAGGAATGGTCTCCTCATAGGGAATGGTTCCTCCAAAATTTTGAAGGGAATAAAGGATACCGTGTCCAACAAAAATTTTATAGGTTCGTTAAAAGGGTCAAGTTCAATATCCCTTTTTTTCACTGGTTTCGTGCCTACGCCATAGTAAAAGATATGGATTATCCCTTTCGTAATGACCAGGACGAGCCCAAAACCAATACTATTTGGCACCTCAAAGATGGCCAAATGGTCCAATCCGAATTACCTCCCAAAATACCCTTTGCTCTTAACAGCAAAGACCAAGCCACCCCTGTCATGGCCGCCCCTTTTAAAACCAAAATTGATGGGGAACCTGTAACACCCCCTTCTAATAATCTACTATTTAATAAAATCAGAGTTTCTTTTTCTTTTTAAAACAATCACAAGAGAGTGCTACACTTAACTCTATTAAAACCAACAACTTGAATTGATATACTTCAGCAAAATAACAACACGATACATAGCACACAGTCAAAGGGGCAAGCCCACAAATCTCCTGTTTAGTTTACACCAATAGAATATATTCACCATCACAGCGGAATAACAACAAGTTCGAACGTAATTCAATACATTACAAAATAGCAGTCTAACAACATCAAATAAAATGACAAGTAAACATAAGACGCCCCCCGGTGCTACGTATTAGAGCATGACACATCCTACTAGAAGAAGGTATGAGGATAACCTTCACTCGCTATCACCTGCACGTTGCCGACATGAGAAGCAACATAAAAGCAGTAGGGTGAGTCTCTTTACATAAATAATAACATATGAGATAAGCACTATATTAGGAAAGACAATTAGGGAACACCAATTCACAACAAGGGCAGCAACATCATCAATTTCACAGTCATCAAGCAACAACACCAAATGTATGATTAATGCATGAAATGCAAACCCAAACACCACGGGCCATGCATGTGGATCCATTAGGCCGAAGCCTCTGCTCACCAAATATAATTAGGCCGAAGCCTCTGCTCGTCATAATAGGCCGAAGCCTCTGCTCGTCATAATAGGCCGAAGCCTCTGCTCGTCATAATATGCACATGAGTTATGCGACACTATGTACAATGCACCAGAAAATAATCAACAACCAAGATCAACTCAGTGATACCACAACACTGACGCCAATAACTCATGATAGGCCGAAGCCTCTGCTCGTCGTAATAGGCCGAAGCCTCTGCTCGTCATAATATGCACCGTCACACACCAATATCACACCAATGATTAATGAAATTCATCACACCAAATAATTAATGGAATTCATCACACCAAATAATCAATAGGCCCACCAGAACTATTAATTCACCCACCAATCACACCATAATACACTCACCAAATCAACCCACCACTCACACCAACACCAATTTCAATTAGGCTAATTTAGGATTTGACACAAAATAGGGAAAGTGAGTAAAAATTGCAATTTAGACACTGGAACACTTCAGTCCAGAACCACCAGTAAAATAATCCATTTTTGCATAAAACCAGAATATTTGGATAGACACCGAAATTAGCTTCAAAACGCATTTTGAACCGTCCAATTTGGACACCCGAGTCAAAAGATAATTAGAAAACAAATTTGGGAACAACGGCGACACCCTGGGCTACGCGAACACGACAGCCAGAATTCGGCGAATTAGTTAAAATAGTAAACGACATCGGATTCCCACAAACGACCCCTCTACAGAAACCTGAGAATGTCTAGTTTCTGACTATGGTTTTCTTTTCTCGAAAAAATGAGCCAATTAGTACAGTTTCAACAAACAAGTATCAGGGTTCAGAAAACGGGACGGCCACCATGACCTAACTTGTGGCACCCCTAGAATGATCAAAACTCAACCAAAAGACATGGGGTTTGTGCCCAAACGAAGGAAATTGAATCTAGTTTTCGAAGAGATAGGAACCATTCAAAATGGAATTCAGATGAAAACGTTATAACCGAAATACCGAACCTAGACACAGAATTTCTCCAGGATATTTCCCTAAATTGTGACACCTATATCTCGAGCCACACGACTCCAATTTCGATCAAACCAGTGCCAAATTAAAGATAAATAAGTCTAGTTTCTAAAATGGTAAACCACACAATTTTTGGACCACCTGAACAGACGTATCATCAAAAAGAACGAACCTGTATCCAGAATTTCCCAACAGTAAGTTTTAACACCATAATTGCACAATTAACACCAAATTAATTCACCAACATCAAATCACTAATATAAACATAAATCATCATGTTCATCACCAAAAAAATCAGCAAACCAAACATCAATTAAATAATCAAACAAAGCATCGAACACCTCGCATGCATAGTTCACAACATGTTCATTTCAACACTAGTCAACATAGTTTCACCACCTATGGTTATCAATCATGAAGACAACACAACACCACATAAAAATACCCAAACAATCACCCTAGAACCTAACCTCATACAATACCCATCAACATACACTATTATGAATGGAAAGAGGACCCCCTAACCTTAGAAATCGAAACCACCAAGCAAAGCTCCAAGGAATCACCAAGAATCACCACCCAAACCTCCTCTTTTGATGAGCTTCCACGAAATCTTCCTCCCCTTCTCTCCTTGCTGTCGCGGCTTCCTTCTCCCCTCCTCTCTCTCTATTCTTTTCTTTTCTTTTCACAAAATGAGCTAAAACCTAATTTTTCACATTAAATATGCGCCTAGACTAGTGGGCTTGGATTGCGGGCTTTCCCCGCAGCTTAAGCCCAATTTAATTAAAACACCACCTCCAATTACAATACCACTCCTCATTTTATTTAAAGCACTTAAAATAATTATATTATTATTTCTACCACCCAATTTCATTTAGTTAATTAAATAATTTAATCTATTATTTTGGGGTGTTACAGAACCAGTCACAGCCAGAGACATCAAAGATCTTATGGAACCATCCAATTACACAAACAAATACCTCCAAGCCTTAGGAGACTCCAGTAGAACTAAAGGTAAGGAAGTTAACGACAAACCAGAGTCATCTTCTTCCTCTAAAAAGATTGAGAAGCCTCTCTTTAAACCTTACAGAGTCTCAAAAACTTTTAAAGAATCCCAAAGTAATAATTCCAAAAGTCAAGTCAAAAAAGAAGTTGACAATGCCAACGATGAGCTTCTGGCTAAGGTCAAAGAACAGATAGCCCTTCTTAAGACTACTATCCCAGAAACACCTTCTCCTGGCACCCCTCCCCCTAAAAATACCAGGACTATCAACATGATTGATGAAGCCTCCTCTGACCACTCTGAGAGTATCAAAGATGGTATCAGTCCTGTTATCTACAACCCAAACAACCAGTGGCGCAAAGAAACCAAGCTCTACTATCCCAGAGCCACTGCCCCTGACCTCCTCTTAGAGGAAAAGGAAACCAATATCAAAAGCTTCAGTGCAAACAACGTCTATGAATGGAACATAGACGGAGAAAATGAATATGGCATAACCAAAATCTTACAAAATATGACCATGGTAGCTACTGCCTATGAAACTGCCAACAATTGTCCTGAAGCTATGATCGTAGAAATCCTCATCTCAGGTTTCTGTGGTCAGCTCAAAGGATGGTGGGACAACTATCTCACCGAAGACTGTAAACAGTCTATCCTTACAGCAGTCAAAAGGGAACCCAACGGTGAACCCATCCTTGACGGTGACACCCATATCCCTGATTCCGTCAACACCCTTATCTTCACCATTGCCCAACATTTCATCGGAGATCCCTCTCTCATAAAAGACAGATCTGCCGAGCTATTGTCAAACCTTAGGTGTAAAACCTTGGGTGATTTCAGGTGGTACAAAGACACGTTCCTAACCAGGGTTTACACCAGGGAGGATAGTCAACAAGCCTTCTGGAAGGAGAAATTTCTTGCTGGTCTTCCAAAATCTTTGGGAGATAAGGTCAGAGATAAACTCCGAAGTCATAACCCTGACGGAAACATTCCCTATCAGCAACTAAGCTATGGACAGCTTATTGCTATTATCCAAAGAGTGGCCTTAAAGATTTGTCAGGATGACAAAATCCAACGCCAGCTATCTAAAGAAAAGGCTCAGAATCGCAGAGATCTTGGAACTTTCTGCGAGCAATTTGGCCTCCCCTGTGCGGAGAAGGCCAGAGCCAAAGCCAAACATAAAACTAGCAAGCTCTTACCCAGACCTGACTACTACAAAGAAAGGCATTTGAGAAAACCCAGGCCTAGACCTACCAATCAAAATATCAAGAATCATTATGAAAATAATGATAAGACCAAAAAACCTATTATCTGTTACAATTGTGGCAAGCCAGGACACTACAGCAAAAATTGCAAAGTAGTAGGAAAACTCAAAACCCTAAATCTTGGCTCCGACATCGAGGACAAGATTAACAATCTATTAAATCAATCTTCTGAAAGTTCATCTGACCATCCTTCAGATAACCTAAACCAAATCCAGGATGATGACCTGACAGATTCCTCTAGCAATTCCTCTAAACAGATCAATGTCCTCACCCAAGATCATGACCTGCTCCTCGAAGCCATAAACGCCATTTCCGATCAACACGAAAGGAAGAGTTACCTTGACAAGCTTATGGCTTCCCTTGAGGCAAAACCTCCCCCTGAGACAAAACCTCCTAGAAATCCCCTTGTAACCAATAAGTTTAATCTCAAAGATACCCTCAAGAGGCTAGAAAACGCCAGCATCAAACCTACCACTATCCAAGATCTTCAAACTGAAATTAACTTCTTAAAACACAAAGTTAAAGATCTGAAAAGTAAGCATGCTGATCACCAGCTTATCATTAACCAATGGAGGGACCATGGTAATGATTCTCATGTCTCCAACACGGACACCGAAGATGGTGATGAACCTAAAGACGATGATATTCTTGGCCTCATCAACCACATTAAAATTCAAAAGTTTTTTATCAAAATAAAAATTGTTATTAATGATTTTACTCTTGAAACTACTGCTTTGTTCGATACGGGAGCAGATTCCAATTGCATCTTAGAGGGGCTTATCCCTACTAAGTATTTTGAAAAGACCTCTGAACGTCTTAGCACTGCTAATGGTTCTAGGTTAAAAATCAATTACAAATTATCTTCTGCAATTATTGAAAACGCAGGTTTCAAAATCAATACCCCTTTTCTTCTTGTCAAAGATTTAAAAAACAAGGTGATCTTAGGGACACCCTTCATAAGATCTCTCTTCCCTTTTCAAATCACTAAAGATGGTATAATTGCCCAGCACTTGGGACAACCTATCATCTTTAATTTCTTAAGGAAACCTTTGGTTAGGGATTTGAACTCTATTTCTTACAAAGAAAATCAGATCAATTTCCTTAAAGAAGAATTTTCTTTTAAGTTTATTGACCATCAATTACTCAGAAGAGAAAACCAACTTAAAGTCAAAGGAATCCTAGAACAAATCCAAACCACCATTTGTTCTGACCTTCCTAATGCTTTTTGGGAAAGGAAGCATCACATAGTTGATCTTCCTTACGAAAAGGATTTCCATGACAGACAAATCCCTACCAAAGCCAGACCTATTCAAATGAACCAAGATCTCCTCCTTATGTGCCAGAAGGAAATCAAGGATCTCTTGGACAAAGGTCTTATTCGCAAAAGTAAAAGTCCCTGGTCTTGTTCTGCCTTTTATGTCAACAAGCAGGCTGAGATCGAAAGAGGAACCCCTAGGTTGGTCATCAATTACAAACCCCTCAATCAAGCTCTTTGTTGGATTAGGTATCCTATCCCCAACAAGAAGGATCTCCTAAAAAGACTCCATGATGCAAAAATCTTTTCAAAATTTGATATGAAATCTGGTTTCTGGCAAATCCAGATAAAAGAAGAGGACAGGTATAAAACTGCTTTCACTGTCCCCTTTGGTCAATATGAATGGAACGTCATGCCTTTTGGCTTAAAAAACGCTCCTTCTGAATTCCAGAGGATCATGAATGACATTTTCAATAATTATGCAAATTTTGCAATTGTCTATATTGATGATGTCTTGATTTACTCTCAATCTTTTGAACAGCATGTCAAACACATTAGCACTTTCATTTCCATAATAAAAAAAAATGGCCTTGCTGTCTCAAAAACTAAGATCAATCTTTTTCAGACAAAAATTAGGTTTCTTGGTCATAACATCCATCAAGGAACTATTATCCCAATCAGTAGGGCTATTGAGTTCTCTGATAAATTTCCTAACCAAATTATTGACAAAACTCAACTTCAGAGATTCCTAGGTTGCCTCAATTATGTCTCAGATTTCTTTCCACAACTCAGCAATCTCACCAAACCTCTCCATGATCGTCTAAAAAAGGATCCCCCTCCTTGGACAGACATTCATACCAATGTT
Organism: Astragalus membranaceus; assembly: GCA_039519185.1. Lineage (NCBI taxonomy): Eukaryota > Viridiplantae > Streptophyta > Magnoliopsida > Fabales > Fabaceae > Astragalus > Astragalus membranaceus. The sequence continues at coordinate 92,640,663 of CM076846.1, forward strand.
GTCAAACAAATCAAATCCCAGGTTAAAGAACTTCCTTGTCTTTACCTTCCCAACCCAGAGGCCTTTAAAATTGTTGAGACTGATGCCTCTGACATTGGTTACGGTGGTATTTTAAAACAAAGAATCTCTGGGAAAGAGCAAGTCATAACCTTCACTTCTAAACACTGGAATCCTGCCCAGCAGAATTACTCCACTGTCAAAAAGGAAGTCTTGGCAATTGTTCTATCTATTTCAAAATTCCAACACTACAACATTTTTGGTCTTTGGCAACACAGGTTTTTCCAACAGGCAAAAAATGTTGCATGAGAGGTATTAGACAACATACTAGAATTGTTGCCATAAAATGAGTGTTTTATACAACATCTTTTTCGCAACATTGAGTAAATGTTCCCTAAAAGTTATATAACTACATTTTTAATCTGTAACTAGACCAATCTGTTTGCAACACTTAATAAATGTTCCCTTAAATTTAAATGAGGACAGTTGATAACTGTTGCCATAAATTTTTTAAAAAGCTACATTTCCTATGTGTTACCTTTTATTGGGCTTTTACTCTTTTTTTCATTTCCTGAAAAGAAAGGCGCTAACTCTTCTTCTTTAAGTTTTTTTTACAAACACTTCTTTCACTGCCCACTCAAAAAACCCTATCACCACGATCACCATAAATCAAAATCAATCACCATGCTCAGAAATTCCAACGATCCTCGCGTTCCTCACGATTGCTCGATTCTTCGCTGCTCACGACGCTTCAACACAATCGTTTTGAAACTCCATCGTTCCAACAATCGTTCACGGCGCTTCAACACAATCGTTCTGAAACTCCATCGTTGCTGTTCCTAACCCTCAATTTATGTTTCCCTTCTCCTTTCCAGCTTTCAATTTTAAGTTTCTTACTTCAGTGTTGGATTTTAGGGTTAGACACAGAAGAAGTGGATTGGCTCTCGCTCTTCGATCTCTTTCTGGTTCGCCTTTCGCATTCGCATCTGTTTCCAGTTCTGCGTTCGATTTTGCTTCTGATTTTGCGTTTGCTTTTAGTGCTGCCACTGGTTAGTTTCGCTTCCGTTTTCATGTTTTTCATTTACAGTTTGTTGAAGTAAAGCAGTTTTTTATTTACAATATAGCGTTCTATTTTTATTCGCTCATGTTTTTGATTTACAGTTTTTGAGCAAATTTTCTCTTCCCATACCAGACAGGGCTTCCTTGTAATCAATTCCCTCCATTTTTCCTTGGGACAAGGCAGCTTTTCAGACAAGTGAAATTAATAGGTTCTTGAACTGTTTTCCATATTGGTAAATCAATCTTGTGTGAGAGAAGTCGTTCATCAAAAGATGGTTAGACGAATTTGAGATTGAGTTTTGGCTAGCCCAGTGGTTACACATGATTATAGTCATGTCTGTTTGTGTCAATTGCTTAGAATTTGTGAGTGCATGATTAATTCTGAATGTTCTTGTAATACCCAATCTGAAGCTTTTGTAGTGTTTGATGAAAGAGCCAAGAGAAGTCATTTTGGCATAAGTTCATCTTCTTCCCTGACCCTAAAAATATTTTTAAATTGTGTCATGACTCTAATTATTGAAATAATTCATTTTTACTGCTTGCTTTATGAATTTAAATACTGTGATCTAATAAAGTGGCTTTGTGAAGTTATAACTCTATTTGAAATGTGATAGTTTAGTCTTCTTTGATATGCATACTGTAACACCCCTTTTCTATAACTGTGCTTTTTAACAAAATCAGAGTTTCTTTTTTTTTTTTTTAAACAATTAAAGTGAGTGCTACACTTACTCCATAAAAATCAAGATACATAGCACCATACGAAAAGTTTAGTTCGCATCAACTAAATCAGATCACCAACAGCAGCGGAATAATAATCAGTTCAAAATTAAAACCAATACATCACCAATGAAAACTAACGGTTTTAGGAAAATAAAACATAAACATAAGGACACCCCCCCCCCCTGGTGCTACGTATCAGAGCGTGACACTTCCTACCAGACGAAGGCATAAGAATCCTTCACTCGCTATTACCTGCACGTTGCCGACATAAGAAGCAACATAAAAGCAGTAGGGTGAGTCTCTTTTCATAATTAATAACATATGAGAATTAAGCACTGCATAGGAAAAGGAAACCAGGCACACCAATTCATAACAATAGGGAATGATCACATCAGCATACTAATTCCAAGCAGCACTATATAATATATGATTATGTATGTAATGCAACCCAAACTCCACGGGTACATGCATGTCGGATCCGTCACCAATACAAATAGGCCGTAGCCTCTGCTCACCAAATCAAAATTAGGCCGTAGCCTCTGCTGACCAATAATGCATATGTCCATGAGATGCTATGGGAATGCATTACAACACACCAAGTCCAAGCAATTCATCATTTAAAATTCATGATCTCACCATTGTATATTAATCAGCTCACCAAAGTAAAATTAGGCCGTAGCCTCTGCTCACCAATCTCACCCTATCACACTCACCAATTCAGCTCACCACTCACACCAACACCAATTCAAATAGACTAGCTTAGGACATTGACACAACATAGGAAAAGTGGATAAAAATAGCCATTTAGACACTTGAACACCATCAGCCAGAAACACCAGTGAAAATAAATTATTTTTGCATAAAATTGAGACTATTGGATAGGCACTGAAATTAGCTTCAAAACGCATTTTGAACCGTTGAATTTGGATAACCGAGTCAAAAGTTATATTAAAAACAGTTTAGGGAAAATGTTAGACATTCTGGAAACAGGCGCATGGGCGCTGGGCGCCCAGGGGCAACACAGCGCTTGGCGCATGGGCGCTTGGCGCCCAGGAGAGGCAACACGCAACAGCGCACAGGCGCATAGGCGCTTGGCGCCCAGGAGGAACACGCGCAACAGCGCACAGGCGCTAGGCGCCCAGGGGAACAAGCGCGCAACAGCGCACAGGCGCTAGGCGCCCAAGAGGCAACACGCGCACATAGGCGCTGGCGCCCAGAAGCAACAACGCGCACAGGCGCGCCCAGGGAACAGCAGCAACATGGCGCCCAAGCACTAGGCGCCTAAGGCCAACATGCTACACAACTCATTTTGCTTCGAAATTCATTTTACACGAGCCAAATGCTCAGGACATGAAAACTCAATAAAAATTTTATCAAAAGCTGAACTTTAATTTTGGCGCCCATGCACTAGGCACCTAGTGAAATTACGCAACTCAACTCCTTTCTTGACCAAAATCAGTTTTCATGAGCCATTTTACCCAAGTATAAAAACTTGAAAACAATTTTCACAAAACTATCACCAGAACTTTGGGGCCCTTGGCGCCCATGACACAAGCAACGTGCGCCAAAACTGGCAGCACAGGAACACTGGATGGCAACACAGGCAACAGAGACAGCAACACAGAATGGCAACACAGAAGTGCAACACAGGGCAACAGAATTTTTGGAAACAGGCGCAGCACACTGCTGGGCGCCTGGCGCCCATGACTAGGCGCAACACAGAATTTTTTCAGCAACATGCAATTGGCGCCCAAGGCGCCTAGGGGCTCCCAAACAGAATTTTTCCACTTCCAATTATCAATTAAAATCACCAAAACACTCCTATATATAAATATAATCAAAATGTCACCATAAGTCCCAATTTCACCACATAATCACCAAACAATCATATACTCAAACAATTGGTCTACAATTCGCATATTGCCCCAATTCCAACATCAATCATAGAATTCTCAACATATTAATTCAACAACAACATCACAATATTATAATTTCTCAACAACAACACAATTCAATCATGGAAACTAACCTAGGACCCTAACCCTAAACAATTCCCAATTCGCATAAGCATTAAGAACAAAAAGAGGACCCCCTAACCTTATGGAAATCGAATTTGCTAGCCAAGCTCCAAGTGAAGAATGCGCACCACCAATGAGCCTCCTCTTCTTCTCTTTGAGCTTCGCCCCTCCTTCTCCTTCTCTTCGCAACTCTCCTCTTCTCTCCTTCTTACGTTACTTTTTCTTTCTTTTCTCACTTGGGTGAATTTTGCCACTCACTCCCTAGACCCCAAATAATTCGACTCCTATGCCAAAGAAGTGGGCCACGGGCCTAATTGTGGATCACGGGCCCTTGCTCGCACCACTTAAATAGTAACAGCACCTCCTAATAAAATAAAATAAAATACTTAAGCTCGAATTATTTAATTAAATTAAATAAATATTGTAAGCCTTAAATAATTTAATTAAATAAATAATTAAATTATTTTGGGGCGTTACAACTCTCCCCCCCTTAGAATATTTCGTCCTCGAAATTACCTGAATCAAACAACTCCGGATATGCCTCCCGCATCTTGCTCTCCAGCTCCCAAGTCATACTCTCACCAGCAGCTCCTAACCAAACCACTTTCACCAAAAGAATTTCTTTCCCTCTCAGAGTCTTCACTTCTCTATCTTCAATCCGCACAGGCATAGTCTCCACGGTGAGATTATCCCGCACCTCTACTTCATCCATCTGAATCACATGGGACGGGTCCGGAACATACTTTCGAAGTTGTGACACGTGAAACACGTCATGCAAGTTCGAAAGATTAGGCGGCAAAGCCACCCTATATGCAACACTTCCCACCCTCTCCGTAATCTGATACGGACCAATGAAACGGGGAGTTAACTTCTTAGATTTCAAGGCACGCCAACACCAGTCACCGGGGTGACTCTCAGAAACACATGATCACCGGCCTGAAACTCTAAATCCTTCCTTCTCTTATCATGATAGCTCTTTTGTCGACTCTGCGACGCTTTCATCTTCTCACGGATTAATTTTACCTTCTCAGTTGTTTCTCGCACAATCTCAGGCCCCAACACTGCACTATCCCCAGATTCATACCAACACAACGGAGTCCTACATCTCCGACCATACAATGCCTCAAACGATGCCATACCAATACTAGAGTGAAAACTGTTGTTATAGGTGAATTCTATCAACGAAAGATGAGAATCCCATGAACCTCCCTGCTCAAGAACACATGCCCTCAACAAGTCCTCTAACGACTGAATAGTCCTCTCCGTCTGACCATCTGTCTGCGGATGATAAGCGGAGCTCAACCTCAACTTAGAACCCAAAGCTTCCTGCAAACTCTTCCAAAATTCAGAGGTGAATCTTGGATCTCTATCAGACACAATACTAAGCGGAACGCCATGCAACTTTACAATAGTCTTGATGTAGATTTCTGCCAACTTTGGAACTGGATAAGTCATATTAATTGGTAAGAAATGAGCAGACTTAGACAACCTGTCTACAATCACCCATATAGCATCAAACCCCCTCACTGTATTTGGCAAACCAGTTACAAAATCCATGGAAATGCTATCCCATTTCCATTCCGGAATCTCCAATGGTTGCATCAACCCCGCAGGCTTCTGATGCTCAATCTTAGACTTCTGACAAGTCAGACACGAATACACAAACTGCGCCACATCCTTCTTCATGCCAGGCCACCAGAACATTCTCTTCAAATCTTGGTACATTTTCGTAGCCCCGGGATGAATACTCAACTTGCTTCTATGGCTCTCCTCAAGAATCATTCTCTTCATCTCAGCATCGTCAGGAATACAGATCCTATCTCTGAATCTCAATACACCTTGGGAATCTAACTTGAAATCTCCATCCACATCTTGATCATTCACAACCAACAGGTCTACCAACTTTACATCTGACTTTTGTGCTTCTCGGACACTAACCAAAAATTCATTTCCGATCTTCAACATCCCCAATCTGACACTCTGCGGTGTCACTTCACAAACTAGACTCATGTCTCGAAACTGCTCAATCAATTCTAACTCTTTCACCATCATAGCCGACATATGCAAACTCTTCCGACTTAAAGCATCAGCCACGACATTAGCTTTGCCGGGGTGATAGTTCAAGCCGAAATCATAATCCTTCAGCAACTCTAACCAACGTCTCTGTCTCATATTTAGCTCCTTCTGATCAAACAAGTATTTCAGACTCTTATGGTCGCTAAACACTTCAAATCTGGTACCATACAGATAATGCCTCCAAATTTTCAGCACAAACACAATTGCAGCTAGCTCCAAATCATGAGTAGGGTAGTTCTTCTCATGGGTCCTCAACTGTCTGGACGCATAAGCTACTACCTTACCCTCTTGCATCAATACACCTCCCAAACCCATCTTGGAAGCATCGCAATATACTACAAACGGTTGATCCGGAACAGGCAAGGTCAAAACGGGTGATGTAGTCAACCTCTTTTTCAACTCATTGAAGCTCTCCTCACAGCGAGCATCCCACACAAAAGCTCTTCCTTTACATGTCAATTGAGTCAACGGAAGTGCCAACTTCGAGAAACCTTCAATAAATCTCCTATAGTAACCAGCTAATCCCAAGAAGCTTCTGATTTCTGTAACTGACTTCGGGCTCTCCCATTGAGACACAGCATCAACCTTGGCTGGGTCCACAGCTATACCATTACCAGAGATAATATGACCAAGGAAACCTACTTCATTCAGCCAGAACTCACACTTAGACAATTTTGCATACAATTTCTTTTCTTTCAATACTTCCAGCACTAACCTCAAATGTTCTGCGTGCTCCTCTTCTGTCTTAGAATACACCAGAATGTCGTCAATAAACACCACTACAAACCGATCCAGGTAACTATGGAAAGTACGATTCATGTACTCCATAAACACACCCGGCGCATTGGTAACCCCAAACGGCATAACAGAATACTCATAGTGCCCATATCTCGTTCTGAAAGCGGTTTTCTGAATGTCTTCATCCTTTACCTTGATCTGGTGATAACCTGACCTCAAATCGATTTTACTAAACACCTTAGCACCTACCAACTGGTCCATCAGATCATCAATTCTGGGAAGCGGATACCTGTTCTTTATTGTCACTTTGTTCAATTGCCTATAATCGACACAAAGTCTCATACTCCCGTCCTTCTTCTTCACTAACAATACCGGAGCACCCCACGGTGACACACTTGGTCTTACAAATTTCTTCTCAAGCAGATCTTCTAATTGCTTTTTCAATTCAGACAACTCTGAGGCTGACATTCGGTACGGTGCCATAGACACAGGCCTAGTACCAGGTATAAGGTCAATGGCAAACTCAACCTCCCTCTCTGGCGGGACACTTGGAATTTCATCTGGGAACACTTCAGGGAACTCACACACTACTTGAACCCCTTCAATGATTGCCTGATTCTCAGCAGACAATGACGCCATCAAAGCAAACAGATGAACTCCCTCCTTCATTACCTTATGCAAATGACCAGCAGGCAACAACACTGATTCTTCCTCTTCGGGAGGGAAGAAACTCACAGATCTCCGGAAACAATTAATATGCACATGGTTAAATACTAACCAGTCCATACCAAGAATGACGTCCAACCCTCCCAACGGCAAACAAATAAGATCAACAAGAAAATCTCTGCCGAAGATTGACAGAGGGCACTTAGCACACACAAGAGAGGTAGTTACTGAACCCTTAGCTGGAGTGTCAATAACCATCTCTCTCATCATAGAAGATAAAACAAGGTCCAATTTCTCAGCACACAAAGCAGCAATAAACGAATGCGTAGCACCAGTATCAATAATAGCAATCAAAGGAATACCATTAATAAAACATGTACCTCTAATCTCATTAGTATCCTCTGATCCTGCGAGAGCAAACACTTTTCCATGGGACTTCTCTTTCTTCGGCTTAGTACACTTAGTACTAATATGACCTGATTCCCCGCAATTGTAACACACCACATCCCTTTTCTCACATTTCGCAGCCACGTGACCTTCCTTACCGCACTTGAAACATTTATTATCTGAGCAGTCAAAACTCTTGTGACCCGGTTTGCCACACCTGTAGCACACAACCTTCGCAGGGGCATCTCCCCCACTTGCTTTCTTATTGTCAGCATACCTCTGCTTACCCTTACCAGCTGGAGCCTCATACGGTTTACCCCGGTTCTGAAACTTACCCCTCAGATCCCTCATGACCCTGGAGTGAGCATTACTATCATCCTCATATATCCTGCAACTGTCGATCAAATCAGCGAATACCCGAATCTTCTGGTACCCTACAGCTTTCTTAATATCAGCCCTCAGCCCATTCTCAAACTTAATACACTTTGAGAACTCAGAATCAGCATCAGTATAATGGGGATAAAACTTAGCCAATTCAGTGAACTTGGCAGCATACTCTGTCACTGACATGCTTCCTTGCTTCAGCTCAAGGAATTCTATTTCTTTTTTACCTCTCACATCTTCAGGAAAATACTTCCGCAAGAACTCTCTACGGAAAACAGCCCAAGTTATCTCTTCATTAGCAGCTTCTAACCTCTGCCTCACCTCCATCCACCAATCATCAGCTTCCTCTGCCAGCGTATGGGTACCATACCTGACCTTCTGCGCATCATCACAATCCATGACCCGGAATATTCTTTCAATCTCTTTCAGCCATGCCAAAGCACCATCTGGATTATACTTGCCCTTAAAGACAGGTGGATTCTCTCTCTGGAACGTAGCCAAATTGCGCGTCCCATCATTAACAGCACCGGGTATATTACCCATCGCCCCGGCTATAGCCTGCAAGGCAGCAGCAAGTGCAGCATCGTCCCGTCTGGCCATTTCAAACTATCACTGCAGCACAAACAGAAATTTAGAACTAATCTAACAATTCTATTTGTCATAAGACACTATGACAAGACGACTTGGCCGGACAGACCGAACTGCTCTGATACCACTAATGTAACACCCCTTTTCTATAACTGTGCTTTTTAACAAAATCAGAGTTTCTTTTTTTTTTTTTTTAAACAATTAAAGTGAGTGCTACACTTACTCCATAAAAATCAAGATACATAGCACCATACGAAAAGTTTAGTTCGCATCAACTAAATCAGATCACCAACAGCAGCGGAATAATAATCAGTTCAAAATTAAAACCAATACATCACCAATGAAAACTAACGGTTTTAGGAAAATAAAACATAAACATAAGGACACCCCCCCCCCTGGTGCTATGTATCAGAGCGTGACACTTCCTACCAGACGAAGGCATAAGAATCCTTCACTCGCTATTACCTGCACGTTGCCGACATAAGAAGCAACATAAAAGCAGTAGGGTGAGTCTCTTTTCATAATTAATAACATATGAGAATTAAGCACTGCATAGGAAAAGGAAACCAGGCACACCAATTCATAACAATAGGGAATGATCACATCAGCATACTAATTCCAAGCAGCACTATATAATATATGATTATGTATGTAATGCAACCCAAACTCCACGGGTACATGCATGTCGGATCCGTCACCAATACAAATAGGCCGTAGCCTCTGCTCACCAAATCAAAATTAGGCCGTAGCCTCTGCTCACCAATAATGCATATGTCCATGAGATGCTATGGGAATGCATTACAACACACCAAGTCCAAGCAATTCATCATTTAAAATTCATGATCTCACCATTGTATATTAATCAGCTCACCAAAGTAAAATTAGGCCGTAGCCTCTGCTCACCAATCTCACCCTATCACACTCACCAATTCAGCTCACCACTCACACCAACACCAATTCAAATAGACTAGCTTAGGACATTGACACAACATAGGAAAAGTGGATAAAAATAGCCATTTAGACACTTGAACACCATCAGCCAGAAACACCAGTGAAAATAAATTATTTTTGCATAAAATTGAGACTATTGGATAGGCACTGAAATTAGCTTCAAAACGCATTTTGAACCGTTGAATTTGGATAACCGAGTCAAAAGTTATATTAAAAACAGTTTAGGGAAAATGTTAGAGATTCTGGAAACAGGCGCATGGGCGCTGGGCGCCCAGGGGCAACACAGCGCTTGGCGCATGGGCGCTTGGCGCCCAGGAGAGGCAACACGCAACAGCGCACAGGCGCATAGGCGCTTGGCGCCCAGGAGGAACACGCGCAACAGCGCACAGGCGCTAGGCGCCCAGGGGAACAAGCGCGCAACAGCGCACAGGCGCTAGGCGCCCAAGAGGCAACACGCGCACATAGGCGCTGGCGCCCAGAAGCAACAACGCGCACAGGCGCGCCCAGGGAACAGCAGCAACATGGCGCCCAAGCACTAGGCGCCTAAGGCCAACATGCTACACAACTCATTTTGCTTCGAAATTCATTTTACACGAGCCAAATGCTCAGGACATGAAAACTCAATAAAAATTTTATCAAAAGCTGAACTTTAATTTTGGCGCCCATGCACTAGGCACCTAGTGAAATTACGCAACTCAACTCCTTTCTTGACCAAAATCAGTTTTCATGAGCCATTTTACCCAAGTATAAAAACTTGAAAACAATTTTCACAAAACTATCACCAGAACTTTGGGGCCGTTGGCGCCCATGACACAAGCAACGTGCGCCAAAACTGGCAGCACAGGAACACTGGATGGCAACACAGGCAACAGAGACAGCAACACAGAATGGCAACACAGAAGTGCAACACAGGGCAACAGAATTTTTGGAAACAGGCGCAGCACACTGCTGGGCGCCTGGCGCCCATGACTAGGCGCAACACAGAATTTTTTCAGCAACATGCAATTGGCGCCCAAGGCGCCTAGGGGCTCCCAAACAGAATTTTTCCACTTCCAATTATCAAATAAAATCACCAAAACACTCCTATATATAAATATAATCAAAATGTCACCATAATTCCCAATTTCACCACATAATCACCAAACAATCATATACTCAAACAATTGGTCTACAATTCGCATATTGCCCCAATTCCAACATCAATCATAGAATTCTCAACATATTAATTCAACAACAACATCACAATATTATAATTTCTCAACAACAACACAATTCAATCATGGAAACTAACCTAGGACCCTAACCCTAAACAATTCCCAATTCGCATAAGCATTAAGAACAAAAAGAGGACCCCCTAACCTTATGGAAATCGAATTTGCTAGCCAAGCTCCAAGTGAAGAATGCGCACCACCAATGAGCCTCCTCTTCTTCTCTTTGAGCTTCGCCCCTCCTTCTCCTTCTCTTCGCAACTCTCCTCTTCTCTCCTTCTTACGTTACTTTTTCTTTCTTTTCTCACTTGGGTGAATTTTGCCACTCACTCCCTAGACCCCAAATAATTCGACTCCTATGCCAAAGAAGTGGGCCACGGGCCTAATTGTGGATCACGGGCCCTTGCTCGCACCACTTAAATAGTAACAGCACCTCCTAATAAAATAAAATAAAATACTTAAGCTCGAATTATTTAATTAAATTAAATAAATATTGTAAGCCTTAAATAATTTAATTAAATAAATAATTAAATTATTTTGGGGCGTTACACATACTTTATTTGGTGAACTCCAATTCTCCTTTGTTAGATAAGAATTGTTCCTATCTGGATGTCTGTATCCTCATGAAAGCTCAAGTTTAGATGAGTTTTGTAGAAGGATGTTAACATATTGAGTGTTGCTATTGAGTCAAGAATCATGATGTATCCTACTTAGCATCCAAATTCTTTACAAATATATTGTTAGGTTGAGTCCAACACTAACTACTATTTATTTTCTTATATTTTCAGTTGCAAGGAAAGGGAAGTAATATTGTTAAACACTGTTTGCTTTACTGACAAATCTGGCCATCTCATATTTTCGGAAGTGATGATAGTTTCTGCAAGGTAAACTTCATATTTTACTATAGGAATTTGTTATTTGTTAATATCTACAAATGTCTTCACTGCTTGTGATATTTTCATTTTATGCATGACACTAATCCGAAACTGGTGAGTCAAGTTTATACTGATCAATACAGCCTTTGAATCAATTGTTTGTTAAGCTTATAGGATAAGTTGGTGCTATTTGATCTCTTGGTTCATGGGCAGTGCAATTAGCTTAGTAATTTCTTCTAGAGCTAAGGATACAATATTCAAAAATTTGATCTCTTGAAATGTATTGGTGCAACTATGTTGACATTGTCTTGGTTCTATCATGTTCTAAACTTCAATAGTTGCCTTTGGGGGGTGATTTGATAAGACTTATAAATGGTTTTGTGAAAACAGGCGCAACATGGTTTAGGGAGATCAGCAAAGGAAGACAATAGACTAACAGAGTTTTGCTTGATTATTTCTTATTTTATTTATACTGGTTTTCTCTTTGATCAAATGTATGCATAATTTTACCGGGTCTGTTTTGAAAGATGTTGGGGTCAATTTGATCCTTGCTTAATAGAGTGTACATCTGTTTCTTGAATGGAAAATGCCTTCTGGTATGCATGACATCTGTTTAAGGTAGAAGGGTTTGTTTCATCTATTTAAGGAGAAGGGTTTGTTTCATCTATTTAAGGTAGAAGGGTTTGTTTCATTCCTATAGGTGGTAGAAGGGTATGCATGACATCTGTTTAAGGTAGAAGGGTATGCATGACATCTGTTTAAGGTGGAAAATACCTTAAATAGGGAGATCATCTATTTAAGGTAGAAGGGTTTGTTTCATTCCTATAGGTATGCATGACATCTGTTTCTTGAATGGAAAATGCCTTCTGGTATGAACTTGATCCTTGCTATGTGACCTTTGATTACCTGTTAGAATTGTTCCTTATACTTAATACAACAGTCATAAGTGATGAGAATGAAGACCAAGAGTTTCTTTACAGTTACCTGTTAGAATTGTTCACTGTTCCTGTTAGAATTGTTCACTGTTAGAATTGTTCACTGTTCCTTATACTTAATACAACAGTCATAAGTGATGAGAATTGTTTATTGATCCTCAGAGTTTCTTTACAGTTACTACATTTTGTGATGAGAATGAAGCCTTGTCAGCAATCTCATGTAGACCTGAAGCCTTCCACATTGCCATAGTGGAGGTAATGAACTTTCATTTTCCATATAAGTGATAAACCACAATTGTACTAGTTTTAAATTTTAAATAAATAGGTTTTGAAAAATAAATCTTGTGTTATATGGTTGTTGAAATTTGAAAATAAAATGAACATCTCCAGGGAGGAATGATACCCTTGACTAGTTAATTTCTATTCTACCAAACTTTAGGCAACCACATATACTTCTGTCGGAGTAACTTATCTTGCAACTTTTGAAATGCTACTCTCGCGAGATGATTTTCATGATGACTATTGGATCTGTATCCAAGTTTTATATATTTATATTATACTTGTTAAAAAATACAGCTTTGATGATGCTAATTGTAACCACATGCATCTATTCTAATTGCAGGTAAGTTCAGGAAGTTGCCAAACAGGTTTCCAATTTCTTGAGAATGCCAAAGACTTGCCAACCATTAGTAAGTACAGAAACCAAACCCAGATTTACTGGTTTAACTTCTTTGCGTTCTTTAAAAGTCCAAGATTTAGACTCAGTTTGGATAATTTTCTCAAGAAGTACTAATGAAAAAAGAAATATTAAAAGAATCTCACAATAACTGTGAGTTTTTAAACAATAACTTCTTGTATAAGTCAAAATTAGCTTCTGCATCTCGATATGTTCAGAAGCTCTCTCATTCAATTTCTTCTCAAATATCCATAAACTCGTAAGGACATTTTCATAAGTGAAGAACCATAAATTATTTGGGAAGTTCCGATAAGTCAGAAAACTACACAAGCCAAGCCTTCCTCTGTGTTGATGGCCTTCAGAGATCAATTATCTAGTCTGAATGCTAAACCAAAACCAGTTACAATAAGGAGAGAAATATCATTATGCCTTTCAAGTCCGATATCTGCGACCACCTATACATAGTTCCTGTTATGTTTTGTTTATTCTTCACTTTCTTCTTTTATTTGTCTTGTCATTGATGCTAGCTTTTGTTTCATATATCATGCAACATCTTTGTTTTTAGTAGCTTTTACTGATTGAAATCGATGAATGGTCTAGAAGGGGAACATGACATGGCAAATATGGGAATTTTTTTTTACATCAACGCTGTGTTTGCTGTAAGTTATATAACCAGTGGTTCTTTTAATTTTTGATGCAGTGACTTCAAACAATCATTCTCTGAACACCATGATGAAGTGCATAGCGGTAAGGTTTTTGATTTGTCATCCCAGTTATATGTGGATCTTTATCGTATTACGGCACATTTTGTGAGCTAACTTCAATTCTTTGAAATTGTTAATTGTTGCTTTTGATTGTTTCCAATAATTAGTACCTTAATAAAAGTAGTTTATATTTGGTTTTTCAGTTCAACATTTATTGGAATATGATATTTATCCCATTAGATAGTATATTTTCAATCTTTTATGATTGTTTGATGCATATTGACTCTTTGCTTTTCTCTTTTTAAGCTTGGTGCTGTTGAGTTCCTTAGCAAACCACTCTCTGAGGACAAGCTTCGAAATATATGGCAGCATGTGGTTCACAAGGTCTGTTAATATTGGCCATATTTCTCTGGTATTTACTGTTTACATAATATGAGCAAAATATTTTCTTATGTTATGTGGTTTTAACTCATGCAGGCATTCAATGCTGGGGTAAGTGCCCTGTCTGAATCACTGAAACCTGTCAAAGAAACTGTAGCCTCCATCTTGCATCTCCAAACAAACAACAAACAACATGAAAGTAGTGCCTCAATTCATATAGAGAATGTATCCAGCTTTACTGACAATGACCATGAGCACTATTAAGGTTAACAAATTCTCTTCATAAATCATAACAATTGCTCTGATTTTGGAGTGTCTGTTTGTTCTCTCATAAATTGGATTGCATCACACACACACACGCATCATTCCGCGATGTGATATGGATCACAGTGATCATGAGGTTAAGGTGGTTGATTGGAATGCTTTTAATGCTGATCCAAATGTAGATGTTGGGTTTGAATCATATTCTGACTTTTATGGTGAATTTGGAGATCAAAATGGGAAAGCATATCATGAAGCTAATACTGAGGTGAAACCTGACAATGAAATTCCAAGTGCTGGCTTGAATGCTTCAGTTGACTATGGGCATTATCAAGAGGGTCAAGGTTGTGATGCATCTGTGGTAAATAACACGAGTGAGCAAGATCTGAATAGCAGTGAGTATTGGGAGAGTCTTTATCCTGGCTGGAAGTATGATTACAACACTGGTCAATGGTATCAAGTAAGTGATGATAATAATGCAACAGTCACTACTCAGGGAAGCTCAGAAGTTAACACAGCTTCGGGTTGGACAACTGTGTCTGATGCTAAAGCAGAGGTTTCTTATATGCAACAAAATGCACAGTCTGTTGTTGCTGGAACTTTAGCTGAAAGGTAACTAATATATATATAATAATTGTTACTGAGGTTTTATTATAAGAAAGGTAACTAATATATATATATACATCATTCAAAAAATTGTTTTATTATATCTACATCATTCAAAAAATTGTTTTATTATGATCCAATTATTATATATATATATATATATATATATATATATATAATAATTGTTTTATTATATCTACATCAGTCAAAAAATTATTACATTATAACTGTTTTTCATTCTTATGTGCAGAACGATATCATTGGAGAAGATGAAGATGATGTGTTGGAAGATTATCTCGATGAGTTTCAAGATGAAGAACTGTGATTCCCTATATATTCATCTTGGATTTGTTTTTTATTATAAGTTCTTCCTTTAGGATTGGAATTGATTAAACTACGATGTCAGTTTGTTTATGATTATGGATTCGAATTGGTGTTTGAATTAGTTTGATTGTTAAAAATTTTTATACATTATATATTTTGCACTTAATCCATTTATTTTAATTTACCAATTATATCATTAAAATTTAAAGCTAACTGTGTTGAATATATATATAATCAAATTTTAGTTTTATTTGTATGTTTATGGATTATATATAATGTTAAGGTAAAAATGTTTGTTTAATGTAATAGTATTTTTAATAATTTTATGAAATGAAAATAAAATTAAGAGTAGAGTTGCAAAATATTTTTGGTACTTTTAGCTACAAAGTTACATGTTAAAATTGTTCCTTATATTCCATGTACAACAGTTAAAAATTGTTGTCTACATAAAAGACAACAGTTATAAAATGTTGTTTTGTTAATGTTTAGGGAAGAGTTATGACCTGTACTTAAATGTAGCAACATTCTCTAAATGTTGCGTTAGGTGTGGACGATAAATGTTGCCTCTTCGTAACCTATAGGCAACATTTTTCGAGAATGTTGCCAGAAAGTGCAAAAAAATGTTGCCATAGACAATAGGTAACACTGGCTTAGTCTACACATGGAAAATGTTGCCTATACTTTCGGGCAACATTTTTTATAGTTCTGGCAACAATTTTTAAATGTTGTTAAAGACCAAAAATGTTGTAGTGCAATCTGATTTATTAAATCAAAAATTCCTTGTTCGTATTTATTGCAAATCTGCAAAGGATATCTTGCAAAAGGATGTAAAAAATCTTGCATCAAAACAAATTTTTGCTAGATGGCAAGCTATCTTAAGCATTTTTGATTTTGACATTGAGTATCTCAAAGGTTCTGATAATGCTCTCCCTGATTACCTCACTCGTGAATATTTACAGGGAAGTAGTTAGTTCCTCCTTAAAGAAATTTAAATCTTTTCAAAATTGTGTCCTTGAGCAAGACAATTGTATCACCTTCAGTGAGAAAAACTGCTCATCTACCCTAGAACATGGTAACTGTAGTGTCAGCAATGGCATGAAAAACTGTTCTTTCAACACCCTGGAATATGGTGATGGTAATGCCATTTTGGTATGAAAAACTGTTCCTCCACCCTTGAACACGGTGATCGTAGTGTCTGCAAAGGCATGAAAAACTGTTCAATTTTATTATTAATCAATTTTTATCTTACTCTTCGTTTTGCAGTTTTACTCCTCTGAGGGAGTTTGCCAAAATAAGAATTCTCATGGTCAACAAATGATGGTGGATTGCACTTTGTTTCCCACCACCAAAACAATCATCATGATTATTTCTTTAATATGCGCACTATGCTTCATGGTGGACCTCACCATCCATTATCAAAGGCATCTTTTAATTAGTTATTTTGAAGACTTTCGCATGCTCCTCAACAGCTCTTTCTTGGATTCCCTCCGTTACCGAACAGTACCGGTCAATCTAGTGCACAGTACCGGTCACAAGCATTGGATGCCAAACAGTGCCGGTTACCTCTTTTATCTATTTAAGCGTGGTTAGGCTTCTGTTAGAGGACACGCTTCAATTTACTCTTCAATTCATTTCTCTCTCTAGTTCTAGTAAGAAGGCAGAGCACTTGTAAGCTCCTCTCTTCTTCTTCTTCAATCTCTTCTGCAATCTTGTAAGATCTTCTTCAATCTTGTAACTCATAGACAGTTCTCTGTCTTTATGGAAGGCTTTGCCTCCTAATCTATCTTATTGTTTTCTGTATTTATTTCTTGTTTAGCATTCCGCATGCTACCTACTTCCCCTCTGTCTCTTTAATTTCTTTTATCTTCTGATTCCGATCCCATCTTGGTATCAGAGCCAGATGGTGGAAGTAGGAATGTAGATATTAACTTCGAACTGTTGGTTACATCTCTGGTTATGCTTTTAATTTAATCATACACTTGTTCATACTCATATAATTGCCATAAATGGATATTAATTCTATAATTAATTTAAAGGTTATACTATTAGTGTACTCTTTGACTATAGCTAAATGCCGCAAGCGTACGTCAATACAGGCGTCTGGCAAGGGCAATTGAAATGTGCCGTATTTATCCGCCTCGATCGGATAATCCTATAGTCAACCATTCCACTATTTTATAACTATTTAAAATGAACGTAATAATATTTGAATAATTTAATTATTCATCTATGATTATATTTTGCAGTAAATACTTGTGTTCTCAGTATTATTATTGTAAAATACTGCTGTAAATTATACTAAGATACACTTTTAAGTTCTTTGTTATACCTTTGCACTTAAAATGTTTATGATCAAAATACTTCTAAAGCTTTTCAAAAGAAAAATTTTATATACTCCAAGGACCGTAGAATATTAGTAAGGATATCTGGGTACCTCACTAGCGACGAAATGGTAGCGAAGTACGTAAGACCCTGCAGGTTGACTGGGCGGTCATATACCATAATTTGAGGTTTATTATCCTAAAGTATTCTAATCCTAAATAGAGAAAAAATATTTCGAAAATACTTTATTTTTGATCATATACATGTTTAAAGCAAGGAATAACTTAGACTTTGAGTGTTTAAATCTGGTTTAATATATTTCAGTATTTACTTTGATTTTCTCTGAACTATGGTAACTTCTACTCCGAAATATAAAATAGAAAATAATTTCAGTATTCAAGCTTTGATATCCGGCAACATGGCATTATGAACTGAGTTTTGGACAAAACATGGTTAACCTAACGACATTTCCCAGAAGGTGATTAACTAGTTCAATTTTAATACTTATATTTCTGCAAGTAACCAGATGAAGGCAATGATGCTTACGGGTGAGGAAATATTGTTTTATAGATGTTTAAAGCCTTTTCCTCACGTTTCTCTTGCAGCTCTAGTAGACCTTCGTCTTCATCCCAATCCCCTTCGTTTAACGAAGACCAATCAAGACAATCTCTTTCAAACAAGATTTTCAAAGAAGAAATTCATTTTGAAAATATCAATCAAGATCTTGATAATTGGGATATCCCAAAGATATCTCACAAAGATCTTTATAAACCAAAAACATCTTTTTTCTCTAAATCTGATTACATCATCAGAACGGTTGAACAAAAAATCATACTTCGAAAAGATGATGAAGAACTTCATCTTCTCTCTGAGAAAAGTGTGAAAACCCATCAATTGGACAATTTTAACTACTTGCACATAGGAAGTGTCCAGGTAGGTATGAAACCCTTGACTAGAGAATCCCTTAACGTAGCAGTGTTGCTATGTTTGAGAGATGCTCGTCACAACCAGTTTCATGATTCCCTATTAGGAACCGTTGAAAACAGCCTTATACATGGGCCTATCTTTTTCAATTGCTTCCCTGACCTAACTGTTAGTCTGGATGACAAGAACATCCTTGACGTTCTATTTCTTAATGTCAAATGCCATGGCTATGACATGAAGGAAGGATCTGTCCCAATCACTCTGATATACAGAGTTCAATACAAAGTAATGAACTCTATCAGATCCAACTTCCTCAAAACAAAATGTCACAAATCAGGGGAAACCACTTTGTTTCTCACTGACAATAGTAAGGCCAATATTATTGTGCCTAAAACTATCCAATGGAGTGACATCACCTTACCAGAAACTTGGACCCTAGAAAAGGCTGCTCCTGCGGCACCTAGGTTAACACCTGAGTTTCAAGATGTCATACAATACCAATCTGGAAAAGTTGACCTTGTCTTCAATAGGAGTAACTCCTTTTCCATCCCTAGATCTTTACATTCTGAAGAAAGCTTCAGAACGGCCATGTCTAGGGGAACCCTGTCTAGAAGGTCCTTTTCAACAGAACCTTCCAAACCTCATATTGGAACATCCCATGATGGTTCTACTATCCATTTACCAAAACAACAACCCCTGTAACAACTTCTTATCAAAAGGATGAGGAGGAACCCAGATCTATCCAATCTCCAACCTACTCTTCCCTTAATGAACCTTATGATATCTGAGTTCATTATTGATAAGAAAACCCTTAAGAAAGACTTATACTCTGAGGAATGGTCTCCTCAAAGAGAGTGGTTCTTTCTGCATTATCAGGGTCCCAAAGCTAAGGAAATCCAGGAGAAATTCTATAAATTTCTCAGAAAAATCAAACGTAATGTTCCTTTCTTTTACTGGTTCCGCAAGTATACCATTAGGAAAGGTATTGATTACCCTTTCAAATCCAAATTAGCAGGTAAACAGGAAGTCCCTGTTGACGCTACCAAAGGTTCCACACATACCTTAGAACAAAATAAGTATCTTCAGGCCTTAGATAGCCCTGCCCAGAAAAATGATTCCACTATCAACCATGGCCTTCAAAATGATAGTAGGAATGAACTCCTAGCCATTGTCAAAAGGGAGCTTGACCTACTCAAGGCTATAAAACTCAAACCTAACAAGAATAAATCCATCAATATGGTTAAAAACGACCCCTCTAACAATGATAGGGTCATCTGTTTCAAATGCAATATGCCTGGCCACATCAGCAGACATTGCCCTAACCATCCCCAACCTGGTTATATGCCTAAACACCGAAAGGTAAAGAAGGCAAACCATGAGGCTAACCAAGAACCTGATGTCCAGAACAAACCCCAAACTACTCCTATCATTTGTACTTGTGGTAAGTGCACTTGTGGCAAGAACAAAACTGAAACCCAAGCTACCAACCAATCGCCTGAAAAGCAAAGGGTTAAACCCAGAAAAATTACCACTTGCTTTATCTGTGGCAAAATTGGTCACAAAAGCAGAACTTGTAGGATCATTAGGAAGCTAAAAGCCCTTAAGATAGATCCTAATACCAAAGCCAATATCATTACCCACTGTAAGGATAACAAACCCAGTAGGTATGATAATATCCAAAATTATCTTAAAACCCTGAACCTTGATCCCAGAACCAGCAGCAAAGTTTATAAATGGTTATGTCAATCATTTAGAAAACCCTGCTCTGATTCTTATCTTTTTAGTCTTTCAACCGCAATTAATAGGTTCAATATTAGTATGTTGTCCCTTATTAAGAATATTGAAAGCAGAATTATCTGGGAATCCCCAGTTATACCACTCTACTTTCATCCTTCTATAAAAGGCATAAATATCCTCTATTCAGGACAACCCGTAATGTTTAATTCTTTGGATCTTAACCACAATATTATCTCTAACTTTGATATTTATTCTGGCCTAAAACAGAACTATATCAAAATAGGGACCAATAGGGGTACCAATAGGATTACTAATAGACCAGTCAATAGACCAGTCTCCAGTATCGGTTCTTGTACTGATTTTTACGTTTATCCCTATTATCTTGCTAAAACCTTCTCTGACAAAAAGAAGGATTTCACCACCATTGGTTTCATTCCTGATAAACAAATTAATTTATCTTTTAATCCTGTTAAAACCTTTTTTAACAGAAGTGTTTTAACTATCAAATTTCTTGAACAAAGAAATCAATTTAGATTGTCTTTTAAATATAAACTGGTTACATATTATGTTTATATCAAAAGGCACAATATCCGAAGTATTTTTAATATTTTAAGCTTATTTGATTTTGATATATTAAGAATTCAAGTAATGCTTTCCTTGCCTACCTCTTCTATGGTTAATTGCAGGGCTACAATCAGTATGACTTCCAGAGCTTCCTCCTCGAGAGGAAGAGGAAGAGGTGGTAGAGGTAAACCTAATCCTAGCATCCTACCAGTCACTACGGAAACTCCTATCATTAACCAATCAGGGCCTTCTACCCAGAATTCCCAAAATCAAAACAAACAAACAAAATCGGACTATGCATTCCCTGTCCAAACCCTCCTTGCCTTTCAGGAACAAGGATTAACCAATCTTCCAACAAAAACTTGGGCTAGTATAGCTGAAGACAGTGACCAAGACATCCCTGCCTTAGACCTTGCCATACAAACTCAGAAAACTCAAATAACCCAACAAAAACAATCACAAATTATCCCTGATCAAAACCAATCTCAAATGGTTCTTACTCAATCACCCCAAATCCCCCCGGCTCAGACCCAGTATGTACCAAAAGAAAACTTCTTCTTCTTGGCCCATCTTGAACCAGAGTTCTGGGACAAAGATCCTAACAAAATTCCTTCAAAAATCTTTCCATCTCAATTCCATTTCTTACCTTTTACCTCAAACAAAACTCAAAGATTTTATGAATTCATCCTAGTTGATACTGAATCTGTCTCTATCAAACACTACAAGGATCCCAGAGATAATTCTTTCATCACCCATTCAACTCTCCAAATCCTGAGTATCCTGACACCTTCAGCCTTTGGACAAAACCCAAACAAAACAAAAAAGTTTTCTCAGTTATTTGACCCTATAGGCTATAACTACTGGGATTACATCAAAGCCTGGGATTATGTTATCCTTGGCTTACAAAATAAATCTTTTAAACATTCTTGGTTGATCTACTTTAAAAAGACAACCAAGTACTCATTCCCTAGTTGGTTCCTTCAGTGGTGGGACTTCTTTGGGCCTGTCCCAGAAATCTTACCTATTGAGGTCCAAGGAGGATTTCAAATTTTTTCAAAAAGATTCAACAAAGATCTCAATAGTTACCTAATCATTTTAAATTTCTTCACCACGTTTTCACTCTCATGGATATTTTCATGGCAGTATAAAACTGGCAATTTCCATCTTCCAAAATCTTTATCATCCTTTTATAAACAAGCTTTTGTAAAGTGGTGGCCTCGCTTTGATGCTTCTATGGCATCACCAGATAGTGTAACCACCTGGTTTAAAAACAATCCTAGGGCTTCGCAAGTAGCTGACCCGGACACCTGTAAATTCCTCAATCAAAAGGCTAGAATTTCTGCAGCTCTCGCAGCTTCTACCTCAGAAGAAGATGTCCTGGAAAAACTCCAGAATATTATGAAACTTCTTCAAAACCAAACTGAGGATAAAGACATCCCTTCATCTTCCAAAAGCGACAGCAAGAAGAAACAGGTCCAAACCTTGTCTTCTTCATCTTCTTCAATAGATTCGTTCTATCAAAATGAAGAAGGCTGCTCTGACAATTACTCTCCTGATGATCTCCATTGATGTTGATCAACAAAAGTTTTATTAATCTCAATCATAGTTTTATTTTTTCCAATCATTTTCTTAAAAATGTCCTTGAGCAAGACAATTGTATCACTCTCAGTGAGAAAAACTGCTCATTTACCCTGGATCATGGTAATTGTAGTGTCAGCATTGACACGAAAAACTGTTCCTTCAACACCCTGGAATATGGTGATAGTAATACCACTTGTGGTATGAAAAACTATTCCTCCACCCTTGAACATGGTGATCGTAGTGTCTGTAGAGGCATGAAAAACTGTTCAATTATTAACCTTTTATTTTCCCTAACCTTCGTTGCAGGTTGTTTCCCTCTCTGCAGGTTTGGTCAAAGGAATCTTTCTTTTCAAACAAAACTTTGGTGGAACTCACCTTGTCCCCCACCATCAAAAGCATCAATCATGCTTATTCCCTCAATTATGGTGGCTTGCGCATTATTTTCCTTGGTGGGCCTCCTTGTTCCCCACTATCAAGGACACCAATCTTGTCTTTTGAAGACTTTCGCATGCTCCTCAAACAGTTCCTTCTTGGTTTCCCTCCGTTACCTAACAGTACCAGTCAATCTAGTGCACAGTACCGGTCACAAGCATTGGATGCCAAACAGTGCCGGTTACCTCTTTTTTATCTATTTAAGCGTGGTTAGGCTTCTGTTAGAGGACACGCTTCAATTTACTCTTCAATTCATTTCTCTCTCTAGTTCTAGTAAGAACGCAGAGCACTTGTAAGCTCCTCTCTTCTTCTTCTTCAATCTCTTCTGCAATCTTGTAAGATCTTCTTCAATCTTCAATCTTGTAACTCATAGACAGTTCTCTGTCTTTATGGAAGGCTTTGCCTCCTAATCTATCTTATTGTTTTCTGTATTTATTTCTTGTTTAGCATTCCGCATGCTACCTACTTCCCCTCTGTCTCTTTAATTTCTTTTATCTTCTGATTCCGATCCCATCTTGGTATCAAAGCCAGATGGTGGAAGTAGGAATGTAGATATTAACTTCGAACTGTTGGTTACATCTCTGGTTATGCTTTTAATTTAATCATACACTTGTTCATACTCATATAGTTACCATAAATGGATATTAATTCTATATTCCTACTACCACCATCTGGCTCTGATACCAAGAGGGGATCGGAATCAGAAGATAAAAGAAATTAAAGAGACAGAGGGGAAGTAGGTAGCATGCGAAATGCTAAACAAGAAATAAATACAGAAAACAATAAGATAGATTAGGAGGCAAAGCCTTCCATAAAGACAGAGAACTGTCTATGAGTTACAAGATTGAAGATTGAAGAAGATCTTACAAGATTGCAGAAGAGATTGAAGAAGAAGAAGAGAGGAGCTTACAAGTGCTCTGCCTTCTTACTAGAACTAGAGAGAGAAATGAATTGAAGAGTAAATTGAAGCGTGTCCTCTAACAGAAGCCTAACCACGCTTAAATAGATAAAAGAGGTAACCGGCACTGTTTGGCATCCAATGCTTGTGACCGGTACTGTGCACTAGATTGACCGGTACTGTTCGGTAACGGAGGGAATCCAAGAAAGAGCTGTTGAGGAGCATGCGAAAGTCTTCAAAATAACTAATTAAAAGATGCCTTTGATAATGGATGGTGAGGTCCACCATGAAGCATAGTGCGCATATTAAAGAAATAATCATGATGATTGTTTTGGTGGTGGGAAACAAAGTGCAATCCACCATCATTTGTTGACCATGAGAATTCTTATTTTGGCAAACTCCCTCAGAGGAGTAAAACTGCAAAACGAAGAGTAAGATAAAAATTGATTAATAATAAAATTGAACAGTTTTTCATGCCTTTGCAGACACTACGATCACCGTGTTCAAGGGTGGAGGAACAGTTTTTCATACCAAAATGGCATTACCATCACCATATTCCAGGGTGTTGAAAGAACAGTTTTTCATGCCATTGCTGACACTACAGTTACCATGTTCTAGGGTAGATGAGCAGTTTTTCTCACTGAAGGTGAGACAATTGTCTTGCTCAAGGACACAATTTTGAAAAGATTTAAATCTCTTTAAGGAGGAACTAACTACTTCCCTGTAAATATTCACGAGTGAGGTAATCAGGGAGAGCATTATCAGAACCTTTGAGATACTCAATGTCAAAATCAAAAATGCTTAAGATAGCTTGCCATCTAGCAAAAATTTGTTTTGATGCAAGATTTTTTACATCCTTTTGCAAGATATCCTTTGCAGATTTGCAATCAATACGAACAAGGAATTTTTGATTTAATAAATCAGATTGGAATTTTGAAATAGATGGAACAATTGCCAAGACTTCCTTTTTGACAGTGGAGTAATTCTGCTGGGCAGGATTCCAGTGTTTAGAAGTGAAGGTTATGACTTGCTCTTTCCCAGAGATTCTTTGTTTTAAAATACCACCGTAACCAATGTCAGAGGCATCAGTCTCAACAGTTTTAAAGGCCTCTGGGTTGGGAAGGTAAAGACAAGGAAGTTCTTTAACCTGGGATTTGATTTGTTTGACAACATTGGTATGAATGTCTGTCCAAGGAGGGGGATCCTTTTTTAGACGATCATGGAGAGGTTTGGTGAGATTGCTGAGTTGTGGAAAGAAATCTGAAACATAATTGAGGCAACCTAGGAATCTCTGAAGTTGAGTTTTGTCAATAATTTGGTTAGGAAATTTATCAGAGAACTCAATAGCCCTACTGATTGGGATAATAGTTCCTTGATGGATGTTATGACCAAGAAACCTAATTTTTGTCTGAAAAAGGTTGATCTTAGTTTTTGAGACAGCAAGGCCATTTTTTTTGATTATGGAAATGAAAGTGCTAATGTGTTTGACATGCTGTTCAAAAGATTGAGAGTAAATCAAGACATCATCAATATAGACAATTGCAAAATTTGCATAATTATTGAAAATGTCATTCATGATCCTCTGGAATTCAGAAGGAGGGTTTTTTAAGCCAAAAGGCATGACGTTCCATTCATATTGACCAAAGGGGACAGTGAAAGCAGTTTTATACCTGTCCTCTTCTTTTAACTGGATTTGCCATAAACCAGATTTCATATCAAATTTTGAAAAGATTTTTGCATCATGGAGTCTTTTTAGGAGATCCTTCTTGTTGGGGATAGGATACATAATCCAACAAAGAGCTTGATTGAGGGGTTTGTAATTGATGACCAACCTAGGGGACTTTTACTTTTGCGAATAAGACCTTTGTCCAAGAGATCCTTGATTTCCTTCTGGCACATAAGGAGGAGATCTTGGTTCATTTGAATAGGTCTGGCTTTGGTAGGGATTTGTCTGTCATGGAAATCCTTTTCATAAGGAAGATCAACTATGTGATGCTTCCTTTCCCAAAAAGCATTAGGAAGGTCAGAACAAATGGTGGTTTGGATTTGTTCTAGGATTCCTTTGACTTTAAGTTGGTTTTCTCTTCTGAGTAATTGATGGTCAATAAACTTAAAAGAAAATTCTTCTTTAAGGAAATTGATCTGATTTTCTTTGTAAGAAATAGAGTTCAAATCCCTAACCAAAGGTTTCCTTAAGAAATTAAAGATGATAGGTTGTCCCAAGTGCTGGGCAATTATACCATCTTTAGTGATTTGAAAAGGGAAGAGAGATCTTATGAAGGGTGTCCCTAAGATCACCTTGTTTTTTAAATCTTTGACAAGAAGAAAAGGGGTATTGATTTTGAAACCTGCGTTTTCAATAATTGCAGAAGATAATTTGTAATTGATTTTTAACCTAGAACCATTAGCAGTGCTAAGACGTTCAGAGGTCTTTTCAAAATACTTAGTAGGGATAAGCCCCTCTAAGATGCAATTGGAATCTGCTCCCGTATCGAACAAAGCAGTAGTTTCAAGAGTAAAATCATTAATAACAATTTTTATTTTGATAAAAAACTTTTGAATTTTAATGTGGTTGATGAGGCCAAGAATATCATCGTCTTTAGGTTCATCACCATCTTCGGTGTCCGTGTTGGAGACATGAGAATCATTACCATGGTCCCTCCATTGGTTAATGATAAGCTGGTGATCAGCATGCTTACTTTTCAGATCTTTAACTTCGTGTTTTAAGAAGTTAATTTCAGTTTGAAGATCTTGGATAGTGGTAGGTTTGATGCTGGCGTTTTCTAGCCTCTTGAGGGTATCTTTGAGATTAAACTTATTGGTTACAAGGGGATTTCTAGGAGGTTTTGTCTCAGGGGGAGGTTTTGCCTCAAGGGAAGCCATAAGCTTGTCAAGGTAACTCTTCCTTTCGTGTTGATCGGAAATGGCGTTTATGGCTTCGAGGAGCAGGTCATGATCTTGGGTGAGGACATTGATCTGTTTAGAGGAATTGCTAGAGGAATCTGTCAGGTCATCATCCTGGATTTGGTTTAGGTTATCTGAAGGATGGTCAGATGAACTTTCAGAAGATTGATTTAACAAATTGTTAATCTTGTCCTCGATGTCGGAGCCAAGATTTAGGGTTTTGAGTTTTCCTACTACTTTGCAATTTTTGTTGTAGTGTCCTGGCTTGCCACAATTGTAACAGATAATAGGTTTTTTGGTCTTATCATTATTTTCATAATGATTCTTGATATTTTGATTGGTAGGTCTAGGCCTGGGTTTTCTCAAACGCCTTTCTTTGTAGTAGTCAGGTCTGGGTAAGAGCTTGCTAGTTTTATGTTTGGCTTTGGCTCTGGCCTTCTCCGCACAGGGGAGGCCAAATTGCTCGCAGAAAGTTCCAAGATCTCTGCGATTCTGAGCCTTTTCTTTAGATAGCTGGCGTTGGATTTTGTCATCCTGACAAATCTTTAAGGCCACTCTTTGGATAATAGCAATAAGCTGTCCATAGCTTAGTTGCTGATAGGGAATGTTTCCGTCAGGGTTATGACTTCGGAGTTTATCTCTGACCTTATCTCCCAAAGATTTTGGAAGACCAGCAAGAAATTTCTCCTTCCAGAAGGCTTGTTGACTATCCTCCCTGGTGTAAACCCTGGTTAGGAACGTGTCTTTGTACCACCTGAAATCACCCAAGGTTTTACACCTAAGGTTTGACAATAGCTCGGCAGATCTGTCTTTTATGAGAGAGGGATCTCCGATGAAATGTTGGGCAATGGTGAAGATAAGGGTGTTGACGGAATCAGGGATATGGGTGTCACCGTCAAGGATGGGTTCACCGTTGGGTTCCCTTTTGACTGCTGTAAGGATAGACTGTTTACAGTCTTCGGTGAGATAGTTGTCCCACCATCCTTTGAGCTGACCACAGAAACCTGAGATGAGGATTTCTACGATCATAGCTTCAGGACAATTGTTGGCAGTTTCATAGGCAGTAGCTACCATGGTCATATTTTGTAAGATTTTGGTTATGCCATATTCATTTTCTCCGTCTATGTTCCATTCATAGACGTTGTTTGCACTGAAGCTTTTGATATTGGTTTCCTTTTCCTCTAAGAGGAGGTCAGGGGCAGTGGCTCTGGGATAGTAGAGCTTGGTTTCTTTGCGCCACTGGTTGTTTGGGTTGTAGATAACAGGACTGATACCATCTTTGATACTCTCAGAGTGGTCAGAGGAGGCTTCATCAATCATGTTGATAGTCCTGGTATTTTTAGGGGGAGGGGTGCCAGGAGAAGGTGTTTCTGGGATAGTAGTCTTAAGAAGGGCTATCTGTTCTTTGACCTTAGCCAGAAGCTCATCGTTGGCATTGTCAACTTCTTTTTTGACTTGACTTTTGGAATTATTACTTTGGGATTCTTTAAAAGTTTTTGAGACTCTGTAAGGTTTAAAGAGAGGCTTCTCAATCTTTTTAGAGGAAGAAGATGACTCTGGTTTGTCGTTAACTTCCTTACCTTTAGTTCTACTGGAGTCTCCTAAGGCTTGGAGGTATTTGTTTGTGTAATTGGATTGTTCCATAAGATCTTTGATGTCTCTGGCTGTGACTGGTTCCCCATCAATTTTGGTTTTAAAAGGGGCGGCCATGACAGGGGTGGCTTGGTCTTTGCTGTTAAGAGCAAAGGGTATTTTGGGAGGTAATTCGGATTGGACCATTTGGCCATCTTTGAGGTGCCAAATAGTATTGGTTTTGGGCTCGTCCTGGTCATTACGAAAGAGATAATCCATATCTTTTACTATGGCGTAGGCACGAAACTAGTGAAAAAAAGGGATATTGAACTTGACCCTTTTAACGAACCTATAAAATTTTTGTTGGACACGGTATCCTTTATTCCCTTCAAAATTTTGGAGGAACCATTCCCTATGAGGAGACCATTCCTCAGAAAAAAAGTCCTTTTTGAGAGATTTTTTGTCTATGATAAAACTGGGGGAAGTTACTTCCTGATTGGTAAGATCCTTTTCAAGATCTCGATTGTGGTTACGAACAGATTGATTCTGGCAAATGTTACTACCAGTGGATGATATCATAGAGGTAGGAGGAGAAGAGGGTGTAGAAGACATAGTGGTGAGGCAAAAGCTTTTGTTTAGAAAAGATGTAAGGTATTCCTCACCCGTAAGTATCATTGCCTTCATCTGGTTACTTGCAGAAATATAAGTATTAAAATTGAACTAGTTAATTACCTTCTGGGGAATGCCGTTAGGTTAACCATGTTTTTTCCAAAACTCAGTTCATAATGCCATGTTGCCGGATATCAAAGCTTGAATACTGAAATTATTTTCTATTTTATATTCTGGAGTAGAAGTTACCATAGTTCAGAGAAAATCAAAGTAAATACTGAAATTTATTAAACCAGATTTAAACACTCAAAGTCTAAGTTATTCCATGCTTTAAACATGTATATGATCAAAAATAAAGTATTTTCGAAATATTTTTTCTCCATTTAGGATTAGAATACTTTAGGATAATAAACCTCAAATTATGGTATATGACCGCCCAGTCAACCTGCAGGGTCTTACGTACTTCGCTACCATTTCGTCGCTAGTGAGGTACCCAGATATCCTTACTAATATTCTACGGTCCTTGGAGTATATAAAATTTTTCTTTTGAAAAGCTTTAGAAGTATTTTGATCATAAACATTTTAAGTGCAAAGGTATAACAAAGAACTTAAAAGTGTATCTTAGTATAATTCACAGCAGTATTTTACAATAATAGTACTGAGAACACAAGTATTTACTGCAAAATATAAACATAGATGAATAATTAAATTATTCAAATATTATTACGTTCATTTTAAATAGTTATAAAATAGTGGACTGGTTGACTATAGGATTATCCGATCGAGGCGGATAAATACGGCACATTTCAATTGCCCTTGCCAGACGCCTGTATTGATGTACGCTTGCGGCATTTAGCTATAGTCAAAGAGTACACTAATAGTATAACCTTTAAATTAATTATAGAATTAATATCCATTTATGGCAATTATATGAGTATGAACAAGTGTATGATTAAATTAAAAGCATAACCAGAGATGTAACCAACAGTTCGAAGTTAATATCTACATTCCTGGCTCTGATAGCCAGAAGATAAAAGATATTAACGTTCATTTAGCATGCGGAATCGGAATGACATCACCTTACCAGAAACTTGGACCCTAGATCTATTCAAAACAACAACCCCTGTAACAACTTCTTATCAAAAGGATGAGGAGGAACCCAGATCTATCCAATCTCCAACCTACTCTTCCCTTAATGAACCTTATGATATCTGAGTTCATTATTGATAAGAAAACCCTTAAGAAAGACTTATACTCTGAGGAATGGTCTCCTCAAAGAGAGTGGTTCTTTCTGCATTATCAGGGTCCCAAAGCTAAGGAAATCCAGGAGAAATTCTATAAATTTCTCAGAAAAATCAAACGTAATGTTCCTTTCTTTTACTGGTTCCGCAAGTATACCATTAGGAAAGGTATTGATTACCCTTTCAAATCCAAATTAGCAGGTAAACAGGAAGTCCCTGTTGACGCTACCAAAGGTTCCACAGATACCTTAGAACAAAATAAGTATCTTCAGGCCTTAGATAGCCCTGCCCAGAAAAATGATTCCACTATCAACCATGGCCTTCAAAATGATAGTAGGAATGAACTCCTTGCCATTGTCAAAAGGGAGCTTGACCTACTCAAGGCTATAAAACTCAAACCTAACAAGAATAAATCCATCAATATGGTTAAAAACGACCCCTCTAACAATGATAGGGTCATCTGTTTCAATTGCAATATGCCTGGCCACATCAGCAGACATTGCCCTAACCATCCCCAACCTGGTTATATGCCTAAACACCGAAAGGGAAAGAAGGCAAACCATGACGCTAACCAAGAACCTGATGTCCAGAACAAACCCCAAACTACTCCTAGCATTTGTACTTGTGGTAAGTGCACTTGTGGCAAGAACAAAACCGAAACCCAGGCTACCAACCAATCGCCTGAAAAGCAAAGGGTTAAACCCAGAAAAATTACCACTTGCTTTATCTGTGGCAAAATTGGTCACAAAAGCAGAACTTGTAGGATCATTAGGAAGCTAAAAGCCCTTAAGATAGATCCTAATACCAAAGCCAATATCATTACCCACTGTAAGGATAACAAACCCAGTAGGTATGATAATATCCAAAATTATCTTAAAACCCTGAACCTTGATCCCAGAACCAGCAGCAAAGTTTATAAATGGTTATGTCAATCATTTAGAAAACCCTGCTCTGATTCTTATCTTTTTAGTCTTTCAACCGCAATTAATAGGTTCAATATTAGTATGTTGTCCCTTATTAAGAATATTGAAAGCAGAATTATCTGGGAATCCCCAGTTATACCACTCTACTTTCATCCTTCTATAAAAGGCATAAATATCCTCTATTCAGGACAACCCGTAATGTTTAATTCTTTGGATCTTAACCACAATATTATCTCTAACTTTGATATTTATTCTGGCCTAAAACAGAACTATATCAAAATAGGGACCAATAGGGGTACCAATAGGATTACTAATAGACCAGTCAATAGACCAGTCTCCAGTATCGGTTCTTGTACTGATTCTTACGTTTATCCCTATTATCTTGCTAAAACCTTCTCTGACAAAAAGAAGGATTTCACCACCATTGGTTTCATTCCTGATAAACAAATTAATTTATCTTTTAATCCTGTTAAAACCTTTTTTAACAGAAGTGTTTTAACTATCAAATTTCTTGAACCAAGAAATCAATTTAGATTGTCTTTTAAATATAAACTGGTTACATATTATGTTTATATCAAAAGGCACAATATCCGAAGTATTTTTGATATTTTAAGCTTATTTGATTTTGATATATTAAGAATTCAAGTAATGCTTTCCTTGCCTAACTCTTCTATGGTTAATTGCAGGGCTACAATCAGTATGACTTCCAGAGCTTCCTCCTCGAGAGGAAGAGGAAGAGGTGGTAGAGGTAAACCTAATCCTAGCATCCTACCAGTCACTACGGAAACTCCTATCATTAACCCATCAGGGCCTTCTACCCAGAATTCCCAAAATCAAAACAAACAAACAAAATCGGACTATGCATTCCCTGTCCAAACCCTCCTTGCCTTTCAGGAACAAGGATTAACCAATCTTCCAACAAAAACTTGGGCTAGTATAGCTGAAGACAGTGACCAAGACATCCCTGCCTTAGACCTTGCCATACAAACTCAGAAAACTCAAATAACCCAACAAAAACAATCACAGATTATCCCTGATCAAAACCAATCTCAAATGGTTCTTACTCAATCACCCCAAATCCCCCCGGCTCAGACCCAGTATGTACCAAAAGAAAACTTCTTCTTCTTGGCCCATCTTGAACCAGAGTTCTGGGACAAAGATCCTAACAAAATTCCTTCAAAAATCTTTCCATCTCAATTCCATTTCTTACCTTTTCCCCCAAACAAAACTCAAAGATTTTATGAATTCATCCTAGTTGATACTGAATCTGTCTCTATCAAACACTACAAGGATCCCAGAGATAATTCTTTCATCACCCATTCAACTCTCCAAATCCTGAGTATCCTGACACCTTCAGCCTTTGGACAAAACCCAAACAAAACAAAAAAGTTTTCTCAGTTATTTGACCCTATAGGCTATAACTACTGGGATTACATCAAAGC
The DNA here is from genome assembly GCA_039519185.1 of Astragalus membranaceus. Classification (NCBI taxonomy): domain Eukaryota; kingdom Viridiplantae; phylum Streptophyta; class Magnoliopsida; order Fabales; family Fabaceae; genus Astragalus; species Astragalus membranaceus. The sequence continues at coordinate 92,673,366 of CM076846.1, forward strand.
CTGGGATTATGTTATCCTTGGCTTACAAAATAAATCTTTTAAACATTCTTGGTTGATCTACTTTAAAAAGACAACCAAGTACTCATTCCCTAGTTGGTTCCTTCAGTGGTGGGACTTCTTTGGGCCTGTCCCAGAAATCTTACCTATTGAGGTCCAAGGAGGATTTCAAATTTTTTCAAAAAGATTCAACAAAGATCTCAATAGTTACCCAATCATTTTAAATTTCTTCACCACGTTTTCACTCTCATGGATATTTTCATGGCAGTATAAAACTGGCAATTTCCATCTTCCAAAATCTTTATCATCCTTTTATAAACAAGCTTTTGTAAAGTGGTGGCCTCGCTTTGATGCTTCTATGGCATCACCAGATAGTGTAACCACCTGTTTTAAAAACAATCCTAGGGCTTTGCAAGTAGCTGACCCGGACACCTGTAAATTCCTCAATCAAAAGGCTAGAATTTCTGCAGCTCTCGCAGCTTCTACCTCAGAAGAAGATGTCCTGGAAAAACTCCAGAATATTACGAAACTTCTTCAAAACCAAACTGAGGATAAAGACATCCCTTCATCTTCCAAAAGCGACAGCAAGAAGAAACAGGTCCAAACCTTGTCTTCTTCATCTTCTTCAATAGATTCGTTCTATCAAAATGAAGAAGGCTGCTCTGACAATTACTCTCCTGATGATCTCCATTGATGTTGATCAACAAAAGTTTTATTAATCTCAATCATAGTTTTAATTTTTCCAATCATTTTCTTAAAAATGTCCTTGAGCAAGACAATTGTATCACTCTCAGTGAGAAAAACTGCTCATTTACCCTGGATCATGGTAATTGTAGTGTCAGCATTGACACGAAAAACTGTTCCTTCAACACCCTGGAATATGGTGATAGTAATACCACTTGTGGTATGAAAAACTATTCCTCCACCCTTGAACATAGTGATCGTAGTGTCTGTAGAGGCATGAAAAACTGTTCAATTATTAACCTTTTATTTTCCCTAACCTTCGTTGCAGGTTGTTTCCCTCTCTGCAGGTTTGGTCAAAGGAATCTTTCTTTTCAAACAAAACTTTGGTGGAACTCACCTTGTCCCCCACCATCAAAAGCATCAATCATGCTTATTCCCTCAATTATGGTGGCTTGCGCATTATTTTCCTTGGTGGGCCTCCTTGTTCCCCACTATCAAGGACACCAATCTTGTCTTTTGAAGACTTTCGCATGCTCCTCAAACAGTTCCTTCTTGGTTTCCCTCCGTTACCTAACAGTACCAGTCAATCTAGTGCACAGTACCGGTCACAAGCATTGGATGCCAAACAGTGCCGGTTACCTCTTTTTTATCTATTTAAGCGTGGTTAGGCTTCTGTTAGAGGACACGCTTCAATTTACTCTTCAATTCATTTCTCTCTCTAGTTTTAGTAAGAAGGCAGAGCACTTGTAAGCTCCTCTCTTCTTCTTCTTCAATCTCTTCTGCAATCTTGTAAGATCTTCTTCAATCTTCAATCTTGTAACTCATAGACAGTTCTCTGTCTTTATGGAAGGCTTTGCCTCCTAATCTATCTTATTGTTTTCTGTATTTATTTCTTATTTAGCATTCCGCATGCTACCTACTTCCCCTCTGTCTCTTTAATTTCTTTTATCTTCTGATTCCGATCCCCTCTTGGTATATATATATATATATATATATATATATAACCAATGTATTATTGTATCATAACTAGATATTAAGTTTATTAAACTAAAACATTAATATCAAAACATTTTATTATTAAAAAAATATATTTTTGTAACTTCCACACACTTGAAAGCCATTATTCCAACAATCCCCCACTAATGGCAAGCAAGTGAAAAAACATATTTAGATTTTGTAGAAAAAAGAATTTTTGGGCAAAGAAAGGCTTTTTCGTGCTTAAGTGTTAATATCACGAAGATTGAATTAACACGTAGTGAAATGAGGCAACACCTATTGTCCAAGAAGTGAATTTCTCTTGAACTAAGTGGACTCAAGATGAGACCCCTACAACACACATTTTTGCCTTTAAAATTGTGAGAGCTTCGCGATAAATTATTCACACAAAAATTAAGGCCCACAAATACCTTGGGTTGCGCATGAGTGCTCTAGAAAGATTGCCTAAGTCTTTCATGGAAGGAGGTCTTCCCCTTCACACTCACGTAGGTAGATACATCAAGTGCGTCTCTATAGCACTAGCCATTCTAAAGTGTGTCTCTATAGCACTAACCATATCAAAGTGCGTCTCTATAGCACTAGTCATGTCAAAGGCTATGTATCTATTAAGAGCTCATGGCTCAACCTCACATCAAACACTACTGCACGCCATAGGGATGAAAAGTGTAGTGCTTATAGGAGTATTCATATGGCTTCATTTGACCACAAAATGGGTATCCACCATATTTTCCTCCACTCAAGGCTTAAAGCTCACCCCTTCCCTCAACATTTCCAAGACAACTTTCTTGGGTAATCTTTTCAATAAAGATCACAAATTTCATTGTTTCACTTTTCACATACTCAAGTGAAGCAACCTCATTTCCAAGACAATTTTGTTGGGTAACCTTTTCACAAAAAGATCAAAAGTTTCATTTTTCACTTTTCACATACTCAAGTGAAATAACATCAATTTAATTAGGTGTCTCAAAACACTGTCTCATTTTAAGTGTCTCACACCACTATCTCATACACATCAATTGATGCTTATGAATCACCTTGGAGTGTTGTAGGTCTCTTCACAAAGGTTTCTCAGCCGTTAAACCTCTCAACCACTATGCTTCTTGACTAGCAAGTTCAAGAACTACAAATTCAGATTCCATTAAAAATCTCTAATTATACACGACTTCTTTGATAATTTTCAAGATATTTCACCACCTAAAATAAACATGTACCCACTTGTACTCTTCATTTAATTCAATGAATTTCATCACAATACCTTCTCATTGCTCTTTTACTAAATTAGAGTCAATTTATTTTTATTACTTCCTTGTAAGTCTAAGGGTACTTTTCTAACATAAAAGCAGAAACAATTTCCTCTATTATTTAATCACATTGTTTTGTTTCTACTTATAAATATAGTGTTAAAAAAAACTAGACCAAACTTCCTTTCTTGTCTATTTCTCAATTTTTTTTCGTTCAACACTATAAAATTTTTGAACTCACTGGAGAAAGTCGTAATAGAAGACTAAGTAGATTACTTTTATTTTCAACTACATTACCTGCACCTTGTCAAAAACTACACCCACAAATATAAGTAAAATTGAGTAATTCCTCTTGGAAAATATTATATGGTGTTGTTTACCGTGGTTTTTGGTAAACACCGCTAGTTACACATAAGTGTTGCTTGCTGGATCAACTAGAAAATCCCAGAACATTTGTGTTTAAAGTTTTTCCAGATATCATGTTATGTTCTGTTGTTGAATTTGATGCAGCAAGATAGGTTGGATAGCAATATCCAGAGTTCTCTTGTTGATATGTGGAAACTATCTATTCCTACTAAGGTGGGAGTTTTTGGTTGGAGATTGTTTTTGGGGAATCTCCCAACTCGCGATTTTCTTATTTCAAAGGGCATTATCAATGACCTTCATGGGGCGTGTTGCCCCTTTTGTTTCGAATAGGATGAGTCGATTTCCCATCTATTTTTCTTGTGCAGGTGTTCCGGGTTAGTTTGGCTTGCTTTTCAGAAATGGTTGGGCTTGGTGATTTCAGATACTCTAGTAGGTGTCGAGCATTTCCGGGCTCATGGTTTGCAATTGGAATCGAAAAAGGCGTGTAGATTGAAGTATTTGATATGGATGGCTGTCACTTGATGCATATGGTTACATCGAAATCATATTCTTTTCAGAGGTCAAGTTTTTAGTTCGCAGGTGGTAGTTACCCTTGTTAAGTCAATAACACGGTCTTGGTTCATAAGCATAGAAGGTTTCAATTCCAATCATAAGATCTCTAATTGGTGGGTAATCCTTTTGTTTGTATGAATTCGGTGTAACTGACTTTATGTCTCATCCTTCCCGGGGTACTCTTTTTCCTCCTTGGGTCTTTTTCCCATGGGGTTTTGGCCTAGGGAGGTTTTAATGAGACCCATTGTAATGTAACGGTTGGGGTGCCCGTTTGCACTCCCCTTTAATATTATTTTTTGCTTATGAAAAAAAGTTGTTCTGCCTGTCAATCGAGTTGTCAATGCGTCAAATCAACAACCTTTGGGAATGATGTAATATCTTTTGATATTTTTCTAGAGATTCTCTAGATATTTATGCCATTATCCTTCTACGATTAGAATTAGGGTTTTTAACGGGTAACTTTTGTTCGACGTGTCCAAAATGTGACCGGATTAAGGGAAACTTTCGGATTGAAATTTACATCGTAGCCTAATATAATGTAGGGTTAAATATCTTTTTGATCCCTATAAATATAAAAAAAAATTTAGTTCATCAAAAAAAATTTGGCCACTTTTAGTCCCTACATTATTTTTTGTTTGCATTTTTAGTCCCTACCCTTAGTTTCCACTAACGGAGTTGACGTTGCGTTGCTTATGTGTTAATTTTTAATATGCTGGCACTCATTGCTTGTTTCCATGCATAAGATAAAATTAAAAAAGTAAGGCAAAATATCTTTCGAGGTCCCTTAACTTATTTTCAGGTAACGAATAAGTCCCTTAACTTTTTTTTTAACGATTACGTCCCTTAAGTTTTAAAAATATTGCGCCGTGGCCCTTTTTAACAGTTTTTGTTTAACTCCGTTACAAAAACGCCTATCTGGCTTTCAAAATGTATATGTGGATTTTTTATGCCTACGTGGCAATATGATTTGCTGACTCATTATTTTATAATTATTTTTAATTAAAAATAAAAAAATCTTCTTCTTCGTTTCACCGTCCAATAATCGTTGTAGCAGCCGTGGAACTTAAAACAATCATCGAACCCAGAAAATTTTCAAACCCCACTCCCTTCAGGTTTAAACCCCATTCCCTTTCAACATCATTAGAATTATGACTTACCACCACAAAATCAAGGTTCATCAGATAAACTCAGTAACACAAATAAAAAAACACTAACAGAAACAATCATCGAACCCAGAAAATTTTCAAACCCACTAAAACAAACTCAAAATCTTCAAAGAGATCCAGATATGAAAGAGGACTGAAAACAGAACTTGTGAAGAAATATTCTAAGAATCAGAGGAAGTGAATATATACGAAAAATAAAAAGGAAAGGAAATGAGAGAGATCAAGAGGAGAGTGACCAAGGTATAGGCTAACCTAACGAATTAAAGGTGGAAAGGGAAAGGGGTTTTTATGAATAATTAATAATTGAATTGAAAAAGAAGGGAGAGAATGAAAAACCCTAGAAATAGGAAAAGGAAATTGTTAGAGGTCGGGGGTGGGAAAAGAAGAACGAGTGACTGGTGTGGGGTTGAAAAGGTGGTGAGGGTCAGACAGAGAGCGTAGAAAGAATCAGGGATACTACGTAGAAAACAACAGTGGAAGTGAATCGAGAGAGGGAGAGGGTGAGGGTGAAGGAAGGAGTGGAAATACGGGAGGGGAAAAAATCGAAACAAAAGGGATTTAGGTAATCAAGGAAGAGGGTTTGGAAAGGGGAAAAGGAAGAGGATGGGGACAAGGAAGACAATTCACATTTTTCTTTAATTTTTAACAAAAAATAATTATAAAATAATGAAATTATCTTATGTGGCATGCGAAGTAAGCAGTTTAATAGCCACATCAGTCACTGGTTAACGAAGTTAAAAACAAAACGTTAAAAAGGGCAACAGAGAGATCTAATCGTTATAAAAAAAATTAAGAGACCTATTCGTTACCTGCAAATAAGTTAAGGGACTTCGGGAGATGATTTTCCTAAAATTAAAAACCAAAATTTAAAAAGGAACACCCAGATCCTCTTCTTCCTCTCGCTCTTTTCTTCCATCTTCATTGTCACACCTCCTTCACCTGGCTCATCTTCAATGTCACCATCATTTTCCGAACCAAGAAAGGCTTTTTACATATCAGAAGCATTATTGCTAAAGATCAGTCCAAATCAAATAATACAGCACCACTCACTTCATACATATCAGAAACACTAACATGTGCTATTAAACAAAAACGTTTAAAGGGTTATTGCAAATTGTTCTGGACTGGACCAAGAGGTCCATTAGCAAAACCAGGGGGTGCGTTTAGCAGGTAATATGGATCAGCCCAACCAAATCGGCCCATATCCACAACACCCAAGCCCAACATGCTTGGACGGTCCAGATTGACTCTACCAATCCGACGACCCACGAACGGGCACGATTTCCTATAAATACAGGCAAACTCTGCCCTAAGAAAGGTTCAATCTCTAATCCCTAGTACCTTCACTCACATACTCTCTATACTGACTTGAGCGTCGGAGTGGCTTTGCAGGTACCCCCCCGGGCGCTCACTGACCTACAGCCAGGACAGCAAGGGACCTACCAACTGTACAGCAGCCAACTAAATTACTGCTAGGTACAGAACATTGGCGACCACGATGGGAGGTTTATATCTTTCACATCATCACTCCTCGAACTTTTCTCTTGCTGCTCCATGGCTCCCAGGGGCAGACCCTGGGTTCAGAGCATTGCCGTACCTGCATCCCGACCTGAGGATTCTACGGAAAACAACGTCACCTACCTACCTGGCAAAGATACAAGCCAACCTATTAGTTTCCTGGCCAGTCGCCTCTCGGGCGCCTGGCAAGATTACATCTGGCAGGAGAGCGCCAAAGGGGGCGCCTGGAAGGTTGGCACATGGCAGCAGGGCGCCCATGAGGGCGCCTGGCAAGAAGGCACCTGGCAAGAAGGCCAGATCCCAAGGGCATTGGGGCCAGCGGCCATGGTAATCCAGGGAAACAGCCCCCTTGACGGTGGTGGATATAACAGATCAATGAAAAAGAAATGGAAGGAAATCTTGAGCGTTGCATCAACCGCAGATCCTGAGAAAGGACCAGTCAGGCCGCCCTTATCCTTTGACGACAGGGATTTGCTTGTTGGAAAACCAAATAAACAGGTTCCACTACTCGTTACTGCCATTATGGCCAACATTGAAGTAAGGAGAATCCTGGTCGACCAGGGAAGCTCAGTAGACGTCATTTTCGAAGACCTGCTGCAAGTCTTGAACATCTCCCCAGCCGACCTGACTCCATATCGAGGAGAAGATCTGACCGGGTTCAACGGATCAAGAACAAGGCCTCGAGGCCACTTGGAGCTGATGGCCACCTATGGAAACCCCGACGGTGAACTACCTTTGTGCAGAACCGTCAAAACAGCTTTCCTAATCCTCCCATGCAAATCTGTCAACCAGTGCATTATTGGGAGGCCGACGTTGGGCAAGCTAGGGGCGGCAACCTCCACAGTTCACCTAAAGATGAAATTCCACGATTTAGGAAATAAGATTGTGACCCTCAAGGCAGACCTGGACGCAGCACATAGATGCTACTACATGAGCCTCAAGGATGAAAAAGCAATCGCGGAAGTAAGAAACTCAGACGGGGGATCCGGGAGAGAAGCTGAAATAAATTTGGCAGACTTAGATGTCAGATATGATCCGGACAGTAAGGAAGAAGAGGAGGATTCTACCCTCGCTAGGGAACTAAAAAAACGCATGAAGAGACCCGAGCCAGATGGCGCCTTCATCTCCATCAAGTTAGGAGAAGACCCCACTAAGACTATCAAGATCGGCTCCGACCTCCCCGAGGAGGTCAAAGAGAAACGTACCATCTGCCTAAGGGAGAAAGCGGACCTGTTTGCCTGGTCTGCAGCTGACATGCCAGGAATACCACCCGAGGTAGCCTGTCACCACCTGGCTGTTCACCCTGACACTAAATGGGTCGCCCAGAGGAGAAGAGTCCAGAAAGGAGAGAAAGCCGAAGCCACGGTAAAGGCTATGAAGGACCTCGTGGAGGCAAATTTCGTAAAAGAAATTAAGTACACCACCTGGCTGTCAAACGTAGTCCTTGTGAAGAAATCTAACGGAAAATGGAGAATGTGTGTCGACTATACCGATCTCAACAAGGCGTGTCCCAAAGACGCCTTCTCCGTCCCTAGCGTGGACAAGTTAGTCGATAGCGCCTCAGGATTCCGTTTGTTGTCTTTCATGGATGCATACTCGGGATACAACCAAATTCCAATGTTACCGCTCGATCAGGAGAAAACAACATTCATGACGGAACAGGGGAATTATTGTTATCGCGTGATGCCGTTTGGACTCAAGAACGCCGGGGCGATCTATCAGAGAATGATGAATAAAGTCTTCAAAAGTCAAATCGGCCGGACAATGGAAGTATACCTAGACGACATGATAGTAAAAAGCAAAAGCGACCCAGATCAGCTCGAGGACCTGACAGAAGTGTTTTCTGAAATCCGGAAGAACAATATGAGGTTGAACCCAGAGAAGTGCACTTTTTGGAGTCCGTGCAGGGAAATTTCTCGGTTTCTATCACACTGAGAGGGGCATCGAGGCCAACCCAGACAAATGCAGGGCCGTGACCGAGATGACATCGCCCACCACAAAGAAAGAAGTTCAGAAGCTCACCGGGGATGATAGCAGCGCTGTCCCGATTCATTTCAAAAGCAGCCCACAAGTCCCTACCATTATTCAAGCTTCTTAAAAAAGAGACAGGTTTTGAGTGGACTGCCGAGCAAGAGCAGGCACTGACCCTTTTGAAAAGGACCCTCTCCGAGCCACCCATTTTGACACGTCCCGAAGATGGAGAAACGTTATACTTATATCTCGCTGTGGCCGATGAAGCATTAAGCGCAGTGCTCATCAGGGAAACCAGCACTGGCCAGAGGCCGATGTACTATGTTAGTAAGGCGTTACAGGGACCCGAGTTAAGATACCAAAAAGTGGAGAAGGTCGCCCTGGCAATCGTGATCGTAGCCAGGCGCCTTAGGCCATATTTTGTGGCGCATCAAGTAGTGGTCCGAACTAAACCAATCAGACAAATATTGCACGTCCCGACCTGGCTGGAAGGATGATCAAATGGGCAATCGAGCTCTCAGAATTTGGAATCAAGTACGAAACAAGATCGGCCATGAAGGCTCAAATTTTAGCAGACTTCGTAGCTGAAATGACAGCAGCACCAAATGGAGACAAAGCAGAAACGGTAAGGACCCTCCACGTGGATGGGTCCTCAAACAGCAAAGGGAGTGGAGTTGGACTAATACTTGAAAACTCAGAAGGACTCATGGTAGAGGTATCCTTGACCTTTTCATTCTCCACATCCAACAATCAAGCGGAGTACGAGGCTTGCATAGCCGGCCTACAATTGGCCAGAGATTTCGGCGCCACGCAACTTAAGCTCCGCACAGACTCACTGTTGGTCGTCTCACAGATCAATGCAGCATTCGGTGCCTATGACCCGGTGCTGCAGAAATATCTGGCCAAGGTACGTGAGCTCCTTGGATGGTTTAACAAGGAAGAGGTAAAACATGTACCCAGGGGAGAGAATACTAGGGCTGATATACTCTCCAAGCTAGCTGTTACACCCCGATAATTTCTAACTTGTAGAAATTACCGAAATGCACTACTAGCATACATCAGAGTGACTTTCCTTTTTAAAATATTGAACACATACTAAACTTCGATAAATCACTCATCGAATGAGCTTACATAACTGAACATAAACTATATAAAATCGGTCTTTACACCCTCAACTAGTGTTCAATACTCAAAAACCGAAAGTCTGCGGAAGCGATTTACAACTTGAAAGACATAAGTCGTACAATCGAATAGTCTTAAGATACAAAGAAAACTGAAATACAGAGATACATAAAATGACAAACCAACAAAAGCGTCAGCAACTTCTCAAGCGTCTCCATGACCATGCCTCATCATCTTCAACTTAGCCTGCAATTCTGAAAAACAACAACATGGATTGGGTGAGACAACTTGTCTCAGTGAGTTCTATCGAGACCCCTTTCTAACTCTCTCGGTTCAATTATGCTTGATTCGTTAGTCTTGATTCATAATTCATAGTCTTAATATTTGACTATGTGGCTAACATAAACGTTGTCCTCATAACCCTCATAAGCAGTTACAAGAGGCAACACATGAACAATGAACAATGATTTTTAGCATGTCACCGGTCGCTTGGCAAAATAAGTTCCCAGTGAACCCAATCCACTAATCGCTAGTGGGCAAACCTCATGGGGCCTAGGTTCATAGGGCTCATGACTTCCCCTCCCCTAGCACACTAAACTGAAATAGGGTCGTCACCCTAATCTGATGTATATATTTTAATATACCTTGTGTAATACCCTAATTTCGTCCGATCAAAAATGAGAGATTTTTATTTTTAATAAAAATAATAATCATTTTTATTTTCTTGTCATATATTATTTTATTTTAGTTGCCACAAGTTTTTTAACCAAAAAATATATTAATTAGAAGTGAAGAAACAAAAAATAAACAAAGGAGGAAATGGAGGGGGTCTGCAAAAAAAGAATGGAGGTGCAATCAGGATTGAGCCATCAGAAACCCAACCCAGCAAAAAAAGGCTAGCCCAATTCGCCTAACCCTAACCCATATCCTAACCCTAACCCATAACCCAACCCAACTCCTCACCAAACCCTAACTCCCTCCTCTCCTAACCCTAATTCGGCCACCCCACACAAAAAAAAAACCTAAAAATTTCAACTCTCCCCCTTTACCCTAAAATCAAGCCACATTCACTCCCCAAAACCCTCCTTAATTTTCGGCCCCTTTCCCACTTCCCCATTCCTTGAAAGTTGCACTTTTTCCTTTCCCACACTCCACCTTTCCTCTTTTCTCTCAAACCCCACTTCCCCATACACTCAACCTTTCCCTCTCTCCCCCATCCTACGGCTCACTCTCTCTTTCTCACACCCACTTCACTTTCTCTTTCTTTCTCCATCACACACAACTCACACTCAACCTCTCATTCTCTCCCCATCCCTACGACTCTCACTCTCCTTTCTTTCACACTCAACCTTCATTTTCTCTTTCTTTCTCCATCACACACAACTCACACTCAACCTCTCATTCTCTCCCCATCCCTACGACCCCATCTCTCTCACACTCTCCATCATTTTTTTCCTTCACATCTCTCTCTCACCCACGGATTCACTCTCATTTCTCACACAAAAAAAAAACCATCTCCTCTACCATGCCCATACCCCTTCACCAACTACTCCCTAAAACCCTAAGTCACGAAATCTCTACCCCTCTCTGTCCCAATCTCAGTCAAAACACTGTGCAAGGTAAGGTGCAGTCAGAAGAAAACCAAGAAGAAAACACCCCTGGTGGTATAAATAGGGGGCCAAGACCATGAAGCAAGGACGGATTTTGTTTGAAGGAGAAGGTCTAAAAAAAAAAGAGGGGGGTGTTCATCAAAGAAGAAGAAGCTTCATAGCAAAAAAGGGGAGGGTAGATTTTTAGAAAAAAAGAAACAGTGAGATTTGTTCACTGTTTCTAATTTTCATTTCTTTTCGTTTTTTCCTTCTCCTTCCAAATTTATTTTTTTTTAGTTTAAATTCCATTGTATTAAGGAGATCCTAGGAGGAACTCGGGTCCCTAACATTTCGGGGTTTCAAGGTACTGTTATTTTTGTAGCATGAACTGTAATTGTTAATTTAAATTATTGCTGTTTTTTTTTGTATATAAGTATTGCTGTTTTTTTAGTTATTTGATGCTATTTCTTCTATAAAAAAAATGTTGCTGTAAAAAAAAATGTTGCTGTAAAAAAGAGTTGCTGTTTTTCTTATGTTGCTGTTTTCTATTTACTTGTTGCCGTAAAAAATATTGCTGTATTTTCGAAAATTAAAATAAAGTCCCTTTTAAAATACTTTTAAAAAAAAAATATAATGTTTTTCTATTTATTTGTTGCCTTTTTTTTACTGTTTTTTTGTTTGTTTTTTTTTATTTTTAAAAAATTGTTGCTGTCATGTTTTTTTTAGATATTATTATTGCTTTTTTTTTTCTTATTTTATTGTTACTGTTTTCCTTATTAAAATTGTTGCTGTTTTTATTATTGCTGTTTTTTTCTTATTTAGTTGCTGTTTTTATTATTTAATTTGGTTGCTGTTTTTATACATATTAAAATGTTGCTGTGTTTTATTATTTAAGTTGTTGTTGCTGTTTTTTTTTTAAATTGTTGCTGTCATGTTTTTTTTTTAGATATTATTGTTGCTGTTCTTTTATTTAAAATTGTTGCTGTTTTTATTTCTTTTTTTAAAAAAATTTATTGCTGTTTGTATTGTTACTTTTCATTTAAAATTGTTGCTTTTTTTTAGGCTGTATTTTCGGATTAAAATAAAATATAAAAAAAAATATTTTTTTTAAATAAATGGTTACTAATACCACTGCCCTCTCTAAAAAAAATAATAATCATCTTTTAAAAAAAAAACAGTAAAAGCACCCCTTTTTCAAAATAATAACTATGACAACCATTTCCAAATAAAAAAGAGAACATTCCTTTATAAACTAAATCTGTCCAAATGCAATGCGTGTTTAGTCTAGGTTTTTTTAAAAAAAAAAAAAAGAAGCACTTCAGAATCATGTATTCTAGGGTAAGGTAATAAAGTAGAAAAAAACAATCAAGCAATCATTTTTAGCGTCAAACCGCTATTCGCACCTCTCGCATTTTTAGTAATACGGCACCCCGCTTTCAGCCCAACTTTCGCACAAGAGTCCAGAAAACCAAAAACGCCGTTTTTGGGTTGTTACTAAGCCCACCCCCCATTTTTGATACAACACCTCTGTTAGTTGTACCCACCTTTTAACTATCACCCACTCCGCTTTTATTTACACCATATCGTTTCCAAACCGTTTCTCAAAAATCCTTTTTTTTGATCATGCTTCCCAGTAAGCCCTTTTTCGAACAAAACGCTCGATCACAAACCGGGTATTTATAGCGGTCACTCTGAGCCCCGCTCGTTTGAACGCTGCAAACACTTTCTTTTTCGAATAAGCCATTAGTGGTGACCACTCTGGATTTATCTGTTTGGTCACCATGAATGGCCTCTAGTTTTCGCAAATTTTTCAAAAAAATAAAAAATACCAACACACAAATATTTTCTATCCAAGAACTACGTAGCTTTGATTTCTCCATCGCACCCGGAGATACGTAGGAGCGGGGGCCCACTCCTGTCAAGCGCAAAAAACTAATTCTTTTTTTTAAGTCTTCTTTTCCGTTTTTTTTTCGTAATTAATAAAGAGGGTAAATTAAAATGTTTTCTTTAAACTAATTTTTCTACACATTAAATTAAAAGGTAACCTTTTTTAGGATGTTGCGGGGTGCTAGTACCTTCCCCGCACTTAATCGACCCCCGAACCCAAAAACAAAGGTTTTTTCAATGTTTTCCTAAAAATAAATATTGATGGCGGCTCCATTGTTCAATAGCAACGAAGAATCCCTCCTTCGGATTTTTCGGTGGCTACAGCTGGCGACTCCAATGGGGACTATTTAAGAGGGTCAAGTCTAATTTAATTAAATGTGTAGATATTTGTTAGTTTAGTACTTTATTTACCCTTAGCCCTTCTACTCGCATGTCTATTTTATTTATCTATTTATTTGCTCTATTGAACTTTAGGGTAGAAAACCTTTGCACTATTATCTGTATTTCTTTTGCAGAACGGGTAGTTTAGGTTGCTTGTATCACACACATCAATTACACTTGTTTGTTGCACACACTCTTGAGCGGGGCCCTATACCCGGGTCTAAAAAAAACCTAGGACGAGTGGAGGCGATTAGTGTCAGTCATTCTGGATTTTATCTGTCTGACTCTCATGAAAGCCTCAGCCAGAGTACGCTCTTTCGTGGTATCCCACACCAGGTAGCTCGCTATCGTTGTGGGTCATATCACGAAAGAGATTTCAGCTCTGGAGACCCTTGTGAGGACGTGATTAGAGCCACCTGAGAGATTGATCACACAAGTAGCCCTAGACCGTAACCTATATATAAGACCTAACCTGTTTAGGACACAAGGGCAATTCACCTACCCGTTGCATCATCGCAAAAAAAAAAAAACTTTTTATCTTTCAAAAAAAAATCAAACAATGAAAACCATTTACTCTTTTTGCCCTTTACATATATTTTATGTGACATGGTTAATGTTTCTCAAAATTCGAATCACCAAAATTTTCTCTGTAACGTCATTCTTTAATTCATCATACATCATCGTTATTTCAAAAAAAATAATATACAAAAAAATCCTCACATGCATGCTATTCATCTCATTTAGGTTTGCCGGGAATTGTAAGAGGCTCGAAAGTTTTGTCATAAGCAAGGCGATATGGGATCAAACTGTGAAGCAATCCAAGCTCTGAACTACCCTATAGTAAAACAGCCTAATCTGACAAGTCTAAGGGAATGTGCTGGTCGATTGCCGCCCATCGAGCGCAGGTCTTTTGATAGAGTGTATGGGAAGATTATTATGTTACTACAATTGGACGTGCAAACGGAGGCCATTGCCGCTTTGAGCCAGTTCTACGACTCTTCATTAAGATGCTTCACCTTCAGAAATTTCCAAATGGCACCCACCCTGGAAGAATATACACAGATCTTCGGCTTTCCTCAACAAGACAATGGACCCTACCAGTATCAGGGACAATACTACACAGATGAGAAACTCGCCTCAATGTTACAAACCAGCAAGGAGAACTTGAAGCTCCGGAAGAAAAATCGAAATGGCATTGCAGGATTCCCACAAGAGTATCTGGAAAGCCAAATGAAGTCCTTCGCCGACGCTAGAAATTGGGGTCCTTTTAAGCAGGTGTTAGCTTTGACCATCTTTGGCATTGTCCTATTTCCACGCCTTGAAAGATATGTGGACACAACAGCTATTGGTGTCTTCTTATCCTTCAAGAATGGAGAAAACCCACTCAATCCGATTCCAGACATGCTTGCAGACACTTACTGTACTTTCACTCATTATAGTGAGCTAAGGGGAAAGAGGATATCTTGCTGCCTGCACGCCTTGTATGTTTGGCTTCTCACCCATGCTTTCGTTAACAAAGTCAGAGTAGAAGGCCCAATTGAAGACGCCAGAGGGTGTGATGTGAAGACAATGGACACTAGTGAATGGTTGCAAGTGCTAGGGGGCCTTCATGAATACAAGGTTCGTTGGCACCCATCATGGTGGAAAGATAGGCCCGCAGTAGTTTTTCGATGTGGAAACTTTCAAAACGTCCCGCTCATGGGGACAAGAGGATGCATAAATTACAATCCTTCTCTAACTCTAAGACAGCTGGGGTACCCCATGCGAAATCCGCCCACCGAAGACATGTTAATCCCTTTTTACCTCCATGAGGGAAGCCCAAAAGAGTTTGACATGCTCCGGAAGATTTCTCAAGCGTGGGATATGGTCGTCCGCAAGGGACAAGAGCTTACTAAGAGGAGCGGCGATAAGGAAACCACCTTTCGTCAATGGCTCCAAAAGAGGATCCAAGACACCCGATTGCCATACCAAAGTGCACTACGGGTGGAGGAAGAAATACATGAACCTACCCTTCCCACTGTCGAAGATTTAGATAAGCTTAAAACGGCATTGTCAAAAGCCGAGGAAGAAAAGAAGGGCTTGCAGGCAGAGTTAGAGAAAGTGCTCCTAAAAAACCAGAAATTGGAGGAAGAGAACGCAAGTAAGTCAGTGGCCATTGAAGACAGCCGCAAGCAGCTCAAGATTGAACAAAAGAACAAACTAGAGGTTCAAAAGTACCTAAGAGGGGCGAAAGAGGAAATAAAACGTTGCAACCTGAAAATGGACCAAACCATCGATGATACATACAAGTGGAAAAAGTTATGGGAAGAATCAATGATGGCTGAAAAGACCGCACAGAGCCTGTTAATGGTATCAAAGAGAGAGTCCCGGATGATGGCAGCCGAGTTTGAAGAGCAAGTGAAAAGTATCAAGCAGGATAAAGATACCATTGAAGAGATACTCCGAGAATACCAACAAGCCTTGAGAAGGGAGCATGAAAAATCTGATGAGCTGAACGACCATATCAGATATCAAGAGGAGGTTTACCACCAGTTGAAGACAGAAAGCATCTATTGGGAGAACCGCTTTGTGGAGTTGGTCAGCAGGATAGAAAACCATGAAGCCTTCATAGAGTTGAAGAATGAAAGCTTATACTGGAAAGACAGATTCTCAAAGTTGGCATGGCTGGCCAATCGAGCTATCACCGGAATCCCCAAACGTCTAAAGGAGGCTAACGCGGCAATGCACCCGTTTAACACCCCGGTCCAAGTTTTCGAATTCATGGAGTTTTGCGAGGTTCTGATTGCCGAACTCCGGGAGAAGGCTGGCAGCACTACTAGTAGAAAAAGAGGGAGGAGTGGAAAAATGAAAGCCATATGTATTTGAGTGAAATTTAATGAACATTGTACTTTTCTTTTCGAAGCATTATTTCCAAAATGTTGTACTTTCCTCCATCAATGAAGTTTGTTTGTCTCACATGCTGATCCTCTATCTTGAAAATATTGTGGAACTTTAATCTGTGTACTTATGACAAATCAGGATGCGCTTGCAATTCCCGACCTAAAACAATAAGACTCATGCACACATGCATCATTCGCATTTTCATCCATTCATATACTCATACATATACTCATACCATGTGTCCCACCAACAGAGAGTAAAAGACAAGCTGGTGCGTCAACATCGCTATTGGACTCGTTCTAAGGCCAGAAACATGGAAGAAAACCAGGGCAATCCGCCTCAAGATAACCAGGATCAAGGCAATCCACCTCAGGACCTAGACAATCAAGAGCTTAGGGCAGAAATAGATGGGATGAAAGAACAGATGGCTGAAATCTTAAAGGTCTTACAAGCTTTGAGGGACAAAGACACAAGTGAAGATGTCTCCGCTGGGAACACGGAAAATCAAGTTACCAACCCTCCTCCTCCCAATGGACTCGGGATCCCGCATACAGTGCCCCCCACTGGGACTAATAACCAGGGTTACATATGGCCCCCTTACGGACTTCCACAAGGTTATACACCTCCGACAGTCGATGCTAGTCCAGAAGACGGTCCCTCAGGAGTCGCGGGCCAACAACAGCTTACACCAACGGGTCAGGATGGTAATCCAGGGGCACCACAAGTTCAAAACCCGACCCCCGTCGTCGTACCACAAAGACTCCCACTTGGCTGCCCTCCACCGCCGATAGTTGACGCTCAAGCTCAGGGTTCCAACCTCAGGAATCCCACTCATTCACATACCCCAAATGTGAACCCAGCCATAGTTCCGATGATCCATCCTTACTATGGTATGAGTGGGCTCCCTCACAATTACTCTATGGAGAACCCTCAAGCCAAAGACAAACTACAAATGCTTGAAGAAAGGTTGAGAGCAGTCGAGGGATCCAATGTTGGTGCGAGAGATGCTTATGACTTATGCCTCGTCCCTAACGTAGTCATCCCTCCAAAATTTAAGGTGCCAGACTTCGACAAATATAGAGGGTCGACTTGCCCTGTAAGCCACTTAACCATGTACTGCAGGAGGATGGCGGCGTTTGCTCACGACGACAAATTGCTCATTCACTACTTCCAAGATAGTCTGTCTGGGGCAGCCTCGAGCTGGTACATGCAATTAGAACGTGCCCATATCAGATGCTGGAAAGACCTAGCCGATGCATTTTTGAGGCAATACAAATATAACATTGACATGGCTCCCGATAGAACACAGCTGCAGAGCATGACGAAGAGAGACAATGAGTCCTTCAAAGAATATGCCCAACGCTGGAGAGGTTTGGCTGCACAGGTGGTACCACCTTTGTTAGAAAAAGAGATGGTATCAATGTTCATGGATACTCTTCAATCACCTTTCTACGACAGGTTGATTGGGAGCGTGTCTTCGAACTTTTCAGATATGATCGTCATCGGAGAAAGATTAGAGAATGGAAGGAGAAACGGGAAGATTGCATATAGCTCCACTGGAACCAGCAATCAGAAAAGGCCCTTCTCAGGTTTTCCTAAAAAGAAGGAGGGCGAAGCTAATGCCATCTCTGGATCCGGAAAGCCTCCCTACAACAACCCCCGACAGACTTTACAAATACCTACTCAAACACCACAAGCCCCACCTCACCAAGTCAACCCAGGCTATAGACCACAAAACTACCAAGAAAGAAAGCCCGCCAGTTTCGACCCAATACCCATGTCATACACCGACCTATTCAATCACCTCATCAGCCACAACTTGATCACTCCCCGTCCAATGAGACCCCTTCAACCTCCTTTCCCTAGGAGCTATGACCCAGAGGCTAGCTGTGGATTCCACGCCGGGGCAGTTGGCCATTCAACAGAAAATTGCAAGGCATTGAAATATGTAGTACAAGACTTAATTGAATCTAAATGGTTAAGCTTCGCAGAAGATGGTCCGAATGTTGCCACTAACCCTCTGCCGGGGCACGGAAAACCCTCCGTCAATGCCATTGAGAATGTTGAGGGGCAATTATTGGGCAGAAAGGTGGAGGACATTGTCACACCCCTGGACCTCATCCATGCTAATTTGTGTCACTTCGGAATCATTATGAAGGGATGTACCAAAAAGGGCTTGTGTGCTGATCCCCTTTGTATCGGGGCCTGTGAAGCATTCAAACCAATCCTGCAAGACTTATTAGACCGACACATAATACAAATAGGTCTTCAAAAGAAAGAGGAAGGCGTGTCGACCCTCCAGTCAAGCATCGACCAGAGCAAGAGTATCCGGAAACCACTGGAAATCCATTACAAAAAGGACACAAAGCTAACCACCGCTGTGCCTAAACCAATCACTATTCAAGTGCCAGTCCCTTTCCCTTTAAAAGCACCAATGCAGTCCCGTGGAGTTACGATGTGAAAGTTCAGACTACCCCTGATGTCATTAACATCTCAGGGACCGGTGGGATGACTCGAAGTGGGCGTTTCTATACCCCTGGAGGGCCTAGTGAGGACCGAGCAAAAGAAGGGGAGGAAAGAGCCCGTAAGGGCAAAAGCTTAGAGCAGGAACCTGTCGATAAGAATGCAGGAAAGAAGACGTTATCCGAGCAAGAAGCCAGTGAATTTCTGAAGCTTATGAGACAAAGCGAGTATAAGGTGGTTGATCAACTGAACCAAACTCCCGCAAAGATATCTCTGTTGTCATTATTGCTCAGTTCCGATGCCCATCGTGCAGCATTGACAAAAGTATTCAATGAGGCCCATGTCGCTCATGACATCTCGGTCGGCCAATTTGATGGGATCGTCGGAAACCTTGTTGCAAGTAATTATCTCACCTTTACTGATGATGAGATTCCAACTGAAGGAAGGGGGCACAACAAGGCCCTACACATATCTGTGAGGTGTGGAGATTACTCTCTTGCTCGGGTACTTATTGACAAGGGTTCATCTTTGAATGTATTACCCAGATCAACCATGGAGAAATTAGATATGGACTGTTCATACATGAGACCAAGCTCCATATTAGTCAGGGCCTTTGACGGATCGAAAAGGGAAGTCATCGGAGAAATGGAATTACCTGTGCAAGTAGGTCCGGAGCACTTCGTGGTGACCTTCCAGATAATGGACATTGCCCCATCCTACAGTTGTCTCTTGGGGAGGCCATGGATCCACACTGCAGGGGCAGTTCCCTCTTCTTTACACCAGAAGCTCAAGTTCATAGTCAACAATAAGCTGGTGGTTATTTTCGGTGAGGAAGAAATGCTGATAAATAAGTCCGCTCCCACTCGTTACATTGAGGCTGCTGAAGAGTCTTTCGAGACTGCCTTCCAAGCATTGGAAGTCGCCAATACATCTGCTATGTTAGAACCCAAGCTATCCAAGACCGCCGTGATGGTTGCTAAGTTCATGTTAGGAAAAGGCTACCAAGCTGGAGGAGGCTTGGGAAAAACCGGACAGGGGATCCTGACGCCAATACAGCCAGAGGAGAACAAAGATAGGCATGGGATAGGATATTGGCCCAACCGCACTGACAAGAGAAGGATTGTGGAGGAAAAGAAGGAGCGGAGGTTAGCCAGGCTTGAGGACAGGGTGCCAAATACGAAGAGGATCATCATCTGCGACATCAAGGAAAGCTTTCGGAGTGCGGGAATGTTGAACCCCAATCAGATCGCCGCAGTTGAGGACGATCTAAGCGCTGAAGAAGGCGTCGTCAGTCTTGTACGCCCTTGTCCTGCAAACAAAAGGCTCAAGAATTGGGAGATCATTGATTTTCCTGTGGTTTTTAGTTCAAAGTAATGTTTCTATAATGTAATCCTCTGGCTCTGCCCAAGGCCTTAGGATATTTCATTCGGGCACGCATGTTTTCCTTTCAGTATTAATATTAATGCAACGTTATTTCAGTTCCCAATAAACCCCTGTTTTCCTTTTCTTTTTACATTCGCTTCTTATTTTCTTTCATTCGTTTTTATTCCGTTAATTTACACTAATGCAGATCCGAAAAAAATGTCTTTGAAAATAACAACGTCAATAATCCATATTGTAACTTTGATCACCCCATCAATCAAACTGAGGAGGATGTTGAGGATAATTGGGAAACCCCTCCAGAGTTAATGAGAATGATGGAACAAGAGGAAAAAATAATCGAACCCCACGAGGAATCAACTGAAACGATCAACTTAGGCACAGAAGAAGACAAAAAAGAAGTTAACATCGGCACCATATTGAAAGACAGCGAGCGAGAGAAATTGGTTAGGTTGTTGTTTGACTTTGTTGACGTCTTCGCATGGACATACCAAGACATGCTTGGACTGGACCCCAACATAGTCGAGCATAAGTTACCAGTAAAACCAGAATGCCCGCCGGTAAAACAAAAGTTAAGAAGGATGAAACCAGAAATGTCGCTGACAATCCGAGACGAGGTTAAGAAACAGTTCGATGCTGGGTTTTTAGCCGTGGCAAAATACCCTCAATGGGTAGCCAATATTGTACCGGTCCCAAAGAAAGACGGGAAGGTTCGGATGTGCGTCGATTATCGAGATTTGAACAGAGCCAGCCCCAAAGATGACTTCCCTTTGCCTCACATTGATGTCCTGGTAGATAGCACAGCACAACACTCTCTGTTCTCCTTCATGGATGGATACTCCGGATACAACCAAATTAAGATGGCCCCCGAAGACATGGAGAAAACCACCTTCATCACTCTCTGGGGAACCTTCTGTTACAAAGTAATGCCATTCGGACTGAAGAATGCTAGTGCAACGTACCAAAGGGCAATGGTCGCATTGTTCCATGATATGATGCATAAGGAAATAGAGGTTTACGTGGATGACATGATTGCAAAATCCAAGACTGAAGAAGAGCATATCGTCAATCTGCAAAAACTCTTCGAACGTCTCAGGAAGTTCAAACTCAGATTAAACCCTGCCAAATGCACATTCGGTGTAAGATCGGGAAAACTGTTGGGTTTCATAGTCAGTCAGAGGGGAATAGAAGTAGATCCAACCAAAATACGAGCAATACTAGAAATGCCGGTACCGAGTACTGAAAAAGAAGTTCGTGGTTTCCTGGGAAGATTGAACTACATCTCTAGGTTCATATCGCAGCTAACATCTACATGCGAGCCTATCTTCAAGCTTTTGTGAAAAAACCAAGAAACAAAGTGGAATGATAATTGCCAAGAAGCCTTTGAAAAGATCAAGAAGTACCTCCAAAATCCACCGATTCTGATGCCGCCTGTGCAGGGCAGACCTCTCATCCTGTATCTAACAATGCTAGACAAGTCAATGGGTTGTGTACTAGGGCAACATGATGAATCCGGAAAGAAAGAACATGCCATCTACTATCTAAGCAAGAAATTCACCGAGTGCGAGACAAGATACTCATTGTTGGAAAGAACGTGCTGTGCTCTGGCCTGGGCTGCACGTCGTTTGAGGCAGTATATGCTGAGCCACACGACTTGGTTGGTATCTAAAATGGACCCAGTCAAGTATATTTTCGAAAAACCCGCACTCACAGGGAGGATCGCTCGCTGGCAAATGCTACTATCTGAATACGACCTTTTATATGTCACCCAAAAAGCAATCAAGGGTAGTGCATTGGCTAAGTACTTGGCACACCAGCCCATTGAAGATTACCAATCAATGCAGTGCGATTTCCCAGACGAAGATATAATGGCTCTATTCATAGAAGGGAATCCTCCGGACAACAAAAGGTGGAGAATGTTATTCGACGACGCTTCTAATTTATACGGGCACGGGGTCGGAGCTGTACTGATCTCTCCTGATAACCGCTTCGTACCGTTTACCGCTAGACTGAGTTTCTATTGCACCAACAACATCGCAGAATATGAAGCATGCGTCCTAGGCATCAAAGCAGCCCTTGAATGGAAAGTCAAAAGACTCGATGTATATGGGGACTCAGCTTTAGTCATCCACCAGACAAAAGGTGACTGGGAAACCAGGGATTCCAAATTAATTCCTTATCATGATCACATCCAAAAGATGGTTGAACAATTTGAAGAGATCACTTTCCATCATCTCCCTCGCGAAGAAAATCAGTTGGCCGATGCTTTGGCGACTTTGTCATCAATGTTCAACATCAATAACGACAAGAGTCTGACATTCATCCGAATCCAACATCGAGACCTACCGGCATATCATTGTGTGGCAATCGAAGAAGAGCCTGACAGTAAACCTTGGTATTACGATATCAAGCACTATATCACAAACAGAGAATATCCTCTTGGTGCCACCGAGAATGATAAAAGGACACTTAGGAGGCTGTCAATGGGTTTCTTCTTAAATGGGGAAGTGCTTTACAAGAGAAATCACGATATGGTCCTCCTCAGATGTGTAGCAGAAGAAGAAGCAAAAAGAATTATGAAAGATGTCCATGAAGGCTCGTTCGGCACCCATTCTAATGGGCACACAATGGCAAGGAAAATCCTAAGGGCTGGCTACTATTGGTTGTCAATGGAGACTGACTGCTTCAACTACGTCAGAAAATGCCACAAATGTCAAATCTATGCCGACAATATCCATGTACCACCTGCCTCTCTGAATGTCCTAACAGCACCATGGCCATTCTCGATGTGGGGAATGGATGTCATCGGTCCCATCGAACCCAAGGCATCAAACAGACATCGTTTCATTCTTGTCGCTATTGATTATTTCACCAAATGGGTCGAAGCCGTTTCTTACGCCAGTGTAACAAAATCAGTGGTTGTCAGGTTCATAAAGAGAGATTTAATTTGCCGCTACGGTCTTCCAAATAAGATCATCACGGACAATGGGACCAACCTGAACAATAAGATGATGAAAGAGTTGTGTGACGACTTCAAAATCCAGCATCATAATTCCTCCTCATACCGTCCAAAGATGAATGGGGCAGTTGAGGCAGCAAATAAAAACATAAAGAAGATCGTGCAAAAGATGGTAGTGACCTTCAAGGACTGGCATGAAATGTTGCCCTTCGCTTTGCACGGGTATCGGACCTCTATCCGCACGTCAACAGGGGCAACACCATTCTCACTAGTATATGGGATGGAAGCAGTTCTTCCCATCGAGGTGGAAATACCCTCCCTGCGAGTGCTAATGGAAACAAAATTGGAGGAAGCAGAATGGGTTCAAGCTCGTCTGGATCAGGTGAACCTCATGGAAGAAAAGAGAGTAGTTGCTTTGTGTCACGGGCAGTTGTACCAACAAAGAATGAAAAAGGCTTATGATAAAAAAAGTGCGCCCCCGCCAGTTTCAAGAAGGAGACCTCGTGCTCAAGAAGATGTTGCCTATCCAAAAGGATTCCCGTGGAAAATGGACCCCTAACTATGAAGGACCTTATGTGGTAAAGAAGGCATTCTCTGGAGGAGCATTGATTCTCACAAAAATGGACGGTGAAGACCTCCCACTCCCAATGAACTCGGACGCAGTCAAGAAGTACTATGCCTAAAGAAATATATGGAAAAAAGAGAAAGATGAGCCAAGCAAAAATAAGCTCGCTAGGTCGAAAACCCGAAAGGGCGGCCTAGGCAAAAATTAGAGCGGCCCGGTGGACTGAAAACTCTAAAGAGCAGTCCAGGCAAAAATTAGGGCCAGAAGTTGGACTCTGAGCTACAAAGGCAGTCAATGCCTCCGAAAGTTGGATAATGAATGCTCAAAGTTATGTTAATGGGCGATTGGCGTTGTTACTTCAAAGATACAAACAATCAAAAGATCAGCTTTCCTTGTTTTCTTTTTCTTCTCTTTCTTTTTGTAGTTTAAACTCCCAATGTAATTTTCAGCCAGCGCGACCTTCTGCGCATTTGTTTTCCATTTGAATATTAAACACTTCCTTTATTCTCTCATTTCCCTATTATCGTAAAAATAACGTTCATGGTAGACGATACTGAATTGCGAAACATGTGCATGATCACAAGCATTATAGTCATTGCGAAATTTCTAAAAATCACAAAAAGGAGATGATATCTCATAAAGTTGCAAAAAGGACAAATGCATAATCTCATTAGTAAATCTTAATAACCCGCACTTTGGCACCGCTGCTTGAGGCAACCCTCGTATCCCACATCGAGAGTCACGTGAGTTGATGATACCAGCAAAGTCAAGAAAGAGCAAAAGAGCATAAAGAGCTAAAGAGCAAAGAGAGCGAAAGAGCAAGAAAAGAGAATGAAAAAAAAAAAACCAAGAACAAAAGCCAAAAACAAAATCATTCCACATTTCATTCATCATGTCATCAATTACTTAACTACATGCACGCATGCATCATTCATTGCAAGTGTCTGTTGAGATAATTTTAGTATGTATCGTTAGCACCAATTCTTCAGACCCCCGGCGGTCCTTCAGAGCCCAGGCGCTCCTTCAGACCAACATTGGTCCTTCAATCCAGATCGCACGTCGCGTTATCGAGCAACCGACGGATCATCCGGCCCCAGGCCCTTCAG
Source organism: Astragalus membranaceus (assembly GCA_039519185.1). Lineage (NCBI taxonomy): Eukaryota > Viridiplantae > Streptophyta > Magnoliopsida > Fabales > Fabaceae > Astragalus > Astragalus membranaceus. The sequence continues at coordinate 92,698,189 of CM076846.1, forward strand.
ACTAGCTGTGTCCGCCTAAAAAACACAGTGCACGTCCTTCGTGGTTATATCAGTTCCGGACCTGATTAACCCTAATGGCCGCTCGAAAAGAGGCCACCCCCAGATAGTATTACTAGTACCATAAGCTAGTTGCGCTCCTTCAGACCCATCGGTCCCTCAGGCTTAGGCATGCCCTTCAGACCCCGACGGTACCTCAGTCGAACGCAAGTCGATGCGCCAAGCATTGATCTTGAACTAGACCTTCAGAGCCCTAGTGCTCCTTCAGAGCCCCAGTGCTCCTTCAGATCCCCAGCGATCCTTCAGATCCCTAGCGATCCCTATTTACTTTCTGTCTAAAGCAACCTAGTTGTCATAAGTTTCAAAAACAAAAAAACAAAAAAACCTCAGTCTGGACCAAATTAGCGTCTTGTTATCTTTATTTCTATTTTCCTCGAGAAACTCGGAATCCCTCCGATTTCCTAGCAAAATATAAATAAAGAGGGGCAGCAGTAATACCCTAATTTCGTCCGATCAAAAATGAGAGATTTTTATTTTTAATAAAAATAATAATCATTTTTATTTTCTTGTCATATATTATTTTATTTTAGTTGCCACAAGTTTTTTAACCAAAAAATATATTAATTAGAAGTGAAGAAACAAAAAATAAGCAAAGGAGGAAATGGAGGGGGTCTGCAAAAAAAGAATGGAGGTGCAATCAGGATTGGGCCATCAGAAACCCAACCCAGCAAAAAAAGGCTAGCCCAATTCGCCTAACCCTAACCCATATCCTAACCCTAACCCATAACCCAACCCAACTCCTCACCAAACCCTAACTCCCTCCTCTCCTAACCCTAATTCGGCCTGTAACGCCCCGATTTTTATTAAAAATTATTTTGAATTAGTATTCGAAGTATGAATAATTTTGGAAGTTATTTTAGTTTATAGAGTTGTAAGAAAATATTTGTTGTGAAATCGGGATTTAAAAATGAATTAAAATGAGTTTTTACTATATTTATGCGCATACACCCCCCTGTTTTGCTATTCGCACCCCCCTGCCCACCGTACTTACCGTGTGCGTCGCCCACCCCAGAGAAACCCGGGTACTATTCATTCTTCTTCTTCCTGGCAACGCAGAAACGTGAAACCAAAACCCTCTCTTCTCCTCAATATTCGTTCTCCTTCCCTAGGCCACGGTTTGGCCTGAAAATTCATCTTCCCACTCGAAATCACGCTCTGAGTTCGATTTTGGCCTCAATTTAATCGATTGGTGCTTCGTTCAGCCAGTTTCAGACACGACCCTAAAACCCAACCGAACGGTTTTGCACCTATTCCGACCACCACAGACTCCGGTTGGAAAATCGGACATCATATTTGGATTCTACTCGTCGAGACCTTCAGGAAACACTAGTCCTTTGTTAGTTTCGGTGAAGTTGACATCGTACCTGTTCGTACCGTTAATTGCTCGTTTCCCGAGGAGCCCGTAGACTTCCGGTGCTAAGTTCGTTACCGTGGACGATTCGGCTCTGTGCTCGCTATCAATATTAATATTAAATTACCCAGGTTAGGGGGCTCTACTTTATACCTATAATAATGCTTGAGTTAGGCGATATATGTAGGATTGGTTGTAGGAGTTTAGATTGATGAATTAAGTTAGTTTGAATGTTAAATAATTGCTACTGTTTTGATTGTTTTGATGGGTTAGTTGAATTGTTAAATAATTGTCACTGTTGGATTAGTGTTCTAGTAAAATTGTTGCTGCCTGTTGTTCTAGTCGAATTGTTGCTGCCTGTTGTTCTAGTCGAATTGTTGCTGCTTGTTGTTCTAGTAGAATTGTTGCTGCCTGTTGTTCTAGTCAAACTGTTGCTGCCTGTTGTTCTAGTCGAATTGTTGCTGCCTGTTGTTCTAGTCGAATTGTTGCTGCCTGTTGTTCTAGTCGAATTGTTGTTGCCTTGTTGTTCTAGTGAATTGTTGTTCTAGTGGATTGTTAAATAATGGTTACCGAATTGTTAAATAAAATTGTTGTTAGGGTGTTGAAGTTGTGGTGCGTGTAATTGCGAGAAGTGTAATTGTAAAAATTAGATTACTAGCCTAAGGATATAAAGCGGTGTGTACGGCGTTGTAATTAATTGGAGATGTGAAAGCGGTGAGGGACTCCGGTCCAAAGCGGTGCGATAACCTTAAGGCCTATATGTTGATGATATTAAATTGAGAAATGCAAAGCGGTGAGTCTAATAATTATTATGGTTTATGTGTGGTGTTGTGGTGCATAGTCATAGTGTCACATGACTCATGTTGCATAAAGCGGTGTGTCGGCTTCGGCCAAAGCGGTGCGGTGGCTTCGGCCAAAGCGGTGAGTGCCCTCCAGGCTAATAGCGGTGATGATGGATCCACATGCTTGTTGCATTACATGCATTAGTCAAGCATTTGATGAGTTTATGGATGAATTATGAATATGATGATTGTCGTTGATAATGTGGTGAGTTGTTATGAATTAGTGTTGCTTGCTGCCTTCCTTATTATAACGCTTTTCTTAATTATTATTATTTGTGTAAAGAGACTCACCCTACTGCCTTTGTTGCTTCTTATGTCGGCAACGTGCAGGTGATAGCGAGTGAAGGTATTCACATGCCTTCTTATAGTCGGTTGTGTCTGCTCTGATACGTAGCACCGGGGGGCGATCAGTCTAGTAGCTGTTTTAATTAAAGTTGTTCAAAACTAGTTATTTGATAATGTATTCAAATATGTTTACGAAACATGTTATTTTCCGCTGGGTGGTGATTATGTGAACTGTGATGTAATTAAACGGATGTTTTTTTGGGGTTCGTCCCGATCAAGTGCTATGTATCGCATACTTTATTGTATTAAGAGTTTCAGATGTTGTTATATGTTTTATATGTTTAATAAGGTGAAAATGTAGCACCCTCTTGGGTTGCGCTGAAAGGTTTTTCGAAAACTCTGATTTTCATAAATTAAATATTAGTTTATTTGAAGGGGGTGTTACATTAGTGGTATCAGAGCAGTTCGGTCTGTCCGGCCAAGTCGTATAGTCGTAGTGTCCTTTGATGATTGAGTAGTGCTGGATTGGTTCTAACCATTGTCTGTGTAGTAAGTGATGTTCCTGCAGGTGGAGGACAAACCGAGTACTGCTGATGGTAAGTGAATAAGTGGGGGAGATACCCCTGCTGATGATGTGTGTTGTATTGTGTTTCCAGTGTGTGAACTCTGTGTCTTTTGTTTTTGATTTCTCTGCTAGTTTGGAAAATGCTTGGTTTTCGAAAGATGCATTAGTTACTTCTTTTGAAACCGAAGGAAAATATTATCGGGATTAGGAAGAATTTTCAACATAGTATTTCAGGTCATCCTAGTTATCATATCAAAAGAAATATTTTGCCGCTCTAGGCTTTGATGTTCTTATAAATAAAAATTTTATGGTTTGAAGAGCTGATGACACCTTTCACTTGCGAAAATCATTTCCAAAAATAAATTGTTGATTGTGTTGAGGAGCAATTTTTACTCATTTTTTTTTTCGCACTTCCAATTATAATTATTTTTGAAGTGGAGATGTCATATTTATTGATATGTCGATTGTGTGATTGTTATTTGACTTGAATCTGGTCCATGGCTTTTGTTGTTGTTGTTGGGTCAATGTGACCAAAGCGATGTTGTTGTTGTTGGGTCAATGTGACCAAAGCGATGTTGTTGTTGTTGTTGGGTCAATGTGACCAAAGCGTTGTTGTTGTTGCGTTGAGTCGAATAAGACCAAGTGTTGATGTTGTTGTTGTTGGGCTAACTAATGATGCATTTGTGAATTAAATGACTGTGTATCTAATGATGGTCTATTAAATGATGAAATTGTGGTGTTGAGGTGAACTATGAACATATGTTGCCTACAAGTTGTTTTGATGATATTACCCTAAGAGTTTCGAAGGTGAAATTACTATGCTTAAGTATAATATGATGTTGAAAATTGGTGTTTTTGGGTGGTTAGGTGAATTTGGGGTGTCTTGATGGTTTAATTGGGTTGTAGTCAAAGTGTGCACATAGGTGTTTGACCAAATGTCAATATGTTGATTGGATGCCCGAGTGTTGTCTGATGACATGAATTGTTGAGTTGAGTGTTGTTTGAGATTATTGTTTCGTGACTGAACATGATGAATTTTACTTGTTTACGGTTTTGTGCATTTCTGGACACTGCTTCGTTTTTCAAAAACTGGCACCGTTTAGTTGATCCAAAAATTATGTGGTTGATTTTTTTTGAAAATAGATTTAACTCCGGTCGTTTTGCCACTGGTTTCGTTCAATTTGGAGCTGGGTGGCTCAAGTTATGATTGTTTCAAGTTAGGTCAAGTTTTAGGAATCAAACTGTGAGTAAGTTCGGTTTTTGTAGGTTTTGTGTCATCACATGAACTCCGTTTTGAATGATTCTTGTTTCTTTGAAAAGTAGACTTAATTCTCTACGAATTAGACACTGGTTTCATAAAGTTTCATTAAGAGATGAGAAAGATAATTTGGTTGAAAGTTGAGTAAGAAGTTCTGTCCAAGTTTGGTACCTCCGTGTAGTATTTTGAAAAAAATTGTACCAATTGGCTACTTATTTTAAAAGACGAAAAACCATAGGTAGAAACTACACTCTGAGCTTTCCAACAAGTATTTATTTGTCGAAAATCCGACATCGTTTACTATTTTAATTAATTCGCCAAAGTAGGCGCATAGTTACAGAATTTTCTGCACCCGAGTTTATGAAGATTAGCAAAAACGTTTGAACCTTGATATTTATATGTTGTGGATTTGTAATTTAAAAGCGAAGTGATTTTTTTGAAGTTGCTTGTGAACCTTTAAACTAACATATTGAACTGAATCGTGGTGTAGTTATCTGAATTGAGGTGTTGATTGTAAGCTGAGTATCATGTTGAACTTAAATTGTTGAATTCTACGTTAATTGGTGTTAAGGTGAATATGAGATTAATTATGCATGCTAGATGTTTGTTGTATCGAATCCAATAAGAATTGAGAGTGAGAATATGATGATTGTGGGTGCTTGTTAAGTTACTTGAATACAATTGGTGTTGAATTTAGTGCTTGAGGAGTTGTGCAATTAAGTGATGTGTTAGATGCATATGTTGCGTGGTGTTGTTTGGTTGGGCGTGGGCGCCAGATGCGGCAGCCCATGCGCGTCGCGTATTGTTGCTGTTGTTGCGTATTGTTGCTATTGTGGCGTACTGTTGTTGTTGTGCGACGTTGCGCTTCGTGTGTGATGGTTGAGAGTGAGGCGCGGCACGATGTTGCCTTGTGCTCACCTAGGAGCGCGTCTTGGTGTGTTGCGTGTTGTGTGTTTGTGGATGAGGCGCGGCACGATGTTGCCTTGTGCTCACCTAGGAGCGCGTCTTGGTGTGTTGCGTATTGTGTGTTTGTGGATGAGGCGCGGCACGATGTTGCCTTGTGCTCACCTAGGAGCGCGTCTTAGTGTGTTGTTGTTGTTGTTGTTTGTAGCCTGTTGAGTCCGATGGAGATTGCGTAGAGTTAGATATGTAAGAATGAGTCTGATTGTTAATTCTTGAGTTACCTGGCTGAACGAGTAGGAGGGACGGCCGCCCAATCACTTACCGCCGGTAATCAGGGAAATGATAATCAGCAGCTTAGATAGCGCTAGTGGTCTAGATAGCTGTAGTTGTTAGTGGGAGGGTGATAGTTTTGGTCGGTGGGAATTTTCGAGGACGAAAATATTCCAAGTGGGGGAGAGTTGTAACGCCCCGATTTTTATTAAAAATTATTTTGAATTAGTATTCGAAGTATGAATAATTTTGGAAATTATTTTAGTTTATAGAGTTGTAAGAAAATATTTGTTGTGAAATCGGGATTTAAAAATGAATTAAAATAAGTTTTTACTATATTTATGCGCATACACCCCCCTGTTTTGCTATTCGCACCCCCCTGCCCACTCGATTGTGTGATTGTTATTTGACTTGAATCTGGTCCATGGCTTTTGTTGTTGTTGTTGGGTCAATGTGACCAAAGCGATGTTGTTGTTGTTGGGTCAATGTGACCAAAGCGATGTTGTTGTTGTTGTTGGGTCAATGTGACCAAAGCGTTGTTGTTGTTGCGGTGTGTACGGCGTTGTAATTAATTGGAGATGTGAAAGCGGTGAGGGACTCCGGTCCAAAGCGGTGCGATAACCTTAAGGCCTATATGTTGATGATATTAAATTGAGAAATGCAAAGCGGTGAGTCTAATAATTATTATGGTTTATGTGTGGTGTTGTGGTGCATAGTCATAGTGTCACATGACTCAAGTTGCATAAAGCGGTGTGTCGGCTTCGGCCAAAGCGGTGCGGTGGCTTCGGCCAAAGCGGTGAGTGCCCTCCAGGCTAATAGCGGTGATGATAGATCCACATGCATGTTGCATTACATGCATTAGTCAAGCATTTGATGAGTTTATGGATGAATTATGAATATGATGATTGTTGTTGATAATGTGGTGAGTTGTTATGAATTAGTGTTGCTTGCTGCCTTCCTTATTATAACGCTTTTCTTAATTATTATTATTTGTGTAAAGAGACTCACCCTACTGCCTTTGTTGCTTCTTATGTCGGCAACGTGCAGGTGATAGCGAGTGAAGGTATTCACATGCCTTCTTATAGTCGGTTGTGTCTGCTCTGATACGTAGCACCGGGGGGCGATCAGTCTAGTAGCTGTTTTAATTAAAGTTGTTCAAAACTAGTTATTTGATAATGTATTCAAATATGTTTACGAAACATGTTATTTTCCGCTGGGTGGTGATTATGTGAACTGTGATGTAATTAAACGGATGTTTTTTTGGGGTTCGTCCCGATCAAGTTCTATGTATCGCATACTTTATTGTATTAAGAGTTTCAGATGTTGTTATATGTTTTATATGTTTAATAAGGTGAAAATGTAGCACCCTCTTGGGTTGCGCTGAAAGGTTTTTCGAAAACTCTGATTTTCATAAATTAAATATTAGTTTATTTGAAGGGGGTGTTACATTAGTGGTATCAGAGCAGTTCGGTCTGTCCGGCCAAGTCGTATAGTCGTAGTGTCCTTTGATGATTGAGTAGTGCTGGATTGGTTCTAACCATTGTCTGTGTAGTAAGTGATGTTCCTGCAGGTGGAGGACAAACCGAGTACTGCTGATGGTAAGTGAATAAGTGGGGGAGATACCCCTGCTGATGATGTGTGTTGTATTGTGTTTCCAGTGTGTGAACTCTGTGTCTTTTGTTTTTGATTTCTCTGCTAGTTTGGAAAATGCTTGGTTTTCGAAAGATGCATTAGTTAGTTCTTTTGAAACCGAAGGAAAATATTATCGGGATTAGGAAGAATTTTCAACATAGTATTTCAGGTCATCCTAGTTATCATATCAAAAGAAATATTTTGCCGCTCTAGGCTTTGATGTTCTTATAAATAAAAATTTTATGGTTTGAAGAGCTGATGACACCTTTCACTTGCGAAAATCATTTCCAAAAATAAATTGTTGATTGTGTTGAGGAGCAATTTTTACTCATTTTTTTTTCGCACTTCCAATTATAATTATTTTTGAAGTGGAGATGTCATATTTATTGATATGTCGATTGTGTGATTGTTATTTGACTTGAATCTGGTCCATGGCTTTTGTTGTTGTTGTTGGGTCAATGTGACCAAAGCGATGTTGTTGTTGTTGTTGGGTCAATGTGACCAAAGCGTTGTTGTTGTTGCGTTGAGTCGAATAAGACCAAGTGTTGATGTTGTTGTTGTTGGGCTAACTAATGATGCATTTGTGAATTAAATGACTGTGTATCTAATGATGGTCTATTAAATGATGAAATTGTGGTGTTGAGGTGAACTATGAACATATGTTGCCTACAAGTTGTTTTGATGATATTACCCTAAGAGTTTCGAAGGTGAAATTACTATGCTTAAGTATAATATGATGTTGAAAATTGGTGTTTTTGGGTGGTTAGGTGAATTTGGGGTGTCTTGATGGTTTAATTGGGTTGTAGTCAAAGTGTGCACATAGGTGTTTGACCAAATGTCAATATGTTGATTGGATGCCCGAGTGTTGTCTGATGACATGAATTGTTGAGTTGAGTGTTGTTTGAGATTATTGTTTCGTGACTGAACATGATGAATTTTACTTGTTTACGGTTTTGTGCATTTCTGGACACTACTTCGTTTTTCAAAAACTGGCACCGTTTAGTTGATCCAAAAATTATGTGGTTGATTGTTTTTGAAAATAGATTTAACTCCGGTCGTTTTGCCACTGGTTTCGTTCAATTTGGAGCTGGGTGGCTCAAGTTATGATTGTTTCAAGTTAGGTCAAGTTTTAGGAATCAAACTGTGAGTAAGTTCGGTTTTTGTAGGTTTTGTGTCATCACATGAACTCCGTTTTCAATGATTCTTGTTTCTTTGAAAAGTAGACTTAATTCTCTACGAATTAGACACTGGTTTCATAAAGTTTCATTAAGAGATGAGAAAGATAATTTGGTTGAAAGTTGAGTAAGAAGTTCTGTCCAAGTTTGGTACCTCCGTGTAGTATTTTGAAAAAAATTGTACCAATTGGCTACTTATTTTAAAAGACGAAAAACCATAGGTAGAAACTACACTCTGAGCTTTCCAACAAGTATTTATTTGTCGAAAATCCGACATCGTTTACTATTTTAATTAATTCGCCAAAGTAGGCGCATAGTTACAGAATTTTCTGCACCCGAGTTTATGAAGATTAGCAAAAACGTTTGAACCTTGATATTTATATGTTGTGGATTTGTAATTTAAAGGCGAAGTGATTTTTTTGAAGTTGCTTGTGAACCTTTAAACTAACATATTGAACTGAATCGTGGTGTAGTTATCTGAATTGAGGTGTTGATTGTAAGCTGAGTATCATGTTGAACTTAAATTGTTGAATTCTACGTTAATTGGTGTTAAGGTGAATATGAGATTAATTATGCATGCTAGATGTTTGTTGTATCGAATCCAATAAGAATTGAGAGTGAGAATATGATGATTGTGGGTGCTTGTTAAGTTACTTGAATACAATTGGTGTTGAATTTAGTGCTTGAGGAGTTGTGCAATTAAGTGATGTGTTAGATGCATATGTTGCGTGGTGTTGTTTGGTTGGGCGTGGGCGCCAGATGCGGCAGCCCATGCGCGTCGCGTATTGTTGCTGTTGTTGCGTATTGTTGCTATTGTGGCGTACTGTTGTTGTTGTGCGACGTTGCGCTTCGTGTGTGATGGTTGAGAGTGAGGCGCGGCACGATGTTGCCTTGTGCTCACCTAGGAGCGCGTCTTGGTGTGTTGCGTGTTGTGTGTTTGTGGATGAGGCGCGGCACGATGTTGCCTTGTGCTCACCTAGGAGCGCGTCTTGGTGTGTTGCGTATTGTGTGTTTGTGGATGAGGCGCGGCACGATGTTGCCTTGTGCTCACCTAGGAGCGCGTCTTAGTGTGTTGTTGTTGTTGTTGTTTGTAGCCTGTTGAGTCCGAAAGAGATTGCGTAGAGTTAGATATGTAAGAATGAGTCTGATTGTTAATTCTTGAGTTACCTGGCTGAACGAGTAGGAGGGACGGCCGCCCAATCACTTACCGCCGGTAATCAGGGAAATGATAATCAGCAGCTTAGATAGCGCTAGTGGTCTAGATAGCTGTAGTTGTTAGTGGGAGGGTGATAGTTTTGGTCGGTGGGAATTTTCGAGGACGAAAATATTCCAAGTGGGGGAGAGTTGTAACGCCCCGATTTTTATTAAAAATTATTTTGAATTAGTATTCGAAGTATGAATAATTTTGGAAATTATTTTAGTTTATAGAGTTGTAAGAAAATATTTGTTGTGAAATCGGGATTTAAAAATGAATTAAAATAAGTTTTTACTATATTTATGCGCATACACCCCCCTGTTTTGCTATTCGCACCCCCCTGCCCACTCGATTGTGTGATTGTTATTTGACTTGAATCTGGTCCATGGCTTTTGTTGTTGTTGTTGGGTCAATGTGACCAAAGCGATGTTGTTGTTGTTGGGTCAATGTGACCAAAGCGATGTTGTTGTTGTTGTTGGGTCAATGTGACCAAAGCGTTGTTGTTGTTGCGGTGTGTACGGCGTTGTAATTAATTGGAGATGTGAAAGCGGTGAGGGACTCCGGTCCAAAGCGGTGCGATAACCTTAAGGCCTATATGTTGATGATATTAAATTGAGAAATGCAAAGCGGTGAGTCTAATAATTATTATGGTTTATGTGTGGTGTTGTGGTGCATAGTCATAGTGTCACATGACTCAAGTTGCATAAAGCGGTGTGTCGGCTTTGGCCAAAGCGGTGCGGTGGCTTCGGCCAAAGCGGTGAGTGCCCTCCAGGCTAATAGCGGTGATGATAGATCCACATGCATGTTGCATTACATGCATTAGTCAAGCATTTGATGAGTTTATGGATGAATTATGAATATGATGATTGTTGTTGATAATGTGGTGAGTTGTTATGAATTAGTGTTGCTTGCTGCCTTCCTTATTATAACGCTTTTCTTAATTATTATTATTTGTGTAAAGAGACTCACCCTACTGCCTTTGTTGCTTCTTATGTCGGCAACGTGCAGGTGATAGCGAGTGAAGGTATTCACATGCCTTCTTATAGTCGGTTGTGTCTGCTCTGATACGTAGCACCGGGGGGCGATCAGTCTAGTAGCTGTTTTAATTAAAGTTGTTCAAAACTAGTTATTTGATAATGTATTCAAATATGTTTACGAAACATGTTATTTTCCGCTGTGTGGTGATTATGTGAACTGTGATGTAATTAAACGGATGTTTTTTTGGGGTTCGTCCCGATCAAGTGCTATGTATCGCATACTTTATTGTATTAAGAGTTTCAGATGTTGTTATATGTTTTATATGTTTAATAAGGTGAAAATGTAGCACCCTCTTGGGTTGCGCTGAAAGGTTTTTCGAAAACTCTGATTTTCATAAATTAAATATTAGTTTATTAGAAGGGGGTGTTACACGGCCACCCCACAAAAAAAAAAAAAAAACCTAAAAATTTCAACTCTCCCCCTTTACCCTAAAATCAAGCCACATTCACTCCCCAAAACCCTCCTTAATTTTCGGCCCCTTTCCCACTTCCCCATTCCTTGAAAGTTGCACTTTTTCCTTTACCACACTCCACCTTTCCTCTTTTCTCTCAAACCCCACTTCCCCATACACTCAACCTTTCCCTCTCTCCCCCATCCTACGGCTCACTCTCTCTTTCTCACACCCACACACTTCACTTTCTCTTTCTTTCTCCATCACACACAACTCACACTCAACCTCTCATTCTCTCCCCATCCCTACGACTCTCACTCTCCTTCTCTCACACTCAACCTTCATTTTCTCTTTCTTTCTCCATCACACACAACTCACACTCAACCTCTCATTCTCTCCCCATCCCTACGACCCCATCTCTCTCACACTCTCCATCATTTTTTTTCCTTCACATCTCTCTCTCACTCACGGATTCACTCTCATTTCTCACACAAAAAAAAAACCATCTCCTCTACTCCCTAAAACCCTAAATCACGAAATCTCTACCCCTCTCTGTCCCAATCTCAGTCAAAACACTGTGCAAGGTAAGGTGCAGTCAGAAGAAAACCAAGAAGAAAACACCCCTGGTGGTATAAATAGGGGGCCAAGACCATGAAGCAAGGACGGATTTTTTTTGAAGGAGAAGGTCTAAAAAAAAAAGAGGGGGGTGTTCATCAAAGAAGAAGAAGCTTCATAGCAAAAAAGGGGAGGGTAGATTTTTAGAAAAAAAGAAACAGTGAGATTTGTTCACTGTTTCTAATTTTCATTTCTTTTCGTTTTTTCCTTCTCCTTCCAAATTTTTTTTTTTTAGTTTAAATTCCATTGTATTAAGGAGATCCTAGGAGGAACTCGGGTCCCTAACATTTCGGGGTTTCAAGGTACTGTTATTTTTGTAGCATGAACTGTAATTGTTAATTTAAATTATTGCTGTTTTTTTTGTATATAAGTATTGCTGTTTTTTTAGTTATTTGATGCTATTTCTTCTATAAAAAAAAATGTTGCTGTAAAAAAAAATGTTGCTGTAAAAAAGAGTTGCTGTTTTTCTTATGTTGCTGTTTTCTATTTACTTGTTGCCGTAAAAAATATTGCTGTTTTTTTTTAAAAAAAAGTTGCTGTATTTTCGAAAATTAAAATAAAGTCCCTTTTAAAATACTTTTAAAAAAAGAATATAATGTTTTTCTATTTATTTGTTGCCTTTTTTTTACTGTTTTTTTGTTTGTTTTTTTTTATTTTTAAAAAATTGTTGCTGTCATGTTTTTTTTAGATATTATTATTGCTTTTTTTTTCTTATTTTATTGTTACTGTTTTCCTTATTAAAATTGTTGCTGTTTTTATTATTGCTGTTTTTTTCTTATTTAGTTGCTGTTTTTATTATTCAATTTGGTTGCTGTTTTTATACATATTAAAATGTTGCTGTTTTTTATTATTTGAATTGTTGTTGCTGTTTTTTTTTTTAAATTGTTGCTGTCATGTTTTTTTTTTAGATATTATTGTTGCTGTTCTTTTATTTAAAATTGTTGCTGTTTTTATTTCTTTTTTTAAAAAAATTTATTGCTGTTTGTATTGTTACTTTTCATTTAAAATTGTTGCTTTTTTTTAGGCTGTATTTTCGGATTAAAATAAAATATAAAAAAAAAAATATTTTTTTTAAATAGATAGTTACTAATACCACTGCCCTCTCTAAAAAAAATAATAATCATCTTTTAAAAAAAAAACAGTAAAAGCACCCCTTTTTCAAAATAATAACTATGACAACCATTTCCAAAAAAAAAAAGAGAACATTCCTTTATAAACTAAATCTGTCCAAATGCAATGCGTGTTTAGTCTAGGTTTTTTTTAAAAAAAAAAAAAAGAAGCGCTTCAGAATCATGTATTCTAGGGTAAGGTAATAAAGTAGAAAAAAACAATTAAGCAATCATTTTTAGCGCCAAACCGCTATTCGCACCTCTCGCATTTTTAGTAATACGGCACCCCGCTTTCAGCCCAACTTTCGCACAAGAGTTCAGAAAACCAAAAACACCGTTTTTGGGTTGTTACTAAGCCCACCCCCCATTTTTGATACAACACCTCTGTTAGTTGTACCCTCCTTTTAACTATCACCCACTCCGCTTTTATTTACACCATATCGTTTCCAAACCGTTTCTCAAAAATCCTTTTTTTGATCACGCTTCCCAGTAAGCCCTTTTTCGAACAAAACGCTCGATCACAAACCGGGTATTTATAGCGGTCACTCTGAGCCCCGCTCGTTTGAACGCTGCAAACACTTTCTTTTTCGAATAAGCCATTAGTGGTGACCACTCTGGATTTATCTGTTTGGTCACCATGAACGACTTCTAGTTTTCGCAAATTTTTCAAAAAAATAAAAAATACCAACACACAAATATTTTCTACCCAAGAACTACGTAGCTTTGATTTCTCCATCGCACCCGGAGATACGTAGGAGCGGGGGCCCACTCCTGTCAAGCGCAAAAAACTAATTCTTTTTTTTAAGTCTTCCTTTCCGTTTTTTTTCGTAATTAATAAAGAGGGTAAATTAAAATGTTTTCTTTAAACTAATTTTTCTACACATTAAATTAAAAGGTAACCTTTTTTAGGATGTTGCGGGGTGTCATACCCTAATTTTGTCCGCCTAGGTCGAAACCCTAATTTTCAAACAAAAATAAGTAAGTTAAGGCTTAGCATTCATTCATAATGTCATGAAGACCATCATTCATGCATTTCAAAGTTTTGAAAGTCATCTTAAGATTAGGGATGCATTGCATTGCCTTTTATGGCATTTTCAGAGTTTTTTCAAGACCAAGGGCATTTTGGTCATTTTCGAAAAATGAGATATTTCTCAGCAAAAAAATCATTTCTTGCATACATTTTAGATTTTAGGGTCATTTTAGATTTTTGAAGTAATTCTTGAAAAGAAAATGCATTTTGAACGAGGATTAGGGTTCTAATGATCAAAAGGGCATTTTGGTCATTTCGCCAAAAATTCAATTTTTCATCAAAGAATCACAGGGATCTATAAGGAATCACTTGAGGTGAGATATGCTTGATCATACATATTTTTGGTAAATACATTGTTGATTTATGTAAAAGAAAGAAAAAGTCAAAACCGTAAAGTCAACAATGGAATATTCTTCAAGCATCTTCAAAGTGGGGCACCCAAATCAATTTTGGGATGATGGTAGCATTTATTTCTGAGCCCAATGATTGATCATAGGATATGGCCCAATTTGGCATAATATTGTGGATTTACTTGAAAAAGAATAATAAAAAATGGGTTGGAAATGGAATGATCACACAATAGTACAAGTTGTACAATTTACAACTTGCACACCAAGGCCACAAACCTGCGCATATCAGCTCCATATCCACCCAATTTTGATTTATTTTATTGCTTGATAATCATGTTTTGATCATAGCCTTCCATTTGAATTGTAAATGCAATCCCAACCCTCCATTTGAATTAAAATGGCATTCTTGCAATATGAACCATTTGGAAAAACATTTTGGTAAAATAATTTATCCTTCACCCTCCCTCCAAAGCTGCGCACTATTCACCCTCTCTCCCCCCTTTGTGCTTCTTGACTACCCTCAATCCTTGTGACAATTGATCCTAACCATTGATCCCAAATAAAACTCTAATCCTAGAGCACAAGTGAGATGGAGTGACATAGTTACCCTCAACTTTGAGTGACCTCTATAAATACCATCTTGTGCTCAGCTCACAAGGACCTTTGGCTGATCATTCACTCAAAAAAAACCCTAGCACACTCTCTCAAAAGAGCCTCCAAACCGTGAGCATACTCACCATCATCCACCCATTGTTCCTTTGATTTTTCTTCACCAAATCACTTCCAATCCACTCCCATTTCGCATATCTTCTTCCTACCATCTTCAAGTTCAGATTCATACCCTCAAGAGCTTAGGATTTCGAAGGTTTTCAAGGGCTTGGTTGGTGTTCTTTTGAAGATTTGGTTGATTGGTTCACTAGCTCTCCATTTTTGCATAGTTTAGTGAAGGCTCAAGGTAAACTCTTAGAACTCTTTGCATTCATAAACTTTTTGCATCAAAAAAAACTTATCTCTTTTGCATATTCATCAAAATGTAGATTAGGGGGCTGTTGGGGGAGATTTGGTATCTCACCCCTTTTGAATAAGTTGTGTTATGTGATCTTTGCATATCATCATCTTTGCATCTTTGTTTCATGAATAAAATGCTCTTTTCTCCTTGATTTGGTTTCGGCCTCATGTTAGATCTTAGGGATCTTGTTTCTTCTAGTTCATTTCATGTCCAAAATGTGAATAATGGTTGGATTTCAAGCATGTGTAGCTTCGGGTTCAACTTGTAGAAATTAGGGTTTTGATGTTTGTTTCATTTCCTTAATTTTTGTGTGAATAAATGTATGTGTTACTTGATCTTTATCTTATAATCTCATGTGCTATGTTATGTTTGTGTTTGATGTCATTCTCATGCATCAATTTATGTCATGTTTGGTATGAAATTTGTTGGTGAATATTGCTTGCAAGCATTCGGCCAAGGCCATTCTTATGACCTAGTTTTTGTTGCAATTTGCTTTGTTGATTTGGTGTGTGTAAATAATTTTGTGTAAATGTGTTTTTTTTAACCATTTACCAATGTACTTTACTATTCACTTAAAAAATTACCAAAAAGTTAAAAACATTTTCATTCGTACTTTTCACTTCTTACCACAAGTTTTTACCTCATTCATTAACTCTTTACTCAAAAATACAAAAAGATTTTACCATTCACTTTTTACCATTTACCTTTCACCTCTCATTAAAATATTTTCACTTGCATTCACACTTGTTTCACTATTTGCATATCACATCATGTTTAATCACTTACCTCTTGTTGATGATTGGGTGAGGTGATCCAAATACTTATGCCTAGTGCATATCCCAAGTAGGGGAGATCACCCAAAGTGAATCAATCCTTTTGTGTTTCTTTTGCATAGTTAATTACTTATCTCTTGTTGATGATTTAGTAATGTGATTCAACACTAATGCCTAGTGCATGCTCCAAGTGTTGAAGATTACTTGAAAGTGATTCAACTACTTGCATCATTTACTTACATGCTTTGCATTCATTACTTGTGTGCTCGTTGTACTTGAAAGTGTTGAATTGGTGTTCACAACTTGGTTGTTTTGATTTTCGCAAAGACTTTGTAAAGTCATAGACTTATTGCTGCTCGATAGTAACACTTCAAACCTCAAAACCATGTTGTATGTGAAAGACAATTCGTTACTCGTTAGTAACATCTACAGTTTCAAAACTTTTAGCACTCAAGTTCAAAAACAAGTTTGTCACTCATTAGTAACAACTTCAATTTTCAAAAACCTTTTGCATTCATAATTAAAAACAGTTTTTGCATTTGCACTCAATCAATTTCAAACTCATAAAAACAATGTGAGCAAGTAATGATCACCCATAGCCTTAGCTAGTTTGATCATGAAAGCTCTCCCTTTTTCAAAAGCCATGTGAACTAGTAAGGATCACCCATAGCCTTAGCTAGTTTGATCATGAAACTTCCTTCCTTTTTCAAACACCTTCTTCAAGGCTTCTTTTTCTCGCTCCAAGAACTACGTTGCTTTGATTCCCACTTGGGATACGTAGAAGCGAGACTTGTTCTCGTCAAGCACATCAAAAAATCTTCACTTTCACAACAATAAAAAACCTCCATTTTCAAAACAAACAAAAATGTTTTCAAACCCATTGTCGTTAGTAGCTAATCAGAACCGTAGTTCGTCTAGCTATTGACATCAATGTCCTTTCTCCAAAAAGAACAATAAGTGATGACCACCCATAGCCTTTGCTAGTTTGGTCATCAAACAAATCAACCCTTTTCAAAAAGGCTTTCAAAAAGAGAATAAAAACAAGTTGTTACCAACGGTCACCCAGAACCTTAGTTCGTTTGACTAGCGGTAGCGACTCCTTTTGAGTACTTAGCGGTGATTACCCATAGCCTTAGCTAGTTTAGTCACTCGCTAGTACTCGTCCTATTTCGAAAACTCACCTAAAAAGTAAAACAACAAAAACCAAGGCAGAACTACGTAGCTCTGAGTTCTCCATTGTACCGGGAGATACGTAGGAGCGGGTCGTTACCCCCGTCGAGCTCTTTTCTAAAAAACTCTCTTTTTCCCCCTCTTTACATAAGTTTTCCATTAATTTCCCATCCATCTTCAAATAAGAATAAAATAGGCAAATCTAAGTGTTCTTCAAATCAAACATTAAAACCACACAATTTAATTAGAGGTTCCCTTTCAGTAGAAAGGAGGAATGGGGTGCTAATACCTTCCCCATTCCTAACCGACCCCCGAACCCATATCTCTATTTTTCAAAAGACCACCCGCCTTTTTGTAAAAGACTTTTTTCTAATGTTTTGGTCTAAAAACTAAAATATTGGTGGCGGCTTCACAATTTTCTACGTTGTACATTGAAGAACCCTAAACGGGATTTTTCGGGGTACAACAGCTGGCGACTTCACTGGGGAACTTTTTTTTTTTAAAAAAAAAACGTGGGTCAAACCTAACTAATTAAATATGTGGTTTAAAAGTAAATTGATTTGACTAAATACTTAGTTTGCCTTCATTCTCTTTCTTTCTTATCATTGATTGTGGGCATACTCCTTTCCTTTTATTGCTTATGCCAATGCATTCTCCCAATCCCCATGATCCCTTCTTCTTCATTCCCTTTCTTGGGTAAGTGCATGCATTTCCCCATATTCTCTCATGTCCCCTCTCCTTGGCTCCTCTTCTAAAGGTAAGCAATATTCTTGTTTATAGATATCTTAGGAATGAAACCTTAGGGTAGATAACTTGATATTGATTGCTGTTTTCTGGACTGGTCTGGTTTTCATTTGCAGGTGGGGTAGCGCTAGGGAAAATGCCCTTGACACACACTACACTTGTACCTTGTGATTACATACTTTGAGTGGGACCATAACCCAGGTCTGCAAAAACTTAGGAGAGTGGATTCGAGTAGTGAGAGCCCATCAGGACCTTTGTCCGTTTGGCTACTTGCGAAAGTTTCAACCAGAGTTGTGCTCTTTCATGATGCCTCACACCTAGCAGTTTGCTGCATTTGTGGGGAATTTTGTGAAAGAGACTGTGGCTCTGGTGGCCTTGTGGGGGAGTGAATAGAGCCATGTTGAAGGATTACCCCATAGATTGCCCTAGATCGTAGGTCTCACCTCTTTTTAGGTCACAAGGGCTTTTCCAAATTGTGTGTTGCATTATCACATTTAGCTAAGTTCTTTTCTTTCAATGATTTTCGAAAAAAAAAACAACAAAATATTTTTCCTCTCTTTCATAAATACCTATATGAGGTGGCATATAGGGTATATTTCCAAACCACCACTTGTAAATATTTTTCTTTATGTAAATAATATGAAAAAGCATCCTCATCATCTGCACTTTGCATCATAACATCATGCATCACATAAGCAAAATTTTAAAAAAGTAGGGCTTCATGTAACATTCTTCATGCATTTAATTTGTTTGCTGGTAATCTTGGAATAACTTGGATCTTGTCATAGGCGTGAAAAACATGGGATCAAGGGGAGAAGGTATACTGAACTCGAGGTTCCCAGTGGTGAAGAAAGCGAATGTGGCTAATCTGATAGAGTGCGCCTCTTTAATGGGACTGGAGGAGCGTGGGTTATTTGAAAGGGTCTATGGAAACATTCTCCAGTTGCTCCAGTTAGACATTCAAGAAGACGCTGTGAAGGCCCTCAGCCAGTTCTACGACCCAGATATCCGTTGCTTTATCTTCGAGGATTTCCAGCTTTCTCCAACCTTAGAGGAGTATGAGCAAATCTTAGGCTTCTCTAGGTCAGAATCAGTGCCATATCAGTGCCGGGGACGTTACTACTCAGATCAAAGATTATCTTTGTTACTGCAAGTGGGTGTTGGGGACTTAAAAGTTCAAAAAGAAAGAAAAAACCGCATAATGGGGTTTCCGCTGAGCTACTTTGAAGCCTTGATGAAGTCCCATGCTCAAGCTGATAGATGGGGTCCTTTCAAACAGTTGCTAGCTCTAACCGTCTTCGGGATTGTCCTGTTCCCGCAAGTTGAGAATTTTATTGATGAGACTGCCATCAGAGTATTCTTGGCATTTATCAGCAAGGATAATCCAATCAACCCAGTACCAGCCGTCCTCGCGGACACTTACTACTCCTTTACTCATCACCGGGTATTGGGGAAAAAGAAAATTGCTTGTTCCCTTCATGTGTTGTATGCCTGGTTTCTCAACCACTTCATCGCCCACAAAAATCAAGCTACAAACCTGTTGGAGTATGCCATGGGTTGCGAAGTGGAGGTCAAGAGTGCTCAAGAGTGGGTGCATACCCTAGAGAGTTTCAATGCCCTCAAGGTCCGTTGGTACACCCATTCATGTTGGAAGGACAGGCCCTCCATTGTGTTTCAGTGCGGGGATTTTCAGAATGTTCCCCTAATGGGTACTCAAGGTTGTGTTAATTATAACCCCTCTTTGACTATCCGACAGCTTGGGTACCCCATGAGAAATATGCCTACCAAGGACATGTTGGCTACCATCTTCCTCAGCAAAGAAGATCCAAAGAATG
Source organism: Astragalus membranaceus (assembly GCA_039519185.1). Lineage (NCBI taxonomy): Eukaryota > Viridiplantae > Streptophyta > Magnoliopsida > Fabales > Fabaceae > Astragalus > Astragalus membranaceus. The sequence continues at coordinate 92,717,786 of CM076846.1, forward strand.
AGGGTGTGCTCCGAAAGATCTCGAAGGCTTGGGAAAATGTGGTCCGGAAGGATAAGGATGAGCTCATGAAGAGGATTGGTAATGTTACTTTCTATCAGTGGTTGCATGAAAGGATCCAGAGTACCCGTCCACCGTCCCAAGAGGCAAGGCCAGTTGAGAGAGAGATGCCAGAGATCCGCCTTCTTACTACGGAGGAATTGAACGAGGCTAAGTCTGCTTTAGCTAAAGCAGAGGAAGAGAAAAGGGCATTGCAAGCGGAATTAGAAAAGGTAATTCTCCAAAAGAAGAAGTTAGAAGAAGAGAATGAGATTAAGACAACGGCTATCGAGGAGAGTGTTCAGCAATTCAAGGCAGAAAAGAAGAGTAAGCCAGAAACTCAAAAACATCTGCAGGGAGCTAGAGATGAACTTCAGAAATACAAGCAAAGAACGAGGAAAGCCCTTGAGGAAGCCAGAGGGTGGAAGATGGCGGCAGGTGAGCCCAAACAAGAATCTCACTTGGTGGTGGAGTTGAAGAATCAGCTAAAGAGCCTTGAACACGAAAGAAACTCCATTGGGTATGCTCTTAAGGAATATCAAGAAATGCTGGGATATGAGCAAGAACGATCTGACGAGCTGAAAAGGCACTGCCTGTACTTAGAAGAGTCCTATAGGCGGATGCAAGTTGAGAGTCGGCACTGGGAGCAGCGTTTCTTAGCATTAATCGGCAAAATAGAAGAACAAGAGATTGTCAGAGAGCTAAGAGACGAGATTCAGCTGTGGAAGGGTAAGTTCTCAAGATTGGCATGGCTAACTAATCAGGTTGTAAAAGATGTCCCCAGAAGACTAAGAAGGGCTGAAGCCGGGATGTTTCCCTTCAACAACCCAGTGCATGTGTATGAATTTGTTAATTTCTGCAAAACCCTGACTGAGGAGCTCATGGAGAAGGCTGAAGGAGCTGCTGCTGCAAGCAAGGAAAGAAAGATGAAAAGGAAGTTGAAGGCCATATGTTACTAAATTTCAGTGCTTTGTAATTTTTCTTGTTAGAATGTTCTCTAGGAAGTTGTAATTTTTCTTTGGGAATATTGTAATTTTCTAAGAGCATCGTACTTTTCTTTGAAAGATATTGCATTACACCCTTCAGTGCTTTATGTCATGTATTATTTTCTTGTTTTTATTGCTATGGGTTTTAATCACCAAAAATATTTTATTTAGAAGTGAAGAAATAAAAATAAGCCAAGAAGGAAGTTGGGGGGGGGGGTCTATTAAAAATAAAGTGCTGTCATGGAAACCCAGCCCAGCAAAAATGGCTAGCCCAATTCGCATGAGCCAACCCAACAAAAAAAAAACCACTAACCCACAACCCACAACCCATAACCCAACTCATCACAAAACCCTAATTCCCCTCCTCCTAACCCTAATTCGACTTCCCCCTTTTTACCCTAAAAGCCATCCACATTCAATCCCCCCTTAACCCAAAAATCCATCCACATTCATCCCCCAAAACCCCTCCATATTCGACCCCACCCCCCTATTATCCCATGGTCAAACCCCACCTTTCTCCCTTCCACACTCCACCTCTCCTCTTTTCTCTCAATACCACTTCCCCACACTTCCCACTTCCCCATTTTTCCCTTCCCAATACACTCAACCTCACTCTTTCCCTTTCTCTTTCCTCTCTCAAACCTACGGCTCTACCCCCTCTCTCACACCCACATTTTATTTTTTTTTTCCCTTCACCAAACCTCTTCCACTTCAATCACTTCACACACTTCACTCTTTCCCTTTCTCTTTCCTCTCTCACACTCACGGCACTCTCTCTTCTCCTCACTCTTTCCCTTTCTTTTTTTTCTCTCACATTCACTCATCACTTCTCCAATCCCTCTCCTACACACCCACACTCACACACTCATCTCCCTCATATCGCTCTCCTCCTCTCACGCCCCATTTCCTCTTCTCACACACACTCACGGATTTTTTCTCTCTCACACACAAACCATCATTCCCCTTCACCAACTACCTCCAAACCTTCACCCCTCCATCATATCAAATCCTTCTCAAGTCATAGAAAAATACTGTACAAGCATGGCGCAAGTCAGAATACAATGAAGAGAAGCAAGGGCAACTTTTTTTGTATAAATAGGGTCACAGAAATTCGAAAGGAGGGAGGTTTTTTTTGGTTTTAAGAAAAAAAAAGGGGGAAAGATCTTCTAAAAAAATTAGGGTTTCTCTTCTCTTCCTCCTTCCTAAATTTTTTTTTTTTAGTTTAAAAATTCACTTGTATTGAAGAAATTCGAAGAAGGAAATTTCTTCAACATTTCTGGATTCTTGTTGTTAAGGTACTAAAATGTAATGTTTTATGTATTATTGCTTTTTTTATTTTTTATTTTTAGCAACTGTAATTGTTCATATGAGTATTGTTTATGTTTATTATTTTTATTTTTATGCTACTTTTTTTTTTATTATTGTTCACGTTTTTAGATATTATTGTTGTTGTTTTTTTTTATAAATTTTAGTTACTGTTTTTGTTATATAAATACTATTTGGTTTTTTTTACATATTAGGTACTAATTTTCGGATTTAAAATAAACCTAAAAAAAAAGTGTTAAAAAAATGTGTGTTCCTTTTTTATTTAGGTACTAATATTTTCGGATTAAAAGAAAGTGAAAAAAAAATGTTGTGCTTTTTTTTAAATAAATTATTCTAATTTTCGGATTAAAAGAAAGTGAAAAAAAATGTTGTGCTTTTTTTGATAAATTATTCTAATATTTTCGGATTAAAAGAAAGTGAAAAAAAAATGTTGTGCTTTTTTTAATAAATTATTCTAATTTTCGGATTAAATAAAAGTGATAAAAAAAATGTTGTTTTTTTTAAAAAATGGTTACTAATTTTCGGATTAAATAAAAGTGATAAAAAAAATGTTGTTTTTTTTTAAAAAAATGGTTACTAATTTTCGGATTAAATAAAAGTGATAAAAAAAATGTTGTTTTTTTTTTAAAATGGTTACTAATTTTCGGATTTGAAATAAACCTTTTAAAAAAAAAATATAATAACAAATGACCATTCTTCCAAATAAATAAAAAAAAAAACAAGGTACCCTTTTTATTAAATAGTAACTAGGACAATCAAAAAACAAAAGAATTTTTCTTCATATCACTTGTTTAGTTTAGTTTTTTTTTTTTTAGGAAAAAAAGCGCTTCAAGAATCACGTGTTCTAGATTAGAATAAAAAAAAAGAAATCAATCAACCGTTTTTTAGCGTCAAAACGCTAATCGCACCTTCAACGGCTGTTTCTAGCGTCAAAACGCTATTCACACCTCCTTTTTTAATACAACTCCTTTATTATTTGCACCCCCCCTTTTATCACCTATTCCGCTTTTATTCACAACGTGATGCTTCCGAACCGTTCTTTTTTCTTTCTTTCGAATAATCAAATTCGCGTAAAAAAAAATAGGTTGTTACTAGTGGTCACTCTGAGCCTTGCTTGTTTGACCGTTAGGACTAACCTTCCTTGTTTCACAGCGGATTAGTAGCGGTGATCACTCTGAGGTCACTCGTTTGATCATCGCAAACATCCGCCTAAACTTCTTTTTTAGTTAATAAAGTATAAACATAATTTCGACTCCTTTTTATCACGCTTCCCGGTAAGCACGTTTTCAAACGAACAAACGCTCAATCACAAACCGGGTATTTACAACAGTCACTCTGGGCTTAGCTCGTTTGACGCTGTGAATACTTTCTTTTTCGAATAAAGTCGTTAGTGGTGACCACTCTGGATTTATCTGCTTGGTCACCGTGAACGGCCTCCCGTTTTTGCAAAGTTTTCAATAATTAAAAAACACCAACACACAAATATTTTCTACCCAAGAACTACGTAGCTTTGATTTCTCCATCGCACCCGGAGATACGTAGGAGCGGGGGCCCACTCCTGTCAAGCGCAAAAAACTAAAATTTTTATTAAGTCTTCCTTTCCGTGTTTTTTGCAAATAACAAAAAGGGTAAATTAAAATGTTTTCTTTAAACTAATTTTTCTACACATTAAATTAAAAGGTAACCTTTTTAGGATGTTGCGGGGTGCTAGTACCTTCCCCGCACTTAATCGACCCCCGAACCCAAAAACAAAGGTTTTTTCAATGTTTTCCTAAAAATAAATATTGATGGCGGCTCCATTGTTCAAAAGCAACGAAGGATCCCTCCTCCGGATTCTTCGGTCGCTACAGCTGGCGACTCCGCTGGGGACTTTTTTTAGAGGGTCAAGCCTAATTTGATTAAATGTGTAAATTATTAGTTTAGTACTTTATTTACCCTTAGTCTTTATATTCGCATATTGAACCTTAGGGTAGAAGACTTTTATACTGCTATTTGTTTTCTTGCAAACCTTAGGGTAGGAGACTTTTATATTGCTATCTGTTTGCTCTTTTGCAGTCTGGGTAGTTTAGGTTGCTTATATCACACACATCACCTACACCTATTTATTCACACACTTCTGAATGGGGCCCTATACCCGGGTCTGAAAAATAACTTAGGACGAGCGGAGATGATTAGTGACAGTCATTCTGGATTTATCTGTCTGACTCTCATGAAAATCTCAACCAGAGTATGCTCTTTCGCGGCATCCCACACCAGGTAGCTCGCTATCGTTGTGGGTCATATCGTGAAAGGGATTTTAGCTCTGGAAACCTTTGTGAGGAAGTGAATAGAACTACCTGAGAGGTTGATCACATAAGTGACCCTAGACCGTGACCTATATGTAAGACATAACCTGTTTAGGACACAAAAGCAATTCACCTACCTGTTGCATCATCGCAAAAACTTTTTATCTTTCAAAAAAAAAAAATCAAATAATGAAAACCATTTACTCTTTTTTCCTTTACGTATATTTTATGTGACATGGTTAATGTTTCTCAAAATTTGAATCACCAAAATATGCTTTTATTAACGCATGTAAACGTCTTTCTTTAATTCATCATACATCATCATTATTTCACAAAAAAATACAAAAAAATCCTCACATTGCATGCTATTCATCTCATTTAGGTTTGCCGGGAATTGTAAGAGGTTCGAAAGTTTTGTCATAAGCAAGGCAATATGGGATCAAACTGTGAAGCAATCCAAACTCTGAACTACCCTATAGTGAAGCAGCCTAATCTGACAAGTCCAAGGGAATGTGCTGGTCGATTGCCGCCCATCGAGCGCAGGTCTTTTGATAGAGTGTATGGGAAGATTATTATGTTACTACAATTGGACGTACAAACGGATGCCATTGCCGCTTTGAGCCAGTTCTACGACTCTTCATTAAGATGCTTCACCTTCAAAAATTTCCAGATGGCACCTACCCTGGAAGAATATACACAGATCTTCGGCTTTCCTCAACAAGACAAGGGACCCTACCAGTATCAGGGACAATACTACACAGATGAGAAGCTCGCCTCAATGTTACAAACCAGCAAAGAGAACTTGAAGCTCCGGAAGAAAAATCGAAATGGCATTGCAGGATTCCCACAAGAGTATCTGGAAGGCCAAATGAAGTTCTTCGCCGACGCTAGAAATTGGGGTCCTTTTAAGCAGGTGTTAGCTTTGACTATCTTTGGCATTGTCCTATTTCCACGCCTTGAAAGATATGTGGACACAACAGCTATTGGCGTCTTCTTATCCTTCAAAGATCCGATTCCTGCCATGCTTGCAGACACTTACTGTACTTTCACTCATTATAGTGAGCTAAGGGGAAAAAGGATATCTTGCTGCCTGCACGCCTTGTATGTTTGGCTTCTCACCCATGCTTTCGTTAACAAAGTCAGGGTAGAAGGCCCAATTGAAGACGCCAGAGGGTGTGATGTGAAGGCAATGAACACTGGTGAATGGTTGCAAGTGCTGGGGGGCCTTCATGAATATAAGGTTCGTTGGCACCCATCATGGTGGAAAGAGAGGCCCTCAGTAGTTTTTCAATGCGGAAGCTTTCAAAACGTCCCGCTCATGGGGACAAGAGGATGCATAAATTACAATCCTTCTCTAACTCTAAGACAGCTGGGGTACCCCATGCGAAATCCGCCCACCGAAGATGTAACAGCCCAGGTCCACCGCAGCGGCCACCCCGGTCCCACTGTTACCTCACGGTCTTTTCTACCCCCCTTGCAGAATTTTTGCCTTCCGTGGGAATCGAACCTTGCACCTGAGGCATAAGTGCAAGTTAAACCCCCTTCCCACTACCAATTGAGCGCGCGCTCAATTGGTAGTGGGAAGGGGGTTTAACTTGCACTTATGCCTCAGGTTCAAGGTTCGATTCCCACAGAAGGCAAAAATTCTACAAGGGGGGTAGAAAAGACCGTGAGGTAACAGTGGGACCGGGGTGGCCGCTGCGGTGGACCTGGGCTGTTACATAAAAAGGCGCCTTTTTATTGTAACAGCCCAGGTCCACCGCAGCGGCCACCCCGGTCCCACTGTTACCTCACGGTCTTCTCTACCCCTCTTGTAGAGTTTTTGCCTTCCGTGGGAATCGAACCTTGCACCTGAGGCATAAGTGCAAGTTACACCCCCTTCCCACTACCAATTGAGCGCGCGCTCAATTGGTAGTGGGAAGGGGGTTTAACTTGCACTTATGCCTCAGGTGCAAGGTTCGATTCCCACGGAAGGCAAAAACTCTACAAGAGGGGTAGAGAAGACCGTGAGGTAACAGTGGGACCGGGGTGGCCGCTGCGGTGGACCTGGGCTGTTACAGAAGACATGTTAATCCCTTTTTACCTCCATGAAGGAAGCCCAAAAGAGGTTGACATGCTCCGGAAGATTTCTCAAGCGTGGGATATGGTCGTCCGCAAGGGACAAGAGCTTACTAAGAAGAGTGGCGATAAGGAAACCACCTTTCGCCAATGGCTCCAAAAGAGGATCCAAGACACCCAATTGCCTTACCAAAGTGCACTATGGGTTGAGGAAGGAGTACCTGAACCTACCCTTCCCACTGTTGAAGATTTGGATAAGCTTAAAATGGCATTGTCAAAGGCCGAGGAAGAAAAGAAGGGCTTACAGACAGAGTTAGAGAAAGTGCTCCTAAAGAACCAGAAGTTGGAGGAAGAGAATGCAAGTAAGTCAGTGGCCATTGAAGACAGCCGCAAGCAGCTCAAGATCGAACAAAAGAACAAACTAGAGGTTCAAAGGTACCTAAGAGGAGCGAAAGAGGAAATAAAACGTTGCAACCTGAAAATGGACCAAGCCATCGATGATACATACAAATGGAAAAAGTTGTGGGAAGAATCAATGATGGCTGAAAAGACCGCACAGAGCCTACTAATGGTATCAAAGAGAGAGTCCCGGATGATGGCAGCCGAATTTGAAGAGCAAGTGAAAAGTATCAAGCAGGATAAAGATACCATTGAAGAGATACTCCGAGAATACCAGCAAGCCTTAAGAAGGGAGCATGAAAAATCTGATGAGCTGAACGACCATATCAGATATCAAGAGGAGGTCTACCACCAGCTGAAGACAGAAAGCATCTATTGGGAGAACCGCTTCGTGGAGTTGGTCAGCAAGATAGAAAACCATGAAGTCTTCATAGAGCTGAAGAATGAAAGCTTATACTGGAAAGACAGATTCTCAAAGCTGGCATGGCTGGCCGATCAAGCTATCATAGGAATCCCCAAACGTCTGAAGGAGGCTAACGCGGCAATGCACCCGTTTAACACCCCGGTCCAAGTTTCCAAATTCATGGAGTTTTGCGAGGTTCTGATTGCCGAACTCCGGGAAAAGGCTGGCAGCGCTACTAGTAGAAAAAGAGGGAGGAGTGGAAAAATGAAAGCCATATGTATTTGAGTGAAATTCAAAGAACATTGTACTTTTCTTTTCGAAGTTTTATTTCCAAAATGTTGTACTTTCCTCCATCAATGAAGTTTGTTTGTCTCACATACTGATCCTTTATCTTGAAAATATTGTGGAACTTTAATCTGTGTACTTATGACAAATCAGGATGCGCTTGCAATTCCCGACCTAAAACAACAAGACTCATGCACACATGCATCATTCGCATATTCATCCATCCATATACTCATACATATACTCATAACATGTGTCCCACCAACAGAGAGTAAAAAGACAAGCTGGTGCGTCAACATCACTATTGGACTCGCTCTCAGGCCAGAAACATGGAAGAAAATCAGGACAATCCGCCTCAAGATATCCCGGATCAAGACAATCCACCCCAAGACCTAGGCAATCAAGAGCTTAGGGCAGAAATAGATGGGATGAAAGAACAGATGGTTGAAATCTTAAAGGTCTTACAAACTCTGAGGGACAAAGACACAAGCGAAGATGTCTCCGCTGGGAATACGGAAAATCAAGTTACCAACCCTCCTCCTCCCAATGGACTCGGGATCCCGCATACAGTGCCCCCCACTGGGACTAATGACCAGGGTTACATATGGCCTCATTACGGACTTCCACAAGGTTACACACCTCCGACAGTCAATGCTAGTCCAGAAGCCGGTCCCTCAGGAGTCGCGGGCCAACAACAGCTTACACCAACGGGTCACAATGGTAATCCGGGGGCACCACAAGTTCAAAACCCGACCCCCGTCGTCATACCACAAAGACTCCCACTTGGCTGCCCTCCACCGCCGATAGTTGACGCTCAAGCTCAGGGTTCCAACCTCAGAAATCCCACTCATTCACATACCCCAAATGTGAACCCAGCCATAGTTCCGATGATCCATCCTTACTATGGTATGAGTGGGCTCCCTCACAATCACTCTATGGAGAACCCTCAAGCCCAAGACAAACTACAAATGCTTGAGGAAAGGTTGAGAGCAGTCGAGGGATCCAATGTTGGTGCGAGAGATGCTTATGACTTGTGCCTCGTCCCTAACGTGGTAATCCCTCCAAAATTTAAGGTGCCAGACTTCGACAAATACAGAGGGTCGACTTGCCCTGTAAGCCACTTAACCATGTACTGCAGGAGGATGGCAGCGTTTGCTCACGACGACAAATTGCTGATCCACTATTTCCAAGATAGTCTGTCTGGGGCAGCTTCGAGCTGGTACATGCAATTAGAACGTGCACATATCAGATGCTGGAAAGACCTAGCCGATGCATTTTTGAGGCAATACAAATATAACATTGACATGGCTCCCGATAGGACACAATTGCAGAGCATGACGAAGAGAGACAATGAGTCCTTCAAAGAATATGCCCAACGCTGGAGAGGTTTGGCTGCACAGGTGGTACCACCGTTGTTAGAAAAAGAGATGGTATCAATGTTCATGGATACTCTTCAATCACCTTTCTACGACAGGTTGATTGGGAGCGTGTCTTCAAACTTTTCAGATATGATCGTCATCGGGGAAAGATTAGAGAATGGATGGAGAAACGGGAAGATTGCATATAGCTCCGCTGGAACCAGCAATCAGAAAAGACCCTTCCCAGGTTTCCCTAAAAAGAAGGAGGGCGAAGCTAATGCCATCTCTAGATCCGGAAAACCTCCCTACAACAACCCCCGACAGACTTTACAAATACCTACTCAAACACCACAAGCCCCACCTCACCAAGTCAACTCAGGCTATAGACCACAAAACTACCATGAAAGAAAGCCCGCCAATTTCGACCCAATACCCATGTCATACACAGACCTATTCAATCACCTCATCAGTCACAACTTGATCACTCCCCGTCCAATGAGACCCCTTCAACCTCCTTTCCCTAGGAGCTATGACCCAGAGGCTAGCTGTGGATTCCACGCTGGGGCAGTTGGCCATTCAACAGAAAATTGCAAGGCATTGAAATATGTAGTACAAGACTTAATTGAATCTAAATGGTTAAGCTTCGCAGAAGATGGTCCGAATGTTGCCACTAACCCTCTGCCGGGGCACGGGAAACCCTCCGTCAATGCCATTGAGAATGTTGAGGGGCAATTATTGGTCAGAAAAGTGGAGGACATTGTCACACCCCTGGACCTCATCCATGCTAATTTGTGTCACTTCGGAATCATTATGAAAGGATGTACCAGAAAAGGCTCGTGTGCTGATCCCCTTTGTATCGGGGCCTGTGAAGCATTCAAGCCAGTTCTGCAAGACTTATTAGACCGACACATAATACAAATAGGTCTTCAAAAGAAAGAGGAAGGCGTGTCAACTCTCCAGTCAAGCAGTGACCAAAGCAAGAGTATCCGGAAACCACTGGAAATCCATTACAAAAAGGACACAAAGCTAACCACCGCAGTGCCTAAACCAATCACTATTCGAGTGCCAGTCCCTTTTCCCTTTAAAAGCACCAATGCAGTCCCCTGGAGTTACGATATGAAGGTTCAGACTAATCCGGATGTCATCAACATCTCAGGGAATAGTAGGATAACTCGAAGTGGGCGTATTTATGCCCCTGAAAGGGTCAGCAGGGATCAAACCAAGGAAGGAGAGGAAAGAGCCCGTAAGGGTAAAAGCATAGAGCCAGAGCAGATCGATAAGAATGCAGGAAAGAAGGTGCTATCCGAGCAAGAGGCCGGAGAATTTCTGAAGCTTATGAGGCAAAGCGAGTATAAAGTGGTTGATCAACTGAACCAGACCCCTGCCAAGATATCTCTGTTATCATTGTTGCTCAACTCTGAAGCCCATCGCGCAACATTAATGAAAATATTGAATGAGGCCCATGTCGCTCATGACATCTCAATCGGTCAGTTTGATGGGATCGTTGGAAATCTTGTGGCAAGTAATTATCTCACCTTTACTGATGACGAGATCCCAGCTGAAGGAAGAGGGCACAACAAAGCCTTGCACATATCAGTGAAATGTGGAGATTTTTCTCTTGCTCGAGTGCTTATTGACAATGGTTCGTCTTTGAACGTATTGCCTCGGTCAACCATGGAAAAGCTGGATGTAGATTGTTCCTATATGAGACCTAGCTCCATATTGGTTAGAGCCTTCGACGGATCAAAAAGGGAAGTCATTGGGGAAATGAATTTACCGGTGCAAGTGGGTCCGGAGCACTTCGTGGTGACCTTCCAGATAATGGACATTGCCCCATCCTACAGTTGTCTCTTGGGAAGGCCATGGATCCACTCGGCAGGGGCAGTTCCCTCTTCTCTACACCAGAAACTCAAGTTCATAGTCAACAATAAGCTGGTGGTTATTTTCGGTGAGGAAGAAATGCTGATAAATAAGTCCGCTCCCACTCGCTACATTGAGGCTGCTGAAGAGTCTCTCGAGACTGCCTTCCAAGCATTGGAAATCGCCAATACATCTGCTATGTTAGAACCCAAGCTATCCAAAACTGCCGTGATGGTTGCTAAGTTCATGTTAGGAAAAGGCTACCAAGCTGGAGGAGGCTTGGGAAAAACCGGACAGGGGATCCTGACGCCAATACAGCCAGAGGAGAACAAAGATAGACATGGGATAGGATATCGGCCCAATCGCACTGACAAGAGAAGGATTGTGGAGGAAAAGAAGGAGCGGAGGTTAGCCAGGCTTGAGGATAGGGTGCCAAATACGAAGAGAATCACCATCTGCGACATCAAGGAAAGCTTTCGGAGTGCGGGAATGTTGAACCCCAATCAGATCGCCGCAGTTGAGGACGATCTAAGCACTGAAGAAGGCATCGTCAGTCTTGTACGCCCTTGTCCTGCAAACAAAAGACTCAAGAATTGGGAGATCATTGATTTTCCTGTGGTTTTTAGTTCAAAGTAATGCTTCTATAATGTAATCCTCTGGCTCTGCCCAAGGCCTTAGGATATTTCATTCGGGCACGCATGTTTCCCTTTCAGTATTAATATCAATACAACGTTATTTCAGTTCCCAATAAACTCTCGTTTTTCTTTTCTTGTTACATTCGCTTCTTATTTTCTTTCTTTCGTTTTTATTCCGTTAATTTACGCTAATGCAGATCCGAAAAAAATGTCTTTGAAAATAACAACGCCGATAATCCATATTGTAACTTTGATCACCCTATCAATCAAACTGAGGAAGATGTTGAGGATAACTGGGAAACCCCTCCAGAGTTAATGAGAATGATGGAACAAGAGGAAAAAATAATCGAACCCCACGAGGAATCAACTGAAACGATCAACTTAGGCACGGAGGAAGACAAAAAAGAAGTTAACATTGGCACCACATTGAAAAACAGCGAGCGAGAGAAATTGGTTAAGTTGTTGTTTGACTATGTTGACGTCTTCGCATGGACATACCAAGACATGCCTGGACTGGACCCCAACATAGTCGAGCATAAGTTACCGGTAAAACCAGAATGCCCGCCGGTAAAACAAAAGTTAAGAAGGATGAAACCAGAGATGTCATTGAAAATCCGGGATGAGGTTAAGAAGCAGTTCGATGCTGGGTTTTTAGCAGTAGAAAAATACCCTCAATGGGTAGCCAATATTGTACCGGTCCCAAAGAAAGACGGTAAGGTTCGGATGTGCGTCGATTATCGAGATTTGAACAGAGCCAGCCCCAAAGATGACTTCCCTTTGCCTCACATCGATGTCCTGGTAGATAGCACAGCACAACACTCTCTGTTCTCCTTCATGGATGGATATTCCGGATACAACCAAATTAAGATGGCCCCCGAAGACATGGAGAAAACCACCTTCATCATTCTCTGGGGAACCTTCTGTTACAAAGTAATGCCATTCGGACTGAAGAATGCTGGTGCAACGTACCAAAGGGCAATGGTCGCATTATTCCATGATATGATGCATAAGGAAATAGAGGTTTACGTGGATGACATGATTGCAAAATCCAAGACTGAAGAAGAGCATATCGTCAATCTGCAAAAACTCTTCGAACGTCTCAGAAAGTTCAAACTCAGATTAAACCCTGCCAAATGCACTTTCGGTGTAAGATCGGGAAAGCTGTTGGGTTTCATAGTCAGTCAGAGGGGAATAGAAGTAGATCCGGCCAAAGTACAAGCAATACTAGAAATGCCGGCACCGAGTACTGAAAAAGAAGTTCGTGGTTTCCTGGGAAGATTGAACTACATCTCTAGGTTCATATCGCAGCTAACATCTACATGCGAGCCTATCTTCAAGCTTTTGTGCAAAAACCAAGAAACAAAGTGGAATGATAATTGCCAAGAAGCCTTTGAAAAGATCAAGAGGTACCTCCAAAATCCACCGATTCTGATGCCGCCTGTGCAGGGCAGACCTCTCATCCTGTATCTAACAGTGCTAGACAAGTCAATGGGTTGTGTACTGGGGCAACATGATGAATCCGGAAAGAAGGAACATGCTATCTACTATCTAAGCAAGAAATTCACCGAGTGCGAGACAAGATACTCATTGTTGGAAAGAACGTGTTGTGCTCTGGCCTGGGCTGCACGTCGTTTGAGGCAGTATATGCTGAGCCACACTACTTGGTTGGTATCTAAAATGGACCCAGTCAAGTATATTTTTGAAAAACCTGCACTCACAGGGAGGATCGCTCGCTGGCAAATGCTACTATCTGAATACGACCTTTTATATGTCACCCAAAAAGCAATCAAGGGTAGTGCATTGGCCGAGTACTTGGCACACCAGCCCATCGAAGATTACCAATCAATGCAGTGCGATTTCCCAGACGAAGATATAATGGCTCTATTCGTAGAAGGGAATCCTCCGGACAACGAAAGGTGGAGAATGTTATTCGACGGCGCTTCTAATTTATACGGGCACGGGGTCGGAGCTGTACTGATCTCTCCTGATAACCGCTTCATACCGTTTACCGCTAGACTGAGTTTCTACTGCACCAACAACATTGCAGAATATGAAGCGTGCGTCCTAGGCATCAAAGCAGCCCTTGAATGGAAAGTCAAAAGACTCGATGTATATGGGGACTCAGCTTTAGTCATCCACCAGACAAAAGGTGACTGGGAAACCAGGGATTCCAAATTAATTCCTTATCATGATCACATCCAAAAGATGGTTGAACAATTTGAAGAGATCACTTTCCATCATCTCCCTCGCGAAGAAAATCAGTTGGCCGATGCTTTGGCGACTTTGTCATCAATGTTCAACATCAATAACGACAAGAGTCTGATATTCATCCGAATCCAACATCGAGACCTACCGGCACATCATTGTGTGGCAATCGAAGAAGAGCCTGACAGTAAACCTTGGTATTACGATATCAAGCACTATATTACAAACAGAGAATATCCTCCTGGTGCCACCGAGAATGATAAGAGGACACTTAGGAGGCTGTCAATGGGTTTCTTCTTAAATGGGGAGGTGCTTTACAAGAGAAATCACGATATGGTCCTCCTCAGATGTGTAGCAGAAGAAGAAGCAGAAAGAATTATGAAAGATGTCCATGAAGGCTCGTTCGGCACCCATTCTAATGGGCACACCATGGCAAGGAAAATCCTAAGGGCTGGCTACTACTGGTTGTCAATGGAGACTGACTGCTTCAACTACGTCAGAAAATGCCACAAATGTCAAATCTATGCCGACAATATCCATGTACCACCTGCCTCTCTGAATGTCCTAACAGCACCATGGCCATTCTCAATGTGGGGAATGGATGTCATCGATCCCATCGAACCCAAGGCATCAAACGGACATCGTTTCATTCTTGTCGCTATTGATTATTTCACCAAATGGGTCGAGGCCGCTTCTTACGCCAGTGTAACAAAGTCAGTGGTTGTCAGGTTCATAAAGAGAGATTTGATTTGCCGCTACGGTCTTCCAAATAAGATCATCACGGACAATGGGACCAACCTGAACAATAAGATGATGAAAGAGTTGTGTGACGACTTCAAAATCCAGCATCATAATTCCTCCCCATACCGTCCAAAGATGAATGGGGCAGTTGAGGCAGCAAATAAGAACATAAAGAAAATCGTGCAAAAGATGGTAGTGACCTTCAAGGACTGGCATGAAATGTTGCCCTTCGCTTTGCACGGGTATCGGACCTCTATCCGCACGTCAACAGGGGCAACACCATTCTCACTAGTATATGGGATGGAAGCAGTTCTTCCCATCGAGGTGGAAATACCCTCCCTGCGAGTGCTAATGGAAACAAAATTGGAGGAAGCAGAATGGGTTCAAGCTCGTCTGGATCAGTTGAACCTCATAGAAGAAAAGAGGGTAGTTGCTTTGTGTCATGGGCAGTTGTACCAACAAAGAATGAAAAGGGCTTATGATAAAAAAGTGCGCCCCCGCCAGTTTCAAGAAGGAGACCTCGTGCTCAAGAAGATGTTGCCTATCCAAAAGAATTCCCGTGGAAAATGGACCCCTAACTATGAAGGACCTTATGTGGTAAAGAAGGCATTCTCTGGAGGAGCATTGATTCTCACAAAAATGGACGGTGAAGACCTCCCACTCCCAGTGAACTCGGACGCAGTTAAGAAGTACTATGCCTAAAGAAATAGATAGAAAAAAGAGAAAGACGAGCCAAGCAAAAATAAGCTCGCTAGGTTGAAAACCCGAAAGGGCGACCTAGGCAAAAGTTAGAGCGACCCGGTGGACTGAAAACTCTAAAGAGCGGTCCAGGCAAAAATTAGGGTCAGAAGTTGGACTTTAAGCTACAAAGGCAGTCAATACTTCCGAAAGCTGGATAATGAATGCTCAAAGTTATGTTAATGGGCGATTGGCGTTATTACTTCAAAGATACAAACAATCAAAAGATCAGCTTTCCTTGTTTTCTTTTTCTTCTCTTTTTGTAGTTTAAACTCCCATTGTAGTTTTCAGACAGTGCGATTTTCTGCGCATTTGTTTTCATTTGAATATTAAACACTTCATTTATTCTCTCATTTTCCTATTATCGTAAAAATAACGTTCATGGTAGACGATACTGAATTGCGAAACATGTGCATGATCACAAGCATTGTAATCATTGCGAAATTTCTAAAAAACACAAAAAAAAGAGATGATCTCTCATAAAGTTGCAAAAAGGACAAACACATAATCACTTCAGCAAGTCTTAAATAACTCGCACTTTGGCGCCACTGCTTGAGGCAACCCTCGTATCCCACGTCAAGAGTCATGCGAGTTTGATGATGCCAGCAAAGTCAATAAAGAGCTAAAGAGAAAAGAGCAAAAGAGCGAGAAAAAAAAAGGGTCAAAGGCAAAGGCCAAAAATAAAATCATTCCACATTTCATTCATCATGTCATCAATTACTTAACTACATGCACGCATGCATCATTCATTGCAAGTGTCTGTTAAGATAATTTTATTTTGTCGTTAGCACCAATTCTTCAGACCCCCAGCGGTCCTTCAGAGCCCAGGCGCTCCTTCAGACCAACAATGGTCCTTCAATCCAGATCGCACGTCGCGTTAATCGAGCAACCGACGGATCATCCGGCCCCAGGCCCTTCAGACTAGCTGTGTCCGCCTAAAAAACACAGTGCACGTCCTTCGTGGTTATATCAGTTCCGGACCTGATTAACCCTAATGGCCGCTCGAAAAAGGTCACCCCTAGACCGTATCTCTAGTACCATAGCTAGAAGCGCTCCTTCAGACCCATTGGTCCTTCAGGCTTAGGCATGCCCCTCAGACCCCGACGGTCCCTCAGTCGAATTCAGGTCGATGCCCCAAGCATTGATTTTTGAGCTAGACCTTCAGATCCCCAGCGGTCCCTTCAGAGCCCCAGTGCTCCTTCAGATCCCCAGCGATCCCCCAGAGCCCCGGTGCTCCCTATTTACTTTCTGTCTAAATCAGCCCAGTTTTCATAAATTTTTCAAAACAAAAAAAAACCAAAGTACCTCAGTCTGGGCAAAATTAGTGTCTTTTCTATCTTCATTTCTATTTTCCTCGAGAAATTCGGAATCCCTCCGATTTCCTAGCAAAATATAAATAAAGAGGGGCAGCTGTAATACCCTAATTTTGTCCGATCATAATTGAGAGATTTTTTTTCATAAAAAAAAATAATAATAATCTTTTTTATGTCATGTATTATTTTCTTGTTTTTATTGCTATGGGTTTTAATCACCAAAAATATTTTATTTAGAAGTGAAGAAATAAAAATAAGCCAAGAAGGAAGTGGGGGGGGTCTATTAAAAATAAGGTGCTGTCATGGAAACCCAACCCAGCAAAAATGGCTAGCCCAATTCGCATGACCCAACCCAACAAAAAAAAAACCACTAACCCACAACCCACAACCCATAACCCAACTCATCACAAAACCCTAATTCCCCTCCTCCTAACCGTAATTCGACTTCCCCCTTTTTACCCTAAAAGCCATCCACATTCAATCCCCCCTTAACCCAAAAATCCATCCACATTCATCCCCCAAAACCCCTCCATATTCGACCCCACCCCCCTATTATCCCATGGTCAAACCCCACCTTTCTCCCTTCCACACTCCACCTCTCCTCTTTTCTCTCAATACCACTTCCCCACACTTCCCACTTCCCCATTTTTCCCTTCCCAATACACTCAACCTCACTCTTTCCCTTTCTCTTTCCTCTCTCAAACCTACGGCTCTACCCCCTCTCTCACACCCACATTTTTTTTTTCCCTTCACCAAACCTCTTCCACTTCAATCACTTCACACACTTCACTCTTTCCCTTTCTCTTTCCTCTCTCACACTCACGGCACTCTCTCTTCTCCTCACTCTTTC
Organism: Astragalus membranaceus; assembly: GCA_039519185.1. Classification (NCBI taxonomy): domain Eukaryota; kingdom Viridiplantae; phylum Streptophyta; class Magnoliopsida; order Fabales; family Fabaceae; genus Astragalus; species Astragalus membranaceus. The sequence goes on from CM076846.1 coordinate 92,735,264, forward strand.
CCTTTCTTTTTTTTCTCTCACATTCACTCATCACTTCTCCAATCCCTCTCCTACACACCCACACTCACACACTCATCTCCCTCACATGGCTCTCCTCCTCTCACGCCCCATTTCCTCTTCTCACACACACTCACGGATTTTTTCTCTCTCACACACAAACCATCATTCCCCTTCACCAACTACCTCCAAACCTTCACCCCTCCATCATATCAAATCCTTCTCAAGTCAGAGAAAAATACTGTACAAGCATGGCGCAAGTCAGAATACAATGAAGAGAAGCAAGGGCAACTTTTTTTGTATAAATAGGGTCACAGAAATTCGAAAGGAGGGAGGTTTTTTTTGGTTTTAAGAAAAAAAAGGGGGAAAGATCTTCTAAAAAAATTAGGGTTTCTCTTCTCTTCCTCCTTCCTAAATTTTTTTTTTTAGTTTAAAAATTCACTTGTATTGAAGAAATTTGAAGAAGGAAATTTCTTCAACATTTCTGGATTCTTGTTGTTAAGGTACTAAAATGTAATGTTTTATGTATTATTACTTTTTTTATTTTTTATTTTTAGCAACTGTAATTGTTCATATGAGTATTGTTTATGTTTATTATTTTTATTTTTATGCTACTTTTTTTTTATTATTGTTCACGTTTTTAGATATTATTGTTGTTGTTTTTTTTTATAAATTTTAGTTACTGTTTTTGTTATATAAATACTATTTGGTTTTTTTTACATATTAGGTACTAATTTTCGGATTTAAAATAAACCTAAAAAAAAAGTGTTAAAAAAAATGTGTGTTCCTTTTTTATTTAGGTACTAATATTTTCGGATTAAAAGAAAGTGAAAAAAAAATGTTGTGCTTTTTTTTATTAAATTATTCTAATATTTTCGGATTAAAAGAAAGTAAAAAAAATGTTGTGCTTTTTTTTAAATAAATTATTCTAATTTTCGGATTAAAAGAAAGTGAAAAAAAATGTTGTGCTTTTTTTTAATAAATTATTCTAATATTTTCGGATTAAAAGAAAGTGAAAAAAAAATGTTGTGCTTTTTTTAATAAATTATTCTAATTTTCGGATTAAATAAAAGTGATAAAAAAATGTTGTTTTTTTTAAAAAATGGTTACTAATTTTCGGATTAAATAAAAGTGATAAAAAAAATGTTGTTTTTTTTAAAAAAATGGTTACTAATTTTCGGATTAAATAAAAGTGATAAAAAAAATGTTGTTTTTTTTTTTAAATGGTTACTAATTTTCGGATTTGAAATAAACCTTTTAAAAAAAAATATATAATAACAAATGACCATTCTTCCAAATAAATAAAAAAAAAAACAAGGTACCCTTTTTATTAAATAGTAACTAGGACAATCAAAAAACAAAAGAATTTTTCTTCATATCACTTGTTTAGTTTAGTTTTTTTTTTTTTAGGAAAAAAAGCGCTTCAAGAATCACGTGTTCTAGATTAGAATAAAAAAAAAGAAATCAATCAACCGTTTTTTAGCGTCAAAACGCTAATCGCACCTTCAACGGCTGTTTCTAGCGTCAAAACGCTATTCACACCTCCTTTTTTAATACAACTCCTTTATTATTTGCACCCCCCCCTTTTATCACCTATTCCGCTTTTATTCACAACGTGATGCTTCCGAACCGTTCTTTTTTCTTTCTTTCGAATAATCAAATTCGCGTAAAAAAAAATAGGTTGTTACTAGTGGTCACTCTGAGCCTTGCTTGTTTGACCGTTAGGACTAACCTTCCTTGTTTCACAGCGGATTAGTAGCGGTGATCACTCTGAGGTCACTCGTTTGATCATCGCAAACATCCGCCTAAACTTCTTTTTTAGTTAATAAAGTATAAACATAATTTCGACTCCTTTTTATCACGCTTCCCGGTAAGCACGTTTTCAAACGAACAAACGCTCAATCACAAACCGGGTATTTACAACAGTCACTCTGGGCTTAGCTCGTTTGACGCTGTGAATACTTTCTTTTTCGAATAAAGTCGTTAGTGGTGACCACTCTGGATTTATCTGCTTGGTCTCCGTGAACGGCCTCCCGTTTTTGCAAAGTTTTCAATAATTAAAAAACACCAACACACAAATATTTTCTACCCAAGAACTACGTAGCTTTGATTTCTCCATCGCACCCGGAGATACGTAGGAGCGGGGGCCCACTCCTGTCAAGCGCAAAAAACTAAAATTTTTATTAAGTCTTCCTTTCCGTTTTTTTTGCAAATAACAAAAAGGGTAAATTAAAATGTTTTCTTTAAACTAATTTTTCTACACATTAAATTAAAAGGTAACCTTTTTAGGATGTTGCGGGGTGCTAGTACCTTCCCCGCACTTAATCGACCCCCGAACCCAAAAACAAAGGTTTTTTCAATGTTTTCCTAAAAATAAATATTGATGGCGGCTCCATTGTTCAAAAGCAACGAAGGATCCCTCCTCCGGATTCTTCGGTCGCTACACATGTGTATGAATTTGTTAATTTCTGCAAAACCCTGACTGAGGAGCTCATGGAGAAGGCTGAAGGAGCTGCTGCTGCAAGCAAGGAAAGAAAGAAGAAAAGGAAGTTGAAGGCCATATGTTACTAAATTTCAGTGCTTTGTAATTTTTCTTGTTAGAATGTTCTCTAGGAAGTTGTAATTTTTCTTTGGGAATATTGTAATTTTCTAAGAGCATCGTACTTTTCTTTGAAAGATATTGCATTACACCCTTGATGGTATTGTACTCTCTTTTCTCTCTTATGAATGATTTATAATCCGAAGGAAGTATGCCCTATCGCTTGTTGATCCCAATCTTCGTCATGTTCTTAAAACGTTTCGATATTTGCTTATGACAAGAGCGAGTTATTTCACGATTCCCGGCGCTAAAACAAAATAATGCAAAGTCATATGCATATGCATTGCATTCATTTATGCATTTCATATTTGTACTCATGAAAACGTTCTACCCACAGAAACAGAAGGCAAGCTGGTTAATCATCGTTACTGGACGCGCCTGCAAGCTAGAAACATGGAGAACAATGAAGGCAACGCCGGTCAGGGCGATCCACCGCCCCCTCAGAATAATGAAGTTCCAGTTGTTCAGAATCTTAACGGTCAGGGTCCGCAGGGGGAGAATCAAGCGAATCAAGCTATTCAGGCTGAGTTGGAAGTCTTGAAAGCCCAGATGGCTGAAGTTATAAGAGTGATTAGTGCCTTGAGGGATGTTGGCACCGCTGAAGCTACTGCTGCCGGGATAAGCAATCCCCCTCCACCTCCTGGGTCCGGGGTCTCCCAGGCCCTTCAGGCTGTACAATGGCCTCTTTATGGTCTCCCACTAGGATATGTGCCTCCAGTTGTTGATGCGAATACCGGAGGAGGTCCTTCAGGGACTGCAGAACAGGCTCAGCCCGATGCTGTCGTGAATGAAGGGGGGACAGGGGCTCCTCAAACTCCGGTTCAGATCCCAATCCCTGTAACTGCTTCAAGAACCCCAGTGGGTTTCAATTCGCTGATGACTGTTTACCCGCAAATGCAGGGCTCTATCCCTCAGAATGCTGTTCATCCGCATATGACTCCGGCTGTGGTATCTGTGAATAATCCTCAGTACGGTGCTGTTGGTTTCCCGCAAAATTACCCAGTTGAAACTAAAAGCCAGTATCAGATGTTGGAGGAAAGGTTAAGGGCTGTTGAAGGAGTGGGTTTCCGGGCCAGAAATGCCCATGAGCTGTGCTTGGTTCCCGATCTGGTCGTACGCCCCAAATTTAAAGCACCCACCTTCGATAAGTACAGAGGAACAACTTGTCCCGTTAGTCACGTAACAATGTATTGCCGAAAAATGACTGCTCATGCTCGCAATGATGACTTGATGGTGCATTGCTTCCAGGAAAGCCTAGCTGGGGCGCCTTTGGATTGGTACATGCAATTGGAACCGACTCATGTCCGATGCTGGAAAGATCTGGCGGATGCTTTCATTCGTCAATATCAGTATAACAATGATCTGGCTCCAGATAGAACTCAGCTGCAATGTATGACCAAGAAAGATAACGAGTCGTTCAAAGAGTATGCCCAGAAATGGAGAAATCTTGCTGCTCAGGTGAAACCCCCTTTGCTGGACAAGGAAATGGTTCACATGTTCATGGAAACTCTTCCTCCGGCGTACTATGATAGGTTGGTCGGTAGTGTGGCCTCGAATTTCTCTGAGATGGTCGTCACGGGAGAAAGAGTAGAGAATGGTATGCGCAGTGGAAGGATAGCTCATGGTTCAACACCTTCCTCCAGTCAGAAAAAGCCTTTTTCTGGATTCAACAAGAAGAAGGAAGGAGAAACTAATGCAATCATCGGAGCCAGTGGTCCATCCCACAACAACTCTCCGCAAGCTGTTCCTGTCCCCTCTCAGGCACCACCTGCACAGCATTTCCAATCCAACTATCAGTACCGGAATTACAATGAAAGAAAACCTGTTGTTTTTGATCCCATTCCCATGTCCTATACGGACCTGTTTAATTATCTCATCACTAATAAGATAATTAACACTCGTCAAATGAAGCCGTACCAGCCTCCTTACCCAAGAGGGTATAATGCAAATGCTACCTGCGCCTTTCATTCCGGGGCAGTGGGTCATGTGGTAGAAGATTGTAAAGCATTCAAATACGTAGTGCAGGAATTGCTTGACGCAAGAACCATATCATTTCAGCAACCCAATGTGACCACAAATCCATTATCGGGACATGGAGGGCCTTCTGTTAATGCTGTTGAGGATTTGGGTGGCCAGTGTTTGGTTAGAAAGGTTGATCGCATCAAAATGCCTTTGGACTTTATCCATGCTAAATTATGCCGTCTCGGCGTCATCAAAGAAGGGTGTGCTAGGAAAGACACCTGTGGTAATCTTCGTTGCATTGGGGCGTGTGAGGGTTTTAAGCCAGTCCTCCAGGATCTTTTAGACAGACACCTGGTCCAAGTAGGGGTCCAGGAGAAAGAAGAAAATGTATCTACCTTGCAGTCTGGTAATAGAGGCTCCAGAAGACCGTTTGAGATTCCTTGCAATCTGAATTCCAGCCCAGCTGCGACAAGGCCTTCAACTATCATTATTCCAGTGCCCGCTGCCACCCCTAGTGGAGAGGCTAGGTTGGTCCCATGGAGTTGCAACGTACGAATGCAGGCGGAGGCCCCCAAGAGCACTGTGGACGTAACCAACATTGCTGGGAATAGCGGTATTACAAGGAGCGGAAGGTTGTATGCTCCTGAAAACCTCAGGGGAGAGCCACCCAAATCAGGAGAAGAAGGAGCCTGTAAAGGAAAAGGCAAAGAAACTGCAGAAGTTAGAAAGGTATCAGATAAGGAGGCTCAAGAATTCTTGAAGGTGATGAGGCAGAGTGAATATCAGGTGATAGACCAGCTGAGTCAAACCCCATCTAAAATTTCAATGCTTTCTTTGTTGCTCAGTTCAGAGGCACATCGTGCAACACTGCTAAAGATTCTGAATGAAGCTCATGTCTCCCAGGACATTACAGTGAGTCAGCTTGATGGGATTGTCGGCAATATTGTGGCATCCAATTATTTGACCTTTTCAGACACTGAACTTCCTCCAGCAGGGAAAAATCATAATCAAGCTCTCCACATCTCAGTCAAGTGTGGAGATTATATACTTGCCAGGGTGCTCGTCGATAGTGGTTCATCCTTGAATGTGCTGCCTAAGTCTACCATGGATAAGTTGAATGTAGATTGTTCATATCTGAAACCGAGTTCTACTCTGGTCAGAGCGTTTGATGGGTCGGTTAAGGAAGTTTATGGAGAAGTAGAAGTGCCGCTGCAAGTGGGTCCCGAAGTGTTTTATGTTGTCTTCCAAGTGATGGACATCAGGTCCTCCTACAGTTGCCTACTAGGACGACCTTGGATACATGCTGCTGGGGCAGTGCCATCTTCGCTCCACCAGAAGCTCAAGTTTGTGGCTGAGGGGAAGCTGATAGTGATCCATGGGGAAGAGGAAACATTGATAAACAGATCTCCACCTGAATACTATGTGGAAGCAGCAGAAGAATCCTTTGAGACCGCCTTCCAAGGATTGGAAATTTCCAACGCTGTTTTTGTTGAAAGTAAGCCTCCGTGGAAGCCTAAGTGGTCCAGAGCTGATATGATGGTAGCGAAGGTGATGCTAGGACAGGGATATCAGGTTGGTAAAGGCCTAGGAAAATCTGCTCAGGGAATTGTGAGACCCGTCCAGTTAAGGGGAAATATTGAAAGATTCGGTGTTGGGTATGTCCCAAGTCTTGCTGATAGGGAGAGGCTGGCCAAGCTCAAAGGAAGGGTACCCAATCAGGGGAAGATGGTCATCACTAACCTCGAGAACAATTTCCAGAGTGCCGGTATGCTAAACCCTGACCAGGTCAATGTGATTGAAGAAGGATCAAGCTCGAGTGGCCGTGCTGTCGGCTTGGTGCGCTGCTGTGCTGCTGAAGAGAAGCTGCAAAACTGGGAGATCATGGATTTCCCCGTGTTTTTCAATTTAAAGTAATTATCGTTGTAATGCAAATCCCTCGGCTCTGCCCAAGGCCCTGGGATATTTCATTCGGGCACGTATGTTTTATCAAAACTCATCAATCAATAAAATGTTATTTTGAGTAAAATTTTTGTCTTCATCTTTTATTTGTGTGTCTTTTCTTCGTTTTTATTTTCTGTTCCACTTTAATGCAGATCGAAAATAATCTCTGAAAATAATAATGCCCATAATTCATACTGTGATTTAGATTACCCGGTTAACCAAGCCGAGGAAGATGCTGAGGATGATTGGGATGCTCCTCCGAAAATCATGAGAATGGTAGAACAAGAAGAAAAAGTCATTGAGCCCCATGAGGAGTCTACAGAAATGATCAACTTGGGTACTGAAGAAAATAAGAAAGAAGTCAAGGTCGGTACTGCAATGAATCAAAATAATCGCACAAAGTTGATTCAGCTTTTGCGTGATTATGTTGACATCTTCGCATGGTCGTATCAAGATATGCCTGGCTTGGATACTAACATTGTAGTACACAAGTTGCCCATCAAACCGGAATGTCCGCCAGTCAAGCAGAAGTTAAGGCGGATGAAGCCTGAAATGTCTCTAAAGATTAGAGATGAGGTTAAGAAGCAGTTCGATGCAGGATTCTTAGCTGTGACAAAATATCCTGAGTGGGTAGCCAATATTGTCCCGGTTCCTAAGAAAGATGGGAAGGTTCGAATGTGTGTTGATTACCGTGACTTGAATAGGGCAAGCCCTAAAGATGATTTCCCTCTACCTCATATCGATGTCTTGGTGGACAGCACTGCTCGGCATTCAATGTTCTCCTTCATGGATGGATATTCAGGCTATAACCAAATCAAAACGGCTCCAGAGGATATGGAGAAGACCACTTTTATAACTCCTTGGGGAACTTTCTGTTACAAGGTTATGCCTTTCGGGTTGAAGAACGCCGGGGCAACCTACCAAAGAGCAATGGTAGCCTTATTCCATGACATGATGCATAAGGAGATTGAGGTCTATGTGGATGATATGATTGCCAAATCAAAGACTGACGAAGAGCATGTGGTTAACCTACAGAAGCTATTCGAACGTCTCAGAAAATACAAACTCAGGTTGAATCCAGCCAAGTGCACCTTCGGGGTTAGGTCAGGAAAGTTGTTGGGTTTCATCGTTAGCCAGAAAGGAATTGAGGTAGACCCGGGCAAAGTGCGAGCAATTCTGGAGATGCCAGTTCCTAAGACAGAAAAAGAAGTCCGTGGTTTCTTGGGAAGACTGAATTACATCTCTCGATTCATCTTCCAGTTGACTGCAACTTGCGAACCAATTTTCAAGCTACTGTGCAAAGACCAAGAGGTAAAGTGGAATGATAAATGTCAAGAAGCATTTGAGAAAATCAAAGTGTACCTGCAAAATCCACCAGTCCTAATGCCACCTATGCCTGGAAGGCCTCTCATTCTATACCTCACTGTACTAGATAGTTCTATGGGTTGCGTGCTGGGGCAACAGGATGAGTCAGGAAAGAAAGAACATGCGATCTACTACTTGAGCAAGAAATTCACAGACTGTGAGACAAGGTATTCACCATTGGAGAAAACTTGTTGTGCTTTAGCTTGGGCTGCGCATCGGTTGAGACAATATATTCTGAGTCACACTACCTGGTTGGTATCCAAAATGGATCCGATCAAGTACATATTCGAGAAACCTGCGCTTACCGGTAGAATTGCTCGTTGGCAGATGCTTCTGTCGGAGTATGACCTTGTATATGTAACACAGAAGGCAATCAAAGGTAGTACACTAGCAGACTACTTGGCACACCAACCGGTTGATGATTACCAATCAATGCAATGTGAATTCCCAGATGAGGACATTATGGCATTATTTGACGAAGGTAAATCTCAAGATGATGAAAGGTGGAGAGTATTGTTCGATGGTGCCTCTAACATGTGGGGGCACGGGGTCGGAGCAGTACTGATCTCTCCAGACAACCGCTTCATACCGTTTACTGCCAGACTAAGCTTCTACGTCACAAACAATATTGCAGAATATGAGGCGTGTATCCTAGGTATTCAAGCAGCCCTCGATTGGAAAATCAAAAGGCTCGACGTGTATGGAGATTCAGCTCTGGTTGTCCACCAGGTGAAAGGAGATTGGGAAACAAGAAATCCTGATTTGATTCCTTACCGTGACTATATTCAAGGATTAATCAAGCCTTTTGAGGAAATCACTTTCCAACACATACCCCGCAGTGAGAATCAGTTGGCAGATGCTTTGGCAACCTTATCATCAATGTTCAACGTCAGCTGTGACAAAAGCCTGACGACTGTTAGAATTCAGCACAGAGGTCTACCTGCATATCATTACTGTATGGCAGTCGAAGAGGAATCAGATAATAAGCCTTGGTACCATGACATCAAGCAGTACATCACAAACAGAGAGTACCCTCCCAGAATTACAGAAAATGACAAGAGAACACTTAGGAGGCTGTCAGCAGGTTTCTTCTTGAGTGGAGACGTCCTTTACAAGAGAAATCATGACTTGGTACTCCTCAGATGTGTGACAGCAGAAGAGTCTGTAAAGATTATGAGGGAGGTACATGAAGGCTCATTCGGAACTCATTCAAATGCGCCTACCATGGCGAGAAAAATCTTGAGAGCTGGCTATTACTGGTTGCAGATGGAAGGTGATTGCTACAGTTTTGTTCGAAAGTGCCATAAATGCCAAATTTATGCTGATCATGTCCATGCGCCGCCTGCCAAGTTGAATGTTATGACTGCGTCCTGGCCATTTTCAATGTGGGGAATGGATGTCATTGGTCCCATTGAACCCAAAGCATCAAACGGGCATCGCTTTATCTTGGTCGCCATTGACTATTTCACGAAGTGGGTTGAAGCTGCCTCATATTCTAGTGTAACTAGCGCAGTGATTGCCAAGTTTGTGAAGAGAGATCTGATTTGCCGTTATGGTCTCCCTAACAAGATCATCACTGATAATGGCAGCAACTTGAACAGCAAAATGATGAAGGACCTGTGCACAGAGTTCAAGATTCAGCATCACAATTCCTCACCTTATAGGCCCAAGATGAATGGGGCAGTCGAAGCAGCCAACAAGAACATCAAGAGGATTGTGCAGAAGATGGTGGTCACCTACAAGGATTGGCATGAGATGCTTCCTTTCGCTTTGCACGGTTACCGTACTTCAGTACGTACGTCGACCGGGGCAACTCCTTTCTCTCTTGTATACGGGTCAGAGGCAGTCCTCCCCATTGAAGTTGAGATCCCCTCTCTCCGAGTGATCATGGAAGCCAAGCTGGAAGAAGCAGAGTGGGCGCAAGTTCGCCTAGATCAGTTAAGTCTCATTAAGGAAAAGAGAATCTCAGCTTCGTGTCATGGGCAGTTATATCAGCAAAGGATGAAGACCGCTTTTGACAAGAAGGTTCGTCCCCGTGAATTCAATGAGGGAGATCTGGTGCTCAAGAAGATCTTGCCGATCCAGACAGACCCCAGGGGCAAATGGGCTCCAAAGTATGAAGGACCTTACGTGGTGAAGAAGGCATTCTCAGGAGGAGCTTTGATTCTGGCAAACATGGATGGAGATGAGATCCCGAATCCAGTAAACTCAGATGCTGTCAAGAAGTATTATGCCTAAAGAAATAAAAAAAAAAAAGAGAAAGATGAGCCAAGCAAGAATTAGCTCGCTAGGTTGAAAACCCGCAAAGGGCGGCCTAGGCAAAATCAGAGCGACCCGATGGATTGAAAACCCGCAAAGGGCGATCCAGGCAAAAATTAGGGTCAGAAAAGTTGGACTTGAAAAAAGAAAAAAGGCAACCAGCACTCCCAAAGGTTTGGATAAGAGGTTGGTCAAAGTTATGAGTATGGACGGTGGGCACCGTTACTTCAGAGATGAAATTACAAGATCTATTCCTTTTGCTTGTATTTTTTTTAGTTTAAAAGAAAATCATAATGTACTTTCAATTGGCGTGACTTTCTGCGCGTCCAATTTCTATATCAATAAAAGTCCAACCTTTCTTCCATATATGTGCTTTTCGTGTCTTTGCTTTCTTCTATTCGGGTTCTTTCAAAATAATGATTTTTATGATTGATGAAATTGAATTGCAAAACATGTGTACATTCATAGCATTACAGGATCATTACGAAATCTTTGAAAATACAGAAAGAATTGATTTCCCAAATGAATAAAGCTGTAAACAAAGCAGTTGTGACAATTCGATGCGCAGTCCTTGTGTAATCGTTGTCCCGAGACAGCATTCGTCCAGTAGTGTGATTTAACCAGCAAAAGAGTGCCAAAAAAAACAAATAAGCAGAAAACAGAAAGCTGCTCAAAGCAAACAGAATAAACAAAAATAAACAAGCAGAAAAAAGAAAGCTGCTTAAAGAAGACAAACAGCATGAACAAAGACAGAAGAATTGCAGAAAACGGAATATAAAAAGAACACACCATCTTCATATCATTCATCATTCTCATACTATTCATACCATTCATCGCTTCATGGCATCAAACAGTAGTGCATTACACTTTTAGTTTGTATCTCAGAAGAGCGAAGAAATAACAGAAAAAGCATTCCACCAAAGTCAATCATTGCATTCATATGCATTCAAGTGCATGCGTTTCATGTACCAGTCAAGATAGAAGTTACCTCAGACTAGATAGTCTCAACCCAGAGTTAGTAAACTCCATCAACCCAGAGTTAGTGAACTCCATCAATCCAGATCACAACATTGTGTACGAGCACGCGATGGATCCATCCGACTTCGTCAAGTCCTTCGGATTAGTTATGTCAACCAAAGGCATAATGGACATCCTTTGATCAAATCAGTTCCGGACCTGATGTTGATCGGCCGCTCGAGAAGGCCACCCCTAAGCTCGGACTCAACAAGAGTCCGTTAGAAGGTTTTTAGGCAACCTCCGAATTCAGGACCCCAGCGTCCCTTCAGAACCCCAGTGTTCATTCAGGATCCAAGCATCCCTTCAGGACCCAAGTGTCCATCCAGGTTACTTTCTTTACTGCTTTCTTTATAGCTTTATTTCCTGCTTTTTGAGGGCGGGCATTTCATTTAAGTAAAAAAAAGAGAGAGAAAATTCGGGTTTTCCCAAGCAGACAAAATCAGTATAATTTCTGAATTCTTTATTTCTATTTTGCCTCGGAATATGTTTCGGCCAATTCATATTCCTTGTCAAAATCCAAATAAAGAGGGGCAGCTGTCATACCCTAATTTTGTCCGCCTAGGTCGAAACCCTAATTTTCAAACAAAAATAAGTAAGTTAAGGCTTAGCATTCATTCATAATGTCATGAAGACCATCATTCATGCATTTCAAAGTTTTGAAAGTCATCTTAAGATTAGGGATGCATTGCATTGCCTTTTATGGCATTTTCAGAGTTTTTTCAAGACCAAGGGCATTTTGGTCATTTTCGAAAAATGAGATATTTCTCAGCAAAAAAATCATTTCTTGCATACATTTTAGATTTTAGGGTCATTTTAGAGTTTTGAAGTAATTCTTGAAAAGAAAATGCATTTTGAACGAGGATTAGGGTTCTAATGATCAAAAGGGCATTTTGGTCATTTCGCCAAAAATTCAATTTTTCATCAAAGAATCACAGGGATCTATAAGGAATCACTTGAGGTGAGATATGCTTGATCATACATATTTTTGGTAAATACATTGTTGATTTATGTAAAAGAAAGAAAAAGTCAAAACCGTAAAGTCAACAATGGAATATTCTTCAAGCATCTTCAAAGTGGGGCACCCAAATCAATTTTGGGATGATGGTAGCATTTATTTCTGAGCCCAATGATTGATCATAGGATATGGCCCAATTTGGCATAATATTGTGGATTTACTTGAAAAAGAATAATCAAAAATGGGTTGGAAATGGAATGATCACACAATAGTACAAGTTGTACAATTTACAACTTGCACACCAAGGCCACAAACCTGCGCATATCAGCTCCATATCCACCCAATTTTGATTTATTTTATTGCTTGATAATCATGTTTTGATCATAGCCTTCCATTTGAATTGTAAATGCAATCCCAACCCTCCATTTGAATTAAAATGGCATTCTTGCAATATGAACCATTTGGAAAAACATTTTGGTAAAATAATTTATCCTTCACCCTCCCTCCAAAGCTGCGCACTATTCACCCTCTCTCCCCCCTTTGTGCTTCTTGACTACCCTCAATCCTTGTGACAATTGATCCTAACCATTGATCCCAAATAAAACTCTAATCCTAGAGCACAAGTGAGATGGAGTGACATAGTTACCCTCAACTTTGAGTGACCTCTATAAATACCATCTTGTGCTCAGCTCACAAGGACCTTTGGCTGATCATTCACTCAAAAAAAACCCTAGCACACTCTCTCAAAAGAGCCTCCAAACCGTGAGCATACTCACCATCATCCACCCATTGTTCCTTTGATTTTTCTTCACCAAATCACTTCCAATCCACTCCCATTTCGCATATCTTCTTCCTACCATCTTCAAGTTCAGATTCATACCCTCAAGAGCTTAGGATTTCGAAGGTTTTCAAGGGCTTGGTTGGTGTTCTTTTGAAGATTTGGTTGATTGGTTCACTAGCTCTCCATTTTTGCATAGTTTAGTGAAGGCTCAAGGTAAACTCTTAGAACTCTTTGCATTCATAAACTTTTTGCATCAAAAAAAACTTATCTCTTTTGTATATTCATCAAAATGTAGATTAGGGGGCTGTTGGGGGAGATTTGGTATCTCACCCCTTTTGAATAAGTTGTGTTATGTGATCTTTGCATATCATCATCTTTGCATCTTTGTTTCATGAATAAAATGCTCTTTTCTCCTTGATTTGGTTTCGGCCTCATGTTAGATCTTAGGGATCTTGTTTCTTCTAGTTCATTTCATGTCCAAAATGTGAATAATGGTGGGATTTCAAGCATGTGTAGCTTCGGGTTCAACTTGTAGAAATTAGGGTTTTGATGTTTGTTTCATTTCCTTAATTTTTGTGTGAATAAATGTATGTGTTACTTGATCTTTATCTTATAATCTCATGTGCTATGTTATGTTTGTGTTTGATGTCATTCTCATGCATCAATTTATGTCATGTTTGGTATGAAATTTGTTGGTGAATATTGCTTGCAAGCATTCGGCCAAGGCCATTCTTATGACCTAGTTTTTGTTGCAATTTGCTTTGTTGATTTGGTGTGTGTAAATAATTTTGTGTAAATGTGTTTTTTTTAACCATTTAACAATGTACTTTACTATTCACTTAAAAAATTACCAAAAAGTTAAAAACATTTTCATTCTTACTTTTCACTTCTTACCACAAGTTTTTACCTCATTCATTAACTCTTTACTCAAAAATACAAAAAGATTTTACCATTCACTTTTTACCATTTACCTTTCACCTCTCATTAAAATATTTTCACTTGCATTCACACTTGTTTCACTATTTGCATATCACATCATGTTTAATCACTTACCTCTTGTTGATGATTGGGTGATGTGATCCAAATACTTATGCCTAGTGCATATCCCAAGTAGGGGAGATCACCCAAAGTGAATCAATCCTTTTGTGTTTCATTTGCATAGTTAATTACTTATCTCTTGTTGATGATTTAGTAATGTGATTCAACACTAATGCCTAGTGCATGCTCTAAGTGTTGAAGATTACTTGAAAGTGATTCAACTACTTGCATCATTTACTTACATGCTTTGCATTCATTACTTGTGTGCTCGTTGTACTTGAAAGTGTTGAATTGGTGTTCACAACTTGGTTGTTTTGATTTTCGCAAAGACTTTGTAAAGTCATAGACTTATTGCTGCTCGATAGTAACACTTCAAACCTCAAAACCATGTTGTATGTGAAAGACAATTCGTTATTCGTTAGTAACATCTACAGTTTCAAAACTTTTAGCACTCAAGTTCAAAAACAAGTTTGTCACTCATTAGTAACAACTTCAATTTTCAAAAACCTTTTGCATTCATAATTAAAAACAGTTTTTGCATTTGCACTCAATCAATTTCAAACTCATAAAAACAATGTGAGCAAGTAATGATCACCCATAGCCTTAGCTAGTTTGATCATGAAAGCTCTCCCTTTTTCAAAAGCCATGTGAACTAGTAAGGATCACCCATAGCCTTAGCTAGTTTGATCATGAAAGTTCCTTCCTTTTTCAAACACCTTCTTCAAGGCTTCTTTTTCTCGCTCCAAGAACTACGTTGCTTTGATTCCCACTTGGGATACGTAGGAGCGAGACTTGTTCTCGTCAAGCACATCAAAAAATCTTCACTTTCACAACAATAAAAAACCTCCATTTTCAAAACAAACAAAAATGTTTTCAAACCCATTGTCGTTAGTAGCTAATCAGAACCGTAGTTCGTCTAGCTATTGACATCAATGTCCTTTCTCCAAAAAGAACAATAAGTGATGACCACCCATAGCCTTTGCTAGTTTGGTCATCAAACAAATCAACCCTTTTCAAAAAGGCTTTCAAAAAGAGAATAAAAACAAGTTGTTACCAACGGTCACCCAGAACCTTAGTTCGTTTGACTAGCGGTAGCGACTCCTTTTGAGTACTTAGCGGTGATTACCCATAGCCTTAGCTAGTTTAGTCACTCGCTAGTACTCGTCCTATTTCGAAAACTCACCTAAAAAGTAAAAAAACAAAAACCAAGGCAGAACTACGTAGCTCTGAGTTCTCCATTGTACCGGGAGATACGTAGGAGCGGGTCGTTACCCCCGTCGAGCTCTTTTCTAAAAAACTCTCTTTTTCCCCCCTCTTTACATAAGTTTTCCATTAATTTCCCATCCATCTTCAAATAAGAATAAAATAGGCAAATCTAAGTGTTCTTCAAATCAAACATTAAAACCACACAATTTAATTAGAGGTTCCCTTTCAGTAGAAAGGAGGAATGGGGTGCTAATACCTTCCCCATTCCTAACCGACCCCCGAACCCATATCTCTATTTTTCAAAAGACCACCCGCCTTTTTGTAAAAGACTTTTTTCTAATGTTTTGGTCTAAAAACTAAAATATTGGTGGCGGCTTCACAATTTTCTACGTTGTACATTGAAGAACCCTAAACGGGATTTTTCGGGGTACAACACGGGGTGCTAGTACCTTCCCCGCACTTAATCGACCCCCGAACCCAAAAACAAAGGTTTTTTCAATGTTTTCCTAAAAATAAATATTGATGGCGGCTCCATTGTTCAATAGCAACGAAGAATCCCTCCTCCGGATTTTTCGGTGGCTACACCTTGAACAATGAGCAGTGAACAATGATCTGTGAACATAACAGTGAGCTTATACTTAACATGATCTTAATCTTAACCTAATCTTGTACTTCGCATAATCTTGTCATTAGGTGATCTCACATGGAATTACTAACGTTATTAACTTAACCTATAACTATCCATTACCTAGTCCACATCATAATGTATCGCCCATACTCAACATTATGATAACCTAGTTTAGTCATAATCAATCTCGTAACGTCAACACGATTCGGAACATTAGCTAATCATCAATCACAGTCAATTTCATGGCAATGGTACTATAACATCAGTTCATGAGGTTGGGGAAGGGATTAGAAAGCAATTGGAATCGTTCGAAACGGTTTAAAACACTTTTTGAAATAGACTACCCGAAGGCCACGCACGGTTTGTGCCCAAGGGCGCACGACCCGTGCGTGTCTGAAAGACTTAGACAATTTTTGAAACCGAACCTCACGTACGACCCGTGCTCTTTAGACGCACGATCCGTGCGTGTCAGAAAATCAACCCAGGCTCCCTGCGAACAGCCAGCACGGTCCGTTCCCCCATAAGGCACGATCCTGCGCGTTCTACAGTAGCCCAGATTTGCTGTTTCTTGAACGATACCATTCCGTTCCGATTCTGATATACTTTCCGATCGAGACTCCAACATAACACACACATCATTACAGTCAATTATAGTCCAATCAAGCATCACATAACAATCAACAATCATAACAACCATTCGTAAGTACTTAATCAATCACATAATTCGGTCGCCCTAACGATATTTTCATAAAACGGTTTGTACCGGTTTTCAGAACTCGACACCAAAAACCCAGAACACCACACATTATATCATAAAATCCTAGTGAGTATAGAACTCACCTATTTGCCGAGACTTCAAGGATTCGACCGTTCCCGAGAACCACGAACTCTCCTCGGACTCGATCACAACACCAACTCACGAACTATCTCCAGAATCGCTCCGAAACACTCCCCACCGAAACCCAGCCACTGAGATGACTTCTAAGGTTGTTCTAATTCGTGATAGTGCTTCTGAATTTGGTTCCAATACCTTCTAGTTGAACATGCAAGGGGTGGATTTCAGAATTTGTTCAAGTGGAGCTTTTGTGGTCATTCATGGTGATTTTAAAAGGAGGAGGAGGATGGTTGTAGTTTTGGTATCATTAGAAAGGAGATGAGGAGCTGATTCTGAATATGTTAAAAGATTGAGCATGCATGGTGATTTGAGGAAACCCTCACCTCTTCCCTTCCTCTCCCATTCGCACCCTCTCTCTTTCTCTCCTCTTGGTTCTTATTTTTGACTTTTCAGAAAAGATGGAAATGAAGTGTGTTGTTCTAACTTGTTTCAGCTGGATGGGTATGTATGAAAGGGCATGGTAAAGGACAAAACTACCCCTTACTTAAACATTTCATTCCCTATGACTCCTTCAGCTCTAATAAACTCAATGTGGAGCAATTAATTCAATTAAGCACACAATTCTCTCAATTAACCAATCAAGCAAATCACTTTCAATTTATTTCATTTTATTTTTAACAAGCTAATAAATCACCAAAAATAAATCCATGTTAATATAATTAAAATAGTAAAAAAAATAGGGGATGTTACACTAGCCAGCACCAGAACACCAGGGAACCTTCGAAGCGTCATTCAAGAAACCCTCTCTAGTCCCAGCATCCGCCTAAGCAATGAATCACGCACCTCTGTTCTCACCGTCGAGGCGAGCCAGAGCTGGATAACCCCGATCCGTTAGTATATTCTTGAAGGGCAAGAGCACGCTGACACCAAAGAAGCAGCTTCCGTGAGGAGGCGCGCGGCATCGTACTCGGTCATCGAAGGACAGCTTTTTCGTAGAGGCTTCTCGATTCCTCTATTAAAATGTGTAAAAGGGCCAGAAGCAGATTACGTGCTCACAGAGATCCACGAGGGGATCTGTGGTCAGCACCTAGGAGGGCGAGCCCTCGCGGCAAAAGCACCAGGGCAGGTTATTACTGGCCTACCATGAAGGAAGATTCGCAAAATCATGTAAAGAAATGCGAAAAGTGCCAAAGGCATGCTGACGTGCACATCGCCCCCTCCTCTGAACTGACATACCTGAGCTCTCCCTGGCCTTTTGCTTGGTGGGGAATCGACCTGTTAGGTCCCTTTCCTCCCGGTCCAGGGCAGGTAAAGTACTTGATAGTTGCGGTCGATTACTTTACCAAATGAATTGAAGCCGAGCCCTTGACCACTATCACGGCTAACAATTGTATGAAGTTCTTCAAGAAGAACATCATGACCAGATTTGGCATACCAGAGGTAGTCATCACCGACACCCGCACGCAGTTTGCGGAAAAAGGGTTCAGACAACTGATGGCCGACCTGGGCATCAAGCACCGTTTTACGTCAGTTGAGCACCCCCAGACCAACGGACAAGCCGAAGCAGCCAATAGAGTAATTTTAAGAGGTCTAAAGAGGAGGCTCGACGAAGCAAAAGGTTGCTGGCCGGAAGAACTAACTTATGTCCTATGGGCCTACAGAACTACCCCTCACTCATCAACAGGGGAGTCGCCTTTCCGGATGGCATACGGAACAGAGGCGGTCATACCCGTCGAGATCGGAGAGCTGAGCTGGAGAACCAAGAACCCACGCCCCCCGGAGACAAATGATCAAAGACTCCGTGAGGAGCTAGACTTCGTCGAGGAAGTCAGAAACCAAGCAGCGCTAAAGGACTTGGTAATCAAACAAAGGATGACTGCAAGATTTAACGACAAGGTGGTTCCCAGAACCATAGAAATAGGCGACCTAGTCCTACGAAGAGCAGACGTAGGTTTGAAAAACAGATCCCAAGGAAAGTTAGCTCCAAACTGGGAAGGTCCCTACAGAATAGTTGCGGGAACTGGAAACAGAGCCTTCAAGTTGGAAACCCTAGGTAAAGAACCAATACCAAGGACTTGGAACGCGGATAAACTGAGAAAATTTGTTGTTTGAACAAGACAAAAATGTTAAACCAATGTAATAACTCGGGGTGTTAATGATCATGAATAAACAAAATTGTACCCTTGTAAATCAAAATATCATGTTGCGGTTACAGTCTTTACCCTAGCTCAATAGCATTGACGCTTGCTTCAACGAAAATTCCTTAAGATCAAGAAAGAAAAAGGATCCAACTCCACAGTTCAGAGTGGAGCGAGATAGCTGTGAAACCTAACATCCCGCGCAGGTGGGGACTGTCGGGGGCACAGAAATAGCCTGAACATCTGCTCGCAGCCGAGATAATTTCCCTAAGTATGGGAGCCAAGAGTGTCCGGGCAGGGCTCTGAACCCAAGAGGGTGCCAAGTGACAAGCCAGCGCCCATGAAGGCGCCTGGCAGGGAACCACGTGAAGAACAGGCCAGCGTCCACGAGGGCACCTGGCAGGGCACCGGGAACAAGCCAGCACCCATGAGGGTGCCTGGCAGGGCGCCAAGTAGAAACAGCCAACGCCCCAGGCTAAACTTTTCCACGAGGCACGAAGCGACTTTAAACGTGTCGCAACCTCTGATGGGCGAGTTAAATTCAGCTGAGTCCGATAAAATGCCCCCAGAGTCCCACGAGGTGAGAAGTGACTTTAAACGTGTCACAACCTCTGGTGGGCGAGTTAATTTCAGCCGAGTCTGATAAACTGCCCCCAGAGTCCCGCGAGGTGAGAAACGACTTAAAACGTGTCGCAACCTCTGATGGGCGAGTTAAATTCAGCCGAGTCTGATAAACTGCCCCCAGAGTCCCACGAGGTGCAAAGTGTCTTTAAACGTGTCACAACCTCTGATGGGCGAGTTAAATTCAGCCGAGTCTGATAAACTGCCCCCAGAGTCCCACGAGGTGCGAAGTGACTTTATACGTGTCACAACCTCTGATGGGCGAGTTAAATTTAGCCGAGTCTGATAAACTGCCCCCAGAGTCCCAGGAGGCACGAAGCGACTTTAAACGTGTCGCAACCTCTGATGGGCGAGTTAAATTCAGACGAGTCTGATAAACTGCCACCAGAGTCCCACGAGGTGAGAAGTGACCTTAAACGTGTCACAACCTCTGGTGGGCGAGTTAAATTCAGCCGAGTCTGATAAACTGCCCCCAGAGTCCCGCGAGGTGAGAAGCGACTTAAAACGTGTCGCAACCTCTGATGGGCGAGTTAAATTCAGCCGAGTCTGATAAACTGCCCCCAGAGTCCCACGAGGTGCGAGTGACTTTAAACTTGTCACAACCTCGGATGGGCGAGTTAAATTCAGCCGAGTCTGATAAACTGCTCCCAGAGTCCCACGAGGTGCGAAGTGACTTTAAACGTGTCACAACCTCTGATGGGCGAGTTAATTTCAGCCGAGTCTGATAAACTGCCCCCAGAGTCCCATGAGGTGAGAAGCGGCTTTAAACGTGTCGCAACCTCTGATGGGCGAGTTAAATTCAGTCGAGTCTGATAAACTGCCCCTAGAGTCCCGTGAGGTGGGCGCCACGTGACAGACCAGCGCCCATGAGGGCGCCTGGCAGAGCGCCATGTGAAGGACAGACCAGCGCCCATGAGGGCGCCTGGCAGAGCGCCATGTGAAGAACAGGCCAGCGCCCATGAGGGCGCCTGGCAGGGCGCCAAGTGACGGGCCAGCGCCCATGAGGGCGCCTGGCAGGGCGCCATGTGAAAAACAGGCCAGCGCCCATGAGGGTGCCTGGCAGGGCGCCATGCGAAGAACAGGCCAGCGCCCATGAGGGCGCCTGGCAGGGCCCCATGCGAAGAACAGGCCAGCGCCCATGAGGGCACCTGGCAGGGCGCCAAGTGACAGGCCGGCGCCCATGAGGGCGCCTGGCAGGGCGCCAACTGACAGACCAGCGCCCATGAGGGCGCCTGGCAGGTGGCCAAGACAGCAGCCAGTGCCCATGAGGGCGCCAGGTCAAAAAGAGGCCAGCGACCATGAGGGCGCCTGGCAGGGCGCCAGGACAGCAGCCAGCGCCCATGAGGGCGCCTGGCAGAGTGCCAATGAAAAAAGAGGCCGGGTCCCATGAGGGCACCTGGCAGTGCGCCAAGACAGCAGCCAGCGCCCATGAGGGGGCCTGGCAGGGCGCCAATGAAAAAAGAGGTCGGCGCCCATGAGGGCGCCTGGCAGGGCGCCAAGACAGCAGCCAGCGCCCATGAGGGCGCCTGGCAAGGCGCCAATAAAAAAAAAGAGACCAACGCCCATGAGGGCGCCTTGATAGTAGCCAGCGCCCATGAGGGCGCCTGGCAGGGCGCCAGGTCAAAAAGCAGGCCAGCGCCCATGAGGGCGCCTGGCAGGGCGCCAAGTGACAGGCCAGCGCCCATGAGGGCGCCTGGCCGGGTGCCAAATGACAGGCCAGTACCCATGAGGGCGCTTGGCAGGGCGCCATTCGAAGAACAGGCCAGCGCCCATGAGGGCGCCTGGCAAGTCGCCAAGTGACAGGCCAGCGCCCCTGAGGGCGCCTGGCAGGGCGCCTGGCAGGGCGCCAAGGGACAGGCTAGCGCCCATGAGGGCGCCTGGCAGGGCGCCAAAAGACAGGCCAGCACCCATGAGGGCGCCTGGCAAGGCGCCAAGTGACAGACCAGCGCCCATGAGGGCGCCTGGCAGGAGAACGCCTAGCAAAAAGTTAGTCTGGAAGCAAGTCCTTTGCAAGGGGGGCAGACAGCACTGCCCCACGAGGCGACACGAAATTGTATATTCAGGTACACAATGCAAGAACGTGTGCCCGAGACCATCCAACACGTGCCAATTATGAACATAAGAAACAAGCTAGGCAAAGAAGAAACATAAAGGTTTCAAAAGGTAACATAGATATTAGGGGGCAATGACATCGAAGTCAACCCCGTTGGGGCGATACGTGACAGTCCTCCCGTCTAGAACCTCTTGATCAAATTAAAAGATCATGGAGACAGTACTGTGTAACAAGGCGCCCATGGCGCCCATGAGGGCGCCAGATCCTGCTCCAAATGCAACAAGGCGCCCATGGCCCCCATGAGGGCGCCAGATCCTGCTCCAAATGCAACAAGGCGCCCATGGCGCCCATGAGGGCGCCAGATCCTGCTCCAGATGCAACAAGGCCCCCATGGCGCCCATGGGGGCCCCAGATCCTGCTCCAAGAGGCAGAAGCCAAGACAACATGACAAGGCGCCCACGAGAGCACCATCCACAACACCATGCAGGGAACAACACCAGAGGCGCCCGGGAGGGCGCCTACCCTAAGGAACGAACGAGCGGCTAGCAAGGCACCATCGAGGGCGCCAACATCAGGATGTCTCAACACAATGACACAAGGCGCCTAGGAGGGCGCCAACGTCAGGATATCTCAACACCATGGCACGAGGCGCCCAGGAGGGCATCAATATCAGGATATGTCACCCTAGCTTAGTGACTGGTACAAGGATTGCACCGAGAGAGGTGTGGGTCAGGGTCGCAACGAAGCGATCTTGTACGACCCGACGTGACAAACAAAGTAACACATGGCAAAGAAAAAATCTCTCTTTTTTACTCCGGGGAGTGAAAACGATAAAACACGGTCAAGCAGGGACGGCAGCCCACACGACTTCACGAAACCTGACAAATCCTTCAAGCCAAGACGATCCTCCGGAATAATCTCGGCTTGGGGGGCAACTGTTCTGGACTGGACCAAGAGGTCCATTAGCAAAACCAGGGGGTGCGTTTAGCAGGTGATATGGATCAGCCCAACCAAATCAGCCCATATCCACAACTCACAAGCCCAACATGCTTGGACTGTCCAGATCGACTCTACCAATCCGACGACCCACGAACGGGCACGATTTCCTATAAATACAGGCAAACTTTGCCCTAAGAAAGGTTCAATCTCTAATCCCTAGTAGCTTCACTCACATACTCTCTATACTGACTTGAGCGTCGGAGTGGCTTTGCAGGTACCCCCCCGGGCGCTCACTGACCTACAGCCAGGACAGCAAGGGACCTACCAACAGCAGCCAACTAAATTACTGCTAGGTACAGAACACAAATCATAATCCAAAAAATCCAATATCAAATCAACTGGAAACGAAACTGTGTTCCAAAACAATCATGTTACCTCAGATTGTCCTAGTTCAAAATTTTCAACAGACATTTAAGTGAAAAACAATATCTACATCACTGGCTTATTAAAAAGAAACCAATATTATTAAATTTGAAGAAAAACAAAAAGTGGTAATGAGAATGTCGTTTGAGGCATCAGGTTTTCCTTGGGAGCAGACGATAATGAGATATCAACTTGTGTTTGATATCCACTTGTGTCACAGAAAGGGGTTGTAAAAGTGTCACTAATCTTTGATGCATAATGGATATCAACTTGTGTTTGACTTCAAATGATTGCATTTCTTCTCTGCTATTTTCCAACAAATTTCTCCCACGAGGCCACAAAAAATAAAGGAGAATCAACGATTAGTGACACTTTTGGAACCCTAACATTAACTTTATAATTTACAAAATGAGATTTGGGATGTTAGGTGTTCTGTACCGAGCAGCTTTTTGGTCGTCTGCTGTTGGTTGGTCTCTTGCTGTCCTGACAGGAGGTCAGGTCGCTTGCTGTCCTGACCGAAGGTCAATGAGCGCCCGGGGGGGGGGGGTACCTGCAAGCCACTCCGACGCTCAAGTCAGTATATATAATATAAGAGTGAAGGTACTAAGGATTAGAGATTCAACCTTTCTTAGGGCAAAGTATGTCTGTACTTATAGGAAATCGTGCCTCGTGGATCATTGGATTGGTAGAGTCGATCTTGACCGTCCAAGCATGTTGGGCTCGTGTTAGGTGGACATGGGCTGGATTGATTGGGCTAATCCGTTCCAATTGCTGAATGCACCTCCTGGTTTTGCTAATAGGACCCCCTAGTTGACTCCAGAACAGTTGCCCCCCAATCCGAGATTATTCCGAAGGATGGTCTTGGCTTGAAGGATTTTCGTCGGTTTGCCGGTTCTGTGAGGTTACGCAGGACACTGCCTTTGTAACAACCGTGTTCTGTCATTTTCACTCTCTAGAGTAAAAAAGGAGGGTGGCACCCTCGAGGGCGCCTTGTGTTGGGCGAGTTGCAAATGGGGGAGTGGCGCCCTCATGGGCGCCTTGTGCTCGATGGTTTGCATGAGAGGGATTGGGGCCCTCATGGATGCCTTGCACTTGGTGATTTGCACATCGGGGAGAGGTGCCCTCATGGGCGCTTTGTGCTCGATGTTTTGTATGAGAGGGATTGGCGCCCTCATAGGCACCTTACACTTGGTGTTTCGCAAAAGTAGGGGAGTGGCGCCCTCATGGGCGCCTTGTGCCCGATGATTCGCACAAGAGAGGTTGGCGCCCTCATGGGCACCTTACACTTGGTGTTTTGCACATCGGGGAGTGGTGCCCTCATGGGTGCCTTGTGCTCGATACTTTGCATGAGAGAGGTTGGCGCCCTCATGGGCACCTTACACTTGGTATTCACAAACATGGGAGTGGCGCCCTCATAGGAGCCTTGTTGTTTGGCAATGTGCAAGGACGGGGGAGTGGCGCCCTCGTGGGCGCCTCGTGCTCGATCATTTGCATGAGTGAGGTTGGCGCCCTCATGGGTGCCTTGCACTTGATGATTCGCCCAAGCAAGAGAGTGGTGCCCTCGTGGGTGCCACGTGCTTGATGATTTGCACTAGTGAGGTTGTCGCCCTCACAGGTGCCTTGCACTTGGTAATTCGCCCAAGTAAGATAGTGGCGCCCTCGTGGGCGCCTTGTGCTTGATGTATTGCACTAGTGAGGTTGTCGCCCTCACAGGTGCCTTGCACTTGGTAATTCGCCCAAGTAGAGCTAAAGTGCTAAGTTCTGCTGTTGGCACCCTCCTGGGCGCCTTGCTGGACGCTTGTTTGTTCCTAAGAGTTGGCACCCTCCTGGGTTCCCTTGGGTGTTGTTCCCTACTTGCGTGTGCTGGGTGGCTTATCGTGGAGCGGATTTTGTGAGACAAGGTTCGGTGCTCTCGTGGGTGCCTTACTGCATAGTACCGACTACCCCGTTGCGAAGGATTTGCTTTCAGACTGCCCCCTTCCAGGCGCCCCTCTGCTGGGCGCTGCTTGCTCCTGCCAGGCGCCCTCATGGGCGCTGGTTGCTTCTGCCAGGCGCCCTCATGGGCGCCCTCCTGGTCCTGCCAGGCGCCCTTATGGGCACTGGTTGCTTGATGATTGGTGCCCTGCCAGGCGCCCTCATGGGCGCTGCCTACTACAGTATTGGCGCCTTGCCAGGCACCCTCATGGGCGCTGCCTTGGTGCTTGGCGCCCTGCCAGGCACCCTCATGGGCGCTGGTTGCTTCCTTGCTAGGCGCCCTCATGGGCGCTGGCTTGGGTGGACGTGTGCTTGGCACTCTGCTTTTTTGTTCACGTGCTCGTGCACTATTTTATTTCCTTCCATGCTCATGCATCCTTTAATTTTCTTACGTGCTCATGCACTCTTTTATTTTCTCACGTGCTCATGCACTCAGATGCTCATGCATCCTTTAATTTTCTTACGTGCTCATGCACTCTTTAATTTTCTCACGTGCTCATGCACTCAGATGCTCATGCATCCTTTAATTTTCTTACGTGCTCATGCACTCTTTTATTTTCTCACGTGCTCATGCACTCAGATGCTCATGCATCCTTTAATTTTGCGAGACATGGTTTGGTGCCCTCACGGGTGCCTTACTGCATAGTGCCGACTACCCCGTTGCGAAGGATTTGCTTTCAGATTGCCCCCTTCCAGACGCCCCTCGGCTGGGCGCTGCTTGCTCCTGCCAGGCGCCCTCATGGGCACTGGCTACCTTGACTGGCGCACTGCTAGGCGCCCTCATGGGCGCTGGCTGCCTCATTGGCGCCCTGCCAGGCACCCCTATGGGCGCCCTCCTGGTTCTGGCAGGCGCCCTCATGGGCGCTAGTTGCTTCTGCCAGGCGCCCTCCTGGCCGGGCGCCCTCTTGGATGCCGACTTAAGTAGACAGGTGCTTGGCACTTTACTTTATTTTTTTCCGCTCATCTTGTCTCTTAGCCTACTTTTCTTACCTATGAATTTTCAGGGCTTGCTTGGTGCCGAGGGGAGTTGCTCTTACTATCATTCGTTGACGTTCCCGCGAGTCTTTGCTGCTTCTAATTCACTGAGGTAACTCCCAGGCGGACTTTCCGCTTATCTTTCTAGCTTCTTTGTTCTTCTGAGCATATATTGTTTTGTTGACGTCCCCCACCTCAGGGGAGGGGGTGTTCGGCGATGTCTTGTAACTGCTTGTCCCCCCCGTCTTGCAGGTTGAGAGATGGCGAGTGATACTGTGCCTTTGGAGGAGCCGGCTTGCCTGGCTTTGTCGTTACCTCTTCTGATGACGATCTACTGATTGAGCATAAAGAGGTGGAGATTTTTCTATGTTGCCTACGACAAAGCGATTGGCCACGCTCAGTGTTTGTATCCGGAAGCCGTTCTAGAGTCGAGCATCTTTCGATTTGATCATGAGGTCTTTGTCAGGCTTGATTCTCTCCGTTATAACAGGCACGTGCAGGTGGCCCTGGGCGCAAGTCATTACCTCGTACATCTGAAAGAATAATCTCTTATTGCCTCGTGGCACATTTAACTCTGGGGGCAGTTTATCAGAACTTGGTCTGACTTTAAACTCCCGTCAGAGGTTGCGACGATATTCGATGCCGCTTCGCACCCCTCTCGGTGACTCTAGGGGAGTTTATTCAGATCTCGGTCCGAATTTAACTCCCGTCAGAGGTTGCGACCATATTCGATGCCGCTTCGCACCCCTCTTGGTGACTCTGGGGGGAGTTTATTCAGATCTCGGTCCAAATTAAACTCCCGTCAGAGGTTGCGACCATATTCGATGCCGTTTCGCACCCCTCTCGGTGACTCTGGGGGAGTTTATTCAGATCTCAGTCCGAATTTAACTCCCGTCAGAGGTTGCGACTTCAATGCCGCCCCGTACCTCGTGGCAGAGTTTGATGTTTACTTGCGTTGGTCGGGGGATCTCCTCGATGGTGATCCCCAGTGGTGCCTCTGGTGGATATTTGGTTTGGTTCCACCGTTGTCCCCCAAGTTGAGTTTATCTCGAGGGATGGTCTTGACTCGACGTTGTCGTTTAGGATGCCCTCGTAGGTGAGGTCGCCCTTTCGGCTCGTGCCGTTGTCGGGCCTGCTAATTTCGTCGGCTGATCACAGCAATTATCCTGTTGTAGCAATTGTTTTCTACCATGTGCAAGTAGGGGGAGGTTCCCTTTCTTCCGTTGGTGGCGCCCTGCTGCTGCCTTGGCGCCTTGCCAGGCGTCCTTCCGTGTGCTGCCTTACGTGCTTATGCACTATCTTTATATCTCATTTTCTCCCGTGCTCATGCACTATTTAATTTCCTCGGATGCTCATGTATCGTTCTACTTTTCTAGGTGCTCGTGCACCATTTCATTTTCTCATGTGCTCGTGCACTATGTTATTCGCTCACGTGGTCGTGTACTATGTCATTTTCTCACTGACTCGTGCAGTTGCATGCTCATGCATCATATGATTTTCTTATGTGCTCATGCACTAGTTATTTGTCTTGTGCGCCATGCTGGCTGCCTTCGAAGCCGAATTTGGCGCCCTCCTGAGCGCCTGGATGTCGTCTTGCGCTAGGCTGAATGCTAGCTTGTGAGCAGGGATTTGGCGCCCTCTTGAGCGCCTCGGGTGCTGGTTTGCCATGCATTGGCAGCCTTCACGGACGCTTGAATTGACGCCCTCATGGGTGCTGGATGTTGGGCTGCACAGGCCTTGTTCTGGGGCCGTCAGCTTGTTTCCCTTCCTGGGTGTGGAGAGGTACGAATTGGATTTTGAGCTTAAAATGAAAGTTGTAGCTCTTCTTCTTAGCTTTCCAACGCATGTTCGCATGCCTCCATCGGATAAGCATGGAGGAAGTTGTGTTGGCGCCCTCTTGTGCGCCCTGCGCCATGTTTCCTGCTGTCGGCGCCCTGCGCCACAATGCTGTGTTTTCCTGTTGGCGCCCTGCTAGGCGCCCTCATGGGCGCTGATTGCTTCATCATTGGCGCCCTGCCAGGCGCCCTCGTGGGCGCTGGCTGCTTTATCACAGGCGCCCTCATGGGCGCTGGCTGCTTCATCACAGGCGCCTTGCCAGGCGCCCTCGTGGGCGCTGGCTGCTTCGTCACAGGCGCCCTGCCAGGCACCCTCATAGGCGCTGGCTGCTTCATCACAGGCGCCCTGCCAGGCGCCCTCATGGGCGTTGGCTGCTTCATCACAGGCGCCTTGCCAGGCGCCCTCGTGGGCGCTGGCTGCTTCGTCACAGGCGCCCTGCCAGGCACCCTCATGGGAGCTGGCTGCTTCATCACAGGCGCCTTTCCAGGCGCTCTCATGAGTGACGCTTCGAGTCCGGGGTCAGCCTCTGGGAGCCATGGAGCAGCAAGAGAAAAGTTCGAGTAGTGATGATGTGAAAGATAGATATCTCCCATTGTGGTCGCCAATGTTCTGTACCGAGCAGCTTTTTGGTCGTCTGCTGTTGGTAGGTCTCTTGCTGTCCTGACAGGAGGTCAGGTCGATTGCTGTCCTGGCCGAAGGTCAATGAGCGCCTGGGGGGGTACCTGCAAGCCACTCCGACGCTCAAGTCAGTATATAGAATATAAGAGTGAAGGTACTAAGGATTAGAGATTCAACCTTTCTTAGGGCAAAGTATGCCTGTATTTATAGGAAATCGTGCCCCTTCGTGGATCGTTGGATTGGTAGAGTCGATCTTGACCGTCCAAGCATGTTGGGCTCGTGTAAGGTGGACATGGGCTGGATTGATTGGGCTAATCCGTTCCAATTGCAGAATGCACCTCCTGGTTTTGCTAATAGGACCCCCTGGTTGACTCCAGAACATTAGGGTTTGTAGGTTCCTAAACCAAATTGCCCAAAAAAATAGAAGAAAGGAAAAGAAGTGTGGAGGTAGTGACAAGCAATCTTTGTTAAAGTCGCTACTGAATAGCAAAGCAAGGGCGATATTGGGGATGATATGATTATCAGAGTACAGAATCCAGAGGACGACAACGACTGGCGATATATATTTAAAACATTGTTCATACTACAATCATTAAATTTGAAGCCTCTCTTGGTTCTAAAACTGATGGTGACATTGAAGATGAGCAATGTGAAGGAGGTGAGACATTGAAGATGGAAGAGGAGAGCAAGAGGAAGAAGAGGATCTGGGTGTTTGTTTTTTAGTTTTAGTTTTTAATTTTTAAAATTTTAGCTTACGTGGAATTAAGAAAATGGCATGGAAACAAGCAATGAGTGCCAGCACATTCAAATTTGACACATAAGCAACGCCCTTCAGTTCTGTTAGTGGAAACTAACGGCAATGACTAAAAGTGCAAACAGAGAATAATCTAGCGAACAAATGTGCCCAAAAACTTTTAGAGGGATTAAAAAAAATTCGATATATTTACAACAACCAAAAGCATATTTACCCCTATAATATATTAGGTTTTAAGAGATATGAGAGGATCATGTAGAATATGTGATTCATAAATCCATTGGGCTTGAAGAGATAAAAAAAACGGCCCACTTAAACATCTACCCTTGCCCTAGTATCTCCTCCTCGAATCTTATAAATAAGTTAACTAAGAACTAAGAAATTTCAGACCACGCCGCCGCGAAAGAAATTGGAAGTAAGCAAGAGCGTCTAGGTAAAACCTAATCCCCCTTTTACAATTTGATTTGATGATTCAAAATTGTATGGTGATGTCATGTCTTTGAGATGGTATCTACATTTATGATTTACGATCTAAAGAATATCGTGGTCAGTGTATCAAATTTACTCGTAATTATCTCTGGTTATTTTTCTGCAGCCTATCTTTTATATTGAATGCAGTAATTAAGGTCTTTCCATGTTCCATTAATATTTCCAAGAACATTTTTGCTTGAGAAATTCATGAACTCCTTGCAGTTGAAAGTTTGTTGGCATAGTTGTCTCCTAGTTTTGTCAAGGTGGTTGTTCATTTTTTACTTTAAATGTTATACAAAGAAGCTTTGTACAAAAATAATTTTATTCAAGGTTTTTGTTGATACAAACTTGAGAGAATAACATGCTTGAATCCCTAATTCTATTGATTTACTGAAAAGCGACCAAGTTAAGATCGTGAAAAAAATTTTCTCAATTTCAAGCAAAACATGAGGGACACAAGTATTTAGGCCCCCTAGAAGGGTAATGTATAAGTTTTTTTCTTATCTTATCCTGCTGATTTCTAACTCAGCTGAAATTAAGCATAAGCTTTTAGGTAGAGAGACATGACAAGATAAGTCACATGATTAAATTATCATATCCCACTGGTTAAACAAATGTTGGACTGACACAGTATATGACAGATTTATCTTATCACATCTCCTTATCCTTACCATCAAACAGACCCTTATTGGTTTTACTTAGCATACCTTTGGTATAAGCATATAAAATAATCAAACCTATGATTGACGATTGGTTAGTTTATATTCACAAGAGTGGGAGAAATGGATAGATGTTATTTCCATTGATTACAATCTCAATATGTTGGTTATTCATTTGATGATCACAATCTATTTGTAAGCATATAGATCTTATTTGTAAGCATATAGAGATGATAATCACTATTTATTTCATCGAATATTCCTACTTATAATAGTGAATATATGGAGATGATAATAATCTCTCACATTGATGCACAAATCTATTCTATTCAATGCCGTTTTCTTTTTACACATTTGAAATATCATTTTAGTAAAATTTAATTTTAAAATATTACAAGTAATGTTTCAGGTTTCGAAGAGGTTAACGGAGTTGCGTTACACAAATCAAGGTAATATTACTATAGTGCAACTTCACATGCATGCCTTGCAATGGCACAATAAGTTATCCAAATTCATTTCATAATCATATATACCTTTAATATTGTTTCATTTTTTCTATTTCATAGTCATCATATTGAATTTTTTAATGTTTTAAATTTCAAAAGTCATAACGTATTTATTCATAATCGTTATTCCTTATATATTACTGCTAATCATGAAGAATATATATTTCTTAGAGAGAAATGGAAAACATTGGTGGTAGTCCTGTATGCTATTCTAAATGGAAGATTATTGGTGAACAACACAAAAAGAAGCTTGCAATCGAAAGGAGTGATTATATAAACAGTCTGCCAGATGAAGCTATGTTTCGTATCTTTTCCCTACTACCATTTGAAGTATTAGTATTGGCAAGCCTTGTATCAAATCAATGGGAAAGTTTGGTGAAAAGCTATCTATCAACGCTAGAATCAAGTCTAAGATTTGATGAACTAGAGATGGCTACTGGGCTCGTGTGCACACACACCGATTTCCTCCTTTGTTCAATTAACTCTTTGTCCTTCATGCATCGAGTACCCTTACAAACTGCAGCTGTTCTAGGGTTCAATAATTTCTACCAGTTTGTAGACAGAGTTCTTTACCTGCTTAGGGGATGCATCTTGAATAAAGTAAACTTCACTTTGTGTTATGATGGGCTTCAAGACAATCAGAAGAAAGTTGATCAGTGGTTTCAATTTGTAATGACAAATGAAGTTAAAGAACTTGAACTTAACTTCTCAAAAGGAATATTAATTGGATGGAGGGATCCCAGAATATGTTATGATTTGCCAGATTTACAGTGTGCTTCTAAGTCATTAGAACGTGTCGAGTTAAACTTCTGCAACCTCTTAATATCCAATGTAGAAGGCTTTTGTTCTATTCAGAGTTTGTTTTTAAAGGATGTTAACATTCATGGATTTTCAATTGGAGATCTTGTAACCAAATGCCCTATGTTGAAGGATTTGACACTTGAGCGTTGTTATATTCCTCAGCACTTCATGATTTCTAGACGAGACATCCTGATCAAAAATTTGATTTTGACTAACTGTTCAACACGAACCAGGTCTTTCTATCCAATTGATATATCAGTACCAGAATTGTTAACTTTTATTTTGGAGGGATGTCACCTAACACAAAAAATAACCATCAAAGCACCAAATCTTTTAGATGTTGTCATTGTAGTCAACCGCCAACGTGCACGTCGAATCAACCAACGAGCTCTGGTAAAGCTATTGGGTCAATCCAGTCATTGTCGAACACTGTCACTAAACAGTTGGTGCATTCAGGTATTTGTATTTCTTTCAAATATTACTTTTTGACTTAATTAAACTCACGTGTAATGATAATTTCTACTTTGATCATAAGGTTTTATCGTATGGAGCACTTTTGATGTTGCAATCACCAATTCCATTTAACAACCTTAAGCATCTTAAGTTGGGAGTTGGCTTAGAGAAAGAAGAACTTCTAGGGATTGCTTACAAATTGAGAAATTGCCCCGTTTTGGAGTCTTTAACTATATACATTTACGAAATAGAAAAAATTCATTGGGTAAGCCTTACTCAACCCTCTTTATGTGAAGTCATCAATATACAACGGTGACAAACTTCTATATATAACATGTATATTTTACAGGGTGGTTTGAATGAACAAATTGGAGACATTTTTAATTTTGTCAATGATCACTATTGGCAACAACAAGCTTTGTCATTTAGATGTCTGCAGTGTTGTCTCAAGAAAGTCACATTTTTTGGGATTTCTGGAAAAAATTCTGAGAGACAATTTCTCAGATTTCTCCTTGAAAATGCAAAAGTGTTGGAGGAAATGTCTATCTACAGCCCTGAAGAAGACTTGAGCATAGAGATAGGTCAACAGTTAGCAGCCTATGAAAAGGCATCTCCTCAGGCTAGAATATACATGTTCTGTAGTTAAATCTCTCTCTCTCACTCACTCACTATATATATATATATATATATATATATATATATATATATAGGGGGAGTTAAAAGGGAGTTGGTTATCGCTTTGACTTTTTGCGACAAACACATGTTATGAATATTAAATTTAGTGGATTCTCATCTTAAACTTCCATTTCGTTTAACTCCCATTATGTATTGAATTGGTTATTAGTGGCCTTTATTTTTTATCTTTCACTAACCTATTTGTGCCTTATAAATAAGACTCATATTTTAGTATAAAGAGACACATGTCAAGAGCATATATAATACAAAGACTCTCTCATTCTCTTCCCTCTTCTTCACCTCTATTTTCTTATATTTTGTGTCTTGTATACATTCTTTGTCTAGTTTTGGTTAATTTTCTAACATGTTATTGGTAGGAGAGCCTACCATACCAGTGATGGCATAATCTTGAGGTTCTATTGCAAGAATAATTTTTGTTCTTCCTCTCAGTATCTTTTAATCAGGGTTTTGTTACTATATCATGAGCTTTTTTTTTTTTTATGTTTTATCTCTTTTTGTATTTATTTAACATTGTTGATGAAAATTTGTGAAATAGTTCTTGAAAAACAATAGATCCATTATCAAAGGATATCCATAGGATTGCACAAAGAATTGTTTTTCTTTATGGTTTTTGTGAATATTTTTGATGTAGTTTTTGACGAACTAAAAGAAAACTTGATATTGGAGCATTCCTGTAGGATTGCCAAACCACAAATTTTAAGTTATGATTTAGATTTGTGGTATAGTTCCTGAAAAACTAATAATTTAATATTCAAACATCCTCGAAAGATTGATTGCACAAAATATATTTTGCTTTATCATCTCTTTTGAAGATATGTGGTCAAGTTGTTGAAGAACTAGACCATTGGCCCAAGCATGGCTGAACTCTATAAGATCTCTTTGATCTTAGTTTTTTGAAGCAAAGGAAATTAAGAGAAAAGACATATAATTTATATCTCAAATACGCTCACAAAATAGTAAAATGGGAAAACATTTTCAAGAATATTATGATTCAATATTATGACAAACTACTCAAAGGATTGAAGTTCATTCCTTGAAGTAAATGATTCACATTATAATTTTGGTAAAACAAACGTTGTGGTGTAGTAACTAGTGCATTTTAAATTAGTATATGATTCACAATATTATGATTTAACATTATCCTATTTAAATTAGTATATGATTTGTGAATTATTATTTCTAATAGTGGTGTAGTAACTAGTGCATTTTAGAAAAATGTAACTTTCTTCTTTCTTATGTTTGGAATTCCATATAAAATTATTGCAAAGAAAAAAAAAGAAATTCCTACATTGCTAGATCCAAATTAAAGAACTAATCTCCTTTATGTTCTTATTTTTCACCCTAACTTTTATTATTTTCTTGCAATTTCATATTAAATAATATTAGAACACATAAGAAATAACATGGATCATACCTATAAAAAACATTTTTGTGATTTGTAGCAGATTTGAATAAAGGTTGATATACATGTTTACCTTTTAAATCCTACAAGTGAGATAGAAGTTATATTTTTGGGGAATTTATAATATGTATTGTTTCTATAGTTTTTGTTTATCTAAGAAAATTTTGTGTCCCCAATTATTTATGTATATATGGTAAATTTGTCATATGCATAAGTAAACAGTTTTATATTTTGTAATTTGAATTGTCATAGTTTAAACCAAAAGTTTCCTTCAAACTTATTAAAAATAAAGTGTTGCTTCAAAGTGTACGTTTAACAAGATTATCTTAAAGTAACAATGACATATCATATTGATATTTTTAAAGGACTAAAATATTTTTCAATATAATGAGTTTTTATCTGTCGTATGTTCTTAATGCATGATAATTATAAGACATTCGAAATTTTTAAAGTATAACTAATATTCTATATGTGCATTTTATATTAAATTATGTAAATTATCTAGTTATGGCCAGAAGTCATATAATTGTCTCATCTTGATCCTTGAACTAAACAATGTGAACTAAAAGTTCAAAAGATAATTCATTTGCCAAGCTTAATAAATCTATTACCAAATTCAGTCACTGATCCAAAAGGTTTGACCAAGTTATATATATCAGTTGCTAATGTTATATATATAGACCAGTCAGTTCCAAAGATAAAAAATTTTCGAACTAGATAAGGAGCAAAAAAAAGGGAAGGTACAAGCGAGGATATAGAAATTCTAAAAGAGTCTTCAGACATAATTGACATTTCAGTTCCAGAAGAATTGATCAGGCACCTGAAAAATTCTGAAATTTAAGAGATCTCAATCAATTATGTCAAGAATGAAATACGATGGAACCGAAACAAAGCCAATGTTCACCATGTTTTTACATATAATATAGCGTTAAATGTGATAAATGATAGTGAGGATCATGAACCAAAGTCTATTAAAAATTGTAGACAAAGTGAGAATTTGTCAAAATAGAAAGATGCAAATGAAGCAGAGCTAAACTAACTTTACAATCAAAAGGTTTTTGCACCTATAGTCCAAACACCTGAAGGTATGAAGCAAGCTGGATACAAATGAAATTTTTTGCCAAAACGGAATGAGAATGGTAAAATTGTGAGATACAAAGCTTGACTTGTTGTTCAAGGGTTTTCACAAGGACCTAAAATTTATTTTGATGAGACACATATTCACCTGTAGTGGATGGATGAACTTTTCGGTACTTAATTGTCCTTGTAGCACATGAAGGGATCAATTTGCACATGATGAATGTTGTTGCAACTTATTTGTATGAAAATCCTGAAAGATTTAATATTCCGAGACACACTTTTGGAACTCTCGAGATGGCTACTCAAATTTCGTTAGACTCTCCATAAGAGCACAGTGAGCCGAAAGTACATCATAGTCTCAACTTATCGAGTACACGAATACAAAATTAGCCAGGCATAAAAGGCTATAACAAGCATATCCCAACACACCTAGAATCCCACCTATGAAAATAACAGATATATAGAATCCTATTGAGTTAATAAGTCTCACAAGAGACACAACAATGCATCAAAGTAAATAAGTCCACATCAGCAGCATTCTTCAATCATGTGGAGGTGTTGACATGAAATAATAAGCATTTGCATACACCTATGTCACTGTACAATCGGTCATGATAAAATAAGCACTAGCATAGAACAATTAGTGCCTATTGTTAATATTTGAGGTAGTAATGCTAGTTTAGTAAATAGTTGGATAGTAGAGAAGGCTTTAGTTGATAGTTGGAAGATGATAGTAGTTAATTAATAGTGTGATGTTTGGAGCAAAGGAATAGTTGTATTGCTCTCAAATTGGTCACAAATGACTTGATTACAAATGCTCCCAAGCTTGCCTATTTATAGGTGCTTGAGGATGGTTCTAGATAATTCTACATGATTAGCATCTCTAATATATTCTAGGTTTATCTTGTACTTATAGCTTCTAAGTTTTTCTCTTTTGATATTTACATAGAATATTCTAGATTCTTTTACTTAGTACATGTAATGGTAATTTCTAGAATATCTTTGATCTAGACTTCAATAGAGAAATATAGAAATTTGCATCACTTCTTTAACACCTACACGTAATTTCTTGGCCTGAAACATAAATGGTAGCTTCACATCTAACAAGCAACATTGGACCCTTCTTTTTTTATTTTTTATTTTTTTAACTCAAGAAATATATAGGCCTTGAATGGAACTCCTGTGACTGCGTTGCATACATGCAGTCTGATCAGATTGTGCAGAAGGTAGAGCATATACTGATGTGGATGACACCCACATGTTAACACCACTGATTTTGTCTCGATATGTGGCATATGCCAATAACTGCTGAAAATCACGAGCTAATAACTTAACCCCAGCATCATTGAGTACACTCAGTGCCCACCTTCTAGGAAGAGTTGCAAAGGGGACCCTAATCATGTGCTCATAGGGCTAAGTTAAACTTAAAGGTTATGAGTTAGGGAGTTCCAAAGTTTAGAAACTAACTCCCCTATATGTTGAAGAAAAACACCTAGGAACAACTTCATGAGACCACTGTTAGATAATTAATGGGACAGTACAACAATTTCTAAAATCAGAATTTGGAAACAATCAACCACACCCAAGAAAGAATAGATATAAATCACACAACAACACAAACACACACCACAAGACATACACAGCCGAGTGGACCACACGCACACAAAGTGAATGTAACGCCACCTTACAAACATCAGAACATGAATTCAAATCCAAGACCACACATCACAAGCCAGCACACATCAAGCGGACACACACAAGAAAGGGGACACAACAATCTCACACACACCAGAACGCAAAACTCAGACACAAAAACACACGCCAAGACACATTAGAAACGCAGCCAAGGCTGCAACAGAATTTACAAGGGCTTCTCTGGTGAACTAAGAACACTAGCAGCTCATAACAGCAAGAGAGGATCGCTCCAGGAAGCCATCTCCCCACACCAACTAGGCATCACCAATAGCAACAAACAATAGGAGGGTGCCATCCTATTAAATTCATCGCTCCTGAGTTGACAATGAGAAAGTCAAGTAGACACCAACATTGATGACTGAGTGTAACACATGCAAAGTCATGACATAGGCACCAAGCAACAAGACAACACATATCAGCAAAAAGAGAGGATAAACAAGTATAGAGAACACCTGGGCAGGAAGTCCAAGAAACATGCCGAGCAAAACAGCTGAGGTTTAACAAAGGTGGCCACGAGGATAAAATGGAATCTCATGCTATCGGAGAAAAGTGACCGCATGGTTAGCATCGTCGAGCCAGTATGGTCCCACCAACACATTCGCCGAAGGTTGTGGTTCAACTCATTTACATGCCGAGTCAAACCATTTAACCCATGATCCTTTCAAGGACACACCTTCTTTGGCGAGGCTATCAGCTATTTGATTTGATTCCCTAGTCATGTGTATGAACGTTACATTTTTCATTGTTCTAAGGATGTTTCGCAGTTTGTTCGCCTGGAAGCGAAGGTGCCACGGGCAAAGGGATTTTACCCACACAAGTGCGTTCTTAGAATCCGACTCCACTATCAAACTGCCCGACTTAAGCCAATCCTTTTCTAGAGATAGTTCAAGGGAAAAGATGATGGCCCCGAATTCTGCCTTCACTCCAAAAAAAAGGTCATTTGCGACGGCAAAGTCCCTTGCTAAATCACCTTATTCCCTCGCTAAACGTCATTTGCGAGGAAATTAGCGAGGGACAATTTCCCTCGCTAATTCCCTCCTCGCAAATGCCATTAGCGAGGGATTTGGGTCCCTCGCTAATTAGCGAGGGCAGTGTCCCTCGCTAGATCCCTCGCTACTGCTCAGCCACGTGGCCACGCTCCCTCGCTAATGCTCAGCCACGTGGCCACGTTCCCTCGCTAATTCCCACGCTACTGCTCAACCACGTGGCCACGTTCCCTCGCTAACCCCCTCGCTAATGCCCTCGCTACTGCTCAGCCACGTGGCCACGTTCCCTCACTAACCCCCATGCTACTGCTCAACCACGTGGCCACGTTCCCTCGCTAACCCCCTCGCTAATGCCCTCGCTACTGCTCAGCCACGTGGCCACGTTTCCTCGCTAACCCCCACGCTACTGCTCAACCACGTGGCCACGTTCCCTCGCTAACCCCCTCGCTAATTCCCACGCTACTGCATTTTATTCCTGTTTATTTTATTAATAAATAATAAAATCTAAAATACATAAAATAGTTTAAAATAAAAATTATCCAATAACATAAATTTTGAATCAACAACACTTAATCTGAAATGTTATAACAAAATATTTAATCAACAAAACTAAAAGATGCCACCATCAGACTCCTCAGCTTCCTCCTCAGCTTCCTCCTCATCTTCCTCTTCATCTTGCTGCTGCTCATTTTGCTGCATATTCTTAAAATACTTAAACATCAGCTCCTGCCTACGGGTCACCTTCTCATAATCTTGCTGCATCTTTCTCATCGCCTCAAAGGAGGTCCTGACCTCCTGTCGAGTCTCGTGCAGCTCCTGCTCCAGCCGCCTAATATGCTCTATCTCCGCAGGAGTAAAAGCTGGTCGACTCCGTCTTCTGCTGCTCTCGGCCCCAGACTGACTCATACATGGAGCCATGGGCCCCGTAACATACAGGCGACCCTTAGACCAACCTACTGTCTTCTCCCAATGTTTGTTTGCCAGATCTTTCATCTCAGGAGTAAGTTGGCCAAATGAATCAGGGTTCCAGCTCCCCTGAGTTAGCTGAGTCATGAACTCGTTTATTTGCTCCTGTTTTGAATAACCACAAATTAGCGCTCCATTTTGACAAATGAACATTATATAATACAAATCAATATGTATATTTATCTGGGTCATCTTGGAGCGCTCATCAACATACTCGCCAGTGCCTTTCCTCACATGGGTGGCTCTATGCAGCTCAGGAGCAGTGATAGGGCGTCCTGCCTTCTTACTCTGTAAGATGAAACACATTTTTAAAAATTTCTAACTAATTAAATAATATAAAAAAACACATAGATTTGAAAAATAATTTACCATTCTAGCAGCATGCTGAGCCTGGTTGATGGACCCACCGCAGTGAAGCGAGCCACCCTTTTCCGAGTTTCTATTATTTTTGGCTTTTGCAGCAGTTTCCTTGAAAGCCTCTGAAACCCAATGACTCTTGAAGGCATTCCAAATCTCATCACTCATGTAGGAAGGCTTCTTATCTTTACAGCGGAGCTTATAAAGCAAATCAGAAATTTGAGCGCCCATCCTTCTGAAAAAAATTCTCCGCACATTGTCATCGTCTTCTGTGTCCCAAGTTACCTTGGTCTGTATTATATTAAACGTTATTAAACATAAAATTTAAACAAACAATATAAGTAATGACAAAACACACTTCAATAAGTGGTTCCAAAACACATTTTGGTAATGAATTAAAAGCAATTGGAAGCAAACACTCCATGAATACATGACAATCATGACTTTTCATCGCATACATCTTCCCGGTGTTCACATCGGCACATCTTGCAAGGTTAGAAGAATAACCATCTGGCATCCTCAATTCTTTCAACCATCGACAAACATTTTTCGCTTCATCTGGTGTTAGACAGTATTTGGCTTTGGGTTTTAACATCTTCCCATTAGGCATTTCCACCAAATTCAAATCAGATCGATGTTTGCTACAATAAAGAGCAGAATCCAATCTAGCCTTATTATTGTCTTTGGTTTTATCTTTCACATTCATCACAGTGAAAAATATGTTGTCAAAGAAATTCTTCTCGATGTGCATAACATCAAGATTGTGCCTCAACAAATTATCTTTCCAATATGGGAGATTCCAAAATATGCTTTTTTTTGTCCAATTGTGCCACCGTCCATAACCATCCACCCGGGTGAGCTCCCCTACCTCTGTGGCTTCTGGAAAATCCATAACTCTGCTCCAGATTTCACCTGATGTCAACAAAGGCGGTGGTCCATCTGTTTCAACTGCCCCTTTCATGAAGGCCTTCTTGTTCTTTCTAAATTTATGATCTTGCGGTAAGAATCTACGATGCGAGTCAAACCAAGAACTCTTGCCCCCGTAATTTAGCGTAAACGCCTTTGTGTGTTCCATGCAGTGCGGACATGCATATTTACCGTGAGTCCCCCAACCGGACAACATACCATAAGCAGGAAAGTCGTTAATTGTCCACATCAATGCAGCTCTCATCATAAAATTTTTCTTTCGTGCTGCATCATATGTCAAAACACCCCCCCACAATCTCTTAAGATCATCAATCAGAGGTTCCAAAAAGATATCAATGTTAGCTTTTGGATTGGATGGACCAGGTATGAAACAAGTCAAAAACATATACGGTTTAGTCATGCACATCTCAGGAGGAAGATTGTAAGGGGTAACAATGACTGGCCAACAAGAGTAGGGTGACGCCGATGCTTGGATATATGGAGTAAACCCATCAGAGCACAAACCAAGCCGAACATTCTGTGGGTCTGAGGCAAAATCTGAATGCACTTGATCAAAGTGCTTCCACGCTTCACCGTCGGATGGGTGGCGTAAAATGTCGTCCGAGGTACGCCTATTGTCATAATGCCAAGTCATTTTCTGCGCAATTTCGGTCGATGCAAACATTCTTTGCAACCTTGGAACTATAGGCAAATAGAACATCGACTTTACAGGGATAGGTTTATAATTACGTTTTGCCCCTTTACGATCATGATACCTTGGGCTTCCACAGAATTTGCATTCAAGTAGCTCACCATCATTTTTACCAAATTCGTTGTTGTAAAACAACATGTGCCCTTTCTCACAACAATCAATCTTCTTAAATTTCAATCCCAGCTTCGAAACTAACATCTTTGCTTCATAATAACTTTTTGGCAAATTATCCTTATTAGGTGTTGCTTCCAACATCATTTCAGTCACATAGTCTAAACCCACCTCAGAAATATTACTCATGGACTTGAGAGCTAAAAGTTTCACACACA
This sequence comes from Astragalus membranaceus, assembly GCA_039519185.1. NCBI lineage: Eukaryota > Viridiplantae > Streptophyta > Magnoliopsida > Fabales > Fabaceae > Astragalus > Astragalus membranaceus. Next base: position 92,776,197 of record CM076846.1, read on the forward strand.
TAGATAATTTTGAATGTGGCGAGCCTTCAAACAACGGTGTGTTTGAATCTCTTAACAAATTATAAAAAATTTGTGCTTCTTCATTTGGAAGTTCATCATTATCATCATATTGAGGCTCATCAAATGGCACATTCACCCTGAGACCATCGCAAATCATGTTTTGCATCGACTCAAAAATTTCATTACGTGGAACACCAACACCAGAACTGCTTGAAGCCCCTATCTCAAAATTTTGAAATTGTTGTTCTCCATGGTCTACCCAAATCCAATAATTAGGCCTAAACCCCCAATGATACAAGTGATCCCTGATTTCATCATCGGTCATAATAGGTTCACCGTCGCATTTTAAGCATGGACATCTAACCCCTTTTTCCTGTTGAGCCAATTCATGTCGCCACGCTACCACAAGAAACTGTTCAACCCCAATTACAAAAGATTCCTTTAAACCCGCTCTTCTCGGATATAACCGATCATACACGCAATCACGATTAAATTCATACAAATTCATCTACACGTATTTAAGAAAACGTGTTAGATAACATTCCCAATAATATTTCAAGTTAGTGGCATCAATATGATCTCAGTGGAGATGATTTCGAGCCGAATATGGGGGTTAAGGACAGCACAAAACCCTTTTCCATCCAAGTAGTGAAGGAAGTTATTTCATATAACTCCCAACCTTACCGTTGTTAGTATCGTCTCGCAATTATCTCAATGGAGATGATTTCGAGCAAAATATGGGGGTTAGGATGTCCCTCACCCTTTTCCATCAACAACACACAGTCATCTAACCTAGGGTTCATCAAAACAATAATTAAATATTTTTCAATTAAACTAACCGTTATGAGATTGGCGTCTGGTGCGGTTGTTCGGTGACGATGCGCACTCTGGTGCGGTTCTTAAACTCCAAACAACAACGATGTCAATCCTAAATCAATCAAAAAACATAAATCAAAACAAATTTAAAAAATCAATATCAAAAAAATATCATAAAAAAAATATCAAAACCTACAAAAGGGAGAGGGCAGAAATTCGTGGGGGTGGTGGCGGCGGTGGTGATGGTGGTGGTGGCGGCGGCGGTGCACAGTTCAGGTTCGTAGGTGAGAGAGAGAGAGGCTGAGAGAGAGACAGACAGAAAGTAGGTGCTGGTGGTGGTGGGTGGTTGTGACAGTGGTGGTGGGTGGTTGTTGGCCGTAGGTGAGAGAGAGAGAGGCGGAGAGAGAGAGAGAGGGCGAGATGGCGGAGAGAGACAACGAGTAGAGAGAGGCGGAGAGGAGCTGTCGTAGGTAGGTGAGGATGGTGGTGGTGGTTGTGAGGGTGGTGGCGTTGGCGGCGTTTGGGTGCGCACCGTAGGAAGAGAGAGAGGCGGAGAGAGACGGTGAGGAGGCGAAGAGAGAGAGCCGAAGTGAGGAGGTGACGGAGAGAGGAGGTCGTAGGTAGGTGATGGTGGTGGTGGGGTGGCCGTCGTAGGTGAGAGAGAGAGGCGGAAAGAGAGAGGCGGAGAGAGAGATGCGGTGAGAGAGAGGTGAAGAGAGAAATGAGGGGTTCTGTTCTGAGATTCAGATATGGAAATCAATTTGACATTAGCGACGGCATTAGCGACTACTATAGCCGTCGCTAACCGTTACAAACATTTCCACGTGGTGCGACGCGTTGAACGGTCAAAAAACCTTTGCGAGGGACACTATAGCCGTCGCTAATTTTTCCCGCCCAGGCCATTAGCGACGGCCTTGCCGTCGCTATTGCTAAAATTTCTGTCGCTAACGCTTAAAAAAATTCGACAGCTCTATGCCCTCGCTAATGCCGTCGCTAATATCAGTTTTTGCGAGGGACATAAAGTCCCTCTCTAATTCCGTCGCTAAAGGCAACATTTTTTGTAGTGCTTGTTTGAGTCTTTGAACCCAATCGAGGCCGAGAAATTATCTAACACCCTACCTTTGTCATCTCTAAGAACCCCTCCTATACCGGCAAGGCCCGACTTACCAAAGGCCGACCATCAACATTCCACTTCCAAGTTCTTAAGGGAGGCGGCTGCCAAGGAGATAGGTTCCTGGATTTAATTCCTTTTTTCCATGCAGTAACCCCCTCAAGATTGGCCACTGTGTCAAACACCACTTTGTTCCTAATGTTCCATATCGACCAAAGGACCACGTAATGCAGGGAGATCCATAGTTTCCTTCGAAAAGACCCCTCTATCAATTCACACCACTCCTGCATCCATTGATCACAAGAGCTGCTAATGGGGACAGGAAGGTTCCACCATTTCAAAGTTCCTGTCCATAATCTCCAGGGGAACTGACAGTGAAGGAAAAGATGATGAATCGATTCCTCCTCAAGTTTACAGAAGGGGCAACTGGCTTCACTTGCACTAATCAGGTTGAGTTTAAACAGTTTAAGCCTAGTATTCAACTTTCCTTGGATGATGAACCACACAAGTAGTTCAGCCCTAGGCGGGGCAAGCCCTTTCCACACGAGTCTCTTGTTTTCCTTTGTATGGTCTTGATACCACAAGGCTTTGACAAAGGATCTGACTGAGAAAGCACCCTTTGTATCAAAGTTCCACCAATTACCGTCTTTGGAGTGTTTGGTGAGGTGGACTTCTTGGAGGCATTCCAGGAGGGCTTCAAATTTCTCTACCTCCCATTGGAATAGATTTCGTCTTCGGATCAAGTTCCATTGCCATTGGAGGCCGTCCCATAATCCCATCTTTACAACACGCTCATTCTTCTGCAGGGAGATATATAGAATATAGCCTCGGAAACCTCACTTTCAGAGGAATGTCTCCAACCCAGATCTCTTGCCAAAACTTGGTGTTTGCTCCTTCCTCAATTCTTTTGCGCCAACCCGAGGTGATGACTCGATGGATTTTCTCATCCCATGTTGCTACTTTAGAGATGTTTCTCCATAGGCTACCCCCTAGTCCTTTGTTTTACTGATTAGATATCACCTCTTCGGGGTTTAACCTATGAATAGAGCACATCGTCCGTTTCCAAAGGGGGTTACCCTCCTCTGAGAATCTCCACCACCACTTGAATAAGAGATCAGCATTCTTTATGACTAGATTGTCCACTCCGAGCCCCCCTAGGGCTTTAGGCCTTTGAATTACGGACCACTTTATAAGCAGTATTCCTTTACCATTTCCAGAACTATGCCAGAAAAATTGGCACTGCAGTTGTGAAGATAGGTTCCCACGTACATATGTTATTAGGGTTTGCTCCAAGAGGGATGCCCAAATACTTGGTTGGTAGCTTGACTAGTTGACACCCTAACCTATTTGCCATGCGGAGTCCCCAACTCTCCAGCCTCCCAAGCACAATTAGTCTTGACTTAGCTAGATTAATTTTTAATCCTGATAGCAGCTGAAAGCAGTCAATGATACTTCTAAAGTTTAAAAGCCACTTAGTTTTTGTAGGGCAAAACACCAAAGTATTGTCAGCAAACTGCAGGTGAGAGACACAAACACCTTGGTTTCCAACATTTAGCCCTTCCATAATACCATGCCTTAAAGCTCTCCTCATTAGAACATTGAAAATTTCAGTAGCCAGTACGAAGAAGGGTGACAGCGGGTCTCCTGGCCTCGGACCACGTTTCATCCTGAATGGAGCCGTCGGGGAGCCATTTACTAGGATGGATATAGAGGCGCTAGCTAGGCAAGTTTTTACCCAAGATCTCCAGCGCATACCGAACCCCATGAGCTCAAGGACATGATCAATGAAGCCCCAATCTATAGTATCATAGGCTTTCTGGAAGTCAAGTTTTAATAGGGCAACCTCCATTTTGTTTTTCCTTGCCCAGTTTATGATTTCATTCGCCATGAGAGCTCCATCAAGGATCTGCCTACCAACCACAAAGGTGGTTTGTGTTTCTCCAACCAGGATTGGTAGGACCTTCCGCAAACTTGAAGCCATGATCTTTGAGATAATCTTGTAGATTCTGCCAACCATGCTTATAGGTCTATAATCTGAGAGTTCAGATGCCCCTTCAATTTTGGGTATTAGGGCTACCCAAGTTGTATTAATGGATTTGGGCAGGACACCAATTTCAAAGAAGGACATCATAGCTATATTGAGATCCTCTGACACTGTGTCCCACATATTTTTGATGAAGCCAAAGTTGAATCCGTCATATCCGGGAGATTTTGAAGATTCACACGCCCAGACAGCACTCTTGATTTCCTCAATCAAAGGCATGACCTCCCAAGCTTGTGCTTGATCAAAAGGTAGGTGATTGCCTTCAAAGTTATCCATCTTAAGGCAGATTGCCTTGTTTTCTGAGTAAAGTTTCCGAAAATTTTTGACGATTTCCTTCTTGATGCCTCTTGGGCTTGACACCATGCCTCCCTCCACTTTCAATAATTTTATATACTTCCTGCTTTTTTTGAAGGTGGAAAGCGAGTGAAAGTATGTGGCATTTTTTTCTTTGTTTTTCAAGGCATTGGATCTCGCTATCTGCATCCAATACTGTTCGTTTCGCCTGAGCCAGCCCCACAGTTGAGACTTTAAAGCTTTGCACCTGGCCAGTTCAACCTCGTCCAAGGGGCGCTCCACGCCTAGGATGTCCAAACTCTTAAGCTCCCGTTCAAACTCTAGAATCCACATCTCTATATTTCCAAAGGTCTTTTTGTTCCATGATCTTATCAGTCCTTTCAGCCGTTTAAGTTTTTCCTGGAATGCCAAGTTGGCAAGGTTTTTCCACTCCTGATCTATTAGCTTCTTGAATCCTGGGTTTGAGAACCACACATCGAGGCTTCTGAAAGGTTTCGGGCCCCAATTTTCAGACTCACATTCTATTAATAAGGGGCAATGGTCGGAGATGGATCTGTTCAGCCCCAATAGCTTAATGTCCTTGAATTGTTCCAGCCATACTCCCTAAACTAGAACTCTGTCAATCCGGCTTGCCTGTTAAGGAGGGGTAGATCAACTAGCTCCATGTCACTCATCCAGTTTCTAAAATCCTCCATGCTAGGCGTAACCTGAGATTGACCTTTTCTTTCCTCTGGTTTAAGGATCTCATTAAAGTCACCCATGGCCAGCATCGAATGAATTGAAGACGCCTTGAAATCCCTTAACTCAGACCAAAGGGAACTCCTACCACTCCGAACATTTGGAGCGTAAATTAAGACGATCGATACCAAGAGTTTTTGATCTCCCAATTCACCTGTAGCCCAGATCCATCTGTCACCTTTGTGGAAAGTGGTAATGCGGAAAGAGTCTTTATCCCATAACAAGATGAGACCCCCACTTCCATTAAATGCTTGAACATCGACCCAACCAAAATTATCGTCAAACCACCATCTACGGATTTTTCTACAAGTAATGGAGGAGTGTTTAGATTCTACCATACCCATAAGAGCTGGGCGCCTTTCAAGGACCAGATTATGAACTATGGTAGATTTCCCAACACCCCCAATACCCCTAATATTCCAACAAATTAAATTTAACATTATATTGAGGAGAAAGAAAACACCAACCTAGGGGGTATCAAAACTGGCCGGTGATAGCTGAACCCGCCTTACTAATCCTTCTGCTTCGCCTTAAGCTGAGGCGTTGATACTTTCAATTCATCTTCTTCCTTTAAACCTAACTCTTTTCCAATTATCCAAGTCTTTGCCAGTTCCACTGAGTCATCTTCACTTGCTTCGTTAGAGCTCGTGTAAACTACCATTTGGTTTTGACGGGCCTTTTGTGCTTTACTAGATTTTCATTGCTTCCTTCCTCTTGTGCGCTTGCATGTGGACTTGCGTGATTTGGAGAGTTTATGACACTGGTGGATTGGTTAATGCTTTGAGTTGGAGAGGTGGGTTGGTGAGATGTGTTATCCATCAAAGGTTCCACAGGCCCATTAATTTGGGGAGAGCATTGAGAATGGGCTAACTTTTTTGGCCCAGTGTTGGGTGCAAGTTTGCTTGTGGTTAGATTATTGCTTACACTAGCAGTTGGTGTACGGATTTGGTGGGTATCCAAGGTAATGGACAAATCTGTGCTTCTAGCTCCCTGATGAAGATGTCATGGTTCACATCATTCACTAAGAGCTTTACATGTTGTTCTGGACTGGACCAAGAGGTCCATTTAGCAATTCCAGGAGGTATATTTAGCAATGGACATGGATTGACCCAATCACTTTGGCCCGTATCCACAACATACAAGCCCAATCACGCTTGGACGGTTAAGATCAATTCCGCTGATCCGACGATCCACAAACGGGCACGATTTCCTATAAATACCGGCTCGCATAGCCATTTACGAGGTACACACTATTCCCTTGCAAATTCACTAGCTTATTCTCATACTGACTTGAGCGTCGGAGTGGCTTTGCAGGTACCCCCCGGGCGCTCACTGACCTCCTTCCAGGGCAGCAAGAGACCTACCAACAGCAGCCGACCAAAATACTGCTAGGTGCAGAACATTGGCGACCACAGTGGGAGATATCTATCTTGCACACCATCACTACTCAAAATTTTCTCTTGCTACCCCATGGCTCCCAGAGGTAGACCCCGGGTTCAAAGTATTGCTATACCCGCACCCGAATCAGAGGGTACTCCTGAGGGCGACGTCGCCAGCCTACCTGACGAGGGCACCAGTCAGCCTGCCCAACCCTCGAATGTGAGTCAACTTCTAGATCTCCTGGCCGATCGCACTCAAGCTATGCTGCAGCAGGAAGCTCGCCTGAGTGAGATTGAAAGGCGTGTGGCTTCCCTGCCTGAGCAGCCTCCACCCAGCTGGGGAAGGCACGTGCATCGTTCTCCTCCCCGGAGACATCGCGTCCATCGTTCTCCCCCAAGACGGAGGCACGTACATCGCTCTCCCAATCATCGGCGCGGGCATGGAGGATCAGGCTCACCTCCGAGGACCCCTCCATCCCCTCCATATGATACCTATCAGCCTCACAACTCCCATTCCAGGACCTCCTCACGAGCATCTCCTAATTCTCGTGAGAGGCCAAGGGACAGGGTCAGCGCCTGCCAAAGGCATCACCGAGGATCACCACGAGGAGATCCCCCGACCAGTGCAGGTATCGAGAAACTGACTATGAAGATACGTCCCCTCGCAACTCGATGAGGTTTTCCGATGAAGGACCCTTCACTCGAAGGGTGGATGAATGCCAAAATCCCAAGGGCCTTGGAGAAGCTGCCAGCTCTCAAGATGTATGATGGAACTGGAAATCCAGACCGCCATCTGGCACACTTCTCTCTGATGATGCCCTATAGAGGCCCAGGGAGCCTGTTCACTGCAAAATTGTCCCCCTCACTCTCGAAAATTCCGCACTAGAGTGGTTTCAAGAGTTAAAACCGAACTCGATCTCCTCATGGAGGCAGCTGGCGAGAATGTTCACAGCTCGTTTTACCGCCTCCCAGTTGAAACCCAAATCTGAAAAAGTGCTAAGGGCCGTCAGACAGCATGACAATGAGACACTAAGAGAATACATTGAGCGTTTCAACAAGGAGGCCTCGTGTGTTCGAAATTTGGAAGACAGGCAGAGGTTATTTTGGATGCAAGACGGATTAAGAAAGGGAAGTCTTTTCCAGATGGATGTAGGTATCAACAAACCTAGGAACTTGGGCGAGTTCCTTCAAAGGTCTCAGAAGTACATGGATTACGAAGAGGACGATATGGCTTCCGCGAGGCAGGCAAGGTCGGGGGCGACAAGGAAGACGCCCGGGAAGTCCGCCAGCAAAAAGTAACAGGAGGCGGGCATCGCGAGACGCGCCCCCACAAATTCATGGAGCTTACCCCCCTAATCACGTCTCGGGCCAATATCCTGGCCGAATGCGCTAACACTGAGTTCAAAAACATCAAGAGACCAGAGCCTTTGGTACTGAAAGTTGGCCAGAACTCCTCGAGGAAATGGTGCCGCTATCATCAAAGCGGAGGCCACGATACCAATGGCTGTCGTGCTCTCAAGGACGATATTGAGGAAATGATTCAGAAAGGGAAACTGCTGCAGTACGTGAAAAAGGAGGAAGAACCAAATAGCTCGCGCAAAAGAGCCCGATCCCCCGGAAGAAGATCTAGATCCCCTAGGAAGGGGAAAGCCCCAGTTGGTGAAGGGGTCAAAAACGAGGACAGCGAATCTTCCGAGAAAGAAGACACCCGTAAATCCAAAGGAAGGCCAGTGGCCATGGTGATTCACGGAAGCAACCACCTTGATGATTGGGGATCAAACAAGTCGATGAAAAGGAAGTGGAAGGAAATCTTGAGCGTGGCATCAACCTCAGCCCCTATGAAGGGATCAACCAGACTGCCCTTATCCTTGGACGATAAGGATCTTCTTGATGGAAAACCAAATAAACATGTCCCATTGCTCATCACTGCCGTCGTGGCCAACATCGAGGTAAGAAGAATCCTAGTCGACCAAGGAAGCGCTGTGGACATCATTTTCGAAGACTTGCTGCAAGTGTTAAACATATCCCCCGACGACCTAACTCCATACCGAGGAGGGGATCTAACAGGTTTCAACGGGTCAAAAACCAAACCACTGGGCCACTTGGAGTTGATGGTCACCTATGGAGACCCCGATGGTGAACCACCTTTGTTCAGAACTGTCAAGACAGCCTTCCTAGTCCTCCCATGAAAGTCGGTCTACCAATGCATCATTGGGAGACCCACACTGGGAAAGCTGGAGGCAGTAACATCAACGGTTCACCTTAAAATGAAGTTCTACAGCCTGGAAAATAAGGTGGTAACCCTCCACGCGGACCTGGGTGCGGCACACAGGTGTTTTTATATGAGCATGAAGGATGAAAGAGAGACTGCTAGAGTGAGAGTCTCAAACAGTGGATTCGGGATAGAAGCTGAGGTAAATTTGGTAGAATGGGATGCCAGAGGTGATTCAGATAGTGAGGAGGAGGAAGAGGATTCCACCCTCACTAAGGAGCCAAAAAAGCGTTTAAAGAGGTTCAAGCCAGATGAAGAGTGTTCTGACCTCCTTGAGGAGGCTAAAAAGAAACTCACCATCCACCCAAGGGAGAATGGGGATCTGTTTCCCTGATCTGCAGCGGATGGGCCAGGGATACCACCCGAGGTAGCCTGCCACCATCTGACTGTCGATCCTAATACCTAGAACGCTGTTAAACTAAAGAAGTTGGTTGTATGAGCTTTGCTTTCGTGTCAGAACAATGTAGTAGCGTGGACTGATAACACGCATGAAAGAATGAATGAAATTTTACTGTTTATAACTTAAAAATATCATTTGAGAAACATTTACTATTACTTGCAGAATAGAAAGCCAGGTCCTAACACTCGCGGCGAGGGACCACGCAACTATGCAAAAGCCTGAGGGTAAAAGTTGGGGGCATGAGATCAACACTGGGATCGTTTGCACTTCCCTATGAACCGAGGCACGAAGCGACTTTAAATGTGTCGCAACCTCTGATGGGCGAGTTAAATTCAGATCGATTCTGATAAACTGTCCCCAGAGTCCCACGAGTTGCGAAGCGACTTTAAACGTGTCGCAACCTCTGATGGGCGAGTTAAATTCACACCCGAGTTCTGATAAACAGCCCCCAGAGTTAACTTTACCACGAAGCATGAAGCGACATATCACAACCTTTGATGGGCAAGTTAGATTCAGACCCCTCTGACAAACTGCCTCCAAAATAATCCTGCCGCGAGGACGTATGAAATCATACATACAGGTGTGCAAGGCAATGACTTGCGCCTGAGTCCAGGAAGATGCCTAAGAGGGAGCCAACATCAGGACTTTGCACCTTGACACAAGACGCCCAGGAGGGCGCCAACATCAGGAGGCATCGCACAAGGCGCCCACGAGGGTGCCAACTTCACAAACAAAGCCCCTTGCCACGAAGCAATATGAAATTGTATATTCAGGTGTGCAAGGCAATGACTTGCGCTCGAGTCTAGGAAGGCGCCTAAGAGGGCGCCAACATCAGGACTTTGCACCTTGAGACAAGACGCCCAGGAGGGCACCAACATCAGGAGGCATGGCACAAGGCGCCCACGAGGGTGCCAACTTCAAAAACACAGCCCCTTGCCAAGAAGCGAAATGAAATTGTATATTCAGGTGCGCAAGGCAAGAACGTGTGCCCGAGGCCATCCAACACGTGGCAATTATAAACATAAGAAACAAGGCTAGGCAAAGAAGAAACATAGACATTTCAAAAGGTAACATAAATATCAGCGGACAATGACATCGAGGTCAACCCTGTTGGGGTGGAATGTAACACAAAAATCGTCCCGGAGACAGCAAGACTTCATTAAGAAAGACACATAACGAAATTCGACTAGTCAAAGAAAAATTACCCAATCAAAGCAACTGGACTGAAAGAATAATCAGGGGGCAACGACATCGTAGTCAACCCCATTGGAGCGGTATTTGACTATCCTCCCATCCCGAACATCATGATCAAATTGAAAAACGCCTGACTCTAGAATGGCTTCCGTATACAAACACTGAACATGGCTAATCGCCTTATCATAGGCGGCATAGGAGAAGTCTACAGCCTGCCCGACCACCATCTGCACCTTTGTCTCAGCTTCATCCTTCAGTTTCTTCATACTATCCAATTCAGATTGGAGCTCCTCCACCCTCTTCTTGTACGCATCCCTCTCAGCATAGGCCTCCTCCCGGTCCTTCTGATAGTGGCGAGCAGTCTCTTTGGCACGGCGGGAAGATTCCAGCGCTCCATGCAGATCCACCTGAAGCCGGTTTTTATCCGAGATACGCCAACCCTCTCCTCGGTCAGCCCTACATAAAGAGAAAAACAACATAACAGGGTTAAAAGATTCCAACCTACAAGGTATCTCAAAGGCATAAAATAAAGCGGAGTTCCAAGCACACGTCCACACAAGCCGGCACCCAAGAGGGCGCTTGGCAAGGAGGGCACCCATGAGGGCGCCTGGCAGGGCGCCAAGGTTGGAAGCAAGAAGCGCCCATCAGGCCAAGGCTCATGTAGTAACTCTAAAGCATTACCTGAATGAGATCCGCACCCCTTCCCAGCTCCCCACTTCGCATACAGACCCTCCCCAGCCTTGACCATGCGCATGGAAAGCTCGAAAGGGTGGTCCAGGAGGTGATCACGCTCACCAGTAATGAAGCTAATTTCACCCTCGTCTGTGCTCTCAAGAGAGGGACGCCTAACAGAAGAAGGGCAGTCAGCAGGAGGAGAACGCTGGGCACTGCCCTTCCTGCGCTTGGAATTACTTTGAATCCCCATGGTAGTAGAGTCAATTGGAACCATTGGCCCCCCAGAGAGATCTTTAACATCCCGACTTGGCGCTCCCAGGCTTAGGCGAGATCCCATAGAGGGACGGGCAGGAGCCGATACTGCAGGAACAGAACTGTTTGCCTCACTAGGTTCGACACCTAAAGGCTTCTTCCTCCCAGCCAAAGAAGCCAATTCGTTGAAGGAAAGCGGAGCGGTCATCTTGTCTGCAAAACAACAATGAAACAAATCAGCAAAATAAGGGAAGAGTTAAACGAAGGAGAAGATAAAGGCACGCTAAAACCAAACAAGCAACCTAAGAGCTCAACAGCTTCAGGAATCGTTGAAGCCTTTGATAGCTCACTGCACAAAATCTTTTGTGGTGTAGTGGGCAAATGACTGACGATTCTCTTAAGCATACTTAAAGTCCTCAGCTCGGACTCTGATAACTCAGACAGGAGGACGTGATAAGACCGGGAAACACGATCAGCATCAACATTACACCACCCAAGGTGAAACTTATCCCGAGCCAAACACCCTTGTTCATCAAAGAAACCCAAGCTGTCCACAGCCTTTTGACTAGAGTGGACGAGGTAAAAATACTTGAACCTCCATTCATGCTGATTATCCGAATACACTTGAAAGAAGGCACAGCTTGCCCGACATTTCAAGCATACAAACTCATAACGAGTGATGCCACCCGAAAAATCTCGACGACGCTGCACCTCGAAAATAGCCATGAAGACCCTCAAGTTGCATTTCCTCTGTAAAACTCTCATCACCAACTCGAAGCACTTCACAAAGCACCATGAATTTGGGTGGAGCTGAGAAGGAGCTATCTGAAGATGGTTCAAAACTTCCAGCTGAAAGGGTGTAAAGAAAGGAGAAACCCGTTCTCTGTAAGTCACACTATGGAACATCATGAATTTCCTACCATCAGGAATTCTGCACACCCTATCATGGGGGTTAACCACCTCAACCCGCCAGTCGCCTCCCAGTGCGTCTTGTAGGTAGCGAGGGGGCTCTTTCCCTGGAAGGTAGAAACTCCTGATGGAACGAACAGCACGAGCAACCCAGACATAATTTAAACCACCGATCTCCACCACTTCATGCTCAAATGGCAGATCATCATCAGAAGAGGTAACGATAAAGCCAGGGACACCCGCTTCCTCCAAAGGCACGATATCATCATCTACCGCAGACAACCCTCCCTCTACAGAACAATCAGCCTGCCTCATGGTAGAGGTGGGACCAGGGTACACCCCATTCGTCCGGGTTGTCTCCTTCGTCCTCGCCATCTCTCAACCTGCAGGACAGGGGGCAGAACAAACATTTAAGACAGACAGGGAAACTTGTAGACAACCCCCTCCCCTGAAGATGGAGACTTCAACAAAACAAGAAAGCTAGAAATAAGCTGAAGGTTAGCCCAAATTACCTTAGAAAATTAGAAGCAGCAAAGCTCTTGGAAATGTCAAATTGATAATGATGAGAACAAAAGAAGCAATTCCCCTCGGCACCAAGCAAAGCCCTGAAAGGTCATCAAAAAAAAAAGCAGGCTAAGAGACAGAATGAGAAACTAAAGAGCAGAGTGCCAAGCACACGTCCACACAAGCCGACACCAAAGAGGGCGCCGGGCGAAAAAGCAACCAGCGCCCATGAGGGCGCCTGGCAGGGCGCCAACACAAAAGCAACCAGCGCCCATGAGGGCGCCTAGCAGGGCGCCAAGCACCAAGGCAGCGCCCATGAGGGCGCCTAGCAGGGCGCCAACTCAAAAGCAACCAACGCCCATGAGGGCGCCTGGCAGGGCGCCAACACAAAAGCAACCAGCGCCCATGAGGGCGCCTGGAAGAGCGCCAAGCACCAAGACAGCGCCCCTGAGGGCGCCTGGCAGGGCGCCGACGCAAAAGCAAGCAGCGCCCATGAGGGCGCCACCTATAGAAGAAAAGAAACAACAAGCACTTACCGAGGAGGAAAAACGTTGAAGCAAGTGATCCCTACTCCTCCTCTTCTTCAAGTAGGCGCCCCGAAGGTAGCTTGATCCCTACTCCTCCTCTTCTTCAAGTAGGCGCCCCGAAGGTAACTTGATCCTTACTCCTCCGCAAAATTTCAAAGTGTGGACCACAAGACGAAGACTCACCCATTTATAGAAGGTAATTAGGTGGGGATAAAACTTATTATTTTTGCTCTAGAGAGTAGAAACCTAAAAACACAGTCGTTACAAAGGCAGTGTCCCACGCGACTTCACAAATCTGACAAATCAACGAAAGTCCTTCAAGCCAAGACCATCCTCGGGAATAATCTCGGCTTGGGGGGCAACTATTCTGGACTAGACCAAAAGGTCCATTTAGCCATTCCAGGAGGTGTATTTAGCACTGAACATGGATTGTCCCAATCACGTTGGCCCGTATCCCCAACATACAAGCCCAATCACGCTTGGACGGTTAAGATCAATTGCGCTGATCCGACGATCCACAAACGGGAACGATTTCCTATAAATGCCGGCTCGCGTAGCCATTTACGAGGTACACACTCTTCCCTTGCAAATGCCCTAACTTATTCTCATACTGACTTGAGCGTCGGAGTGGCTTTGCAGGTACCCCCCCGGGGGGCTCACTGACCTCCTGCCAAGGCAGCAAGAGACCTACCAACAGCAGCTGACCAAAATACTGCTAGGTACAGAACACATGTTTAGCTAGAGGATGCACACTTGATGTTTGTATATATGCTGTCACAGATTCCATTGATGAGGGAGACTCCATGTTGGATTCAATCCATTCAACTTTACCAATGCTATTGAGAATCTTCTCAATATTGTTTCTACACCATGCATGAGCGGGTAAGCCTATCATTTGAATCCAGGTACCTCTGCAACAGCCGGAATCCGTTTCTGACCATTGAGAGAACTCAATACAACTGCTTTTGAATCTTGTTGTAATTGTAGCAAACGCGTGCTCCAGGCCTGACAATTCCTTGAAGATGATTATGTGTTTGAATCTTCCCATGTCCACTATAGGTTCGATAATATTGTCCCATTGGATCACAATATTTCTTACATCTTCCATGTCTAAGGGACATTTGGCTTTGAGGATTAAGCTCCGTTTAAGTCGCTGCATGACCCTGTTACAAGTAGATACCTTCAGCACGTCTCTAATGCTGCTATGAAGCTTATCCTCCTTGCTTGATACTTCGCCTGACCTTTTGTCTTCCAATAATTCCACTCTCCTTTTGATATCCAATAAGGCTTCCTTAAAGGTTCGAAGTTCGAACATCCCTAAAACTTTCCCTCCATTGTTTGTGTCTTCCATTTCCGGTTCGGTTCCTTGTTTAACCATGGCAATGGTTTGGTGTTGGCAAGCTTGTATCTTCTAAATCTTGCCCAGTTGACAACCATTTCCTCTCCTTCAAACAGTCTTCTGCTCATCCTTTGTACAGTCATTTCCGCACTTCTTTGGTCGGCAAACCTGACGAAACCGAAGTGGTTATCTGTGTGACTACATTCTTTCCGCGATATGTAGGCGTCCTGGACTTTCCCCAGCGGCTGGAAGGCATCTCTTAGGTCCTTGTTTTGCAGATTTGGTTTTATGTTGCCCACAAAGACAGTGAGCAGGTTTTTCTCAAGTTGAATGTGTCGTTGGGTTTTGAGGATTCTACTCTTTTGTTTACTGGCACGACGCTTCTTCCATCGTGGTTGAACAATGTTCCATTGCTCCTTGATTCCATTTTTCCCGGTGTCTCCTTGCAGACCTTGCTGATATGCTTGATGACTTCTTGAATCATGGCCTGATGTTGTCTTCAAACGCCATCGTAATTGTTGCTTCCTGTGTGATGCTTGAAAGCCAGTGCCTGATGGCATGCCTCCACGCGGAACTCCACTCGTCATGTTGAATACACACTTAAAATATTACTTATTGGAGGTGATTTAGAAGAAGATATTAGAAGCAACACACAACAACTGATAGAGCTATCACTACAAAAAAATAGTGCATTAGCGACAGATTTTTCCCTCGCTAATGACTTTTAGCGACAGAATTAGCGACGGACTAAATCCATCGCTAAAAAGCTTCTCGCTAATTATTAGCGACAGATTTAATTTCGTCGCTAATTAGTGACGGGTTAATCCGTCGCTAATTCCATCGCTAATGACTGCCACGTGTTAGACTATGAATCATCAACATTAGCGACGGAATTCCGTCACTAATTCTGTCGCTAATTTATGCCACATGTCCACATTTGGTTAGAAATATTAGCGACGGAATTCCGTCACTAATTCCATCGTTAATGACCCCTGAATTTTTATTTTTATTTTTAAAAAACCTACATTTTGAAAACCCTCTCTATTATTACCTACTATAATTAAGATAAATAAGAAAATCACAATTAACAATAAAATCCAAATCAACAATACTATCCCAATTAACAATAAAATCCGAATCAAAATAAACTAGTTTGAAATGTTAGAACATAATACTTAAATATCAAACGAATACAACAAAGTCCTAACAGTGGGTATCATCAGACCCCTATGACTCAGACCCATATGGATATTTGCGGTTATAATACTTCAATATCTTCGCCTGCGTACGGGGAAAATTTAAGAAGTCTTCCTGCAGAGTTGTCTGCACCTGTTCATGGGTCTGCAGCCGCTGCTCCTGATCCTGAATGACCTGTGCCCAAGCCTGCACCGGCTGCCTAAGTTGCGCGGTCTCCTCAGCTGAAGCAGGAGGGGGAGGAGGAGGCCCACTGCTAGAGGGCCCGCTAGTGTCGAAGTTACTATTTAAACTACGGATTAATATTTAAAACAAATATTTCTTATTGATAATCTACTATCTCTCTTTTAGTATCTACTATAATCTAATAATCAACTAAAATAATCAATTTAAACTACGAGATAACTGCATTGATATATAAAAAAACACTGGAAAGCTGCATTGATATATAAAAAACACAAGATTAATATTTGTCATTGATAATTAAAAATTTTGAAGACTACTACTACAAACCTACTATCTAAAAAACAAGAAGACTTAATGACTATTTAAACTACTAACTAATATTTAAAACAAATATTTCTCATTGATTATCTACTATCTAACTTTTACTATCTACTATAATCTACTAAACAACTAAAATAATCAATTGAAACTACGAGATAACTGCAATGATATATAAAAAACACGGGATAACTGCAGTGATATAAAAAAAACACGAGATTAATATTTGTCATTGATAATTATGATTTTTGAAAACTATTATAAACCTACTATCTAAAAAACAAGAAGGCTTAGTGACTATTTAAACTGATTAATATTTAAACACACGTGACAAATATTTGTCACTAATATACCTAAAAAAGAACAAATAATTGTCACTGATTTGTAAAAAACACCGGATAAATATTTCTTATTGATAATCTACTATCAATCTTTTACTATCTACTATATATAATCTACTAATCAACTCAAATAATCAATCGAAACTACGAGATAACTGCAATGATATATAAAAAAACACAAGATAACTGCAATAATATATAAAAAAACACAAGATTAATATTTGTAATCGATAATTAAAATTTTTGAAGACTACTATAAAACTATTATCTAAAAAACAAGAAGATTTAATGACTATTTAAACTACTAATTAATATTTAAAACAAATATTTCTTATTGATAATCTACTATCTCTTTTTTTTCTGACCAATCTACTATCTCTCTTTTACTATCTATTATTATCTACTAATCAACTAAAATAATCAATTGAAACTACGAGATAACTGCACTGATATATAAAAAACACGGGATAACTGCACTGATATATAAAAAAACACGAGATTAATATTTGTAATTGATAATTAAAAATTGTGAAGACTACTACTACAAACCTAATACCTAAAAAACAAGAAGACTTAATGGCTATTTAAACTAATAATTAATATTTAAAACAAATATTTCTCATTGATAATCTACTATCTAACTTTTACTATCTACTATAATCTACTAATCAACTAAAATAATCAATTGAAACTACGAGAAAACTGCAATGATATATAAAAAACACGGGATAACTGTAGTGATATATAAAAAACACGGGATTAATATTTGTCATTGATAATTATAATTTTTGAATACTACTATAAACCTACTATCTAAAAAAACAAGAAGACTTAATAACTATTTAAACTGATTAATATTTAAAACACACGTGACAAATTGTCACTAATATCTAAAAAAGGACAAATAATTGGAACTGATTAATAAAAAATACAGGATAAATATTTCTTATTGATAATCTAATATCTATCTTTAACTATCTACTATAATCTACTAATCAACTCAAACAATCAATTGAAACTATGAGATAACTGCACTGATACATAAAAAACACGGGATGACGGCACTGATATATATAAAAACACGGGGATAACTTCAATGATATATATAAAAACACATGATAGCTGCACTGATATATTAAAAAACACAAGATAACAACACTGATATATAAAAAACACAGGATAAATGCACATATTGTTTCTAAATGATACTTTTACATTTTTAGATTTTAATATTTATATATTTTATATTTGAAACTATTTTTATCTATTTTAAATTAGTCTTTATTTTCACGGGGTAATGTTCAAACTATTTAAATACTATTTAAGTTGATTCATAAAAAGAACACAACGCCGCCCGTGCGTATGCACGGGTTTCCTACTAGTTATATAATACAAATCAAGTTGTATATACCTGAGTTTTCCTAGAGCGCTCATCAACATACTCTGTTGTACCCTGTAACGCCCTAAAATTTAACTATTATTTAAGTGAATTGTTTGGGAATTTAATTGGTAGAAAAATAATAAAATAATAATAATGCTAGTATATGTGGACCTATTGTTGGGGGTTGGGATTATTAAAATGAGAAGTATTAGTGAGGCCCATGATTAATTCGCATAAACTAAGGAAAAGCCCATAGGACTAAATGAGCATAAAAGGGATTAGGTTAGGGTTTTGCTCATTTAGAAGGATCAAAAGAAATAGAATTGGAGAGAAGAGAAGAGAGAAGAGGCGCGGCGAAGAGGAGAGAGAGCTCGGGCAAGGCTTCGAGTTATCCAAAGGCTAAGGTAAGGGTGGGGTTCTATCTCTATAATTGGGTGTATGAAGGGCTCTATGTAGAAAGGTTAATGGAACCTTAGGTGTGATTAAGTTAGAAGACCCTAGTTGTAGGTATTGAATTTTTATATGATGATTGAACATGATTGATGATGATTGAACATGGTTGATGATGATTGAACATGATTGATGATGATTGAACATGCTTGATGATGTTTTGGAATCGAAATTCTGGTCATGGGCGCCATGGGCGCCGTTTTTGATGTTGCTGTCTGGGCGCCATGGGCGCCGTCCCTGTCTATGTCGCTGGGCGCCCTCCTGGGCGTCGTTCTGTGCGTGTGTTGTGGTATAGGTGCCATGGGCGCCGTCCCTGAAAATGTTGTTGGGCACAAAGGGCGCCACCCTGTTGTGTTGTGTTGCGGTCTTGCAAGTACCTGGCGCATAGGGCGCCAAGGGCGCCTAATCCTGGCTGCCCGTTGTTGCTGTTCCTGGGCACCATGGGCGCCGGTTGATGTTTTTCTGGCGCAAGGGCGCCAAGTCTTGGCTGCCCGATTTTGAGGTTGCTGCGTTTTCCTGGCGCAAGGGCGCCAAGGGCGCCAGTTATTGGCTGCCCGATTGCGATGTTGCTGTGTCTCCTGGCGCGTGGGCGCCAAGGGCGCCAAGATTTGGCTGCCCGATTGCTGTTGTTGCGTGCTGTGTCTGGCGCAGGGGCGCCATGGGCGCCTAAATCAGGCTGCCTCGTGCTGTGTCTGGCGCAGGGGCACCATGGGCGCCTAAATCAGGCTGCCTTGTGCTGTGTTGCGTTGCTGGGCGCCATGGGCGCCAAGGGCGCCAGTTTGGCTGCCCGTTGTGCTGCTGGGCGCCATGGGCGCCAGTTTGGCTGCCAATTGAGTTGCTTGGCGCAGTGGGCGCCAAGTGTGGCTGCCCAAATGTGAATTTCACGATTGTTATTTAAAATGATGTTGAATATGTGATTAGGCCCGAAGTTGCCAAAATGTTGAAAGTTGCTAAAATATTGCGATGTTGCCAAAATGTTGAAAGTTGCTAAAATATTGCGATGTTGCCAAAATGTTGAAAATTGCTAAGTTGTAAATTGTTGACGACGAAGGTTGTATGAAGACGAATTTGCCTCTATTCATTGGCAGGTGATGTGTTGTAGGCCTACAGCCAATGTTGCTTTCCGATGTTGTTGCGTTGCGATGTAACCATTGTTATTTGTTTGTGCATTTACATAGCGTCGCATGCCTAGCATATTTTTACAATGGAGCTATGCTCAAACCACGATGGCCTGGATTGGCAAACCACGACGACGATGTTGCGATGTTGATGCCCCTATTTACGGGCTTGAATTATGGTACCACATGCATTATAGGGCGGTGGCCGTGAGTTGAGTCACATTTCGCATTATGTGCATACTTATGTGATTGAGATGATTTTGACTGCTGTTAAGTGATGAATTGACCTGAATTACATATTGTTTTTCATGTATCCGATTATATAGTGTGATATCTCACCCCTTCTGTTTGAATGTTACCCCAAATGTTGGTAACGTGCAGATAATCCCGGATGAAGGCAGTTCACCTTCGTTTGATCGAGTCGGTGTCGTCGCTCTAATATGTAACACTCGGGGGGAATGAACACGTGTTTTGATACTGTTTGCCTTGTTATCTCGTTGTTGGAGCTTTAAGCTGTTATGTTGCTATTTTGATGTTTTCTGAGCTGTCTTGAGTTGTTAAGGCGCAACGATTATTTAATTTGACTTGTTGTGAATCCGCTGCGTAGTTTTTAAAGATGAATTATTTCTGAGGATTAAAATGGTTGTTTTATCGGTTCCTCCAAACGTGTTATATAACTGTTTTCAAAAGCGAATTAACTCATTGTTGTTTTCAGGAAGTAAATGTGGCACTCCAATGTTTGTTGAAAAAGATTTTTATGAACTCTGATATTTTTGCATTATTTTGCCGGGTAGAAATGGGGTGTTACAGAAGTGGTATCAGAGCAGTTTCGGTCTGTCCGCCCAAGTTGTCAAGTTATTGTGTCATTGACAATCAAGTATTGTCAATTAGTTCTAACTCTTGTTTATGTTGTAGTGATTAGTTGAGATGGCTGGAAGGAACGATGCTGCTATTGCTGCTGCGTTGGCTGCTATGGCTCAGGCCGTGGAGGGTCAGCAGAATGCTGGGTCTCGTAGTTTGGCGACCTTTCAAAGAGAGAATCCGCCTACTTTCAAAGGCAAGTATAATCCTGATGGAGAGTTGGCTTGGCTGAAGGAGATGAAGAGGATCTTCTGTGTGATGGACTGCACTCCAGCGCAGAAGGTTCGTTATGGTACTCATATGTTGGCAGAAGAGGCTGATGACTGGTGGTTAGAGACTAGTCAAAGATTGGTAGCTACAGGTGAAGAGGTCATTTGGGTTGTGTTCCGTAGGGAATTTATGAGGAAGTACTATCCGGAGGATGTTCGGGGTAAGAAGGAAATTGAGTTCCTTGAGCTGAAGCAAGGAAACCTGTCGGTTACTGAGTATGCTGCTAAGTTTGTGGAATTGGCTAAGTTTTATCCGCACTACAGTGAAGCGACTGCAGAGTTCTCGAAGTGCATCAAGTTTGAGAATGGGTTGCGACTAGAGATCAAGAAGGCAATTGGGTATCAGAAAATCTGTGTCTTTTCCGATTTGATTGATAGCTGCAGGATCTATGAAGAGGATAACAATGCTCATTATAAGATCATTAATGAGAAGAGGAGCAAGAATCCGAGTCGTGGTAAGCCGTATGATGCTCCTGCAGGAAGAGGTAAACCGAAAGCCGCTGATGGTAAGAGAACTAGTGGGGGAGATGCTCCGACTGGTATTGTGTGCTTCATATGTGGCAAAGCTGGGCATAAGAGTAATGCGTGCAAAGCTGAGCCAATGAGGTGTTTCCGTTGTGGTAAGATCGGGCATGAGGCGTCCGGGTGTGAGCATAAGGAGGTGGTTTGTTTCAACTGTGGCGAAGGAGGACACATCAGTAGTCAGTGTCAGAAACCAAAGAAGGAGCGGGCTAGTGGAAAAGTGGTCGCATTGGCAGGGACAGAGACTTCCGAAGAAGATGGACTTATTAGAGGTACATGCTTCAATAATAATATTCCTCTATCTTCTATTGTTGATACCGGTGCTACTCATTGTTTTATTGCTGCTGATTGTGTTGAAAGACTGGGTCTTGCGTTGTCTTCTATGAATGGAGAGATGGTCGTCGACACTCCAGCTAAGGGGTCAGTGATTACTTCTCTAGTGTGCTCTCAATGTCCTTTGTCGATTTTCGACAGAGACTTTGTTGTTGATCTGATTTGTTTGCCGTTAAGTGGATTGGATGTGATCTTAGGTATGAACTGGTTAGAGCATAACCATGTGCATATTAACTGCCGTAGTAAGTCTGTAAGTTTTTCTACCCCTGAAGAGGAGGAAGCTGGTTTGTTGTCTGCCGGTCAGTTGCGGAGGTTGATGCGGGAGGAAGTCCAATTATTCTCGCTGATGGCATCAATGTCTGTCGAGAACCGGACCGTAATTGAAGGGCTGCGGGTAGTATGTGAATTTCCTGAAGTTTTCCCTGATGAGATTCCAGGTGTGCCGCCAGAGAGAGAAGTGGAATTCACTATTGATCTTGTACCTGGTACCAGACCTGTTTCTATGGCACCGTACATGATGTCTGCATCTGAATTGTCCGAATTGAAGAAGCAACTTGAGGATTTGCTCGAAAAGAAGTTTGTGAGACCAAGTGTGTCGCCGTGGGGAGCTCCTGTGTTGCTAGTAAAGAAGAAAGATGGAAGTATGAGGCTTTGTGTTGATTATAGACAGTTGAATAAGGTAACGGTTAAGAACAAGTATCCACTCCCAAGGATAGATGATTTGATGGATCAGCTGGTGGGTGCTCAAGTGTTTAGTAAAATTGATTTGCGGTCGGGCTATCATCAGATTAAAGTAAAAGACGAGGATATTCAGAAGACGGCTTTTAGAACGCATTATGGGCATTATGAGTATTCGATAATGCCTTTTGGTGTTACTAACGCGTCAGGGGTATTTATGGAATACATGAACCGTATCTTCCATACTTACTTGGATCAGTTTGTGGTGGTATTCATCGATGATATTCTGGTCTACTCTAAGTCGGAAGAAGAGCATGCAGAGCATCTGAGATTAGTGTTGGAGGTCCTGAAAGAGAAGAAGTTGTATGCAAAGTTGTCTAAATGTGAATTCTGGTTGAAAGAAGTAAGTTTCCTTGGTCGCGTCATTTCAGGTAGTGGCATTGCGGTAGATCCGTCTAAAGTAGATGCTGTGTTACTGTGGGAAGCCTCGAAGTCGGCTACCGAGATTAGGAGCTTTTTGGGGTTAGCTGGTTATTATAGAAGGTTCATTGAAGGATTTTCTAAGTTAGCACTCCCGCTAACTCAGCTGACGTGCAAAGGTAAAGCTTTTGTGTGGGACGCTCGTTGTGAAGAGAGTTTCGCCGAATTGAAGAAGAGATTGACGACGTCTCCTATCTTGACGTTGCCCAATCCGGGAGAATCTTTTGTGGTGTATTGTGATGCTTCCAAGATGGGTTTAGGAGGTGTGCTTATGCAGAATGGGAAGGTAGTTGCTTATGCGTCGAGGCAGTTGAGGACTCATGAAAAGAATTATCCTACTCATGACTTAGAGCTTGCTGCAGTTGTGTTTGTGCTGAAAATTTGGAGGCATTATCTGTATGGTTCTAGATTTGAAGTATTTAGTGACCATAAGAGTTTGAAGTATTTATTTGATCAGAAGGAATTGAATATGAGGCAACGACGGTGGTTGGAGTCATTGAAGGATTATGATTTCGGGTTAAATTATCATCCAGGAAGAGCAAATGTCGTGGCTGATGCGTTAAGTCGAAAGACCTTACACATGTCGGTAATGATGGTTAAGGAGTTAGAATTAATTGAGCAGTTCAGAGATATGAGTTTGGTCTGTGAAGGGACACCGCAGAGTGTCAGGTTGGGAATGTTGAAGATTAATAATGACTTTTTGGGCAGTATCCATGGATGTTAAGCTGGTGGATTCGATGGTTGGAATCGATCAGTCTGAGAATAATGATTTCAAGCTGGATGCGCAAGGTGTGTTGAGGTTCCATAATAGAATTTGTATTCCTGATGACGCGGAGATGAAGAAAGCAATTCTTGAAGAGAGTCATAGGAGTAAGTTGAGTATTCATCCGGGAGCTACTAAGATGTATCAGGACTTGAAGAAGTTGTTTTGGTGGCAAGGGATGAAGCGTGATGTAGCGTAGTTTGTGTATGCATGTTTAACTTGTCAGAAGTCGAAAGTTGAACATTAGAAGCCTGCAGGGTTGATGCAACCGTTAGAGGTTCCAGAATAGAAATGGGATAGTATTTCAATGGACTTTGTGATGGGATTGCCAAATACCGCGAGAGGTCATGATGCTATTTGGGTGATTGTTGATAGGCTAACGAAGTCGGCTCATTTTGTTCCTATTAACATCACATATCCAGTGCCGAAGTTGGCAGAGATTTATATCTGAGAGATTGTGAAGCTGCATGGTGTTCCGCTATGTGTCGTTTCGGATAGGGATCCGAGGTTCACGTCTGATTTTTGGAAGAGTTTGCAAGCGGAGTTGGGTTCTAAGTTGAGGTTGAGTTCGGCGTATCACCCTCAGATGGATGGCCAGTCAGAGAGGACTATTCAGTCGTTGGAGGATTTGTTAAGAGCTTGTGTTCTGGAGCAAGGAGGTTCGTGGGATGCGTACCTTTCATTGATAGAGTTCACTTATAATAACAGTTACCATTCTAGCATTGGGATGGCACCTTTTGAAGCGTTGTATGGTCGAAAATGTAGGACTCCGTTATGTTGGTATGAATCTGGAGAGAGTGTAGTACTTGGACCTGAAATTGTTCGAGAGACTACTGAGAAGGTGAGATTGATTCGGGAGAAGATGAAAGCTTCGCAAAGTAGACAGAAGAGTTACCATGATAAGCGGAGAAAGAATTTAGAATTTCAAGCAGGTGAGCATGTGTTTCTGAGAGTCACTCCGGTGACCTGTGTGGGACGCCCTTTGAAGTCTAAGAAGCTCACGCCTCGTTTTATCGGTCCGTATCAGATTTCGGAAAGAGTTGGAAATGTTGCTTATAGGGTGGCCTTGCCGCCTAATCTTTCGAACTTGCACGATGTGTTTCATGTGTCGCAACTTCGGAAGTATGTTTCAGATCCATCTCTTGTAATTCATATGGATGATGTGCAAGTACGGGATAATCTCACTGTGGAGACGATGCCTGTGCGTATTGAAGATCATGAAGTGAAGACTCTTAGAGGCAAGGAGATCGCTTTGGTGAAAGTAGTCTGGCTGGGAGCTGCCGGAGAAAGCATGTCGTGGGAGCTGGAAAGCAGGATGCGGGAGTCGTATCCAGAGTTGTTCGAATCAGGTAAATTTTCGAGGACGAAAATATTCTAAGTGGGGGAGAGTTGTAACGCCCTAAAATTTAACTATTATTTAATTGAATTGTTTGGGAATTTAATTGGTAGAAAAATAATAAAATAATAATAATGCTAGTATATGTGGACCTATTGTTGGGGATTGGGATTATTAAAATGAGAAGTATTAGTGAGGCCCATGATTAAGTCGCATAAACTAAGGAAAAGCCCATAGGACTAAATGAGCATAAAAGGGATTAAGTTAGGGTTTTGCTCATTTAGAAGGATAAAAAAAAATAGAATTGGAGAGAAGAGAAGAGAGAAGAGGCGCGGCGAAGAGGAGAGAGAGCTAGGGCAAGGCTTCGAGTTCTCCAAAGGCTAAGTTAAGGGTGGGGTTCTATCTCTATAATTGGGTGTATGAAGGGCTCTATGTAGAAAGGTTAATGGAACCTTAGGTGTAATTAAGTTAGAAGACCCTAGTTGTAGGTATTGAATTTTTATATGATGATTGAACATGATTGATGATGATTGAACATGGTTGATGATGATTGAACATGATTGATGATGATTGAACGTGCTTGATGATGTTTTGGAATCGAAATTCTGGTCTTGGGCGCCATTGGCGCCGTTTTTGATGTTGCTGTCTGGGCGCCATGGGCGCCGTCCCTGTCTATGTCGCTGAAAACGTTGTTGGGCGCCAAGGGCGCCAGCCTGTTGCGGTGTGTTGCGGTCTTGCAGGTACCTGGCGCATAGGGCGCCAAGGGCGCCTAATCCTGGCTGCCCGTTGTTGCAAGGGCGCCAAGTCTTGGCTGCCCGATTTTGAGGTTGCTGCGTTTTCCTGGCGCAAGGGCGCCAAGTATTGGCTGCCCGATTGCGATGTTGCTGTGTCTCCTGGCGCGTTGGCGCCAAGGGCGCCAAGATTTGCCTGCCCGGTTGCTGTTGTTGCGTGCTGTGTTTGGCGCAGGGGCGCCATGGGCGCCTAAATCAGGCTGCCTCGTGCTGTGTCTGGCGCAGGGTCGCCGTGGGCGCCTAAATCAGGCTGCCTTGTGCTGTGTTGCGTTGCTGGGCGCCATGGGCGCCAAGGGCGCCAGTTTGGCTGCCTGTTGTGTTGCTGGGCGCCATGGGCGCCAGTTTCGCTGCCAATTGAGTTGCTTGGCACAGTGGGCGCCAAGGGTGCCAAGTGTGGCTGCCCAAATGTGAATTTCACGATTGTTATTTAAAATGATGTTGAATATGTGATTAGGCCCAAAGTTGCCAAAATGTTGAAAGTTGCTAAAATATTGCGATGTTGCCAAAATGTTGAAAGTTGCTAAAATATTGCGATGTTGCCAAAATGTTGAAAATTGCTAAGTTGTAAATTGTTGACGATGAAGGTTGTACGAAGACGAATTTGCCTCTATTCATTGGCAGGTGATGTGTTGTAGGCCTACGACCAATGTTGCTTTCCGATGTTGTTGCGTTGCTATGTAACCATTGTTATTTGTTTGTGCATTTACATAGCGTCGCATGCCTGGCATATTTTTACGATGGAGCTATGCTCAAACCACGATGGCCTGGATTGGCAAACCACGACGACGATGTTGCGATGTTGATGCCCCTATTTACGGGCTTGAATTATGGTACCACATGCATTATAGGGTGGTGGCCCTAAGTTGAGTCACATTTCGCATTATGTGCATACTTATGTGACTGAGATGATTTTGACTGTTGTTAAGTGATGAATTGACCTGAATTACATATTGTTTTTCATGTATCCGATTATATAGTGCGATATCTCACCCCTTCTGTTTGAATGTTACCCCAAATGTTGGTAACGTGTAGGTAATCCCGAATGAAGGCAGTTCACCTTCGTTTGATCGAGTCGGTGTCGTCGCTCTGATATGTAACACTCGGGGGGAATGAACACGCGTTTTAATACTGTTTGCCTTGTTATCTCGTTGTTGGAGCTTTAAGCTGTTATGTTGCTATTTTGATGTTTTCTGAGCTGTCTTGAGTTGTTAAGATGCAACGATTATTTAATTTTACTTGTTGTGAATCCGCTGCGTAGTTTTTAAAGATGAATTATTTCTGAGGATTAAAATGGTTGTTTTATCGGTTCCTCCAAACTTGTTATATAACTGTTTTCAAAAGCGAATTAACTCGTTGTTGTTTTCACGAAGTAAATGTGGCACTCCATTGTTTGTTGAAAAAGATTTTTATGAACTCTGATATTTTTGCATTATTTTGCCGGGTAGAAATGGGGTGTTACATACCCTTCCTCAAATGTGTTGCCCTGTGAACTCAAGAATAGTGATATCGTGTCCAGCCTTCTTAATCTGTAATAATGAAACACATTTTCAATGATTGCTAATCACCCTAAATAAACTAAAATAACACACAAATTAAAAATAATTTACCAATCTGACAGCATGCTGAGGCTGGTTGACGGAGCCGCAACAGTGAAGCGAGCCACCCTTTTCAGAATTTTTATTCTGCTTGGCCTTTTCAGCTTTTTTTTTGTAGCTCTCAGTAGCCCAAAGGTCCTTGTTGGTATTCCAAACATGGTCAGGGATGTATTTCGGTTGCTTATCTTTACACCGCAGTTTATAAAGCAAATCCGACAATTGCTTGCCCATTCTTTTGAGAAAAAGTTTCTGCACAGCTACATCATGTTCCGGCAGCCATGTCAACTTAGACTGTATTAAGCAAAATATAAAATATGTATTATTATATTTAACATAAAAAAATCAAAATTAACAATATATGTAATGACATAACTAACAATTACCTTAAACAAATCCAAAAGTTTTCCCCTGTCCTCATCATTGACTTTTGTACACTTTTCATGATAAGTTTTAAAATACATTTTCTGAATATATATATATATATATATATATATATATATATATATATATATAAGTCATTGCATAATTAATTTAAACTAAAAAAGTCAAACAATACTTACGCGTTACCATACGGATAGATGACTTTGCGTTTGAAACCATCATTGCCGACAACCACCTGCACATCCTCTTCATCGGTCAATGAATCAGAATCAGTAACACCAACATGGGGCTCATCAGTATACACATCACCATAGGGCTCAGCTGGTGTAGGCATCGATAACCTTGGTGTATGCATCCCTGGTGTAGGCATATACCCAGGTGGTATAGGCGTATACCCTGGTGTAGGCATATACCCCCAGGTGGTATAGCCGTATACCCAGGTGGGGCAATTGGAGCGGTGGTTTGAGGCGTCCCAATAAATCAGTTATTCCCAATATTAACTAATGTCACCTCAGGTTGGCTACGACGATGATGCCTCTTCCCATGTCTCGATGGGTCCGAACTTTCTCCTGGATGCATATCTATAAACAATAACAAGACTCTAATAATAATGATAACAAGAACATTAATATAATGAGGATAATTAGAACATGAATGTAATAGTGATAACAACATAATCTAATAATGATAACAACATAAAACCTATATCAAGTTAGTGGCATCGATAAGTTAATCTCTATTAATAGTACATATATATGGACTTACTATTTAAAACTTGGTTGGTTCATCTATAGATAAACTTAAGATTGAGTTACTATTTTGGGTTCCACCAAAATTTGCTTTCATTGAGATGTTTAATAGCTATAGCAAAGTCTAAATAGTAAAAAGAATAAACTATTTTAAATTAAGCTCGTGCTTTTGGTTTATTGTAACCTGACCACAAATCAATTTCATAAAAAAGTTATTTTTTGTTTCATTTTGATGATACGATTTTCTTTAAATGCGATATAAGTTAATATTAACACATTGGGAACACATTATATTTTCATAAGTCTTGTAGAAATTTATTAACTTTCAAAGATATCCGTCTAAATGGATATCATATTGAAACGAGAGATAAATGAGATATTGAATATATTTATATAACGAGACATACTTCAAAAAAAAGTGTATTGGAAAAGATGCGCGTCTTTTCCTCTGGTTTGTACTACACTTATAGCAGTCAGATTGAAGCACATGTTGTTGTAAACCGGAAGAACTACACTTATCATGTAGCATAAGTTAATTATATGACCAATACTTATAAGATAAAAACTTCCAACTTCTACTTGGGAACATGCAATTTTGCATGTTGTAACTTTGATTCGCATCAAGCCAACAAGTTATCACAACTCTTCCCTCTTACATTTGGTTTTTGGTCATGAACCTAATATTTCCCATCTTAGAATTTTTGGACGTGCAGTGTATGTTCCAAATTCTCCATTCACAATGCACTATGGTGGTTCCTCAAATAATTTTGGGAATATATATTGGATATAAATCTCCATTTATAATAAAGTACCTTGAGCGAACAATTGGAGATTTGTTTATAGTCCAGTTTGATGATTATCATTTGATGAATTAAATTTCTCAACATTAGGGGGAGAGAATAAGCAGTTGAAAAAAGAGATCAGTAGGAATGAATTATCATTGTCTCATCTTGATCCTCAAACTAAACAATGTGAACTAGAAGTTCAAAAGATAATTCAATTGGAAAGCTTAGAAAATGAATCTACCAAATGCATTCCCTGATCCAAAGGTGTGACCAAGTCATACATATCAGGTGCTAATGTCCCAATGAAAATGGATGTCCCTGTTGGACAATCTAATATTGTAAATGAGTCTCAACCGTGCGTGAAGCATGGTAGACCAATCAGATCCAAAGATAAAAATTATCGAACAAGAAAGGGAGATAAAAAAGAAAGATGATCCAAGCGAGCATATAGAAACTCTAAAAGAGTCTTCAGACATAATTGACATTTCAATTCCGGAAGAACTGATCAGGTACCTGAAAATTTTAGAAATTAAAGAGATCTCAATGAAATACAATGGAACCGAATTGAAGTCAACGTTGACGATATTTTTACATATAATATAGCGCTAAATGTGATAAATGACAGTGAGGATCTTGAACCAAAGTCTACTAAAGATTGTAGGCAAAGAGGGAATTTGGCCAAAACTGAAAGATGAAATTGAAGCAGAATTAAACTTGCTTTACCAGCAAAAGAATTTGGACTTGTAGTCCAAACACCCGAAGTTTTGAAACCAATGGGATACAAATGGGTTTTTGTGCAAACTCGAAATGAGAATGGTGAAATTGTGAGATACGAAGCTCGACTTATTTCTCAAGGGTTTCCGCAAAGACCGAAAATTGGTTTTGATGAGACATATTCACCTATAGTGGATTTAAGTACTTTTCGGTACTTAATTAGCCTTGAGCACTATTTTTTCTAGTAACAAAAATTTACCCCAATATCCATGCGAGCGCCACGTGGCAGCCATCTATTGGCTGATGACGCGGCACATGTCAGTGCCACATGGCCATGATGACATGGGATGATGGCTTGGCATGTCAGTGCCACAGGGCACAAATGTACAATAAGAAACTGACATGTAACACCCCGGTATTTCTTTAACAAGGAAATACCTAAATATACAATTTGGTATAAATCAGAGTATAAAAATTCCTGTTCAGATATACATCTTTACAAGAAACAGCGGAAACTACAAAAATAATATTTTACAACTTCGAGTCAT
Source organism: Astragalus membranaceus (assembly GCA_039519185.1). Lineage (NCBI taxonomy): Eukaryota > Viridiplantae > Streptophyta > Magnoliopsida > Fabales > Fabaceae > Astragalus > Astragalus membranaceus. Next base: position 92,806,444 of record CM076846.1, read on the forward strand.
AAGACCGAATACAGAGACTATATCAAAAGAATCCGAATCATAGATGGAAGATTACATCTCCAACTTCTCCTCGAGCCCGACGACTAACTGTGCCGCCTTCTGTCCTTATGACCTGTTCTCTGTAAAAACAACAAATATGGATTGGGTGAGACAACTTGTCTCAGTGAGTCCTACCGTGCCCCCTCACTGACACTCGGTTCAATTATTAAACCGTTACAACAAAATCTGACATAACAATGTCTTATTTATTAATCGAAATGCCAAGCAAATCGTGTTCTTATCTTAGCTTAACATGAAACGGCTGTACAACGACTACGAATCCCGAATCATAAGCTATAAATCGAAATGCCGACTGTACAACGACTACGAATCCCAGCAAATCGTGTTTTCATTTTAGTTTAGCATAAATCGGCTCTACAACGACTACGAATCCCGATAACCCAAGAATTGACCACGCCAAGACGTATACAGGGCCTAGGTAAGGGGTCATGACTACCCTCCCTAGTATGCTACTTGTCGGGTCGTCACCCAACGCAATACTTATGACAATATGCATCAAATTCTCGAGAGTTAGATAATTTATATCTTTTCGATCACCAAATGGATCAATTACATAATAATCGGATAAACAATATCCATATCGATCTATAACCCGTTTTGAGGAATTCATAAGTTAGACCTCCGGCATTATAATCATTTTCATTTGACATATATAAACATATATATATATTCAGTCAGTCCATCAATCGGTGTACCCACACGTATACTAGGGTTTCGGTTTTTCAATCAATTATGCTTTCGAAGCCCTTTTCAAAAACATGAGTTGAACAAGTTCAAAATACGGTTGTCAGTAAGGCAATATCTTTAAAATTGGTTGGGAAGAAGATTAGGAGTGATTCGGGATTGAAAGGAGCGACGAAATGAGAAATCGGAGTCCGGTAACAGCAGCCACGCACGGTCCGTGCCCAGGGGCGCACGACCCGTGCGTGATTTACCAAAACCACACAGCCAACACGAAGAGGCCGCACGGTCCGTGCTCAGGGGCGCACGACCCGTGCGGCCTGTTGTGTTACCGAATTCTAGTTTCTCATTCTGTTTTCCATTTCTCGCCCAAATCGAATTCCGATCGTTCTCCAACCTGAAAGCAGATTTAATAAACAACATTCCAGACCATATCCCAGCGAAAGCGTTTAAATACACAATTCATAAATTGCTCAATAATTTGATAAAAACCCGTAAAACGCTATATTTCTCAAAAACGGTTTTCGGTTCCAAAATCTTTCGAAAACGGATAATGCCTTATGACTCAAAACCGATATGTTTTCAAGACACATAATTATATCCCTATCCGTGAGTAGAACTCACCCGGTTGACGATCCCGCGAGAAATCACGCCGGAACACGGACGGCCGGATTGTAACCACTCGAACAATCCCCGTAGTCACGTACACGCTACTAGTGCCTCCGCATCTGAACTCGATGGGTCCCACATGCACCACCAGTAACTCGATCAAATTCTTGCTACTGAACACTCATCCGGTACTTGAGTTGACGACCCTCGAGAATTATGACGAATCGAACTCAATTTTGACGAGCGGGCATACTAGCTTCAAATTTCCATTTCCCAGCATCAGGATCCAGTTTTGCAATAAGCATAACTTGGTCAATCCGTGACCGAATCTACTCAAATCAGTGCCCATTGTGAAGATAATTTCGTCTACTTTCAGATGGTCAAGGATTCACACGCATGCATCCAGTGGTTTGGGAGATATTAACAAAACAAGATGACTGGTCCAGGACAGTGTTTGATTTTGAAACCGTAACTTGGGGACATTATATCTCCTTCATTTCGCCATGAAATCATACGGTTCTTGTGCCCAAAATGAATAGATTGTTGTATAGTTTCCAGAGGGACAAGAATCACGATCATCAGAGTAGTGTACAGTGAGATACGAGGAAAACAATGAAGATGGTTCATACGGGTTTCACCCAGAAATCTTGATTGACTTGATCATCATCATCCTCAATCACTTGCTATCACGAATTTGAGTCCCATAGCCAACTCAAAACATCCATAACTGAACTAAGCTACCCCCAATCTCCAGAAACTTCGAAATGTGGTTGGAGGAAGTACTCTAATATGACCATTGGGCTTAGGAAAGTGATTATGAAGCACCAATAGCACATAAAATGGCAAACACACCAACTAGATCATATGAGCTTTGAGAATTCGAAAATGGCAATGAAGGAAGGGGTGAGAATCAGCTTCTGGAAGTTGTACCAATGGAAAGGAAAAAGAAATTGGAGTGGGAGAGTGGTCTAAGAACTTACATGCATGAGAAAGTGATGGAGTTCCACCTCTTTCTTCCTCCTCCCCTTCTCACCCTCTTTTCCCCCTTTTTGCTTCTGTTTTTCAGCTCTTTCTTTCTGAATTGTTGCAACTGAAGGTGAGGAAGAAGGTTTTTAAATGGTACTTCAGCTGAGGGTGAATTTTTAATGAGGGTGCAATTACCAAAGTGCCCTTATTTCAATTCTACTCAAACAACCAATCCTCAATGCACAATCTCCTATCATTAGTCATTTAAATTAGCTAACTTACTTGGTCTTAATAACCATTTTTGTTATAGCCATTTACTGACTTTGACAAATCGAAATCTAGGGAAATGACCAAAATGCCCTTGGCCCATTAAGTCTTGGTTTTGAGGCTAAAACCCCAATAATCTTATGGCTTTCCGCTCGGCATAGGTTTCTTGACTAATTCTCATTCGAGTCGAGACTAACTGCTCACTCAATTGATACGTCTTCGATGTGAGGCGAAATGACGATTTTACCCTTCAGCTGAATTGTTCATTTACATTATGACTAAGCCACTTTTAAATGTAGAGTAGGATTTCTTTGGACTTTTCCTCGACTATTAATCCCTGAGACACGACCAATTATTCCCACAAATAATTACTCGGTCTTAGGCATCATAGTACGAGTCTTTAAAAATTAGGGATGTTACAATCACCCCAACTTTTAAAAATTTTGTCCTCAAAATTGACAAGACGAACCTTAAGCAAAAAGATATTGATATCGGTTCATCATGTCCTCTTCCAATTCCCGAGTAGCCTCTTCGGCTGAGAAACCTTCCCAGACTACCTTGACAATCGGAATAGTCCATGACCTCAATGTCTTCACGTCACGCCCTAGGATATGACTAGGATAAGGTTGGAATGATAAATCCGGTCGAAGATCGATCGTTTCAACGCTCAACGGCTGAAGTGGATCGGGAATTCATTTTCTCAACTGAGACACGTGAAAGACATCATGAAGATACAGACTTTCTTCAGAAATTAACTATTTCGACCTCTTGAAAGCTGACACTAATTGTTATGGACAATGAAATGCCTACAATCTGTTGAGGATATGAACTCATAGTTATGGTATCCATACATCCTGCACTTTCGAAGTCAGGAACTCGGAAAGTTTCGGCCTAGCCGTAGCTTGAATTGGAACGAAACGATGACTTTAAGAGAATTTCTTTGGAATCAAACCATACGGTATCCAGAAGAAAAGTTTTCTTCTCTTCCCGAGTTACGCTCACATAAGCGCTTGACTCATTTTACTTAAACCTCGACTGAAGCAAACAAAGTTATTTTATAAAACAGGTTGACTTTCAGTCCAAGGAATCGGGAAACGATTTTTCATTGCAACCGAATCCAGGAAAAACTCTAAAATAATAGTAAAATATTCTTTTATTAAATCAGTTCCAAAACATTGAAAGTACAATAGTTCCATTTGAATGAAAATTCCTTTCAATGGGGTTTCTAATGACGATAGTTTGAAAAAATACGACTACACAAAACGATATTTCACCCCAACTTATAAATGACCTTACTCGATGCACGGCGTTTCAACAAAGCGGAATGTCATTCTTAAATTTTTAAAATTTGCAAGTTCGAAAGTGAGAATAAAGGTGTTATTTTGTTGGAGTCTACCCTTTGCGCGATCAAAATCTCGCAAACTTTTATCGTGCTTGAGTTCGGTTCCGTTAAAACAAAAATAATGAGGTTCGTTCGAGGAAGGGATCGGGAAGGGCATCGAGCCGAAAGGAAAGCGGGTATTTGCTTTAAAAATTCTCCTCAAGCCGCTATTCCACTCGATTCAATTCATTTCCTTTCAATTCCTTTCTCGAATCGGTCCATGACAAAACTTCGAGATTAAAACAAAGGTTCGTATTTCATGATGAAAAATGGATACGACTTGACCGTCTCAAGAGACTACACAAAGGTTATAAAGTTCACTATCAAGGACTCATGTGTCATACAGTCACTGTCCAATCATTTAGTTTCCGACCGACATACGGTTCATCCTCAGTCACTCTACCATCAAACGGGTGTAGAAGGTGAAAAGGTAAAAACATTATAGGTACTCAACTCATTGGATTCTTAGAAAAGCATCGTGTGCTGGACCACCATCGGACAATTCTGAATTCAGCACATACTTGATTTATCGACATTTAATCATAGGTCAATAGAATGGAGAATTAGCATTGACCCATCCGATGGGTCCAAGTCACAACAACTTACTGTTGATCTTAACGAATTCAAGATTAACGATTGGAGTTTCACTTTAGTAGCGGAAGCTTGAATGCTATAACATTCGAAGGATGATTTCCCAAACATGGCTTTTTCGGAGTTTTCTAAGTCAACGACTTGTCCAATTTCAGCGGTCTTCCTAAATCAACTAGGCTTGAACTTTGATACCTATCTTTCATAGATTCTTGATCACTCAGATCCTAAGGAGATGCAAATTTTCGATATTGGGAATCCTACTAGAACGACATACGGTCTTCTTTCGGAGATGAGATTTAGAGTCATTCTAGACAATCTTTGGTTTCTCGATTAACTTCAGCGTAGTAATTATTCTCGGATTAGTCACGAAATTGAAATTGCGGTGGCACCAGGGAATTTTGAAAACAAAAGCTATTTTGGGAATCAAACGAGCACACCATAAGTGTCTTCGTATTGATTCGTTGAAATTGGAGTATTTATCATTTAGAATTTTCCCCGGTCCCGCTTCTTTCTGAACTTTCGCGACTATCTAGACATAATTATTACATTACATTAATCGATCTAGCTTCAGAACGGTTTCTACTCCACGGCAACATTACGTTCGCCACACAGGTGACTTAAAGCTCCTCGATCTTCCAACTAGATAGTTGGGGTCTTAGAGATTAAGATTTTGGAATCATTTCTAATGGTTGAATGGCCATCAGTACTACTGACAATTGTCGGAAGTAGGTTTCTAGAGAAGGTTTACAGTAACGCTATCCTGAATCGGTATCTAGGAGTCTAAACTGACTGATTGGAAATCCTTTTTCCAATTTTAGTACAACTGGGAGGTTCACATTCCACGAATGCTTAGTGTTTACGGTTCAGATTTAAACAGAGGTATGCTTCACAACACAAATGGAGGTACAGTTCACTACCCATCCACCGGTGTAGATATTTTCGTTAGCTTTCCAACGCCTCTCGGAACATAAAAATCGGAGTTCCAGAGCAGAAGTTACGAACAAAATGAGTCGGAAGACTAACGAGAATTTCTCACAGGCCGTGATTGGAATGCTTCCAGCAGCAGATTGAAATGAGGCCACTTCTACTGATTACACATACTGATTTGCTTTGAAGGATTTGATTCACAATTCCTGATCGGGACTTAACCTGATTGGCACATTATGACCCTGCTAGTCAATACTGGCAACGGAGTACCTTTACTCAGCTAGCTTTATCATCCGTCACATTGTGACTCGGAAGAAGAAGAATAGGGATCTGTACTTGAAATTTTCTGGAGGGACTTCCTCAACTGATACCTAAACTGGGATTGACTTACTCCAGAAGGTGAGATTTATGATGAAAACGATATTTCAAAAACTGATACGCTGACTAAATAAAGGTCAGGGTTTTGGGTGTTAACTAATCTGACAGATTTCAGTACACTGACGTTACTGCCGCACAATGGCTTCGCTTGATTTGTACTTCTCGATAAGATCTAAGACGTTTCATCCCGCGACTCACTAGCCGCATCCGATTTATTTACTGAACAGCAGCCCACAGTTTCCTCGAACCATCGCGGATGCCCATCCTTGTTTCCAAATGTAATATGTAGCCCTCTGCTACCGCTGCACGTTCTGATGAAACGAGAAGGCTGAGAATCCTATGGTGTAGGGTCTCGGACATTTTCGGGGCTGAGGCAACTATCTGTCATAGTTTTTCAGTAACTTACATGAAACATTGAGTGGATCCTGACTCAATACGTCACATAATATACTAAAAAGGTCTGACATATAATTGTCTAAGTCCCTAGCTGACTCGATCCTATGTTCTCGACCCGAAGGTCACTACGTCTGACAAGGCCGAACCGCTCTGATACCAAATGTAACACCCCGGTATTTCTGTAAACAAGGAAATACCTAAATATACAATTTGGTATAAATCAGAGTATAAAAATTCCTGTTCAGATATACATCTTTACAAGAAACAGCGGAAACTACAAAAATAATGTTTTACAACTTCGAGTCATAAGACCGAATACAGAGACTATATCAAAAGAATCCGAATCATAGATGGAAGATTACATCTCCAACTTCTCCTCGAGCCCGACGACTAACTGTGCCGCCTGCTGTCCTTATGACATGTTCTCTGTAAAAACAACAAATATGGATTGGGTGAGACAACTTGTCTCAGTGAGTCCTACCGTGCCCTCTCACTGACACTCGGTTCAATTATTAAACCGTTACAACAAAATCTGACATAACAATGTCTTATTTATTAATCGAAATGCCAAGCAAATCGTGTTCTTATCTTAGCTTAACATGAAACGGCTGTACAGCGACTACGAATCCCGAATCATAAGCTATAAATCGAAATGCCGACTGTACAACGACTACGAATCCCGGCAAATCGTGTTTTCATTTTAGTTTAGCATAAATCGGCTGTACAACGACTACGAATCCCGATAACCCACGAATTGACCACGCCAAGACGTATACAGGGCCTAGGTAAGGGGTCATGACTACCCTCCCTAGTATGCTACTTGTCGGGTCGTCACCCAACGCAATACATATGACAATATGCATCAAATTCTCGAGAGTTCAATAATTTATATCTTTTCGATCACCAAATGGATCAATTACCAAATAATCGGATAAACAATATCCATATCGATCTATAACCCGTTTTGAGGAATTCATAAGTTAGACCTCCGGCATTATAATCATTTTCATTTGACATATATAAACATATATATTCAGTCAGTCCATCAATCGGTGTACCCACACGTATACTAGGGTTTCGGTTTTTCAATCAATTATGCTTTCGAAGCCCTTTTCAAAAACATGAGTTGAACAAGTTCAAAATACGGTTGTCAGTAAGGCAATATCTTTAAAATTGGTTGGGAAGAAGATTAGGAGTGATTCGGGATTGAAAGGAGCGACGAAATGAGAAATCGGAGTCCGGTAACAGGAGCTCACGCACGGTTCGTGCCCAGGGGCGCACGACCCGTGCGTGATTTACCAAAACCACACAGCCAACCCGAAGAGGGCGCACGGTCCGTGCCCAGGGGCGCACGACCCGTGCGGCCTGTTCTGTTACCGAATTCTAGTTTCTCATTCTGTTTTCCATTTCTCGCCCAAATCGAATTCCGATCGTTCTCCAACCTGAAAGCAGACTTAATAAACAACATTCCAGACCATATCCCAGCGAAAGCGTTTAAATACACAATTCATAAATTGCTCAATAATTTGATAAAAACCCGTAAAACGCTATATTTCTCAAAAACGGTTTTCGGTTCCAAAATCTTTCGAAAACGGATAACGCCTTATGACTCAAAACCGATATGTTTTCAAGACACATAATTGTATCCCTATTCGTGAGTAGAACTCACCCAGTTGACGATCCCGCGAGAAATCACGCCGGAACACGGACGGCCGGATTGTAACCACTCGAACAATCCCCGTAGTCACGTACACGCTACTAGTGCCTCCGCATCTGAACTCGATGGGTCCCACATGCACCACCAGTAACTCGATCAAATTCTTGCTACTGAACACTCATCCGGTACTTGAGTTGACGACCCTCGAGAATTATGACGAATCGAACTCAATTTTGACGAGCGGGCATACTAGCTTCAAATTTCCATTTCCCAGCATCAGGATCTAGTTTTGCAATAAGCATAACTTGGTCAATCCGTGACCCAATCTACTCAAATCAGTGCCCATTGTGAAGATAATTTAGTATACTTTCAGATGGTCAAGGATTCACACGCATGCATCCAGTGGTTTGGGAGATATTAACAAAACAAGATGACTGGTCCAGGACAGTGTTTGATTTTGAAACCGTAACTTGGGGACATGATATCTCCTTCATTTCGCCATGAAATCATACGGTTCTTGTGACCAAATTGAAGAGATTTTTGTCTAGTTTACAGAGGGACAAGAATCACGATAATCAGAGTAGTGTACAGTGAGATACGAGGAAAACAATGAAGATAGTTCATACGGGTTTCACCCAGAAATCTTGATTGACTTGATCATCATCATCCTCAATCACTTGCTATCACAAATTTGAGTCCCATAGCCAACTCAAAACATCCATAACTGAACTAAGCTACCCTCAATCTCCAGAAACTTCGAAATGTGGTTGGAGGAAGTACTCTAATATGACCATTGGGCTTAGGAAAGTGATTATGAAGCACCAATAGCACATAAAATGGCAAACTCACCAACTTGATCATATGAGCTTTGAGAATTCGAAAATGGCAATGAAGGAAGGGGTGAGAATCAGCTTCTGGAAGTTGTACCAATGGAAAGGAAAAAGAAATTGGAGTGGGAGAGTGGTCTAAGAACTTACATGCATGAGAAAGTGATGGAGTTCCACCTCCTTCTTCCTCCTCCCCTTCTCACCCTCTTTTCCCCCTTTTTGCTTCTGTTTATCAGCCCTTTCTTTTTGAATTGTTGCAACTGAAGGTGAGGAAGAAGGTTTTTAAATGGTACTTCAGCTGAGGGTGAATTTTTAATGAGGGTGCAATTACCAAAGTGCCCTTATTTCAATTCTACTCAAACAACCAATCCTCAATGCACAATCTCCTATCATTAGTCATTTAAATTAGCTAATTTACTTGGTCTTAATAACCATTTTTGTTATAGCCATTTACTGACTTTGACAAATCGAAATCTAGGGAAATGACCAAAATGCCCTTGGCCCATTAAGTCTTGGTTTTGAGGCTAAAACCCCAATAATCTTATGGCTTTCCGCTCGGCATAGGTTTCTTGACTAATTCTCATTCGAATCGAGACTAACTGCTCACTCAATTGATACGTCTTTGATGTGAGGCGAAATGACGATTTTACCCTTCAGCTGAATTGTTCATTTACATTATGACTAAGCCACTTTTAAATGTAGAGTAGGATTTCTTTGGACTTTTCCTCGACTATTAATCCCCGAGACACGACCAATTATTCCCACAAATAATTACTCGGTCTTAGGCATCATAGTACGAGTCTTTAAAAATTAGGGATGTTACATGACACGTGGTAGTGACGTCATTAATGATGTCATGATGTCGTCATCTCCATTTGCCACATCATTTTTTTTGATGGAAAGTTAACAGAGGGATCAAACTGGAAGTGTTTTGTTTTTGCAAGGGCTTTTCAATTTATTTTTTTGCAGGGAAGAAACTGGATTTTGGAGATATTTGCAGGGACGGAACATAACTTCAAGCCTCCAAATTATCAACTTTTAGAATATTACTGTTGGAATTTAAATAATCTTAATTAATATTATTTTGTCTCTTTCATTCCATCTTCTCTATAAATAGGACACTTGTGGTAGTTCTTCCACACAACTCATTTTTTGCATTGAAAACTAATATAAAATTATCTTCTCATCACTCTCATTCATTTTTCACTTGCTCATATTCTAGTTGAGAGCTTTATACTCCACATAGTTTGAGTTGTATAACTCGTGCTTGAATTTGTTCACTATCTATACTATTGACGTATTTTCTTAATCTTTATTGTTTCTTATTTTTGGGTGTGATCCCAAGTTATTCAAGTGAGATGATATCTCTTGGTTTTGTGGCTCTTCTACATAGGGAGGTGATATCCCATTTTTGGGTGAAGTGAGTGCTCTTCAATTTTAAAGGTTTCTAGCTGAACCTGTCTTAAAAGCTAGTATTTTATTAAAATCCCTTGGTGTTTTTCCTTGGGGACTACACGTAAGACTCAGGAGTGGCCGAACTAGGGTAAATTTCTGTGTGTCTATTTCATTTCCCTTCATGTTTTTTATTTTAATTTCTTTACAAGTAATTTTTGTTATTATTTATTTTTCAGCTTCTTTAATTATCGTCTCTTATTTTAGTTCAAACATTTTCTAAGTTCTTTATTTTATTTGATTAATTTCTTTTAAGTGATTAATTTTTAATTGTTATTTTTAGGTTCACAATTCGCCCCCCTCTTGTGTTTGAAGTCACTTGGTCAACATAACACTAACACTGCAAAAAAAACGAAAATTAGAGACTGACAAAATCCGTCGCTAAACAAGGAAAATCCGTCGCTAATCATATTAACGACGAAATTTGTGACGACAGTTGAACAAGTAGTTTGTAGACAAATTGTTCTCTTCACTAGTACTGAAAATCGATACAACGCCAGTTAAATCGAACTTTGTGCACCAGTTGAAGAACGGCGTGGTTTCCACTGGTGTAGTAAGTTAGACCTTTCATGTCGTTTTGTTTAACAACCGGCATAAAATTGTCATTTTAAACGCTTAAAAAACTGACAGTTATGAGGTTTATAAGTCGACTATTAGTGAAAACAAACATTAAAACTTTTATTTTTATAAATAATGTTTTTTTCGGTTTCCAAATTAAACAACAATTTTTGAATCAATAAAACAAGCACATAAGTTATAATGAAAAGAACATCGAAACTAATAAAAAATTAGAACCCAATTGTAAGAAACAAATTTTTGCTAGTAATTCTCATAACATAAATTATGTCGGTTTACAATATATAAGTACCAAATACAGAATTTCAATGAGAAAAGTATATATCAACCTAGATTAGTGTGTTTCCTCCAAAACAAACCTAACAAGTAGGATTGAAATTGAAGAAGTTTGAAACCATGAACTTGTATACTGTAACACCCATTTCTACCCGGTAATTATTAATAAAATATCAGAGTTTTCGCAAACAAATGAGCGTCACATTTTTCGACTAAAAAAAAACCTTAAACGGATACATAACACTCATCACTCGTGTAACACCCCGGTATTTCTAACATGTAGAGAGACCGAAGATGCACAGATGCGGAAGTTCAGAGGGCACAGTTCCTGTTTAAGTCTTGGACATACAAACTTTTTCCGAAATGAAGACATAATCGGAATTAACATTACTTCATAAAATAGAAGTTCATCGGTTTCATACCGAAAGGAATACAATATCCAAGTCCAAAACCAAACAGAACATAAAGCGGTTCGTAAAACTCATAGCCAATACAAGTTATACAACCAAGAAAACAACAAAAGGACAAGGGACAAATATGACTAAGTCTTCAGCACCTTCGAGAGTATATCAACTACTCGTGCACAATAGTCTTCCGTTTTCCCTGCTTCTCTGAAAAACAACAAATATGGATTGGGTGAGATAACATTATCACAGTGAGTCCTACCGTGCCCCCTCACTGACACTCGGTTCAATTTATGAAACCGTTACAACAAAAGCTGACATAACAATGTCTTATTTATTAATCGAAATGCCGACCGTGCAACGACCACTAATCCCGGAAATTCGTGTTCTTAATTATTAATCGAAACGCCGACCGTGCAACGACCACTAATCCCGGCGAATCGTGTGTTTAACTTAGCACGAACCGGCTGCACAACGCCTGCTAATCCCGGTAACCCGTGAGTTGACCACGCCAAAACACATACAGGGCCTAGGGTGAGGGCTCATGACTTCCCTTCCTAGTATGCTACTTGTCGGGTGGTCACCCAACGCGATACATATGACAATATGCATCAAATTCTCGAGAGTTAGATAACTTATATCTTTTCGATCACCAAAGGATCAGTCACATAATAATTGGATAAACAATATCCATATCGATCTATAACCCGTTTTGAGGAATTCATAAGTTATACCTCCGGCATTATAATCATATTCAATTGACATATATAAACATATATATATATTCAGTCAGTCCATCAGACGGTGTACCCACACGTATACTAGGGTTTCAGTTTTTCAATCAAATGGGCTTTCAAAGCTCTTCTCTCAAAACCATGAGTTAAATACGTTCAAAATAGGGTTTTCAGTAAAGCAATTTCCTTTTAAATGATTGAGAAAGAAATTAGAAAAGGTTCGGAATCAAACGGAGCGACAAAACGAGAAAACGGAAGTCGGTAACAGAACCTCACGCACGGTCCGTACCCAGGGGCGCACGACCCGTGCGTGATGCACTTCAATTGAAATTTCCAACCCGAAGGGAGCGCACGACCCGTGCGTCCCGTTTTATTCTCCAATTCATCCAACCCGAAGTAGGCGCACGATCCGTGCCCAGGGGCGCATGATCCGTGCGACCTGTGTCTGTTACCAAAATTTCACATATTTCTCATTTTCGCTCCCCGTTCTCGCCCAATTCGATTTCTAATTTCGATCACCTAAAACTCAGAAAAATCCCAGAACACATTTCCAGTATATAATCACAATTAAAATCATCTTCGAAATCATCTATAATTTCACAAATCCTGGAAATTCGTTCAATTCGTTTTAAAGCGGATTCAATCCTTTAATTGTTCAAAACTGGGATTTTGACACAGCACCGAAACATAATTATTCAAGGTCACAAAACGTCCCTAATCGTGAGTAGAACTCACCCGTTGACGATTTCACTTGAAATTCCGATCGAACACGCGAAGACCGAAACACCAAAGCACACGGACTGACACCAACAAAAGCACCAACAGAGTTACAGCAGCAACTCCTTCACTGAACTAGCAACAACCAGCTTCAAGGTAGCAACTGGAACAAAATCCCCAGCTTAAATCCTTCTCCAATTTCAAAATGCAACAGGACAGCAACAAATTCACTAATTTCAGCTGGATATTAACATGCATCAAGGTGGAGGTTCAGAACTTCATCTTCTTCAACCTTGAAGCTTGATATGCGATAATGGCAAAGAGAGATATAGGGAGAATCGGGCTTTGAAACTTGGCTCATTAGAAAGGAATTGGAAAATGGAGTAGGAATGTTGAAGAAGGACTTATATGCAAGAAGAAAATCTGAGTTTCCTCTCCTCTTCTTCTCCACTCGCGCCCTCTTTCCCTCCTTCCACAACTCCTTTCTTCTTCTGGATTTTCAAAAATGAATGAATGAGGGTGATGTGGCTGAGTGGCTTCAGAATAGAAGTATTTATATGAGGGGTGCAAAATTACCATTTCGCCCTTCAGCTTAAATACTTTAATTTATCATCACTAAGCCATAATTAGTTGAGGATAGGGATTTCAGACATTATCTTCGACTAATCCTCACCGAGACTCGCCTAAATATTCTTGACGAATAATTATATCGGTCTTAGGATTTTGTAATTCGAGTCTTGAAATTTCGGGATGTTACAATCACCCCAACTTTTAAAAATTTTGTCCTCAAAATTGACAAACGTACCAAAATGAAAGAGATATGGATATCGAGCACGCATGTCTTCTTCCAGTTCCCAGGTAGCCTCTTCGGCTGAAAAACCATCCCAGACTACTTTGACAATCGGAATTGTCCTTGAACGCAGAGTCTTCATACCATGCTCTAAGATATGGCTAGGATAAGGTTGAAATGACAAGTCCGGTCGCAGGTCAATCGTATCAACACTCAACGGTTGATGTAGATCGGGAACATACTTCCTCAACTGAGACACGTGGAACACATCATGGAGGTTTGATAGGGCCGGAGACAATGCGAGGCGATAGGCAACTGGCCCAATCCGCTCGATGATTTGGAAGGGTCCAGCATATCGAGGACTGAGCTTCTTCGCTCCCAGAGCTCTCCCGATGCCTATGGTTGGAGAAACTTTTAAGAACACATGATCACCAACCTCAAACTCCAACGGTCTCCTTCGGTTGTCAGCATAGCTCGTTTGCCGACTCTGAGCAACCTTCATCCTTTCTCGAATTAACTTGATCTTATCAGTAGTCTCCCGAATCAACTCTTACTCATTCACGCAGCGGAAAATCATAAGGGTTCAACTAAAACAAACGTAGTGACCATGTACGATTTATAACATCAAAATCCACAAAATAACATAAACAATATAAATAGTGTTCATCCCCCCGAGTGCTACGTATCAGAGCGACGACACCGAACTAACGAAGAACTATGGTCTTCATTCGAGATCACCTGCACGTTACCAACATAGGGGTAACATTCAAACAGAAGGGGTGAGATATCAAACAATATAAAAGAATCGTACGAAAGACCGTATACACAGGTCAGAATATCAGATAGTCACCACAGACAAATATCGTCACAACAGTCAACAAGTCAACAACAGCTTGGACATAACGGTCGTTATCATCACAATAGTCAACATCAGCACAACAAGCATATATCTTCACAACAACATCAAATTGCAATCACCAAGAATCATCACCAACGTCATGAGTAAATGAATGACATGCAACCAACACCAACGGGTATATGCATGTGGTACCAATCATCACAAATAAAATAGCCAATAAGGGCCTCATCACCTATATTATCACCAAGATTTTGAGCATCATCATCATCACCTATAGCTCCAAGGCCGAAGCCTTCATCAACAAAGTAATGCATATGAAATGTATGCGACACCATGAACAATACACCAGAGACAATCAACAACAATAGTCATCTAATAACACAACAACACCAATATCAACAAATGGTCATAGACCCATCACCTATCACCTTAGCCAATAAAATAGGCACATCACCTGTTATATCATCACCAATAACACCAATCATCACCAATAACACCAACACCTATAGGACAGTCTAACAACTTGATCAACAACCACCGACACCAAAGACACCAATAGATTTACACATCAATGCCAACAACAATTTTACAACACCGAGAACAACGACAATTTACATCACCTGGAACAACAACGACTTTTCAACACCAATACCAACGACTACCGGGATAGCCACCCAGGCGCCCAGCCACCAACAACCAAATAGGACATGGCAGGAACTGGTGCCCAGCAACAGGGCGCCAACAGACAACATCATCCAACAAGAACTGGCGCCCAGCAACAGGGCGCCAACAGGCAACAGCAACAAACAGGAACTGACGCCCGGCAACAGGGCGCCTAGCACAACAGTAGCAACAACAGACATGGCGCTAATGCACCGACACGCAACATCAACAATTCAACAATGGCCACCGGCCTACAACAACAACTTCATACCTAATAAGGCAATCAAACAATGGCCACCGGCCGACAAAAACAAAATCAACAAGACAACAGGGCGCTAAGGGCACCAACAACCACCCACAAAAATAGGGACAGCCAACAACCACCCCAAAATAGGAATAGCCCACAAAATAGAAACAACACATATGATTTTCAGCAACAGCAACATGATTTTCAGTAAACAACAACATTGATTTACAGCAACAGCAACATGATATTCAGTAAACAGCAACATTAATTTACAGCAACAGCAACATGATTCTCAGTAAACAGCAACATTAATTTACAGCAACTGCAACATGATTTTCAGTAAACAGCAACATTAATTTACAGCAACAGCAACATGATTTTCAACAAAACAACAACTTAATTTTCAGCAAAACAGCAACTTAATTTTCAGCAAACAGCAATAACAATTTCTAGCAAACATACCTCTACTTTGGTGAATTAATTAACTTATCAAACGGTATTGAAACTTAGCAAAGGACCCCTCTATGGAAAGCTAAGAATGTCTAGTTCCTGACTATAATTTTTATTTTGCAAAATAATGGTCCAATTCGTACAGTTTCAGTAAATAAGCAACAAGGTTCAGAAAATAGGACAGCCACCATGACCTAGCTTGTGACACCTCTAAAATTATCAAAATTCAGTCAAATGACATGGGACTTGAGCCTAACCCGAAAAACATTGAGTGTAGTTTTCAATGAATCAAGAATCATTCAAAAGGAGTTCAAACGAAAATGTTATACACGAAATACCGAACCTATATCCAGATTGCTTCCAGAATTTTGACCTAACTTGTGACACCTATAACTCGAGCCATACAACTCCAAATGCAACCAAACCAGTGCCAAATTAACAATCATTAAATCTAGTTTCTGAAAAGGTAAACCACATAATTTTTGGACCGCTAGATTGTTCCCAGTTACTGTATAACCGAACCTACACCCAGATCGTTTCCAGAATTTTAACCTAACTTGTGACACCTATAACTCGAGCTATACAACTCCAAATGCAACCAAACTTGTGCCAAATTAACAAGCATTAAATCTAGTTTCTGAAAAGGTAAACCACATGATTTTTTGGACCATTAGATTGTTCCCAGTTACTGTATAACCGAACCTATACCCAGATCACCCCAAACAGTGAGTTTAGCAACAAAATTGGCATCAAGACATAACATCAACATATAAAAAAAATCATGACACACATATGGTAATTATCAAAACCCTAACCCCACATGCAATCCCTCATACAACCCATTATAATGTTTGAATCACACCCTTACCTTAGCCTTAGATGAATACACAATCCTAGCTTGATGGATGATTCGAACCCTAGCTTCTTCTCTCTCCCCTTGATTCACGTTTTCTCTCCTTCTTTCTCTTGTGCTAGCGCCGCCCCCTCCTAGCTCTCTCTTCTCAATCCTTTTTTTTTCTTTTTCCTTCTAATGACAACAAAACCCTAACCTAGCCCTTTTATATTTTTATTTGGTCTTATGGGCTTTTTCATCACTTATTCGAATTACTCATGGGCCAATCACTTAAAATCACTATTACTAACCCCTAATGGACAAACTATTAATAACATATAATTATATTATTATTTCTACCACACAAATCCTATTAAATTAATTAAATAAATTAATCAATTATTTTTGGGGCGTTACATATACCACTGTAATTTGGCATGAATTTTATTATTCATTGACAGAAAGAGGGATAGAAGAAAATTGAGCATCCAGATCGCTAGAAATTATTAGAATCTACTATGGAATATACGTATAAACACTAATAGTGTAAAGCGCATAGGCTCAATTCCCCAAACCCCCTCTATCTTTCAATAGATAGTAAAACCCGTGCCAAATTATAATAGTTGTAACGCCCCAAAAACAATTGGCTAAGTATTTAATTAACTATTTAATTAAATATTTAGGTATTTATTTTATTGGTGTATTTTATTAAAAATGATAGTAAGGTGTTCCATGTTAATCGGGGAGTGGCGGTACGTAATTAACTAAATCGGGCTTACGATGTGGAGGAAGGCCCATGGCCCAAATCCACTAACCTAGGCGCTTAGGTGAAGCTAAACCTAGGGTCTTAGTGATCATTAGCGAAATTTTAGAGAAAAGAAAGGAGAGAAACGTAGAAACAAAAGAAAGGGAGCACAACGTGAAGGAGAAGGAGAAAAGAGGGACTTTCGCGGATTGGAGGGAGAAAATCGCAAGGCTTGTTGCTGTGGTTCTTGGTGATTGGTAAAAAGGGTTCTCATCTTCAATCAATTCTTGAGGTAAGGGTGGGTTTAACTTTGATAATGGGTTTATGATGGGTGTATGGGTAGTTAGGGCTTGAAAAGTCAATTAGTGTTATGGTTGTTACATGAGATAAGAAAATTGAATATTGAGTTGGGTGATTTGATGAGCTTTAGGGTCGATTTTCATGTTTTGTGATGATGAGGATATGTGATGGAGCGATTGAGATTGAATAGGGATGTGAAGTATGTGATGTTATTATTTATTTGAGTATTTGAAGCTTATGTTGTAGTCAAATTGTTGGTTTATGATTGTGTGAATAAATACAATAAGTTGGTGAATAAATTGAGAAATGTGGGATTGTGTGTTTGAGATGTGAAGAATGGTATGTTTTGTATGGTAATGCTGTTTTTAAACATATGATTATATGTTGCTGTTTTTTTTTTAGAAAATGAAGTGCTGTTGCTGTTTTTAAACATATGATTATATGTTGCTGTTTTTTTTTAGAAAATGAAGTGCTGTTGCTGTTTTTAAACATATGATTATATGTTGTTTTTTTAGAAAATGAAGTGCTGTTGCTGTTTTTAAACATATGATTATATGTTGCTGTTTTTTTTTTCAACACGTAAAGATTCCAAAGTTACTTTAAAATAAATCCTCAAAACAAATACAAGTAATCTCCAAGCAGCGGAATCACAAAATCATTTAACATCTCCAATTAAACAAGACATCCAGTCGAACTCCAAAAATAAATAGGCATTAAGCCAAAACTCCCAAAACGACAGAAAACAGTTCGCAAAACGAAAACTAAACCCCGCCCCGGTGTTACACATCAGAGCTGACTCGGACTCAACGAGAACGAAAACATCACACCAGACACCGACCCGTAACACAAAGTCAACACTAAGACACGTTACATATTTATGTATGGACTATGCAACAATGCAACCACGCTCGGCATATGCATGCGGTACCGATCTCGTAAAATAGGCCACGACGGGAAAGAGGCCGAAGCCTATACCACCAAAATAATCTCAAAGAGGCCGAAGCCTATACCTCCAAGAAATGCATATGACAATGTGACTCATGACTCATGCACCAATTACACCAGCTCAAAGTATTTAATTCACAACTACTATATCATCATATCTCGTTTTGAAGCATTTATAACAATATCACGTGTCGTAGCATCACAGCTACCTCGAAATTCTCACCCGTTCACAGCATCATTACAATAGGGTATAAGAAAACAGTGCCTTTAAATTCAAGGCAACAGCACACTTAGATTTAAGGAAAACAGCACATTAAATTTAAGCAAAACAACACGTTTAATTTAAGGTAGATGGCACATCAAATTATAAAGAAAACAGCAGCATTAGCACTTTTAAAACAGCAACAGTAATATTTATTTTACAGTGACAGCAGTGTTTATTTTACGGTAACAACAACTCGTAAATATAGAAACGGCACTTTTTAAGTATAAGGAAACAGCACTTTAAATTGGAGTAGAAAGCACATCTTATTTTGAGAAAAACAGCGCATCTTTGATCAAAAACAGCAAGAAAAACAGTGGAAAAAACAGCAACATAATTACTCCAAAACAGCAGCAAAATAGTGGGAAAGACAGCAGCAAAATAGTGGGAAAAACAGCAACATAATTACTCCAAAAACAGCAACAAAACAGTGAGAAAAACAGCTACATAATTTCTCCAAAACAGCAGCAAAATAGTGGGAAAAACAGCAACATAATTACTCCAAAAACAGCAACAAAACAGTGAGAAAAACAGCAACATAATTGCTCCAAAACAGCAGCAAAATAGTGGGAAAAACAGCGAGGCAGCAACATATAACCATATTTTTAAAGACAGCAACAGCACCTCATTTTCTAAAAAAAACAGCAACATATAATCATATGTTTAAAAACAGCAACAGCACTTCATTTTCAAAAAAAAAAACAGCAACATATAATCATATGTTTAAAAACAGCAACAGCACTTCATTTTCTAAAAAAACAGCAACATATAATCATATGTTTAAAAACAGCAACAGCACTTCATTTTCTAAAACAAACAGCAACATATAATCATATGTTTAAAAACAGCAACAACACTTCATTTTCTAAAAAAAAACAGCAACATATAATCATATGTTTAAAAACAGCATTATCATACAAAACATACCATTCTTCACATCTCAAACACACAATCCCACATTTCTCAATTTATTCACCAACTTATTGTATTTATTCACACAATCATAAACCAACAATTTGACTACAACATAAGCTTCAAATACTCAAATAAATAATAACATCACATACTTCACATCCCTATTCAATCTCAATCGCTCCATCACATATCCTCATCATCACAAAACATGAAAATCGACCCTAAAGCTCATCAAATCACCCAACTCAATATTCAATTTTATTATCTCATGTAACAACCACAACACTAATTGACTTTACAAGCCCTAACTACCCATACACCCATCGTAAACCCATTATCAAAGTTAAACCCACCCTTACCTCAAGAATTGATTGAAGATGAGAACCCTTTTTACCAATCACCAGGAACCACAGCAACAAGCCTTGCGATTTTCTCCCTCCAATTCGCGAAAGTCCCTCTTTTCTCCTTCTCCTTCACGTTGTGCTCCCTTTCTTTTGTTTCTACGTTTCTCTCCTTTCTTTTCTCTAAAATTTCGCTAATGATCACTAAGACCCTAGGTTTAGCTTCACCTAAGCGCCTAGGTTAGTGGATTTGGGCCATGGGCCTTCCTCCACATCGTAAGCCCGATTTAGTTAATTACGTGCCGCCACTCCCCGATTAACATGGAACCCCTTACTTTCATTTTTAATAAAATACACCAATAAAATAAATACCTAAATATTTAATTAAATAGTTAATTAAATACTTAGCCAATTGTTTTTGGGGCGTTTCAACTCTCCCCCAGTTAGTATATTTTCGTCCTCGTAAATCTAACCAATATGAATATAGTAATGCTCTAACCAGTTCATACCCAAAGGTTACCTCTAACCCACACAACGACAAACCAATAAAATTCACAACAAAGTCTTCGTCAAAAATCGACAAGCGACACAAAAAGAAAACACACCAGGTGACACATTACAGTTATAGCAGGTAATACAGGACTTAAACGTTTCGCAGCATGCAACAATAACAAAACAATAAGTAACGTCGGTATTAACAATAGATTCTAGCGGAACACCTTTAACGAGACACGTACCTCTAATACTACCATCATTCCTCCGTAGGCTCAGCACCTGCCAGAACAAACACTTTTCCAGAAGACCGTTCTTTCTTTGGTTTCGGACACTGGGCACTGATGTGTCCTCCCTCACCGCAGTTGAAACAGAGTGTATCCTTACGATCACAGTTAGTTGCCATATGGCCCTCTTTCCCACATTTGTAGCACCTTTTCACATCACCCGGACAATCTGGGCGCTTATGACCAACCTTCCCACACTTGTAACATACCATACTAGCAGCGGCATCTCCCCCACTTGTTCTCGTGTCGTCAGCGGCCTTCCGCTTCCCCTTTTCATTCGGGACATCGTACGGCTTACTACGATCCGAGGAATTCCTCTGCTTATCTTTCATGACCCTAGAGTGGGCATTGCTGTCTTCCTCAAATATCCTGCAGCTGTCAACTAGCTCAGAAAACACCCGGATCTTCTGGTACCCTATCGCTTTCTTAATGTCATCCCGCAGTCCATTCTCAAACTTAATACATTTCGAAAATTCAGCAGCAGTTCCAACATAGTGCGGGTAAAACTTGGATAACTCGGTGAACTTGGCAGCATACTCGGTCACTGACATACCACCCTGCTTCAGCACTAAGAACTCAATTTCTTTCTTTCCGCGGACATCCTCAGGATAGTACTTTCTCAGAAATTCCCTGTTGAACACTTCCCAAGTGATTTCCTCATTTGCAACCACCAACCTCTGCCTAGCTTCCAACCACCAGTCGTCAGCCTCCTCAGCTAACATGTGAGTACCATAGCGGACTTTCTGAGCTTCAGTGCAGTCCATCACCCTGAAAATCCTCTCCATTTCCTTCAGCCATTCTAACGCGCCATCAGGATCATACTTGCCCTTGAAAGTAGGAGGGTTCTCCCTCTGAAAAGTGGCCAGACTGCGCGAACCAGCATCACCCTGTTGATTCTGAACAACCTGAGCCATAGCCTGCATAGCAGCAGCAAGTGCAGCATCGTTCCGTTCTGCCATTTCAACACTGCAACAGAAACAGAAATCAAGAGCGAGTAACAAAGCTCAAATGCTACTCAACTTGACGACTCAACTACCGGCCGGACAGACCGAACTGCTCTGATACCACTATTGTAACACCCCCCTTTAGTAAATATAAATACACGCGCAGTTATCAGAATATCACGAGGGCGTCACATTTTTTTTTCAACACGTAAAGATTCCAAAGTTACTTTAAAATAAATCCTCAAAACAAATACAAGTAATCTCCAAGCAGCGGAATCACAAAATCATTTAACATCTCCAATTGAACAAGACATCGAGTCGAACTCCAAAAATAAATAGGCATTAAGCCAAAACTCCCAAAACGACAGAAAACAGTTCGCAAAACGAAAACTAAACCGCGCCCCGGTGTTACACATCAGAGCTGACTCGGACTCAACGAGAAGGAAAGTATACCTAATAGGTCCTCCACGAGCGCTAATGATCACCTGCAGCGTTGCCACATAAGAGCAACATTCCAAGCAGAAGGGGTGAGCTTAACAGAAATAATGAGTGCATGATAGCAATATATAGGCAACAGGTAAATCACCGTAACACAGAAGGTCAATACATCATAACACCACGCAACCTCAAACTATTTAATTAATGGATATTACATCATCATGTCTCGTTATAACTCACCTCATAAAGATACCACGTATTGTAGCATCACAGCTACCTCGTAACGAAAACATCACACCAGACACCGACCCGTAACACAGAAAGTCAACACTAAGACACGTTACATATTTATGTATGGACTATGCAACAATGCAACCCCTCTGGGCATATGCATGTGGTACCGATCTCGTAAAATAGGCCACGACGGGCAAGAGGCCGAAGCCTATACCACCAAAATAATCTCAAAGAGGCCGAAGCCTATACCACCAAGAAATGCATATGACAATGCGACTCATGACTCATGCACCAATTACACCAGCTCAAAGTATTTAATTCACAACTACTATATCATCATATCTCGTTTTGAAGCATTTATAACAATATCACGTGTCGTAGCATCACAGCTACCTCGAAATTCTCACCCGTTCACAGCATCATTACAATAGGGTATAAGAAAACAGTGCCTTTAAATTCAAGGCAACAACACACTTAGATTTAAGGAAAACAGCACATTAAATTTAAGCAAAACAACACGTTTAATTTAAGGAAGACGGCACATCGAATTATAAAGAAAACAGCAGCATTAGCACTTTTAAAACAGCAACAGTAATATTTATTTTACAGTGACAGCAGTGTTTATTTTACGGTAACAACAACTCGTAAATATAGAAACGGCACTTTTTAAGTATAAGGAAACAGCACTTTAAATTGGAGTAGAAAGCACATCTTATTTTGAGAAAAACAGCGCATCTTTGATCAAAAACAGCAAGAAAAACATTGGGAAAAACATCAACATAATTACTCCAAAACAAACGCAAAATAGTGGGAAAGACAGCAGCAAAATAGTGGGAAAAACAACAACATAATTACTCCAAAAACAGCAACAAAACAGTGAGAAAAACAGCAACATAATTGCTCCAAAACAGCAGCAAAATAGTGGGAAAAACAGCAACATAATTACTCCAAAAACAGCAACAAAACAGTGAGAAAAACAGCAACATAATTGCTCCAAAACAGCAGCAAAATAGTGGGAAAAACAGCAAGGCAGCAACATATAACCATATTTTTAAAGACAGCAACAGCACCTCATTTTCTAAAAAAAACAGCAACATATAATCATATGTTTAAAAACAGCAACAGCACTTCATTTTCAAAAAAAAAAAAACAGCAACATATAATCATATGTTTAAAAACAGCAACAGCACTTCATTTTCTAAAAAAACAGCAACATATAATCATATGTTTAAAAACAGCAACAGCACTTCATTTTCTAAAAAAAACAGCAACATATAATCATATGTTTAAAAACAGCAACAGCACTTCATTTTCTAAAAAAAAACAGCAACATATAATCATATGTTTAAAAACAGCATTATCATACAAAACATACCATTCTTCACATCTCAAACACACAATCCCACATTTCTCAATTTATTCACCAACTTATTGTATTTATTCACACATTCATAAACCAACAATTTGACTACAACATAAGCTTCAAATACTCAAATAAATAATAAGATCACATACTTCACATCCCTATTCAATCTCAATCCCTCCATCACATATCCTCATCATCACAAAACATGAAAATCGACCCTAAAGCTCATCAAATCACCCAACTCAATATTCAATTTTCTTATCTCATGTAACAACCACAACACTAATTGACTTTACAAGCCCTAACTACCCATACACCCATCATAAACCCATTATCAAAGTTAAACCCACCCTTACCTCAAGAATTGATTGAAGATGAGAACCCTTTTTACCAATCACCAAGAACCACAACAACAAGCCTTGCGATTTTCTCCCTCCAATTCGCGAAAGTCCCTCTTTTCTCCTTCTCCTTCACGTTGTGCTCCCTTTCTTTTGTTTCTACGTTTCTCTCCTTTCTTTTCTCTAAAATTTGGCTAATGATCACTAAGACCCTAGGTTTAGCTTCACCTAAGCGCCTAGGTTAGTGAATTTGGGCCATGGGCCTTCCTCCACATCGTAAGCCCGATTTAGTTAATTACGTGCCGCCACTCCCCGATTAACATGGAACACCTTACTATCAGTTTTAATAAAATACACCAATAAAATAAATACCTAAATATTTAGTTAAATAGTTAATTAAATACTTAGCCAATTTTTTTTGGGGCGTTACAATCAGAACTTAACGAACGGTGCAGATGCGTTCCCTCAAATCCAACGATACAGGCGCATTTAACGAAGCACCTATCATAATTTGCCACGTATAGGCCTAATCCCTATATAAGCGTTATCCCATCACTGCTTCAAGTACACATTTATTTCTTCACATCACCTATTCTCAATTCTGACTTAAGAATCGGAGTGTGTGCAGGAACTATGCCGACTTGTTTGCATGGAACACCGCCGACATAGCCTGTCACCGCCTTTCTGTTCATCCAAGTGCAAAGTGGGTAGCACAGAGCAGGAGATCCCAATCCGACAAAAAGGCCGAGGCAGCCGACAAAGTGGTGGAGGATCTTATTCAAGCCGTCTTCGTTAAGGAGGTAAAATACACAACCTGGTTATCCAATATAGCACTGGTCAAGAAGGATAATGGAAAATGAAGGATGTGTGTGGACTACACTGACCTCAACAAAGCCTGCCCTTAAGACGCATTTCTGTTACCAAGTGTAGATAAGCTGGTTGATAACTCGTTCGGATTCCGGCTCCTCTCCTTTATGGATGCCTACTCAGGGTATAACCAACTTCCCATACACCTCTCCGACCAGGAGAAGAATGCAATCATGACTCCTAAGTGAAATTACTGCTATAGAGTAATGCCTTTCGGATTAAAGGACGTGAGCACCACTTATCAGAGGATGATGAACAAAGTTTTCAAGGCACAGATCGGGAGAATGATGTCTACATGGACGATATGATCGTTAAAACCAAATAAGACATCAAGCATGCGTCCGACCTGGCAGAAGTATTCGAGGAGGTACGGAAGCACGATATGAGGCTCAACCCCGAGAAATGCACATTTGAAGTGAGAGCAGGGAAGTTCCTCGGCTTTTACCTCACTGAACGAGGAATCGAGGCCAACCCCGATAAATACATAGCCATCACTGAGATGAGGCCCCCCATCTACAAAAAAAGATGTCTAGAAACTAACGGGAATAATAGCAACTCTGTCCAGGAACTAGTGGAAAAAATGCATTTTATAACTGTCATTCATATCGGTTAAAAACGGCCTGATGTTAAAAGTGACGCAGTGGCAGTTTTGTAATTAAAATTACAATTTTTATATCGGTTGCCACATGAGCCGATATAGAAACAACATCTTTGCATTTTTCATATCGGTTCCATTCCATAACCGTTATAGAAAATTCTAATTTGCATTTTCCATATCGGGTCACATATTCACCCATTATAGAAAACACAAAAATTTAGGCAATGAATCGCTTACTCCAAACCCCTCTCGCATTCTATTCACAGCGTCTCTCCCTCTCGCAGCACAGTCTCTTCCTCTCAATGTGTCTTTTCCTCTCACTACAAAAAACCCTCTTGCAGCACTGTCTCTTCACACCAGTACCGTCTCTTCCTTTGGTTGCATCTCTCCCTCTCGCGCGCTACAACTTACTGCGTTTCTCCCTCTCGCTGTGTGTCAACCTCTCGCTGCGTCTCTCATTCATTGTGCAACTTGCTGGGTCACGCGCGGAGATCCACTGTCGCCACAGCACCACCGCTGCAACTAGGTAAACTCTTCTTTCACCTTTGTGTATTTTAGGGTTTAACGATTCTGATTTTCACAAATTTTGAGTTACACGATTCTGATTTCACAAAATTTGAGTTACACGATTCTGATTTTAGGGTTCTCTTTGATGTTTGCTGGTTTGTCTAAGAGAAAATGGAAATGGTTTTGGAGTTTATGAGTAAATCTCTGCCACAAAGATTATAAATGTTAGTATATAAAACCTTTATTAACTCATATAACAAAACATTTTGTTTGCTTAAATATTGTAATTGGTGAACATGATAGTGATTGTTCTGACATGGAACTGGACTGGGGTGAGTTCTATGGCGGATGGCTTTTGATATCAGCATTCTTCTTCTTGCTATGTGTTTTTTTGGAAAGATTGTTGGATATGTTACTGCACTTTATGATGTTGCCGAAAGTCATGATGTGATAATTTTCTACTGAAGGAATTTGTAACTAACAGTCTATGGAAGTCAGGAAATTATTGGAATCTGATCTACGAGATGTATGCTGAAACTTTCTTATATAGAGAAAATTTGAAATCTTGTGAGAGTGGGTAAAGAAGTTATAATCATTACTTTAAGGAAAAAGTACTTTTAAGTATAAAGTTTTGCTCCTTCGTTGATTTCTGGTTATGGTTTGTAAAGTTTTGCTCCTTTTCTGTAGACTATGAAGCTATCAAATATGAGAAAGAACAAAATGCAGAATTCTTTCCCCTTTTGGATATTCACTCAACACGGATATGGAGATGGAATGGTTTTGTTATTCAGGTATACAATTTTATTGGTTCATAATCAAGCAGTAAAGCGATCCTTACCCTTTAAAAAACTTCTAAAGAAAGGGATGGAGTTTGAGTGGGACGAAGAATGCGAGAAAGCACTCACATAGATCAAAGCGATATTATCTGAACCGCCTATATTGACCAAGCGAGTGGAAGGCGAAACCTGTAACACCCCATTTCTACCCGGCAATTTAAAATTAAAAATATTAGAGTTTAAAAATTATTTTTCAATTCATCCAAACGGGATGCTACATTTACTTCAATTCCAGCATACACAATTGATAATAAAATTCATCATTTCAAAGAAAAACATAATACGTAGCTCCTCAATAAATTGGGCGAACCCTCCAGTACTCAAAAGTCTACAACAAATAGTTCATCAACACGCAGCGGGTTAAAAGAAATAGTTTCCAAACATAGTTGTAATAACATCAATACAAATCCATCAGTGTCACATAAAATAAAACCAAAAATAACATTTATTCGCCCGCCAGGTTCTACGTATCAGAGCATGACCGACTCGAGGGATGAAGGGTTAAAAGCCTTCACTCACGGTTACCTGTAGTAATAATCAACATAAGGGGTGAGTCTAACCGTATAATAAAGCTTATAATAAGCAGTATGCCAGAGTACAGAACTATACCAATCACAGCAATACACATATATATATATACATTTATATATATATATATAACAATTTTTTTTTTTTACAATTTATATATATATGTAACAACTATAGTAATACATTTATAAGCAGCAGTCACCCCAATATATATATATATATATATATATATATATATATATATATATATATACAGCGCTCACTACACAACCACGTCAACATTTATATTTGCCACACAAATATATTGCACACCGACCAAAATAATAATTGACAATAATGAGAATGAATGTATGAAGTGCAAGTATGCATGTGGTACCATCATCGTCACTAATTTTGCCAATTGGGCACATCGTCACTTTTTGAGCCTTATTCATCGTCACTAGCTCGAGACCGCAGCCTTACATCGTCAATATATGCACATGTATGCATGTGACTTCATGAACAACCAACAAAACATAATCATCACAACAACAACGTCATCCATATCATCATTGTCATTTTGGTCATTAGACCCATCGTCAATAACCACATCATTATCATTTGGTCCTTGGACCCATCGTCATTAACATCAACATGGCAACACAAGATTGGCGTACAGAAACTATCAGAAAAATAATCATTTTTCACCTTAAAGTAGAACATTCATATGGAGGACTGAATAAGCTTCGCAACGCACTTTGGAGAACTTAAAACGGACACCCGAGTGAAAAGATATGCCAAAAACAAAGTGGGAACAAAACTGAGACACAATGCTGAAAATGGCGCCCAGGCACTGGGCGCCTAGCAGGGAACAGCAGCACACAAAACTGGCGCTGGGCAGCAACACTGGCGCCCAGGCGCCCCTCTGCGCCAACATCCTGGCACAACATCAAAATTGGCGCAGGCAGGGATCCTGGCGCCCAGACACAGAAAACTGGCGCAGGAGGGATCCTGGCGCCCTTGGCGCCCAGGCACAGGGAACCTGGCGCCCAGCACAGACACAAACAGCAACACAGCTGGCAACATGCGCCCTTGGCGCCCAGGCACAGGGAACCTGGCTCCCAGCATAGACACAAACAGCAACACAGCAGGCAACATGCGCCCTTGGCGCCCAGGGGAGGGGATCCTAGTCGCATTTCAGAATACGCACCTAGCAACCAAAATTCAGCACCAATGACATCCAAGCAACATAACTACTCAGAAACACAACTTAGGAACGCAACACGGGCAGCCAAAATTAGGCGCCCTTGGCACCCAGGCACAGGGAACCTGCGCCCAAGGCGCTCTGCGCCAAGGCAGCAACACTGAAACGCGACAAGACAGGCAACAGGCGCCCAGACAGCAACAACAATGCGTGACAATAGCAACAACAATGGCGCCTAAGGCGCCTAGGACTTGAACATCAACATCACTAAATTTCCCAATACCTCATACGCATCCATGACAACATCAAATCACCAATTTCTTTTATAATCATCATCAAAACACCCAATTTCAACACGCCACTATCAATCAAAAACTTCAATCAACATGGTTATATTTCAACTATCACTAATCAAACATCAAACAACAATCCTAAGGCGACATAGATCCTAACCCCACATACGTCCCATTATAAACCCTATTATAAAGCAAGACCCCCCTTACCTTAATTCGTAGGAATAGAAGACCCTGGAGAGGGATCACCAATAGAACCACAGCAACACGGCTTCCCTTCTCTCCTTGGGATTCGCAAACTCTTCTTCTCCTCTTGGGATTTGCGCTGCCCTCGTTCTCTCTTTCTCTCCTCTTCGCAATTTCTCTCTTCTTTCTTTCTCCCAAGCAATTCGCAAAATGAGGCACACCCTAGCCTAGGCGCCTCACCCATGCGCCTACCTAGTGGGCTTGGATCACGGGCTTCCTGAAGCCCGATCACTAACGCCATCACCTAAAACCCAAATACACACCTCTCAATCCAACATTAATATAATTACACTAATTAAATAAATAAATAAATAATTGAATACCAAAATATTTAATTAAATAGTTTAATTAAATATTTGGGCGTTACAAAACCCTATGCCTATGTTTGGCTCTTTTTGAAGAAGCCCATAGCGGCGTCCTAGTTCGGGAAGATCAAGAAGGAAAGCGACCGGCGTACTTCGTAAGCAAAGCTTTGCAGGGCGCCGAGCTACGCTACCAGAAAGTGGAAACTATCGCTCTGGCCCTGGTAATAGCGGCGCAGCGGTAAATCTTTCCAAGTGGCTTCCGTCTCAAGAGGCGGGGTGAATTGAGATTTTAAAACTTTTCCCCTTTTAACGACTTAGATTAATTTTTCGCGCAGTTTTATGTAATGAACGAATTAAAAACTAAAAGCAGTAAATAACACAGTAGATTTATACTGGTTCAACCACCTCTTAGTGACCTACTCCAGTCCTCACAAACCCTTGTGCGATTTTCACTATCAAGGCAAAGCTTAAAACGGGTGTTTTCAAACCCTTACAAAACTCAGGCACTTTTCACTTAGGATACCCCACCTTCGTGCAAGAGCTAGCCCTCAACAATTGATAAACAAGAGATGCCCCACCCTTGTTACAATCAAAACCCTAAAGAGATTCCCCACTCTCTAGTAGAGCCAATTGACAAACAAGAGATACCCCAATTGACAAACAAGAGATACCCCACCCTTGCCGATGACCGTCTGTCCCTACCAGAAGTAGAAGCACAAGCGGTGGGAGGAGAACCTCACCCCTTTTGAGCCGACATGATCGCGAACACCTATAACCTACAAAGACACCAACATCATGGGAGATCATAAGAAACTCCGCAACTAAATAGCAGAGAAGACCTCTTCAATTTCATCACGAACGAGTGAGAAAATAAAAGGACAAGAAAGGAAAAGGAAAGTTAAAAACATAGCTGAAATTCTGAAGGGCAGATGAGGTAGATTAGAGTAATCCCGGATAGGTCTCGGAGGAAGTTGATCAGGTTGACTCAGACTTTCGAAAGTACAAAATCTCCCTCATATTTATAGAGGGCAAGTCTAGAATGACAGGTGTAACACTACTTCCAAGGTCAAACTGACACTTTCACAAAACTCCAAAGAAGACGCACAAGTTCCCTAGGGAAAGGTGCCTGAAAAATAGCGCACCCCCCCTCTTGAAAGACCTAAGCCGCAACATCTCGTTTTAACCAAAGATGGAATAAAGCACCTTTACTAGATAGGCGTCGACAGATAACCGAGTCACTCATCTCGGCTTTGTACAAATGAGGACCGCCATTCCAGCTAAATGAAATCGGTCCAAACCGATCTACTATTATCAAGTCAAGGTAACTCTATCTAGTAACCTCGACTTGGGGGGAATCTGTTCCGGATCGTTCAAAAACCAGGGCCCACTTCAGCAAGGCCCTGTTAGCCTGCATTTTCGACAGGCTAATATTAAATGCGGTCAACAGGGTTTGACTTAATATTTTTAGAAAGAAGGCAGATTTTCGACACCAAGATATAATTTCGACTTCAAGAGGCAATAACCAAAGGAAAGCAGCCTAGTGCATAACTTGGCGAATTTGGAAAAAAGGGCACACTTCGACAGAGAGAAAATTATAGACAGCGAAACAAGTAAAGCTATGGAGATCTGTCGAAAGAGACATTGATTCTTTGGTCGAAGAGAAAGAGCAGTTAGACAATCGAAGTAGAAGCACGTCGAAATAGCAGTTACTCTGCCTTATCTTGTAGCAGTTACTCTGCTTTATCTTGTTTTAGAAAACTGCTGAGCAGTTATAGTCTTATTTGTATTATAAATAGAGGTTCTGTAGAGAGGAAAAGGGGTCGCAAAACTCATTACACATATTTTCCTAAAACACTCTACTTCCGGAAACAGAGAAAACAGAGTCAACAGGAATTCATGTATGATTCTGCGTACCACTTCTTTATATAATTGTTTTCATTTCTTTTAGATTTCTGTACTTTGTCATTTTCTTCATTTACAATTACTGCAATTTACTGCATTTTGATTCCTCTTCCCGCATTTACAAATTCTTGCACTTTATCGTAAGTTTCTGCACTACTATTAAATATCAACAATTCTTAGTAAAATTTGATCACAAATGGCCTGAGATTCCTAGTTGATCTCGCAAGTAACACGTGTAGTGAAACTAGCGGTGTTTACTAAAAATCACAGTAAACAAATTGGCACGCCCAGTGGGACATTTGTGCTAACTAATTAAGATTTTTTACTAAGATAATTCTGGGTTTGTTAAACACAGAACCAGTAAATCGCACGTTGCATGCGTTTAAGAAGTGGTAGACAGTTACATCAAATGCCACGTTCAAACATGAATGGTGCTTCTACATCGAATGGACATTCCCAGGCGTTAGTTACTGATACCAACGCCACGAACATTCAGGGAACAACCCTTCCTGCACCATCTCCAGGAGTAACCGCTCCCATAACTGCTCCAAACGTGGTTGGCGTAACCGCCCCATTATCATCTTCGACAGATATGGGTATAACCGCTGTAACCGCTCCCACTATAACTCCTGGGTCGAACATGATGATTCCACAGTCATCAACCTTTGGTTCAACTAATCCCTGGATACCCAACGCTATAATGGGAAATATGCCATATAGTTTTCCCATAAATGGTCGAAATTACCCCTTTGGAATGCCAACCGCCATGATGGTAGGACTCCATACAAATGCATCTACATATGCAGATAACATGGCTTCGAACTTTCGCCTATGCACAACCCATCAGAGAATATGTATAGTCGAAATATACAACCTTCAATAACCACTTCGTCATTATTGGCATTAAGACAACAAATGGATGATAGTAACCATGATATGGTAAATATGCTAACACAGCAAATAGGTACAGTATTTAATCCCCTGATACAGGATACGAATAATAGTTACCAAATGTTAGCAACACAAATGGGTCGAATTGCTGACTTTTTTGGCACTCCACAAATACAAAACCAGCAAATTCCCCAAGTACAAAACATTAGGCCTGTTGACTTACCTGTCGAAAGGCCTAATACTGCAACCCCCGTGAATCGAGCACAACAATTTGTCGAAGAGCCTATACCTGAAGTGGTGCTAGTAAATAGAAATCAAAATGCTGATGAGGTAGTTAGGCAAGTCCAGCAAAATAACCTCGGAATGCAAAATAATTTGGCTAATCTTGTCGAAACTATACTAGCCCAAAATGGTCTTAATTTTGGCTTACACAGACCTAATTTTGTATCTCCCTTGTCTGAATATGTGATGCAAACAGATTTGCCTAGAGGGTGGAAAATTCCTAAGTTCACAAAATTTGCTGGAGAAACCAGTGAATCTACTGTCGAACATATTGCAAGATATTTGACTGAGGCTGGGGACATTGCGTTAAATGAAAATTTGAAAATGAAATATTTCCCAAATTCTTTGACAAAAAATGCATTTACTTGGTTTACAACATTGCCCCCGCACTCCATGTTTAATTGGAACCAATTAGAAAAAGCCTTTCATGAACAATTTTACATGGGACAATCAAAGATTAGCCTTAAAGAATTGGCTAGTGTTCGACGCGCAATGCCAGAATCTATTGATGAATATCTCAATAGATTTAGACTACTCAAGGCGAGATGTTTCACCCAAGTGCCTGAGCACGAGTTAGTCGAAATGGCTGCTGGTGGTCTAGATTATTCCATCAGGAAAAAACTGGATACGTTACACCTAAGAGATATGGCTCAATTGGCTGATAGAGTTCGACAAGTTGAAAGACTTAAAGCAGAAAAAGCTTCGACAACCAAGCTTAACAATAAGAAAGAAAAAGTGGCGTTTGTTAATGTTGATAACAATAGCCAAGAATTCGACATAGCTTATGAAAATGTCGAGGAAGAGGTTGACATTGCAGAATTAAAACCTGGACCTCCATATACATGCAAATTGTTAAACCCCTCTAATGGAAAAAACCCTGTCGAACCAAAAAATGATAAGTTTGTTGCAAAAACATATACCTTCGACGTCACAAAATGTGACCAAATATTTGATCTTTTGGTGACTGATGGTCAAATTGTAGTGCCTAAAGGTCTAAAAATACCACCATTAGAACAACAAAAGAAAAGAGGTTATTGCAAATATCATAATTTTTTGGGTCATAACACCTCCCGATGTGTACTTTTCAGGGATCTAGTTCAGAAAGCATTGAATGATGGAAGGCTGAAATTTGATGACAAAAATAAGTCATCAATGCAGATCGACAGCAATCCTATGCCCACAGCTGAAGCAAACTACACTGAAGTAGATATTTTGATGGTCGAAACCAATGAAGTGGTTGCTGAAAGTCTTGAAGCGAACATCAGAATGGTCACCAATGACCAATATGCTGAAAAAATGCAGGTGGTTTATCCACAAGCTGAAGAGGACTTGGTAGACTTCCTCAACAGATGCAAGATAAATAACACCGAGGTGATGTTGTGCCCACGGTGCAGTTCTGTATTCGACAAGGAGGCCGCTAAAAGCCTTGAGAGTGTCACTCCTCAATTCAAGAGAAAAATCAAATGGGTCGATAATAGGCCCAAATTCAGCTTCAACCCAAGAGGTGTGCCATATAAGGTTACATCTTCAACAAGACAAGCTCCGAAGGTTCAAAGGAAAACATTTGTGCCACCTGCAAGGGCCCCTGTCGGAAAATGGGTATACCCAGGAAATAAGGAGGCTGAATGTCACTTAAAGATGGCAGGAGAGACTTCCAATGCCATGAATCAAAACAAGGCGCCTAATTCCAATAGATACGCCTACAGCAATAATTACAAGGGGAAAAACCCCATGACAAGAACGCAATGGCGAAGATACCAACGCCAGATGAAATTGACTGCTGCTGAGAAAAAGGAGAACATCGACACAAGCAAAGGTAAGCAATTAGCTTCCAGTGTCGAATTCCCAAGAAAGTCAGCAAAAGAGAGGATATTCCCTCCCCTTGCAGACATCAAAAAAGGTCTTGACTCTGAAGAAGGCCTGCAATTAGATGATGATATGGACTCTGAATTCTTAGATTCAGAACCAGACCTCGACATCATCTGCGTCGTTTCAATTCTGCCAATTGAATTCGACGTCATTTCAGAAGTGACTGAGATCGAACAAGATTTCGATCAAGATATGGCTAAGCACAGGCCAATGTGTTACTACGTACTAAATAATGGCTCCATAGAAGAGCAGGATGCTGTCTTCGAAAGGCCAGATGGAGGGATGAAACACCATCTAAAACCATTGTTTATACAAGCAAAAGTAAACAATGTAGGCGTCAATAAAATTTTGGTTGATGGGGGTGCAGCGGTTAACCTGATGCCACAACATGTGCTGGCAAAAGTTGGCAAATCAGAGACTAATTTACGGCCACATAACATAGTCCTCACTAATTATGAGGGAAAATCTGGCTATTCGTTAGGAGCCATAGAAGTGGAGTTAACAGTGGGGAGTGTGAAGAGAAAAACTATGTTCATAGTCATACCCACCAGAGCAAACTTCAATCTACTCCTAGGAAGAGAGTGGATCCATGGAGTAGGAGCAGTGCCCTCAACACTCCACCAGAGACTCTCTATTTGGAGAGAAGATGGCCTGGTCGAAAATATAGAAGCAGACCAGAGTTATTTCTTGGCAGAGGTCGACCATATTACAAGGAGGACCTTTGACAAACAATTGGCGACTATTGCGCCATGCACACCTTCAGACACTGCATATGTCCCTATGGACAATGTGTTTGAATCCCTAGATCTCCACCCTAACCATGGCTTCATATGGGAGAGGGAAGTGATCGATGAGGCATCACCTTCAATAGGCTTTTGCAACCCTACTGGGTGGGATGGTCCCTAAACGGTGATGATGTCTATACCCACCGTATGGGAAAGAATTACGGCTTATGTGGCCGAAAATAAACAAAATATGGCTTTGGAGGCCAAATTGCAACAAAATATGGTTGAACAAGCCATAAAAGTTAACCCAGAAGTTAACAATAAAGGTAAAATGGCCGAAGGCCAGAGACTTGACTGCATCTACGATGATGAGCCTTTAGGTTTTGAAAAAGACCCAATGGGTTCGACTAAGAAGATGCAGGCTCAAGACCCTCTTGAAGAAATTGATTTAGCAGATGGCCCCATAAAAAGGCCAACATTTATCAGTGCTAAAATCGACAAGGGTTTGAAAGATCGAACTGTCAAGTTACTCAAAGAGTATAAAGATTGCTTCGCCTGGGATTACAATGAGATGCCTGGTCTACGTCGAGAAGTAGTCGAACTGAAACTTCCCATTCGACCAGACAAAAAACCAGTGAAGCAAACACCAAGGAGGTTCGCACCACAGGTTCTGTCGAAGATCAAAGAAGAAATTGAAAGATTACTCAGGAGCAACTTCATTAGGACTGCCAGGTATGTTGATTGGCTAGCCAACATTGTTCCTGTTATTAAGAAAAATGGAACATTACGAGTCTGTATAGATTTTCGTGATTTAAATAATGCTACACCCAAAGATCAATACCCTATGCCTGTGGCAGAAATGCTAGTTGATTCGGCAGCAGGATTTGAATACCTAAGTATGCTTGATGGATATTCAGGATATAATCAAATTTTTATTGCCGAAGAAGATGTGTCAAAAACAGCATTTCGATGCCCAGGGGCATTAGGTGTTTATGAATGGGTAGTAATGCCATTTGGTTTAAAAAATGCTGGTGCAACATACCAGAGAGCAATGAATTCTATGTTTCATGATTTTATTGAAAATTTTATGCAACTATACATAGATGATATTGTTGTCAAATCTTCAACAGAAAATGGTCATTTAGACCATCTTCGACAATCATTCGAAAGAATGAGGAAATATGGATTGAAAATGAATCCAATCAAATGTGCCTTTTGTGTACGTGCAGGTGATTTCTTGGGCTTTGTTGTTCACAAAAAAGGCATAGAAATTAATCAAAAGAAGACGAAGGAAATCATGGAAACGAAAGCCCCTTCGACTAAAAAAGAGCTTCAGTCATTATTAGGAAAGATTAATTTCCTCAGAAGGTTCATCTCCAACCTAAGTGGCAAAACTCAAGTGTTCTCGCCATTACTTCGACTGAAGAAAGAAGACTTATTCAGGTGGGATCCAGAGCACCAGAAGGCCTTCGACGACATTAAGGCTTATTTAGTTAAACCACCTATATTGTTGCCACCTATCAGAGATAAGGTGATGAAATTGTATATAGCAGCATCAGAGCTAACAATAGGTAGTATGCTAGCACAAGAGGATGATAATGGTGTCGAAAGAGCCATATATTACCTAAGTAGAGTGTTAAATGATGCTGAAACTAGATATCAGCCAATGGAGAAATTGTGCCTTTGTTTGTATTTTTCTTGTACTAAACTAAAGCAATATATCAAACCAGTTGATGTGTATGTGCATTTTCATTTCGATATTATTAAACACATGCTGTCGAAACCAATATTGCATAATAGAATTGGCAAATGGGCACTAGCTTTATCTGAGTATTCATTAACATACCAGCCCTTGAAAGCTATCAAAGGACAAATTGTTGCTGACTTTATTGTTGACCATTCATTGGTCGAAGTGACAGTTAGTCAAATGAATAATCGACCTTGGACACTTTATTTCGATGGATCAAGCCATAAAAATGGTTCTGGAATTGGTATATTAATTGTTTCACCAGTAAACATACCAACAAAGTATAAGTTTAAAATCAGAGAGCGTTGTTCTAACAATGAGGCTGAATATGAAGCCTTAATTGCAGGATTGGAAATCTTGTTAGAATTAGGGGCAAAGGCTGTCGAAATTAAAGGTGATTCTGAATTAGTGGTGAAGCAGTTAACCAAAGAATATAAGTGCATCAAAGAAAATTTAATTTTATATTTCGTCACTGCCAATACTTTGTTAAAACGTTTCGACAATGTTCACATTGAGCATATACCTCGAATTGAGAATCAAGAGGCAAACGACTTGGCACAAATTGCTTCAAGTTATAAAGTATCTCCAACAAAACTCAATGAGTTAATCGAAATTAAAGAGAAATTGATTTCGACAGATCGTAAGGATGATGAATTGTCAATGCCAAAACCTGGGGGGGCAGACAGTGTAGAAATACTTCCTCCAATTGAAATTTTTGCCATTGACAATATGTCGAATGATGACTGGCGAAAACCAATTGTCGAATACTTGGAAAATCCAACAGGGACAACAAATCGAAAAACCAAGTATAGAGCTCTAAGCTATGTAATTCTCGGAAACGAATTGTTAAAGAAAACCCCGGAAGGAGTCCTACTTAAATGCCTTAATGAGAGTGAGGCATATTTAGCAATTTCCAATACTCATAGTGGAGTTTGTGGATCTCACCAAGCGGGGCAAAAAATGAAGTGGCTGTTATTTCGACAAGGAGTATATTGGCCTACTATGCTTAAAGATTGCATAGATTTTGCTAAAGGGTGTCAAGAATGTCAAAAACACGCAGGAATACAGCATGTACCTGCAAATGAGTTACACTCAATAATAAAGCCTTGGCCATTTAGAGGATGGGCTTTAGACATAATTGGCGAAATTAAACCAACGTCGTCGAAAGGTCACCGCTACATATTAGTAGGTATCGATTACTTTACTAAGTGGGTCGAAGCTATCCCTTTAGCTAATGTAGACCAAGAGGCAGTAATCGCCTTTATCCAAAACCACATTCTATGCAGGTTTGGAGTTCCAGAAACCATCACTACAGACCAAGGTTCAGTGTTTACTGGTCGAAAAATGGTTGAGTTTGCCTCCATAAGTGGATTTAAGTTATTAAGTTCGACACCATATTATGCTCAGGCAAATGGTCAGGTCGAAGCAGCCAATAAAATTATCATTAATTTGATTAAAAAACACATTGGGCAAAAGCCTAAGAATTGGCACAAAACCCTTGATCAAGCATTATGGGCTTGTCGAAATTCTCCTAGAGAATCAATCAACACTACTCCATTTCATCTCACTTTTGGGCATGATGCAGTTTTACCAGTCGAAATCTATTTACAATCAACCAGGATCCAAAGGCAATTTGAAATTCCTTCAGACCAGTATTGGAACATGATTTTAGATGAATTGGTTGACATAGATGAAGAAAGGTTACTTGCATTAGATATCCTTATAAGGCAAAAAGAAAGAGTAGCTAAAGCTTATAACAAAAAGGTGAAATTCAAAGCTTTTGTTACAGGAGACTTAGTGTGGAAAGTGATATTACCCATGGACAAAAAAGATAGAGCCTTGGGAAAATGGTCACCAAATTGGGAAGGACCATTTAAAATTTTACAAGTATTCTCAAACGGTGCTTATGAAGTCGAAGAGTTAAGTGCTGATAATCGAATTTTGCGTATAAATGGCAAGTATTTAAAGAGATATAAGCCAATGTTGCAAGAAATCAAAATAACGCAAAATTAAGAGAATGTGAAGATATAAACATGGCACTCATGCCAGAAAATATTGTCAAAATACAGATCGAGTAAATGCTGTCAGATTACAGATGGAAAGTTAAATTACAAAAGAAGCTTTAAGCCTCTCAAAGGCTGCTCTGGCATGCCTCAATCTGGTATTTAAAAGAGTTTCTTCTTCTGTTAGCCTCTTAACTGCTTCGTCATGTTTCTGAACCTTCTCCAAGTGTTCGATAGCCAGGGTTGCCTCAGTGCGAAGCGCGTTCTCCACAGAAATTGAAGACTTCTGCTGAACAGAGATTTTCTTCTTTTCTTCCGCTTCAATCTTCGATTGCAATTCCTTGATTTGAGCCTTGTATGTCGAAATGTTTGCATCAAAGTCTTCTATTTCCTTGGAATTAGTTGCTGCTTGAATTTCCAAGGCTGAAATCTTGCTTTCTGAGGCTTCGACGGCGACACTTTCTTCTGTCAGAAGCTCAAGCTCACGTTCTTTGCTCACAATAGTGCTCTTCTTTCTCTGAATATCTCTGGAAATTTGCTCTAGTAAAGGCTCAAATTCAACAATAAAGCATAAAAGAGAGTCACTGGAGCCAGAGTTGTTAAGTTCATTGAGCAAAGACTTGAGTTTGTAATAGAGCATAGGATTTGTTTCGATAGCCTCGAATAGATCTATCTCAAAGAGGGTTGTTTGAAGCTCTCGAATCAGGTTTCCTTTAGGACCTTCAGAGGAATTGCCAACAGAAGCAGTCGAAGCACTTGGCCTACTTTCTGTCGAAGATAAACCACTCACCATTCGTTTGAAAGCTTCAAGAGGATCTTTGCGTTTTAAGTCCAAAAATTCTTGTTCTTGAAGGTTAAGAGCGGTGTCATGTGTTGAAGGCACAGAACGTGGAGAATTAGCTATCTCAAGAGATTCACTCCTCTCGTTATCACCACCGTCTTCACTTTCTTCTTCGTCGTACCCTTGCTCTTCCATGTTTGGAGAAGAAGATATACTGATCTCAGCTCCACTATGGCCAATATCAGGATTTTCATCAACGTCCATAGCAGCAGGCTCCGGGCCATGAGCAGGAATTTCCTGGGCAGTTTCAGCAAGAATAGACTTTTCGGCCAATGGTGTATCTTCGACAACAGGTGTATGTTGAGGCAAATCTTTTTCTTCGATACCTTCTCCAGTAGCCTGTTTTGTTGGAACTTCAGTTTCCTAAAAAAATGAAGTAAAGTGAGTATTATCACATAAACAAAGTTTTCGGGTTTCCGAAGAACATAGGTTTCAATTTGATCACCTTAGCTATGATGTCCTCAACAAAAGAGTGTGCACTCTGGGTTTTCTTGATAAGCCTCTTCGGAACTTTTTCTTCTTGTTGTTGTCGTTCGACAGAAGTTTGTTGGGAAACAGTTTTAGAGGCATCTTGAGAATGTTTTATCTTTCTCTCTCTTTCTGTTTCAGGGATTTGAACCTTGATGGGTTTAGTCCTAAGCAGTGGTGTCTCATCAGACTGAAAATATAACAATCACATAAGCATGAATAAGAAAAAGAAAACAAATATAAATAGGCAAAGTTTTGAGAACTTCGACCTCTGAATCGCTCACGACTCTTGGTTTGACATTTCTTGCTTTCTTTGGATTGGATGTTAAAGAGCTGCTTGTTCTTTTTCGACTCTGCAAAACGAATGACTAATTAGTCGAAGAGTATAAGA
The DNA here is from genome assembly GCA_039519185.1 of Astragalus membranaceus. Lineage (NCBI taxonomy): Eukaryota > Viridiplantae > Streptophyta > Magnoliopsida > Fabales > Fabaceae > Astragalus > Astragalus membranaceus. The sequence goes on from CM076846.1 coordinate 92,847,273, forward strand.
AGATAACACAACGAGTAAAGATAAGTACTTACTTTTTGTTTTTCTTCTTGAAGAGGTTGTTTTCTTTTTGACGAAGCCTCGATATCTTTTTTCTTCATCTTTGTTGCTGCGCCATCTGTCGAAGACGATGTGATAGGAATGGCTACAAATATTCGACAAACAAGTGTTAATATGAAATACATAGAAAGGAAATTTATTTTCCCTAAAAAGTCTTGTGAATCACCTTCTCTAATGGAGGACAAGATTCGAATATGTTGAATATCTAAATGAAGATGACCCTCAAAAGTGTATATGTCCTGCTTAGTCGAAACTACTTTCTCAGCTGTTTTGTTGTTCAAAAAATTAAATAGTGCCCTGGTCGAACCACATATGAACCATTCTGGAAGGGGTGACCAAAATGCCAGAGCCAGTTCACTGGTTGGTAAAGGTGGAAATCTAATTTTGTTTTGTGTTAAAGCAAAAAAATATTTGTCGGGTACATAAGGTGGAAAAATCATAGTCGGGATTTTATCAAGAATTTTTTGTTTAAAAACTTTTGCAGCTTGAGAAACAGTTCGACGAAGATTAGTCGGATCATATACAGTTTCGAAATATTGTTGAAATGCTTGAATTTCTCGAATATGTATACCTTTCGACTTGGTCTTCTTTTTCTGCGAAGAAGGAAAAGCAGATATTAGTTTGACCAATAGACTAGCCTCTTCGACACCAGTGAATTTCCTGGTGATATACTCTGTCCACCACTGAGAAAATTTGTGGGTACAAGAGAAAGTTGATTCAAAAGAGAGGGGAGTAAGACGAAAAGAATCAGCAGGAAAGTCATTGAGACGATTTATCCATTCTTCTTCATTCTCAGGGACTAACAGTTCCCTTCTAGACCGGAAAAAAGGGCTGGGTCAAAGTTGACACAACCCAAATTGCCGTGCATATAAACTTGGATGATATGAGAATAAACCAAATTGGTTTGATGACTTCCCAGGAGCAATTCGAGATGACAGCAGTTGAGGAGTTAAAAATGCTTTCCAAATTTGATTGGTTTCTTGCTCCTCATTAGGGTTGGTAGCAGGGAATTCCCTAGTGAACCAATGTGGCCCGTAATTTCTTCCAGCAAAAGGGGCCATAGAAGGAGAAAATTCTGTACAGTTCAGAAACATGTTGAAAGCCTGTGAAAAGAGATCTTCGACAGATACTCCTATTTGTTTAGGTTTCAACAAAGCAAGTCGCACACCTTCGACCCCTCTGTTAGAAATTACGTCAAGATACTCATCAGGAGTATACATTATCAATTTTGAATTGAAAGTGGCAAGAAGCCACAATTGAAACAGCCAAATTGGTCCAGAGACCAAATATTTCCCTTCTGGTTTGAGTCCTTTCAAATCAAGAGCCCCTTGTTTCAAGTTGTCGAAAAGGGATCCTAAAATAAGGGTAGCCAAGTTGATATTTCGACGTTGATGTAATTGAATGGCTAAGGGGATATACATCTTAGCCACTTGAAGTGACGAAGAACAGAAGACATAAAAGGATAACCAGAAGGTGAGAAAGGCAATATGGTCTTCATCAGAAACATCCTTCGACTCAGTAACGTGTTTCTCTTCAATATAACCTTTAAAGCTAGCCTTTTTGAAGTCAAAATCGAAATCAGTTTGGATAGCAGGGTCGAAAGTCTCTCCTAAAGGTTTTAAACCTGTTATAGCTGCCACATCAAGCAGGGTAGGGGTAAGCATGCCACATTTCAAATGAAGGCTGTTGGTAGTAATATCCCAAAAATGTAGAGCAGAAAGGAGCATTGGGCTTTGATACTTAGGCCCATACCTTGAGATTTGGATCAGATCGAAAATTCCCTGGCTCTTCCAGATATCTCCTTTTTTCGACTCAATTTTGTTGAGCCAGTCGATGTAAGGCATGTTTTTCTCAGTTGGTGGCGAGGATCGAAAAACCCTATTCGGGTTACTCATAAAATCCATCACGTGTGGACCTTCGCTGAAAATCCTAGGGCTGAGTCTATGATAGCTAGGGAAAATGTCCCTAATCCTAGAGGAATCATCATCAGCGAGAGGGAGAGGGCCTAAGAATGCATGAATTGAAGGTTTAGAGAAGGGGATAAGTACCTGAGACCTGTAAATTTGTGTTTCTTCCAGAGTAAGAGCAGGTTCAGGAACAAGGGTTTTCTTCCCAAGAGTTACAGCAGGAGATTTTATGGTAGAAGAAGATGCCATCGTTGGAAGCAGGAAGTTAGTAAAGAAATAGAAGTGCTTGGTAGTATCCGCTTTGCTTCGTAAGGCAAATAAGAGGAAAGAAATGCAGAAGGAGAAGTTGAAGATGCTTTAATGGAATTTTTCGCAGAGAAGGAGAAGTTGAAGGTTCAGGAAGAAGAAATGAGAGGGTATAACTTCCCTTTTATAGCCGTTTCACCACGTTAAAAAAAAATAAAATAATAATAAATTGCTTTGGCAATCGTGGTGTTAGTGGGAAACGTGAGACAGTTAATTGTGCACGTGGCGCATTCTCGTTGAAAGAAGGCACCAGCAAACTCTGTTTTAGCTCAGAAACGTCCCCTCGTATTCTGAAAAAAGATACGCAATGATAGCATGAGATTTCATGGGATAGTCAAAAAAGTTTCAAAAAAGCCGTTTTCTATTTTCATTCAAGAATTCAGTCGAAAACGTCTTTTTGGGGGGGCAATTTGTTAGCCTGCATTTTCGACAGGCTAATATTAAATGCAGTCAACAGGGTTTGACTTAATATTTTTAGAAAGAAGGCAGATTTTCGACACCAAGATATAATTTCGACTTCAAGAGGCAATAACCAAAGGAAAGCAGCCTAGTGGATAACTTGGCGAATTTGGAAAAAAGGGCGCACGTCGAAATAGCAGTTACTCTGCCTTATCTTGTAGCAGTTACTCTGCTTTATCTTGTTTTAGAAAACTGCTGAGCAGTTATAGTCTTATTTGTATTATAAATAGAGGTTCTGTAGAGAGGAAAAGGGGTCGCTAAACTCATTACACATATTTTCCTAAAACACTCTACTTCCGCAAACAGAGAAAACAGAGTCAACAGGAATTCATGTATGATTCTGCGTACCACTTCTTTATATAATTGTTTTCATTTCTTTTAGATTTCTGTACTTTGTCATTTTCTTCATTTACAATTACTGCAATTTACTGCATTTTGTTTCCTCTTCCCGCATTTACAAATTCTTGCACTTTATCGTAAGTTTCTGCACTACTATTAAATATCAACAATTCTTAGTAAAATTTGATCACAAATGGCCTGAGATTCCTAGTTGATCTCGCAAGTAACACGTGTAGTGAAACTAGCGGTGTTTACTAAAAATCACAGTAAACAGGCCCATGATCAGAACTTAACGAACGGTGCACATGCGTTCCCTCAAATCCAACGATACAGGCGCATTCGACGAAGTGCGTATCATAATGTGCCACGTATAGTCACCAATCTCTATAAAAGCATTATCTCATCACTGCTAGAGGTACACATTTATTACCTCAAATCACCTATTCCAATGCCGACTTAAGCATCAGAGTGTGTGCAGGTACCACCCCCCTCGCCGGACCAACGCATGTCAGATTACCTCAGGTATCATCCAAGCAGTGACAACAACATCAACTCGGAAGTAACTTGAAGTGAACCAGCTTCTTTGCTTGGTGAGCACTTCGGTCCTCAGCTCGGCCGAAGCTTGCAGCCAGAACCGATCAATAGTATATAAATTAATGTTTCGTAAACATGTCAACTAGGTTGATTCATTTGTTCTAGGTCTATGGGTTTATTAGTCCTATCAAGGATGGAAGATTGTGCCACCCTCAGAAATTGCACAAACTACTTAGGCAGACTAGACTTGCAAGATGTCACATAAAATTGCACAACAATGCTTAGGTAGACTAGACTTGCAAGATGTCAAAATATATAAAAATGATCCAACATAAACATTGCGATATGGTGTGACAACATGGCACATATATGCATTCTTTTATATTCTTCGTAAATAGGAAGACTAAGCATTAAAAAGAATGCTTCTATGTGCCATGTTAGTATAGCAGCTCGAGCAAACAGCGTTCGAAAACGATATATGACGCATAATCACACTGCAATCACAATA